>JALGAY010000006.1:7200000-8400000 GCA_029207805.1 Tribolium confusum
ATTTTTTTTAAGTACTAAGGCTTCTACTAGGCTACCCCTACGAGCAGAAAACCCGATACAATTAAATTTGGGAAATAGATTGCAGTCTCATAAAAAAGAAAAAGTTTAATTTTAATTTAAGAAAACACAGCACACCAGTTCAACTAAATTTGATTGAGGAAATATAAAAATAAAACTAAAAAATCTTCCTGTATTACTAATACAGATTTAAAACAAGATTTTATTTTTATTTTCAATTTATTATCTACAAATGTTTTTTGTTTATTACTTGTTGTGAAGATAACGAAAGTATACCTTCAGTATCAGACTATCAAACTTCTGACTATTATTATAGCTGAGGTAAGATAATAATTGAAATTAAAAAAATTGATGACTTAACTTTTAAAATTTTTGCAAAAAATAAACAAAAAAGTATTTTTGCAATTCTAAATGTAATTGCTAACTCAAAACTTAATTCGTCCGTCCATTTTCTTTATATCTTTCTATCTTGAAAAGAATTTTCCAATTAAAAAAACACTAGTTAAGAAAAATAAACAGTGGGTAAATAATGCTATAAAGAAATCAAGTGCAAAATTAAAAAATATGTTGTTTTTACAAAAAACACATGCAGATTTAAAACAAATTTACAACGTAATGAAATCTAAACACAAAAAATTAATATGCGATACTAAGAAAACTAATTTTCAAAATAGAGTACTTAACTCGTCAAATCCAAGCAAAACTCTTTGACAAGAGATAAATAATAAATTCAAAAAAACTGATAATATTACAATAATAGAGAATGGTGTTGCCATATTATCTGCAGCTAATGTAGCAAACATTTTCAATAAATTTTTTAAAGACGTAGTTACGGAAACGCGTAATGCTATTCCGGCTGTCGCTAGGAAGACACCTCAGAAACAAATTCAAAATAGTATGAGTGTACTACCATTCACAAAGCTTGAGGTAACCAGCTTCTTTAAAAGGCTTAAAAGCACAGATTCATGTGGATCAAATGGTGTTCCTGCATCTTTATTTAAAAAAGTAGAACATTTAATAATAACTCCAATAACTTTCATTTTAAACCGTTTTATGAAGCAGGGTGTGTTTTCTGACTTATTAAAGCTATCAAGGGTCACTCCTGTCTTTAAAAAGGGCGACAAGAAATCTGTAGAAAATTACAGACCAATTACTATCACTTCCTCTTTTTCAAAGTTATTTGAGTGTGCCATGCTCGATAGACTAAACAGCTATCTATCTAAACATAATTTTATAAATTATAAGAAAAAGTCAGCATGGATTCAGGGCGCGTTGCTCCACAATGTCAGCGATGCATGATTTTTTAGATAATGCAGTGCAATTAGTTAATAAGGGCGAGTGCCCCGTTGAAATCTTTTGTGATCTAAGCAGGGTATTCGACTGTGTTGATCATACTATTCTTATTGAAAAACTAAGAGAATACGGTATTCGTGGTATTGTGGAGCAATGGTTCAAGTCGTAGGTACCTAGAAAATAGAAGACAATTTGTCCAAGTCTCGGATTGAAGCTCTGGGTGGCTACCCCACCAATTCTGGTCTACTGGAGATACTTTTTGAGGTACCTCAAGGCTCTATTCTTGGGCCTATACTGTTCATTCTCTATAAATTATTTGAGTGACCATTTCACTAGAGATAATATTGTAATGCACGCCGATGATACAAGCCTGCTAATATCGGATAAAAACAAACTACATCTTCAAGAAAAATGCAGTGTAACAGTGAAAACGCTTTACAATTGGTTTAATAAAAATAACTACTTTTTAGCACAAAAAAACGAACGTAATGAGATTTCACAAAAGGCAGCAACACCCTGAGCCGATTACGATAAACTTTAATAATAACAACATTACAGAAATGATGTAAAATTTCTCAGTGTGCATTTGCAAGAAAATTTTTTGTGGAATAAACACTGTTCCAATTTGACAGTAAAACTTAATAGAATATCATATCAAGTACGATATTCAAATAAAATTTTGACAGTTGACCAACTGAAATCCTTCTACTATGCTGAAGTACTTTCCCGTTTGGCATATGGTGTGGGTTTTTGGGAAATTTAAATGCAAGTAACGACGTTTTTAAATGTCAAAAACGTATTTTGAAATGCATGACTAGAAAACCTTCCACATATTCCTGCAGGGAACTTTTTCGAAGTTTTAAAATCCTACCACTCAAGTGTATGTACATTTTAGGTGTTCTTCTCTACACACACAAGAACCAACAAGTCTACAATAAAAATATAAGTATTCATGAACATAACACTAGACCAGAGTTTCCCAAATTGGGTTCCGCGGAACCCTGGGGTTCCGCGAGATGAAAGCAGGGGTTCCGCGAAAAGACAAAACTACGATGAAAAAACACACGAATAGAAAATATAACATAAATAAATGTACAAATTAAACTACTCCGTAACGAGGGCTAATGTTTGGTCCAGATATAAAACAGATATAAAAAAAAATTGCCAAAGGAAGAAAAGATCACATTCCACCCATTAATATGTAACTTGATTTTTTGTATTTTATTTTTATACCGGGTTCCGTCTTGTTCTTCCATATCTAAAAGGGTTCCGCGGCTAAAATTAATTGGGAAACGCTGCACTAGACAACTAAACGTTTTTTACTTACCCTTAGCAACATGCGATATTTTAAAAAAAGTCACCTTTTTACAGTGGCCAAATGCTTTTTAACTTCCTCCTTCTGTCAGTCAAGCAAATAGAAATCTGTTCAAAAAACAGTTATTAAATATATTGTACGAAAATTACTTTTACAATGTTCGCGAGTTCAGCAGCTATTTAATTGTCAAGTGATGTTAACTTTATTTTATATGTTTGTGTTTTGACTTTGTCCTATACATTTATTGTTAATGTCTTTGGAATCAAATAAATTATCTTATCTTATCTATTTTACATAGGAATCAATACCTAATTTTAATAAAAACCTCAACTGGGTTAAAGGTGTCGAATTTTGATCTCGCTCTCAGATTATTTTCTAATGACTTTTATATAGCTATTTTTAGTGTTTTTTACTTAAATTAAACTGTTATGTAAAAAAACTAATACAAAACTTTTTGACTAAATCTAGAAATAAATTCAGTTGTTATACTTTAGGAGGATCGAATGGTACATTTATTATTTAACTGAGGTTTTCAATTTTAATTACTGAATGACATTCTAAAAATTAGAGATAAATTTTTAAATCCAAATTAAACATCAAAAAAATTTAACACGCCACATTTTTTATATACATTTTCAAAAAAGTAGTCATGTACGTTTAAAAAAAAATACAAACAAAATAAAATAATCATCCCAAAAATTTATAAGTTTAAAACAATTACTCAATTAATTCTTATAAAATCTAGTAGAGCAAAATGTACAAGTTTACTTTAAAAAATCTTATTTAGTTGTTTAATTTTTTAGTTTACTTCGTGATGATTTCTTTGAAATTTTTGTTTTTATTGCTCTATACGACGCGGCGGTGTGAGTACATAGAGACTGGAAAGAGTTTTTTTTATGAAAACAAGGACAAAATAAATTTAGCAAATTTATTAAAAAACAAATATCAAAGTAATAAGTAAATAATAGAAGTAAAATCGGTAAAACATGTAAAACAGATATAACAGAGCAGTATAAAGAAATACCTACATATTCAGAGTTAAACATTGAAAACTTCTGCCTCTACTAACAACTTTTAAACAGGTGAAGATATAAGAAAAAAACCGTTTCGACTGTATCATTGAGGAAATAGAATGAGTATGTTATTTGGTTAGTAAGTGTTAAAACATTAGCACTTCAACTCCAATCCTTACAAATTTTAATAAAATTATACTATTTGTATTACATCAAATAAAAAGTAAGGACCGATACAGTGTGTCAAAAAAATCGCACCAAATTTTTTGTTATTAACCCCGATATAGAGAAAACAAGTAATGAACAAATATTTTTAAAA
Organism: Tribolium confusum; assembly: GCA_029207805.1. Taxonomy (NCBI): domain Eukaryota; kingdom Metazoa; phylum Arthropoda; class Insecta; order Coleoptera; family Tenebrionidae; genus Tribolium; species Tribolium confusum. Next base: position 7,203,959 of record JALGAY010000006.1, read on the forward strand.
ATAATTTTTTGATTGTTTTACCACACGATAAATTAACCCCCTAACGAGAAAAGATACTTAAAGTTACTAGATAATATCATAGATTCTTTCATGGTAAATGCAAGTAAAACAGATTCCACATTAAACCCTAATAAAGTATTTATCCAGCAGGATAGTGCACCACCTCATTATCATATCATAGACTTGTGAGAAAATATTTAAACAGCTGAGCCAAACAAATGGATAGGCCAAAGAGGTAACATCAAACGGCCGGTCAAATCCGCCAGATTTTGAGCAGTTAATTTAAGTTAATAAATATTACCGCAAAACATATTTTTATCAATTATGTTACTTTGTACGTCTGTAATAATAAAAATATTTTGTATTACATTCTCCCGGTTTTTACGTTTTATTTGATGTATTACAAATGGTATGGTCTTATTAAAGTTTGTAGGAGTTGGAGTTAGGGTGCTAATACTTTAATACTTATACAGACCAAATATCGTACCCAACCTATTTTCTCTTTGATTCTGTCGAAACAGTTTTTTTCTTATTTTTTTATCTTTGCTTGTTTAAAAGTTATTAGAAGTAGAAGTTTTTAGTGTTACACCCTGCATTAATTACGTTTATATTTATAGTTTTTACGGTTTATTGTTCTATTGCACACTGAAGAAAATGATCCCCTAGAAAAGATTAAAGAGAGGCATTCTGGCAAAAGACTACAAAAACATTCTATAAAAGAACAAACTGGTATTTCACCTTTGAAATAACTGTTACGTACAGGGCTTCTACAGAGACAATCCAGAAGAAGTTCCTAAAAGGTAACCACTAAAAAAACTCTAGTTCCAAATTTTTTCGAATTTGCTTTATATACATATTACTTTATTATTTTCTTTTGTAACCTTTTTTACGTCTATGATAATACTTATCACAACTATACTTATCATTTTAACAGCTTAAGTCAAATAATTTTTATTTTACTTACATTTTTATTACTTTATTGGTGGTGCAAGGTACGTACAATTTACAAATAACCACTTTTTTTCAAAAAAAAATATTTTAATTATTTTATTATTTTGTTATTTAGTTTATTATTTTATTCAAATATATAAACAAGCAGCTCTAAAATTAATTACGTTACAACTTTTACTAAAACTGAGCTTTTAATAATTTACTTTTTGTACTCATGATGTGTGAGCAGCTGTTTTATGGTGATTCTCGACGCATGATGACGTGATCCTCCCTGCGCTCGTGCTGCAAACAAAGTGCTCATGCGGGAAATTTATCTTCCCGAACACGTTAGGTAAATAACTATTTCAACACGATCAAATCACAAATTAAAATAGATATAAAGTTTATAACATCCATCTTTTGAAAGTTAAAGTCAAGTCAAAAGATATACTTGAGTATATTTAACGCAGCAAAAGCTCTTGAGTGGAAACAGAATTTAGTAAAGCACTAAAGTTGACACTATTTTTTTACTTATGAGATTTATTAATACTAAATTTCATTTCTTGTTGGATCTTCTTGGTATGTAGAATGAAACGTAACAACACCAAATACACCAAACCATTTTACTTTTCACTATGCAGCTTTTGACAATAAAGTTGTCATCCGCAGGTGGAAAATTGAACTGAGTTTAATTAATCTTAGTTTAATTTATCATCTATTTTTAAGTTAAACTCAGTTTAATTCTCTATCTGAAGATGACATCTTTGTTGTCGAAACGTGCGTCGTGCAAAGTAAAATTGTTTGGCGTAGAAACACCTAGTTCTACGTTTTACTAAATTTCACAACTAAATTTAAGATAAACAGCTAAGGTTAAGTCGCAACTATAATTATGAACTTAAATATCTTACATAAGTTTCTATATCACCCTCTTTTGAAACTACGTCAAGCTTTGCTTCGTCTTTCTTTATCTTTACCACTTTTTTATTTTTAACAATTACAATCTACGGAAAAAGTTCTTTTTTCTTGATTTTTGAAATAAGGTTTAACCTTGGAATCGAGGTCATCAATCTTGCGACCCTCTAATGACAACACATTTTGTTCAAATTAATATTTTTTAGAAACACAATTTTTGTACTTGCTTAGTGTTTCCTTGTCTTGCTAAGTATTTGATCTATTTTGTGAGAGATTTTTTCAATTTTAGGTTAAACGAAAAGATTCTTTATAGGATTATCTTTCTCTCAAATTAAATTTATTTATGTTTTGCTACATATTTCAACCATTTTTAGCTGTAGTCTATTTGCTATTGTTGATTGATTGCAAAATTTAAAAATTGGCCGAAACATGTAGAAAAACAAACTTGTTTTGAGAAAAAAATGGGTTTATAAAAAAAATTTGTTTAAACTAATATTAACATTCTTGTGTCTATTAATTTCACAGTTAAATTCTTTTATTTTTTTGCTTTATGTCAGTTTAAAAACATTACATAGGTACTTGATCTGGTAAAAAAATTGATTTTATTTTTCTACGACTACAATAATAGCAAAGTGATAGGTCTAGTAGCCTTAAAAGATGGTCTAGTACCATCTCCTTGTGGCCATAAACGATGACTTACCCTGTACAAGATTTTTCAAAAATGATGACAAATTTATATGCAACCAAATTTACATATTAAGCAGCCTTCTTGATAAAATTTTCGTTTCAAAAAAAATATTGAATCAAAGGTATGAAAGATTATCGATTTCTGTCAATTTTCACATAACTTGTCAAATTGCTTGACTACTTAATAATCTTTTATTTTTAGTTTTTTTTACCAGTGTAACATGGTAGAACTGGAATTTATTAGCGCGTATTATTCTAGAAACAGAATTTTGATTAATTCCTAAATTTTGTGCCACAGCATTTTGCCCAATTTGTGAATTATCTATAATCACCTGAATTACAGCAATCAAAAATTTTTCCTGTCGTGGTTTTATTTCGTAGCCTTTTTAAGATATTCCAGTCTTGCCGCAATTTTACTTCAAATTTTCAAAAAATTTTATCAGTTAGAACCACTCGATCGGAATATCTTTCTGCATAAAGACTTACTGCAGCTGAAGCATTTTTTCTACATTTCTCGTATATCAAGATCATGTCAGTCTTCTCGTTATCAGTGAACGTTTTGATTAAATTTGCTCAAAAACTGTCAAATTAACATAACATTATATACAGTAACTATAATCGCAAAAACATTTTTAAATTAAATTATATCAGAGTTTTATACAAAAATGTGAATAAGCCTGTATAACCAAAATTATCAGTTAAAATCAAAGGTTTTCAAAATTTGTAGTCTATTTGTCAGTACCATGTTGTCGCCAATTTAATTTAGGTATCACTACATACAGTGTAACCTGCATTTTATATAAAGTTTTTTTTTAAGTATCGACAAACAAGACAGCAACAAAAAACTTTGTAGCTACACTTTTAATAAAGGTACATACATTCTCATAATTGGTGCGAGTTGTACAAAGGCCGAGTAACTCTTGAAGCAATAGCCAAAGGGCACAACGGTTAGAACGTTCTAATAACACAAGATAAGCTTTTGAAGTCATCTCGTCGGCTGTTCATAATCCATCGTAAATTTGAACGCTTTCAAGTGTAAGTTTAAACGTAATAACATTTGGTATATACACCTTCATAATCGTTGTTTTGTTATAGAATTTATAATTAGAGAGCTTTTTTATTCTACAGTCAGAGGTTTAATTACTTATGAATAAAAAATTTCTTTTATAAAAAATCTAAAAAAATTTCTAGTTTAAATAAATGTTTCATGTTTTTTGTTGTAATAAAATGTGTTTAAAGCAAACTTAACATGTGTGTACGAACATTCATAAATAATACAGCAACTACCATGATTAAAGTTCTTATTGTTGTTACAACCAATCGATTATGGTTTAGTTTTCAGATTTGAAACACGCTTGAATAAACATTTTAGTTGCTAATGCGATTATGCAAATATTTGTAATTTAATAAGCGGTTAATAAATATCAGGAGAGGAGAGCATAAATGTCTACGTTGTTAACACGTGTCTTGTTCTGAGACATATGTTTCTAGAAACTTAGGAATGTACGTTAACTTAATAACGGGCAACAATGCCTTTAGGAATTAGAGGAACATGTAATAATCACGAGAAGTCAATTTCTATATAATTGATTTGAAGCAGCTTATTGTAGCAACATTGTGAGAAACATAATCAATTTTTAAAAAATACAGGAGATCCAAAATTCAATAAAAATATACGTTGATTTTATTATACAGAGCTTTGAAAAATGATAGATATCTCAGTAAATCATGATTGTAAACAGCATAAAGCCTTGTAAACACAACAAAAAAATAACCAAATTAATTTGTCAATGTAAAAAGAAACAAAAAAAACGGCAAATTTTAAAAAAATTAAAAAAAATGTAACTACTAAAAATAACAAATTGTTGCTAACATTGTCTTAACATTTAATACGGTACCCTAAAAATAAAGTAACTTAATCCAAGATATCACTGCTCCTAGGTCTAATGAAAACTAGTCTTGCTTCACCTGCCAACTACTGACCAATTAATATATAGTTTAAGTAACTTTCGTAAAATAGTAAATTAAAAAACGCGTTTTAAAACGTCAACTTGTGGCACAAATTTAATTTTATAAAACGAGGGAAAAGCGCAAGTTTTTATAAAGAATGAGTGCCACAATGACCTGAAAAACGAGTTTTTTTGCGTCATTTTTATGTAAAAAAGTTAATTATTTAATTTTTAAGAACTTTTCCGCTAATACGAGTTAGTTGGTAATAAATGTTATTAAAGTGTCAAATAATTTTTTAACTTTAAAGTGTTTTTAAATTTGTCCAAAATTTTGTGTCAGTAACTCAAAAATGATTTGTTTTACCTACCGTATCGGTTATTGATTAAATAGTCCAGTTACCATAAACACAGTAAGAAAAATCTCCAAAAACGTTGTAAAATTATTCTTAAATTACCAAACTAATTGCAATTCTCAGCAATTTTTCTCATCGTTATTTTAGACCAAGCACTGCTATGTACTCATCTAGCAAATAACTTGTAAACTATCAAACGCTATGGAGGTTGTAATCATCAAAATAGTTGCTAAAACCTGTTTCATTTTAAAGCTGTTCTAACCTCAAAAAAAAAGCTCAAGTTACCTTATTGTAACCGCCGTTTGTCTACCATTTCAAATATTTTATAGGTTAATTGCGACACACACACAAAAATACCTTGGTGAGAAATACTAGTGATCCAGTGCAACAAAATTTATTCTGTTGCACTGAATAAAATTATTATAATCTCAACGCTCACATAAATGCTGAAACGTGACAAATGACGTTTTATTCCAGCGACAGCGTGCTACAAATCCAAAAAAAAATAAATTGCACTAAAACTTTACGCACGCAATTTGGGTGTTGTATTGGCTAAAACGACACCAAAATCGGTTTCACCATGTACACTTTTATTTGCCAAGGCTTTAGTACTGTCATAATATAGACTTACTTGAAGGTAAATTGATAGCTGCTGTAACTATAAACCACAAAAAATTATTTATTAAATTTTATTAAAACAAAAATGTTTTACGTAAAGTATAAAAAAAGAGAGACAAAATTTCTTCTTCGCCTTTATCGGATTTATCGTTGCTCTCTTCAAAATTGTTGCATTGCTGGCAGGAGCAGTCAACACAATATTTTAGCCCTTCCTTCAAACAGATACATTTTAAAGTATTGCATGTTTTATCAGAGCAAATTATTGTTAGTGGTCTTCTAAGCTCTGCTGGTACAGACGGTTGTAAAGTCAAAGTAGGTTCAAAATCGCCACTATCGTTTATAGATCAGCCAAATTGGGTGGTGTCTAATTCTGGTATATTTTGCCTATGGCTTGCCATCCAAATTTTTAATTGATATATACATACTTCTAAAATATTAAAAACTCGGTAATAATTTAAATATTATATATTTTCAGTATGTATATTTACCGCAAAACATGCTGTTGGAAGGAATCGTTAGTTGGAGGTAATTCTGAAGCTAATTTTTAAGATTTCAGGCTTATATGATACCTCGTATCATTTAATGTTTTAATATCTTTATTTTTATTTCTAAATAATGCCAAAACAATTTTTGTAGCTAATTCAATACTTTTGTTTACATCCGGCAATGTAGCTATTTCGTGCAAATTAAAACCGTCTACACTTTTAACAAGAATATGGAATGCCGTTTTTTTCCTAATTTTATAAAAAGAATTTGTTGTGTCACATCCGGTTAAAGCGTGAAGCGCCAAAAGATTTCTACAAATTTTATCTTAAAAATGGTTTACTACGTTTGGAATTGAAATGAATTTTGTTTTTGATCTAAATTTTATATTGACAAACACTCGTAGCAAGTGATGACTGACAGTGATAATGGTTCAGAAGTATTTATCAATTATTTAAAACGTGTTAAAACGTTGGAAGATCTATATAGCAATCACGAAGAAGCTGATACACGATTAATTTTACATGTATTATATGAATATAAAATGCAACAACAGAATACAATTTTAGTAAAATCTGTAGATACGGATGTTTTAGTTTTGCTGATTTACTATTATAATTGTAATTTACTAAAGACAGATTCAAAACAAAATTTATCTCTTTTTATTGATTTAGGCTATGAATCAAAAACAAAATTTATTTCAATTCCAAACGTAGTAAACCATTTTCAAGATAAAATTTGTAGAAATCTTTTTTTGGCGCTTCACGCTTTAACCGGATGTGACACAACAAATTCTTTTTATAAAATTGGGAAAAAAACGGCATTCGATATTCTTAAATTGTTAAAAGTGTAGACGGTTTTAATTTGCACGAAATAGCTACATTGCCGGATGTAAACAAAAGTAATGAAGTAGCTACAAAATTTGTTTTGGCATTATTTAGAAATAAAAATAAAGATATTAAACCGTTAAATGATATGAGGTACCATTTAAGCCTGAAATCTCAAAAATCAGCTTCAGAATTACCACCAACTAACGATTCCTTCAAACAGCATGTTTTAAGGTAAATATACATAGTAAAAATATATAATATTAAAATTATTACCGAGTTTTTAATATTTTAGAAGTATATATCAATTAAAAATTTGGATGGCAAGCCATAGGCAAAATATACCAGAATTAGATGCCACCCAATTTGGCTGGTCGATAAACGATAGTGGCGATTTTGAACCTACTTTGACTTTACAACTGTCTGTACCAGCAGAGCTTAGAAGACTACTAACAATAATTTGCTCTGATAAAACATGCAATACTTCAAAATGTATCTGTTTGAAGGAAGGGCTAAAATGTTGTGTTGACTGCTCCTGCCAGCAATGCAACAATTTTGAAGAGAGCAACGATAAATCCGATGAAGGCGAAGAAGAAATTTAGTCTCTCTTTTTTTATACTTTACATAAAACATTTTTGTTTTAATAAAATTTAATAAATAATTTTTTGTGGTTTATAGTTACAGCAGCTATCAATTTACCTTCAAGTAAGTCATAATATAGTTAGAATGTTACAAACGAAGAACTACCATGTGAGCACGTAGATATAACGCGTGTGGCGCGGAGTAGCGCGGCATAACCTTGTTTTAAAAAAATTATATTTCGGAAACTATTAAGTCTATTTTTCTCTTTTTTTTAAAAAAAACTTATTTAAGGTTTTGTAAATCCGAAAATGTACACTATATGCTCAAATTTTTAATAATTCACATAGCTCCCCGCAGGGTGAAATTGTCAATGCACAATTTCGCAACTAGTGACTTTGGAGATCTCTTTCTCAAAAACAAAAAACTTTTTATAAAATCTTGTAGTACGGTTAGATGCGCTCTGGTTTTCTCTATAAGTGGACAAAATTTCAAAATTTTATCTTAAATAGTTAATTTATAAGCGCGATGTATGTTTTAAAAAACACGATTTTGGAAATTGTTGCTCCGACATAAAAAAATTAATTTTACAAAGTTGTGTCCTACTAAAAAAAGTTGTAGATAGCAATTTCAGATGGCTAAAATGATACTTTATAAGACTGTGAAGGTCCCTTTTGGTTATACCTTAAAAAAAAATTTTGCAAGAAAGAAGCCTCGTAGGACGTCGATTTTACTCCACTACTATAGAAGCAGCCTACTACCACTGAGAAACAACTCAAGTTTTGCATTCACAAACGTTTTCACAATTACTCTTTAAATAGTTACGACCTCTAAATTAAATTATTTGCTGCGAACACGGTCATGCTTGCATATGAATGCTGGCCAACTTGAGCACTTGCTCTAATTGTATTTTTATGGCTGCATTCTGTAGTACTGTTGTTATTATTTATGTTATTGTTATTTTATACGTTACTTTGTTTTTTTATATGTTCAAGTGTATTAGAATAAAACGTTTTTTTTTTCAGAACCGCCAATTATTGTTTTATTTCAAGAAAACTAAAAAAATAAAAAAGAAATAGTTTGCTAGCAAGTGACATCTTGAATGACATTTACCTTAACCTAACATAGCTCTGGTGACATTTTGGCAAAGATGTCATACTGACAGTGTTATAGCATAAGCCTAGCAACCAATTTTATTCACACAAGCTTCTCAACTTTCTTTCTGGAATTGGTAAATTTTACAAAGATTGCACTGGGTTATGCAAGTTATTAATTTTTCTTTGTTTAAATTAATAAGATTTGTTTTGTCTTCAGCATTAACTAGTTTTCTCTGAGTCACCAGTTTTAGGACACCTTGTATCAAATACTAATTTTTTGTTAATAAAACACTATATTACAAACCGTCATTTTTACGTACTGCTTTTATATTAATGTAGATGTTAAGTTCACAAAATTATAAACACTAGAGAATTCAAAAGTTACCAGTTTTTTGTTTTATTTTCTAAAATACGGCATTTGATTATCAGTCAAAATAAACTTGTTACTGAAATGTATTTTTAAAATATTTATATTTAATAAAAAAATATAGAAAGAATAAATAAAAGACAATAACGATCAAAGTAGTGGCTTAGTTAATTAGCATTTTTTAGCAGTATATTATTTTTATTTAATAAACATATAGAAAATAATTATTGTAAACTAAAATGTCGACCAAATGTAAATATCAAATTTTTGCTTTTTGCCAAGGTTTAATTTATCAAGAAGGCATCTGATTTTTGTTTTCGATTCAAAGACCGATTATCCTATACTAGTATAATTTTTAAACAACAGACGGTTAAAGGACAAAATTGCATGGCCTCAATTTGTTAAGACAGGGTATCCCTCGTCATGTTATTTGCCAAAATGCCAATGTTAATTGGCTTTCAGATTTTGTATCGGCAGCCATTTGGTCAAAATCATATTTTTTAGTTAATTGTAACATGTCAAAGCTAACATAAAAAATTGTTAAAGTTAGAAAAATGTTGTGTTTTATTCAGAATTTAATACATACACACATCAAAAAAATCTAGGGGACAAGCTTAATAATGTAAAAACAAAATATCATACACCGTTTTAACGAGTATTTTTTAAGCTAAAGTTTTAATTAAGCATATGTCTATCAACATCTAGTGCTAACTTTCGGTTGACGAAAATTTTTGAGATTAGAAACGCTATTAAAATGATTTTTATTCAGTGGGACTAAAAACATCACTTTTACTATCGGGTTTAAATTATGATAAGGATAAAATTTTTTTGCATTTTATTCAGTATGAGGTCGGGTAAAGATGGAAAGACATCATTTAAACCATGATACCCAATTGCGTGTTATTGGAATGCTCCAAGGGGGTTTGTCCCAACGAGCAGTAAGTCACTCTCTCAACATTAGCAAAAGTGTTGTTAATCGACTTTGGTTAAGATATCAGCAAACTGATGACGTCAAAGAACGACATACAGGACGTACAAGAAAAACAATTGCTATTGAAGACCGATTTCTCCGGTTACAAGCTTTAAGGAATCGCAGCATAAGAGCTACAGAACTGGTAATTCGATTAAATAATACTCACAATGTTATAGTGAGTGACCAAACTGTTAGAAACCGACTTCATGAAACTGGTCTAAATGCTAAACGTCCTTTAAGAGTGCCTAAATTATCTTGAGGAAATCGGGCAATCAGATTACAGTGGCGCAAGAACACGTGAACTGACAACGGGAAGAATGGGCCAGAGTTTTGTTTACGGATGAATCTAGGTTTGGTTTACGTCCAGACACTAGACGAACAAAAGTCTGGAGGCGACCTGGAAACGCAGAACGACTGGCAACCGCTCAAGAGGTCTCCATTTACCAAGGAGGTACGGTGATGGTTTGGGCTGGTATCACCATTGGTGAAAGAACGCGGCTCGTTTCTGTAGATGGCAATTTAAATGCGATGGGCTATCAAGACCATATTCTCCAACCTGCTGTTCTTCCATTTGCTAAAAAAATGAGAAAAATTTTTATACTGATGCACGACAATGCCCGTCCACATTCGGCTGGGGTGATACGCGAGTTTTTAAGCAACAACGAAATCAACGTTTTACCATGGCCTGCCCAGTCACCTGATTTAAATCCCATTGAACACAGATGGTATATGATGGGCAGACGTCTTTTACGGCATAATGTTTTTTAAAAAACAAGAGAGCAGCTTACAGAATGCCTCAGAGAAGAATGGCGCTCTATACAGTTTCAGGAGATAGACAATTTAATTTTAAGTATGCCTAACAGGTGTAGGGCAGTAATTAATAGTCGAGGAGGGCACACAACTTATTAATTTTTATTTTCTATTAATTTATAAAATTATAATTTTTCAATTTTTTTTTTAGAATTTGTTTTTATTTTTTTTACATTTTCGTTTCTTTGTTGTAAGATTTTGTTGAAAATAAAACTCTTAATAATTCGTATAAATTTTGTACATATTTTATTAAAATTTCTTGCCATACATATCTGTGCCCTAAATTCTTTTGATGTGTGTATTTATGCAATCGACAAAGTCAGTGTTCAAATTTGGTGGATGCGCCGGGTTAATTAAATTCATAATGCGTCATATTGCAACGTATGTGCGAATTCGACGATATTTTGATTTAAAGAGTTAAATTCATAACAAATAATTTATTTTTACTATGCACACAAACTCACATAATAATAAATAAATAACTCGACATTCACAATACAACAACTGCCGTCGCTTTAATAATGTCGCTTCAGAAAATATCGCACAGTTTAATGGCTATAGAGTTTCACACTAATTAACTGCCCGGTCAACAGCTTTGCTCTTTATAAAACTATATGTCTTTTTAAAATGTTTCTGGAAGTTTCGTGACTTTTCTCCATTCGTGCAAAGTGATGACATTTTTAATTTTGATCAGTCCATAAGCAAGTCTGTAATTTTTTCATAAAATTTTACGCTTTGGTGTAACTTTTAGCGCGACATTCGTCTAGTATTTTCTCGAACTATTTACTAAAAACTCTCTCTCTTATCGTTATTACGAAATATTCGTAACAATATTATATCATGTAACGTTACAAATATATTAGTTAAAAACATATTAATAATTTTGGACTTCTATGACCAATTGTGACGCCAACTTTTTTTTATAGGTAGTAAAAGTGTTATAAAAACAAGTCTTCTTTAATTAAAAATAATTGATAAATTAAAATCTTAAATACTAATAAAAAATACATTACATAAGTAAATTCGGTGGATTTATCTACAAACTCCATTAAAAACCACTTTTTCACAAATGTCTTTATGAGTTAATAGCAGCCACCTGGAAATAATAAAGTCGCAAACATACATTAGCTATTTCAATTCAGTTACTACAAAAAGTTAAAAATTTGCAAATTGATAGTTTCGTGTTCGACTGGGAGTCATTAAAAGTTCATGCATAGCAAATTTCTATTCGTTGGAACCCTCCACCTTCAACTCAATGACTGAAATGAAATTACATCGCTCAACGAGCTGAATTTATAAGATCTACACTTAAATTAAAAACTTAAAATGTGCTTCAAAAAAAAAACATGAGTAACAATGCCAACTGTTTTTTTAAAATCATACCGTTTCAAGCATAATTTAATTCAAAATTCAGAATGTGAAAAAATTATTTCAATAATATGCTTGTAAATTTTTCACATCATTAAAAAGATTGCAATGTAGAGTGCAAATTTATTAAAACTTCATTTTCCTGACTTCAAGTAGTGGAAAACCGAGACTGCGAGTGTTACCAGTGCGCAATCCTCTACAGTACAATAACAAATTTTAACTTGTTGAATATTGGAATAATGCGTACTGTGTGGTTAATCTGTGCTCGAGTTTCATAATTTATGGTTAAGGGGCGTCGATGGTCTCGGTTTGCCTTAGGACCTTTACGTAATAAATGGTCACAGGAGGACCCTCATAAACTTATAAATGGGACACCAACATCTAACTTTAAATATTTTTTATATTATTACTTACTCAGTTACATTTTTTCAATGTCTATCTAGTACGTAAACGTGATATAAGCATTATAGTTGATTTCCTTTTAGAAAACCATTTTTTAAATAAAATAATTCACAATTAAAATAATTCACTAGAAAATATTGACAAAATTTAAAGATTTTTACTTCAACAAAAATAAAATAGTTTTTAGATATTTTTTTGCGATAGAATCATCTTTTTTTCTCTAAACGGAGTGTTTTCTAAGAAATAAAGTCTAAGTCAAATCCACAAGTTAAATCAAACAAAAATTCTTACATACCATAGGCAAAGCGCTTTCGAAAACTATATCTTATTATAAGAATAATAATGTAAAAAAGAATATTATAAAAAAGTTAAAAAATGTTAGGGAAAACTTATCAAACTTTTGTCAATAACAAATTAAAAACATAAAAAAAAATAAAAATGTATACTAAAAGTAAAGTAAATCTTCATTTTTAGTAAAAAATATCTTGATTGATGTTAGGTATTAAATAAAAAAATGCAAAAAAGCAGAATACAAAAAAACTTTACAAAAAAAATGCACAGTCTTAAAAATTAGAAGACATAGAAAAAAATTACAAAAATTAGAAAACAAAAAGGTTTTATTAAAGATGCAACAAAATTAAACAACGATTTTAACCTAAAACCATATATTGTCGAGATAAACATGACCAATTAATGAGAAGCAAAAAAACAGGAACAGAAAAATAGACTAAATATTTTGAAAAAGTTTTAAACAAATCGTCGACCTAAAAAAAAACAGATAAAGAAGAGAACAACAGAAACGAACAAGAAAAAAGGGCAAAAAACTTCCCACACATGCAAAAGTTAAAAATATTATAGAAAAACGAAAAACAGAAAAACAACAAAAATCCAGAAGAAGACAACATACAAAGAGAAATGATAAAGTACGGAGGAGAAACGATGACAGAAATAATAAATGAATACTTTATTAAAAAATATCGCAATTTAAAAGCAATTTCCGCAAGTATAGAGAACAGCGATATTATGTCCAATACATAAAATAAACAAAATGTAAAAATTATAAAAAAATAGCGTTACTAAACACTATATACCAGTATATAATAATGGCAACACTACTAAATAATAAACTGAACGAACATGTAGAAAAAGTAGTAAGAGAATACCAATGTGGTTTTAGAAAAAAAAACCGTAGTAAACAAAATATTTTTATTACAACAGATACAAGAGAAAAGTGACTAACAAAAATTAAAAATGTACTTGCATTTTATTGACTTTAAAACGGCCCAGACAGCATAATCAAAAAGCATTTTTACCAAGCAGTAAAAAACCTTGAAACACCAAATAAAATAGCGAGATTAGTAAAAATGATATTAAAACAAAACCACAAATAGGATTTGCGTTAATAAAAAACTGTCAAAAAAATTTAAAGTGTTTGATAGCTTAAGACAAGGAGACTCGCTTTCTTTGACATTGTTTATAATCGCTCTAGAAAAAATATTAAGACAAAGCAGTATACATAGAGAAGGACTACTTTTCTATCAACAACATCAATGTCTTGCAATTACAGACGATGTAACACTTATAACAGAAACCAAAAAAAGCTATTGAGAGTAACAAGAAAGCTGATTATAAACGCAGAAAAAATAGAACTAAAAATAAATTAAAAAAATGTTAAATTTATGATATGGTAAGATAAAGTACAGGCATTTCATAAATGATTGTAACAACGTAGGTGGCTGTGGAGATTTTTGATATCACGATTGATTGTAACACGTATATTGGATATTCATTGTAATGTTCTATTTACGCAACGGAACATTGAAAAATGGTTTCAGGAGTTACTCATTTGTTTAATAATAATTATAATAATAGCTAAAATCTTTGTCTTTAAAAGACAAAATATTTTTTATTATTTTCACAGCCGCCTACGTCCTTACTATCATTTATGAAAACCCTGTATTTAAAAATGGACAGATATCTAAAAGTAAAAGTAAACAAAAGAGAGTAATACAAAGCCAAAAAAATTAAGAGGTTTTTCTACCAAAGAAGTGTAATAAAAAAAACAACAAAAAAAAAATAAACGCATGAATAGTAGCTGAAAACAAAAGCACTTATGCATTACACTCTGTACTAAGTTCAAAAGCCGTATCAAGAGTAACAAAACTTCTTATGTAACATATGCTTGCGAGAGATGGACACAAAACAAAAACAGTCCATGCAGCACATATTGAAAAAAACAGGTTAAAATAAAAATTTATAGAAAAAAAAAAGTAAAATAGATTTGGATAAAAAGCTAAAAAAATTAAAAACATTACACAAAAATACTAATATAATAAGAGTAGTTAAATCACAAAGAATTAGATGGATAAGCCACGTAACAAAAATAAAAAAAAAAACAAATTGCTAATTGGTTGCTCTTTGAAAAATTGACAAAAATCTGTAAAAATCATAAAATATGTTTTTAAAAATATTAGAAATTATTTTAACATTTGATTTAAAAAAATAATTTAAGGTATAAATAGAGTACAACTTTTCTAGTCCGGACAGATATCGGCTACAGGGTATGATATCGGCTAAACTCTTTCCGAATGTAAGAGTTTTCCAGATTAGCAAATATTTTTAAATCAAATTTATAACTCAAAATTAAGATGCATATATTGTTATTAAGAAACAAAAATTTATTCTGAAACTAACATAAGCGTATTTTTCAAGATCTCTTAAAGAATTCATTATTATTATTTTTTTATTCTTTTCATTAACACTATGTCTGGTAAGGGTAGCTGATTTTTTTCGGCCCATTTTATACATGCTAAAAATGCTTCAATCGCGTCACAATGTTTTATCTTAAAAACTTTACCATTCTCACTCTCTTCATCATCATGTTCGTCTTCTTCTTCCTGTTGTTGTTTTTTTCTATAGCTTCAGTGATTATTATTTGTTCATCAGTTGCGTCAGCATTAAGGCTAGTCAGACCCCCTTAGAAACTTTTCTATGACATTTTTTTGGTCTTTAAATATGTATTTTTTTAATATATTATACATCAAAAGACGTGTTTTTTAAATGTCTAGGGCGCTTAACTATTGCCATAAATGAAAAAAAGTACCATTGTTTTATTTAAAAAAAACATGTTTTAATTTTTTCTATGACATTCTTTTAGGTCTAAATTTTGAGAACATACTGTAATTTTTTTTTTGTAAATAGATAATATAAAAGTAAAAGGCGCTTAACTATTTTCAACTTTATTAATCAATTATTTATTTAAATATTGTTGCCAATATAAACAAATCAATATCTCATAATTTACAAAATCTTAAAACATCAAATTAGACTTACTTGTCTAGAAAAATATGCTAAATATTATCACCATTTAATAATTTAATAAAATCTTTTCAGTTTTAAGTTTTTTTAATGTGTATTTACGTTAAAATTAGCGCTGAGTTCATAGGGTTTGCCGCCAGAGCGCGCACGCTTTGAAAGTATAGTGGAGGGAAATCATCTCAGATATCAGTATAAAAATCGTCTATTTTAACTTTTTGGTGTAGGACCAGCTGAAATTTTAATTAGATTATCTGAAATGACCAATTAAGACATTTTTTCATGGTTCAGATTATCGAAACTTGAAAAAAAATGAAAATTTAGACTTTTTTAATATTTATATTTTGTTATCTTTACACCGAGCTATCTTAGAAGCCATAGTAGCTATTGAGTTGATTTTTATTGCGTTCGAATGTAAAGACTTGAGCGCTTTTAGTTGTTTGATTGAAAGTATTTTACTTCCCTTTTTAATATATTTTTTGATAAGCTAAATTCAAACTTCCTGTGTCACGGTAATCAATTATAGAGGATGCGAACAAAATTTTTATTATTAGAGATAAACCCCTACAGTAAGCGAACAAAATGTAGAGAAATGATCTAGGAAGTTTTTAGTAAAACCAGAATTGAATTATTTTTTGAGGATTACGAGATATAATTTTTTTTAAATGGTGACCATCCGCTTTATTAGCGCGCTGTGAGATGGAGGCTTGTTTGGACTTCTGATCGTAGGTATATGCTAGGAAAAACAAAGATTTTCATAATTATAATGGTGATAATAAAAATAATACTGAATTTTGATAATTTTCTATATGTGGTTTTACGACCATTTTCCTCACCTAACAAATAATTAAATTGATACATTCATCACCCTGCCATAATACAATAAGCAATCAAGATTTTTTATATTTTGTACTATTAGATAAAATAAGTAAAATTAAAAAATGTATATTATCATAAATTTTTAATTAGAAAAAAATTAATAGATTATATTCAAAATTTAACATCATCTATATCTTTTACAAAATTGAGCCGATTGTCAAAATCTTGATATTTACAATCGTCACAACATTTTAAATTTCTGCACACAAAGACATTTTTGATAATGTAGTGAAATGAAATTTAATGAAAGCTGTACAGTTATTGGGAAAAGACATTAGAAAAATTTGTACATACTGTACCGAGCAAAAATAAAACAACTTTGCGATTTTAAAATTGTGTTTTACATAATACTTACTTGCATAGTATATAATGTTTAATACTAACACCCTTAATAAAAAATAGAATTGCATTATAATTGTTACTAGGTAGTATCTTTGAATCTATGGATAGAAAAATGAAAACATTAAATTTTGGCGAAGCAAAAGTAAAGCAACTGATATTGAAAAGAGTTTTATTAATATTTATAAAATGTTTTGATTTTGTTGTATACCCTTTATTTGCGATCACCGCGATATATTGAGTTAATTAATTCATCAATAATGGTTTCTTATAAAATGGAACTCCAAACTTCGTTCAAAACTTGCATAAAATTGTGCGTGAAAAATTTTTTCACAATCTTTGCCGTGTGCTTTGGGTAGTTATCATGCTGAAATATCCTTCTCAGAGGCAAATTGTCGTCAGCATAAGGTAGATTGTATTTTTTAGTATTTCTAAATACTTAAATTTATCCATAATTTCATTTGTACTAATTGTGTTACCGCCTCCGTGTTTAATGGTACCGACAGTAAACTTTTCCTAGCAGATCTCTGAATCTGTACAAGCAGATTTAAAAAAAATTGTTTGGATAAGATATAAGATATCAAAAAACCATCAAACATATGGCAAAAAATTATTAAATACTCTTTGTTTTTTGTTTTTATAATTCAAGTCATTTGTAGTTTGTTAATAAAATAATGTTTTATTAAAGTTTTTTGTGCTTTAAAATAAAATGTTCTATACATTTGTTAGTTAAATTTTTAATACCGATTTACACAAAAAGCTGTCGATAACATATTTTAAGTTTTACAGTTTTTAAAAGAGCACATAAAATAGATAAGAAAAATACAAAAGTTTGAAATTGGCAATTTTTTCTGAGAATATTTCATTTTGACAAATCGTGTTTCCAGTTTTAAGTCGAGTACTAATAGATCTTCTGTCCCTAAATCTCTTCAATATTTTTGAAATAATGTCCTTTCTCAAATGTAGTTGTCTTGCTATTTTTAAAAACCACTTCCTATTAAATAATGTTCGAAAGCAAATTATTACTAAAGTGTGACAATAAGAATTATTTCGTTGATCGTCAATTATTATTATTTTTCTTCTTCGACTTTTTCTTCTTCTTTTTTTTATTATTATATTACTAATATTATTATTATAAAAATATTAGCTTTTTCCGGCATATACGATTCATAAGAGTCTAAATAAGCTACTAATCATATCTCGAAATCGACAAAAAATATTCTAATTTTGGTTTTACCAAAAACCTCCCGGATTATTTTTCTACATTTCGTTCGCTTAATGTAAGGGTCTATCTCTAATAATAAAAATTTTGTTCGCATCGTCTATAATTGATTACCGTGATACCGGAAGTTCGACTTTAGGTTATCAAAAAATATATTAAAAATAGAAAAAAAAATTTTGAATTAAACGACCAAAATCGCTCATGTCTTTACATTCGAACGCAACAAAAATCAACTTGATGGCTGTTATGGTTCCTGAGACGGATAAAAAAACACGAATATTAAAAAAGTCCAAATTTCAAGTTTTTTTTTAATTCCCATACTCTGAAACATAAAAAAATTGTTGTAGTTGGTCATTTTGATAGAGGATAATCCAATTAATAAAATATATAACGTTTTAGCTGGTACTACTCTGAAAAGTTAAAATGGACAATATTTATTCTGATTTCGCTTCACTATACAATATGACATTTATCAGGTCAAACAAATGTATTTCGGGTTGTCGAAACGATAAAATTCAGCGGGGCAGATTAGAAATCGCAGTTAGGGTCAGACTAGCCTTAAAGTCTTCGTTTTTACCGATTATTCAAACTCTAATTTCTTCTTCTGTCATTTGACTAGTTGGAACTATGACGAAAAGTGATTTTTTAATTTGGTTCAAATCTTTGTCAGTATTAGCTTTAAGCCTTATATTTAATTCCACAAGTAAAATAAATTCTTCCTCATCGTCATCATCATCCCTTGATACTCAAAAAGCAGACCAACTGCTCTGAATGTTTCTTTCTGTCATGGATTGCAATGCTTGATCCAAAACTATAACAGCGTCTTTTAGACTGAAGTTTTTTCAATATCTTTAGTGTATCATCATCTTGATCAATTATAAAGTTTAATTTTTTTTTTCTATAAATAACTTTAATGTTTTTGATTAATTTCTAATTTATAATCTCCGCTTTTGCCGTAGACTTAAGAACACAAAACTTTTCACTCACTTGTCTAATGCTTGATCCTTATTCATCAAGAGCCTCTAATGTCTTACACTTATCACCTAATGAGTTTATTCTGAAGTCACCAGTTGTTTTGTGAGACGATACATAAAATGATTTCTCCGAATTTTGTCCGAACTATAAAGGCAAAAACTCTAAAGTGTCCGAAACGTGAGAGCCGCCGAACTATTGAAGTGTCCGATCTAGGATGTGTGCGAATTATAGAAGTTGTTCTGTACTAATATTAAAAATTTTTTAAAAGTTTTAAAAAATTTAAAGAAAATCTTTTATTGCAAATGCAAAGAATTTTAGAATTATTAGTAGTAGGAAAAAAGGAATGGCAGGAATAACCGGAAGAAAGACGCAAAAGCAGATAAAGTGTTGGTTATACCTATCAATATTTTTGCACTTTTCTGTTGTCCTTACATGTTCATTTAATCTTGTTACAATTGTTTGTCCTGTCTGACCGATATAAGCTGCATTGCAGTCATTACAAAATAACTTGTAGACACTTGAATAATGTAAAGAAGAAATTTGATCCTTGTTGTGTGCCAGACAGGTTGAAAAACTACCTTTAACTTTATAATCAAATTTTATATTTTAGTTTTAAAAACATATTATATAGGAGATTTAAAAATGCAATAAAAGAAATAAAGAGAACAGAAAAATTTAAAAGAGACGATGTAGAAAGAGAATTATGTATGTTAAAGCTTAGAGAGTATTTGTTTCGCAATTTATGAAAAAATGTATTTATGTCCTGTAATATAAAGTGATTATCTACTGCTATTTGTTTAATAATAAGCCATTTTTTTTCAAAGACAAGATAATTTAAAGTAAAATATACAGTCTACATAATAAAAAATTAAATGCAGCTACGACGTAACAATAACAAAGTTTAGAATTGGAGGAATTATAGTATCAGCTCATGTAGGTTTTTTATAAAGTTTAAAAGCAAAGGATAAAATACTTTTTCTAATTGTATTACAACCTAAAAATAAATGAAATACAAAAGTTTGTTTCTGTTTCTACAGTAAATTCAGTCAAGATCGAAAACATACTCGTAGATTTATTATTAAACCTTAAAAATATTAAAAAATGAGAACTACCCTATCTGATACAAGATAAAATGTTTAGATTGACTAAACTAATAGTTACAAATCGCTGAATTTTTGTTACTACAAAAACATACCTTTAAGAAATATTAAACAACGTGATCTGCTTTGTGAATAGAACATCCTTTTTTTCTTTTAAAAAAGTTGATATAAAATCGTTTGTGAAGGCTTCATTGCCTGTCCTAAATTCTCCAAGTCAATTCACGACATAAAACTTTTAATCCGATTGTACGTTGTACGCGTCGTCGAAAATATTTGTAATCTCTATTGCGTAACGAAGTTCGACAGCACAACTTTATGAAAATGTAAAAAAAATTGGTTTGAAGTTTTTTGTAATGAACGATGTCAAAGAACATTTTTTTTAATTTAAATTTTCATCTTATTACTATTTATCTTTTTCCTTATCAATTTTTACTTGAAACAATAAGTGTTATGTTTAAAATTATTACTTCATTTATTGCAAAGACAAGATGTAGTTTGATAGATGATGTTAGGCCAAGATACACCGATCCATTAGTATTGCCATTCACCGCACAGCACTATAGGATGGCGGAGAGCGGTTGTGTTCAGCCGAAGGAATAAGGATCCGGTGTTAATGCACTGCCTAATTTGCATACCAACATCATGAATACGTGATTAGACTCCAGTGTTTGATTCAACAACTATACATATAGATTATAGATGCTATCCCTCTATTCCAAGTGTTCTCTACGTTGAGGTACCACCGATTATGAACACGAATAAATCAAGATAGGTTTATGTTTAGGTATAGATTGTTCTAGAATATACGAGCATCTCTTTATCAAAGTTGTCGGTTAATGGGAATACCCAACATTTCATACAATATTATTTTTATTGTACATTTAACCGTAATCTTATGTAATCTGCGTTCTTGATGTAATTAAAAGAGTTGGATATTTACACAAACAACACAACATTAACTCGATAAAAAAATAACTCAATCACGCAGAATATCGCTCACGATTATCTCTTCTAATATCGTTGATCTGCTCCCAAGATTGCCGCTCTGTTAAACCGCTGAACTCAGCTCGACTATTTAACTTCGACTGGCTAGTTATCGTCCTCTCACTTCTATATATGTATAGAGTTAGATCGTCTCTTAGTACATTATTTATTTGTCTAAAACAATGAATAATTGTAAACATTTTTCAAATCTAGTTAATAACCCTAACTAATATTTTCCAGAATCAAACACTATAAGATGGCACGACGTCATATTTTCGAAAACTTGTCGAGTAATCGGACGGAAGATCTTTCCGAGTAGCTCGTTACCATACAATAAATCTATCTACAAATGAAATAAATCTGAAGGATGTGTTTAACCTCTTCGGGCCCCGTGTATCATATGTGATACTTCCA
This sequence comes from Tribolium confusum, assembly GCA_029207805.1. Lineage (NCBI taxonomy): Eukaryota > Metazoa > Arthropoda > Insecta > Coleoptera > Tenebrionidae > Tribolium > Tribolium confusum. The sequence goes on from JALGAY010000006.1 coordinate 7,225,542, forward strand.
AATTTACTTATTTTTTTGCTTAATGTTAAGTAATTTTGCAATGACCCTGCCCGTAACACCTTTGGTATGCTCATAAAAATTTTTGTTTGTTAGATCTATGTTGGTGCTCATTAACTTAATTATTTTTATCTGAAATACAGTGAAATCTAACAGTTCTAAAAAATTTAAAAACAGACGTTAGTAGGTATATATTAACTATCAACTTTAGCAATTGGATTAGCCAAATGTATGTTTGATATTGGTTACAAAACGTAATAATAATAATAAATAAATTTTTCTTTTGGATTACTTGAATTTTTGTATAGGGCAAGTCCCAAAGTATCGTATTGGATACAGCGTTTTTTTAACTCAAAAAAAATTAGCTGAGATCTAATTAACGTTGTTGACATCTAAATTGATAACAAAATGTAGCAAGGATCCAATAGCACCAAACAAATTTTACTTTGCACGACGCACGTTTCGACAACAAAGTTGTCATCCTGAGGTGAGAAATTAAACTGGCAGTATAACTATTGGCAAGCTGAACAAACGCTCGTCGCACGTTTTGTTCCTTAAATATGTTTTTATTCGTCTTAGAGAAGAGAAGTTTTCTTGCCTGCTACGCTCGACACTGAGGTAATAACAGCAATTGTACAAATTTTGTAAAATTTTGAAAATACAGGATGACTTTGAAGTATGTTTTATATCCTAAAAACTATAATCAGTTGTATAAATCAAATTGGTTTTTTTTTGCATTGTTTCAACAAGGGCTATCACCTGGTAACGTTTGTAGAAATTTTTTGAAAAACATTTGCATAACTGATTTTATCATTAAAACTACAACTACTACTAGAAAAAATTGTTGCATATAAAAAAACTGTAATTCCTACATTATGAGTATTATGACTCGTTAAAAAAAAATTTCTGTTAAAAGTTCTACAAAGTGTATCCCAAAAACTAAAAACATTTGTATAAGGCAAGTTAGGTTATTTCGTTATTTTTTCGCTTCTTTTATTATGTACTATAGCTGGTTAAATTTCCCAAACATACTTCAAAGTCACCCTGTACAATTTTGTAGGTTTCTAACAGATCTGAAAATTGCATAATATTTTCAATTTTAATTTTATATTTATATTTTTTATAATTTTCTGTAAAATCTTTATTTCGTTTTGAGCAAATCAATATCTATACTGTAATGTTCTTAATTTGGGCTTAAAAGAATTAAGTCCTATTAAAATATTTCAATCAATGAAACGGCAGTTTATAATTTGTTTGTCAATTACAATCCTGTCTAGTGTTGAAGTGTAACCTACATAAAATTTTAAAAAAATTTTTTGTGTTTTTATTAAAATCATTCCGGTTTTCGTTTCCAACTGACTTTTCTACAAAATATTTTTTTAATTTTAGTGACTACGTTATTGGTCGTTTTTCATCTATTTCCATTGTTATATTAGTTGCATTACAAAATTGTTACTGCCTCTTTGTATATAACATCAAAATGAGTTTCTCCACTTTCATTTTTTTTTTAAATTACGTCTGCTTACACAAAGATCTTTAAAGTTTTCAATAAGAATTAAAGCCTCTGAAAACTCAGCTGTTACGCTTTGTAAATTATCACTATTTTTTTTTTTTAATGAGACAGCATGACACTAAACTGGTACTAACTTCAGTATTACTGCTTTTAGTGTTTTTAGAGAAATAGTTTGAAACACTTCTTTTACTCATCTTGATTTATAATTACGATTAGTGTAGCAAAAAGATAAAAAATGCACAATAATCGATCACTGCTGATTAAAAAATGCATTTGTAAAAATGTCTAGTGAATTGAAAAAAATCTGCCTTTGGTTTCATGAAATTGATAAAAAAACGCTTAATGTGTATTGCAAATTTATCAAAACGCTAGGCAATTAAATAAATGTACTCGTATGTTTGGGTTATTGAGTTAGTATATTATTTTTAAAATAATGTGAACCGCAATTGCTGACTTTCTGAAAAATAAAGCTGCTCAAAGTTTATGCCGCACACTTTCGTCGCAACTAATAAAAGTAATGCCAATTATTTCAAAGATATCATATTTACTACCAAATAGAGAATAATACTGTTTTTTTTAATTGAAAAGTTTATTCAAAAACAAAGAATATAAAAAAACCGTCTTATTTGATCAGTTTTTGGAAGAGTTATTACAAGTAAGTAAACAAACAGAAACTTGTTGATATCCTGTTAAATAGTCATTTAACGCAAATTGTATCGCGGCCTACTCGGTATAGAAACCATCAGCAACCTTCTCTTCTTAATCTAGTTATAACTTCAGACAAAAGTCTTCTATCCAACCTCGAATATTTTGATCCTATAGGTAAGTCTGACCATGTTGTGTGAAGGAGTGACTTGCAGATTGGCTTTACTTGTCGTAGTAAAATAGCACAACATCAAAAGGTATTTATTAACTTTTATCAAGTCAACGAAAAACTTTCTTCATCGAATTGGGATCGTCTTCTTTCGTGATCACATATCCAAGATAATTGGTCTCAATTTAAAGTTTAGGTATCTTCAGAACATAGTTACCGCTAACTCCCAATCTGTCTCGGTCAAGGTTTCTTCCACAAAACCTTGGATTAACCACAATATTCTAAAAATGGTTCGACATAAAAGATCGTTATGGAAAAAATATAAACTGAGTTTGAACGAATGTGATTATTCTATTCATAGGGCTTATTCCAATAATCTTTCCTCCATAATTAAAAAGGCCAGAGCTGAATATAAAAATCGTCTGATTGACAAAAAAGATGTTAAGTGATTTTACAAATATGTTAAAAATAGTATTTTTGGGTCAGTTAAAACTTCTAGCGTTAGAGATGGTAGTGGTGATATCATTGTGGATGACGCTGAAGCAGCTAACGCTTTTGCAGATAGTTTTGCATCTGTCTATATAAACGAGCCGCCATCGCAATTGCCCTTAATACAAGCACCACCAAATTTAAGTAGTCTTTGCGACATCCTCTTTTCGGAAAAAACTGTTGCAGCAAAACTCCAGAAACTGGGTGTTACTAAATCACCTGGACCCGATAATATTACTGCCAATGTTTTAAAAAATTGTGCAATTCATCTCACTAAACCGTTATCACTTTTAATGAAACAATCTTTCGAAGTCGGTGTGTTACCACTTGATTGGAAGACCGCAGTCGTGAGACCTATATACAAAAAAGGCGACAAATTTAATGTATCTAATTATAGACCTATCAGTTTGACTTCTTTAGTTGTTAAAGTCATGGGGTCTATAGTTTATGACCAAATTATGGAGTTTCTTAATTGTCATGGTGTATTACCATCCAGTCAGCACGGTTTCATGCCAGCTAAATCGACTGTTACCAATTTATTATGTTGTCTTGAAGATTGGACCAGGGAACTAGATGCTGGTAATTCTGTTGATGTGGCATACTTAGATTTTTCAAAGGCTTTTGACAGAGTACCTAAACGACGACTCCTTTATAAACTCGAGCATTATGGTTTGCGTGGCAATCTGCTCAAATAGATCAACGCTTTCTTAAGCAATCGTACGTTTAAAGTCAAAGTCAGCAACTCTTATAGTGCACATAAACAAGTCTTAAGTGGTGTTCCCCAAGGCTCCGTCCTTGGTCCTTTATTATTCATATTTTACACTGCTGACATTCCAAGACAACTAAAATCTCATTGTATAATGTACGCTGATGACCTTAAGATCTATAACAACAGCAAAAAACACTTTGATATGGTCTATGATTTGCAATTAGTTAATGAATGGTCTCGTCTCTGGCTTCTTCCACTCAATGTGAACAAATGCACTGTCCTTCATGTAGGTGACAAAAATGGCAAATTTCCCTATAAAATCAATGGCAAAAAATCAGTCATGTCTAGATGTGGGTGTTCTCATAACCTCTTCCCTTTCATGGTCCGAGCATATTTCAAAAGTCACTAAGATAGCCAACAGGATTCTTTATATCTTAAGTAAAATCTTCATTAGTTTAAATACCAGATCTCTTATTGAAGCGTACAAAACATATGTTCGACCAGTTCTAGAATATGCAAGTAGTATATGGGTGCCCAATTTGGAGCGAGATGTGCTACTCTTAGAAGGCGACCAGCGTCGGGCTACTAGGCTGCATTTTGGCCGTGTGCGCCCTGACTATCCTCAGCGTTTATCCATGATAAACTTACCATTATTGTCTGACAGACGAGTGCGAGGAGATTTAATTACTGTATTTTAAGCTCTTAATAATCCTACTTCTCCCATTAGGCATCTTTTTAAACTTAACACAACTGGTCGCACTAGAGGACATCATCTAAAGCTTGCCAAAGGAAAGTTTCACACTACAGTTCGGCAGTCGTTTATTTCGAACCGAGTCTTTGACAAGTGGAACTCTTTACCTTCGGAGATCATTCTATGTAATTCTACTTTAAATTTTAAGATAAAATATGATACTTATCATGCCTCCAGAAATTGAATATCTCACTCACGAGCGCGGACTTAACAGGCTAAGGCCTCAGCCCGAACGCATTTATTTAATAATAGATAAATATTTAAAAATGCTATTTTTTTTAAAATTTCATATTTTTTTTCGGTCAAACAAAAAAATTTTAAAAAATTCAAAAAGGTATTAAGTGAAATATTCTTTCCAAAAAAAACGGTAAAAACTAGAATATTTTGAATTAGAGTTAACTTTGCTATTGGTTGGCGGTCGTTGTTTTGGTGACTTCTTTGCACGCCACTTGCAGACATTACCTGCTGACATTGCTGACTTGACATTCGGTGTTCGCAGTGACTTTATAATGTAAGTTATAACACGTAGGTTCTGTAAAATGTTATAGGTAGAGAAGAAAAGTGATTCAACCATTATAATAAAATAAAATTTTACTTAGCAACAAATTAGGTTACCTAGTAGTTTAATTAAATTCGAATAAAAATAAATAAAAATTAAACTTAAATCTTTCTTATTAACAGATAACATTATGTTATCAATATCTGTTCTATTAGCTGCTATAAAAAATTGTATTAAATTTTCTATTTACTGAAATATCAAAGAGTCAAATCAAGTGGCACAGTAAATTATATAAATTTTCGTTGAGTTAGAACACACACCAAAGCATTGGCACGTTTATTATTTTACTGGAGTTTTTAACTTTAAATTGCTGAATGACACTTTAATAATTAGAAATAAATTTTTAAATTCTTATTATACTTTCTAAGTTAACAATAAATAGTCAGTCGATTAACGCTAATTTTTCTAATTTAACATGTAACTCGTTAAAGGTATTTTCAAATAGAATGCAATCAGCAATACATGGTCTGTAATAAGTTTTTAGCTTAATTTTTACTACAAAAAATTGTGATACTTTAAAACAACTAAACAACTCTATTTTCATTTTTTTTGCAGTGGTAACTTATCTTAAAAAAAGTTGCATTTTAATGCAATTTATTATGTTCTTTGCTAACGTGTGCGTACTTAATTATGCTAAATGTTTAATACATAATTTTTGGTCTTGAAAAAAGTGTTAATTATAAAATAAGCTTTAAAGAATTCATCTTAAAGAGTTCATCTTAAATTTGGTAACAATATATTTGTTTTGAAAAATGAGCGTTAAAAATTTAAAAAACATATCCAACCACTAACCCATCATATCTCTTTTAATTTTAATTGTGATATAATTTTTACACAAAATTGTTTACAGAAATTTAGTTTTAAGGATGTATAATGGACTTTTTTCCTTATTCCTAATTCCTTACCGCATGCGGGAACGAGCCATTTCTTTGACAGAACATATGACATTTTTCTCCATTGACCTTACAATATTTATAGATGGCTTGTTGGCAGAAAAGCTCGAAACAGATTGTCTGGTGGGTGTTTTAATTTGTTTACTGTTATTGTTAAAGAATAGTGGCTGAGGTAACTCTTAGGTTGTTTCAGTTTATATTATAATTAATATTATTTTATTTTTTAAGTTAGATGGGCTCTCTACACATTTTATAATTCAGTCAACTTATTGCCGCGGCGCATGCGGTAACGAAAATGACTTTAATAAGGAAAAAGGTTAATAATAGTCTCTTTGTACAAGTTTCATGCTACCTTAAAAAATAATTTGAAGAGTACCTATCATTCCCTATAAAAGTGAAAAAAATCCTAGAAAGTTATTTTCTACAAGAAACAATATACAAGATGTTGGAAAACTGGTGGGCTGTTCGAAAACGACGTAATTCAATTTTTATGCTTAAATCGTCCTGTATATTTATTCGACGACATAGTACTACGAGAGGAAAATAATACAACTTCTAACTCGGCCAATGCCGATAAAGAAGTTTCCTTTATTGTGATTATTGTTTTTGTGCACGTATTTGTTACACTAATATTTCAAAATAATCATTTCTTCTAATAATATGAACCAGTAATTGAAATTTATTTATTTTAAAAACAATAAAAGGTATATTACATTTTAATTTGAAAAATGGCTAACGGACCAATCGCTGAACGCAATAGAGGTAAGTATTTGTTACCTAACCTCAAATATATCATAAACATTTATTTAATTACAGATGCAACAATTTACGTTGGAGGTTTAGATGATAAAGTTACAGAATCACTATTATGGGAACTTTTTGTTCAATCCGGACCTTTGGGTAATTTATATTTACTATGCTGGAATTTTTTATACACTTCCCAATTTTGTTTTAGTCAATGTCCACATGCCCAAAGATCGAGTTACAATGATGCACCAAGGATATGGTTTTGTGGAATTCATGGGTGAGGAAGACGCTGATTATGCAATAAAAATAATGAATATGATAAAACTGTATGGGAAACCTATAAGAGTAAACAAAGCATCAGCACATCAAAAGAATTTGGATGTAGGAGCTAACATTTTTATAGGAAATTTAGATCCAGAAGTGGACGAAAAACTGCTTTATGATACATTTTCTGCATTTGGAGTTATACTTCAAACACCAAAGGTAACATTTAACACACTAATTTCAACCAAAACATTAAATTCTGTTTTAGATAATGAGAGATCCAGATACTGGCAACTCCAAAGGTTTCGCATTTATCAATTTTGCAAGTTTCGAAGCCTCTGATGCATCTATTGAAGCCATGAACGGCCAATACTTATGCAATCGCCCTATCTCAGTCTCCTACGCTTTCAAGAAAGACTCCAAAGGCGAACGTCATGGTTCTGCAGCTGAACGTTTACTAGCAGCACAAAACCCATTATCCCAAGCTGACCGACCTCATCAACTCTTCGCTGACGCTCCTCCCATGGGCATGATGCCTCCAGGAATGACAATGGCACCACCTCCACCCCCTGTTATCCTTGCAGGCATGATGCCTCCTCCTCCCCCTACGCCAGCCAGTATGCAGCCGCCGCCTCCACCTCCCGTTCCACCACCAAGTTCGTTCCCGTCAGGAATACCACCCCCGCCTTTACCCCCTTCTCAGCCACCGTTACCGCCAGGTGCACCACCACCGCCACCTTCGACTTCAGCGACAAGACCTCCATTACCTCCCACATCAGCATCAACACAAGCTTCAGGTGGTCCAAGGATGATTCCTCCACCATGGCAAGCTGGGGTTAATAACATGCCGCCACCACCACCTGGACCCCCAGGATCAGCTCCACCAACATCAGGAGCACCGCCTTTTCCAGGCTGTTTCCCACCGCCACCACCACCTGGGGGAAGGCCACCGAATTGGAGACCGCCAGTTAATTTCGGAGGACCGGGCAGACCACCTTTTCCGCCAAGGGGACCACCACCACCGCCCCCAAGTAATTTTACTGAAAATAATTGGAACTAAATAAAATCATTTCTTTAAGATATAATCATTTATTTGATTTGTCTTTATTTTCATCATTTTTTCTATTAAATCTTCTGTTTTTGTCCTTATTGCTATTTCCTGTGTATGATATTGTAGTTCCTGGAGCTTGATATCTAGAAAATAAAAAATTCAAATTAGAAAAATAATTTATTTTTCCATTCCAACACATTATTCAAGTAATTAATCGAAATAACTCCACACAAACAAGCCATTAAAGCTAATTAACCTATCTTAAACATCACTGAGAGACGTTAAAATTCAAAAAAAAAGTACAGTATTACTCTTGTGAATAATTCATTACATACCCTAATTCTTCAAGATCTAAAGGTTCTAATGATAGTACAATATGAATCATTGGTAAATTCCTTTTGACAACTATTTGATCTAAATCTGGAATCACTGGGTCCCAATATTCTTCAATTCTGAAAAAAATATTTTAACAAAATTTATATTAGCAAAATGATAAAACTTGCAATCTATAACACAGTCTAGTTATTTGATGTAATTCATTATTATACTCCCGTTTCATAATTTCTGCACAAGTAATAGCTTTACCAACAGATTGACCAAAGCCTGTCCATACAACAGCTTTGGCACTTTCGAATTCATTAAAAGCATGACTTAGAAGATTTCTAATTTTACTGCCGCCTCTTACCTAAAATTCAAGTGTTTCAAGACTAATAAATCGCTTTTAGGAACTAATATTTACCTGCATCCAGAGAAAATTTTCAGGAAGATTTGGAATCGGAATTTTGTCTCTTTCAAGAGGTTCTTCTACATTTTTACCTTTGTGATAATTTTCCATTTTTTTTACTAAATTTACTGTTAGTTTTAATATGACTTAATTAAATTCAAATACAAAAACGATAAGCAAAAAATAAGGTTATGTTCTTCTATGACAGGAACTAACCAGAGACAAGGTCAAGGAAAGAATACGGTTTAGTGAACTGCGCAAATGCAATCAATGGGTGCCGCCATTTTGAATCACAATAAAACGAGAAACTCAAACAAATGGGCTGGAGAAGTGTGTCGTAATTTTAGCGCGAACGTTTGAAGCACTGTCATTCTGAAAACATACCTTAAAAAAGTCGCCCTTATTGCACTAATACATAAGGTTGAAATTATAACAGCTAAACTTTGACCGAATAAAAATCACATATGGAAACACAAATAAGGCATAAAAGCACTCAACTCCAATACTCTAGACATTCTAGTTTTACTCCAGACACAAGTTACAAACAATTCTCGCATATTTGAGAAATTAATCGAAAATAGAAATTACCGTACAGGCTTCGTGCTCTCAAAGTGACCCGAACCGCTGTAAAGCAACTACCGTAGATAGCCGAGTAGCAAAGTAGCGCGCAAACGCGCTCACGAATAGAGAAAATTGTTCACGTTCGGCATAGTTCGCTGGCATTCGCTCATGTTGGACCTGCGTTAAAGCTTAGAAATGAAGGAAATCTGTGCATCGAACATTTTATTTTCCATTAAATTCTTTATTAAGTGTAAATTTGTTGTAATTCGTGACTTATCAATAAATGAAATGTTTAGGCTATCGAATGTCGACATTTTTAGGTCTTATTTATTTTATTTAGTGTATTTATTCATCGCATAAAATTTGATCTTTATAAATTCAACCTTATTTACATGTGCAATAAGGTCGACTTTTTCAAGGTATTTTTATCGAATGACAGTGTTTCAAAATTTCGCGCATTTTTTACGTCACGGCTTCTGGAGCCCATATACGAGTTAACCAAATTTGTTCAATTCTAACAAGTCATTTTCCAGTAGTTCTGGAAAATTACATCGTAGTAAACAAAGACAAGTGGAAAAGAAAAAATATTTTTATACTCCGTTTTTTATTTATATGCCGTTGTCTGTCTCTGTTCAACACATAATCTATATAACATAGCAACATGTACAACAATGTGTTAAAAAAAGACAAACAAGGGTATCAGATTAAAAAATAGGGTATAAGTTAAATATTTAAGTTGTTGAGAATGGGCTAGTGAGACCAAAACTTGTGATGAACAGGTTTAAAGATCCCATCTTTCTACTTGAGATAGGGAGGATTTAAGCATGAATAATTCGATGATTGCACAATTTTAAGTAATGTTTAAAAAATTGAAAGAATATTGACCCAGAACAACGATTAGTTATGGTTCCACATATGCTTCTAAAAAGTCGTAAAAAGGTAATAAAATTAAGCGTGAAAAGGTCAAAAGGTTAGAGATTTCACAAATAGAGCGTAACTAAACTCTAAAAGTTCGTGCTGCTACCGAATTTTACTAATTATTCACGGTTATAAAAATATAATTTACGACTGGTTTGACCTCAATATGCCAAAAAGTCCCTGAACTGAGGATATAAATACTTTATGGTCTTCCTGCAGAGAAGCATTGTTCTAACAGAACCTGTTAAGGTTGTAATTGCTAAAGAACTCTTCGTTATAGTAAAAATAATCAATGATTGAATAAAGGTCCTTAAATACTAAAAAGTGCAACCCAAGAATCAACCAGTGTATAACCAGTGAAGGAGTAAGTATGGCTACAGCACGATTGTAATTATGTGTTTAATAGACTTATTATTATACATTCTAATATACGAGTTGATTAATAAGAAATAACTTGTTTTGGTTAAACTGGTAAAAACAAACAAGGCTATATAAAAAGGTATATTCTAAAAATGTAATTAATACAAATTTGGATTTGCATTCTTCAAATTAATTTTTGGAAAGTTATAGAACTTGTGTTTCATATCTATGACAGATTTTTGAAAAAGGAATTTAATTTTAAAAAAGAATAATCTGATGTTGACCATTTTTGACCCTGGAACACATTTTGTCATTTGAAAGAATAATTTGAGATGTCATTTAATAATGAAAAGAACATAATTTTATCAGATATTGCCAGTTGTAAAAAATGCTTAAAATTTGCGTTGTCAACGCATACAGTTGAAACTTATTTACGTCCTCCCCGTCTAAAAGTATTTTAATTTTTGTTAAATTAATTATAGAAATAATTGTAATAAAAGAATGATTAAATTTATGATAAATCATTAACCAACTTAGGTATTAAACGGGTTTAAGTAACAGAATTCAGTTTGAAGGAATAATAGAAGAGTTTATTGATTGATTAATCATTCTTTTATCAGTTTTAAAACTTACAGTTTTTATATAAATATCTTAAATCTAGAAAATGATAAGTTGTGTTTTAGAACAATTTTTGAGTATTCAATTGTTATATGCAAGAGAATTTAGTTAAAATCCTCTAGTTTTAAAGCTCTTAATTAATCTATTGTTTTAAATATTTAATCAAGTAGTTTATTTTAATTTTATTATATTAAATAACTTTATCTTTATCATTAATCATTTATTAATATATTTGTATAATCAATTTTAAGCTGAGTTTGATTTGAAAATAGTCTATAAAGATCTTAAACGGCAACCCCTTACCCCTAAAGCATTTGATTCTTGATCACCGGTTTATTATTTGTATAATTTTAAATCGTAAGGAAGGCCTACGTTCAAACAAATGTAATTCGTAGTGGTGGGTCAACCGCTTATGGCCTTAAGAAAAATTTATTTTTCTTAATTAATAGTAGGCAGAAATAAAATTTAAGAGAGAAAAAAAGGTTTAATTTACATAACAAATAAAAACTAAAACTTTTTCTCTACATGTTTCTCAAATTTTACAATAATTTGATTGTTATAACAAAAGCAGGTAAGTACGAGTATATTTAAAAATTTACTACACCGTAATCAGCAAATTGAATAAGTTTCTAATAAGTTACTAAAAAAATTTGTTTAATAGTGTTATTTATACAGGGTCCCAAAAAAAGATTTTTATCTAGTTACCTTTGAAATTATTTTTCATGTTAATTTTTTTGTGCCGCTCTACTTTTTAAGTTTGAACTAATTTATTCTGTCACCTGTCAATCAAATGTCAATTCAGATTTGAAGTTTGGCAAGGGGACTTTGACCTTTAATGAACATCCAAAGCAGGAAAACTTTTTCTTTAAAAATTGCCGCTTGTAGAGAGACCGAATATATGGGGTTTTTCATTTTTCTTGTTACAACCTTAGTGACATTACTAGGTTTACTCGTTACCCCTATTTGCTAAAGCGGCATTTTTTATTTTACATGGGAAATTCACAGGCGACTAGATGAAAAACTTTTTTTGGGGCCCTGTATATACATCTAGTGAATTAAAAATATTTTTCTATTTCGCGTTTACTATGACGATTTTGTAGCGCTGTTTTCTCAATGTTTAGGTAAATTTGTAGCATTGTTTTTGGTAACATTTTATGTTTCCAGCACTGTAAATTATTATAGTAACGTTTGTTGATTTTGATTAGTTACATACAATAAGAAATCCAAAAATTTTGTAGTGCGGATAACAGATAAAACCATAATAAATAAATATTTTAATTACAATTTGCAATAATCCAATAGAAAAAATAGTAATAGTATAAAAGTAGGTCCGTGTTACAATTTCCTCAATGTGATACTCACTGTGTCACAAACCACTCGTATCACAATGGGGTGGTTGCAACACTAGTTTTTTAAGAGATTATTTTATTTTTAACTTAAAGTAAATTTATTTCTTTGAATGAATAAAAATAAATATTATTCAAATCACAATATCAATCGCATGTTCCGTCATAACTAAGAAAACAATTGCCGTTTGATTATTACATTTTTTTCACAATCGTTTTGAACTAATTTTGATCAAAAATATCTCAAATATTTAGTAAGAGTGGTTCCACAAACAAAGTTTTTGTATTCCTTAATGTTATTAATGTTTAATAAGCCAGTTACATCATCAAGTTGCTGCTGTTTGATTGTTTGTTTTTTTTATCTTTAAATCACTAGTGAAATAAAAATAAAATATGTACATATAAATTTTAACTAATTTGTTTTTTTTGTCATTTACAGAATTAAATTTTTAAACTAATAACAACATAACTCAAAAATAACTTATAAATTATACAACCCATTGTGAATAACACACTTTTACTTGTCTAAACAATCGCCATTGATTTGCGCGGTATAACCACTTTCAGTTTAACTGATCTGTCCCATTCTAGCTATTTTCCTGTTTATATACATCAAAGGTGACTTCCCGAAATGTGACGGTGTACTCTCGCTAGCAAGCAAAAATGCCGAATTACAAGTTAATTGTATTTTTAGGAATGATCACGTAAGAACAATTCGGTACAGCATGACTCACTTAGTGTTTCTCGGGACTGTTTTGGTACTTGTAGGAAAAAATCTTAGATTTATTGCATTCGATTAGATTATTTTGGAGGTACTGGGAGATATTGGGATGACTAAACACCTGGTGCCAGAACTGAAAGAAGTGCTACAACAGCAAAGATGTCTTGAGAGTTAATACGGCATTAGGTCCCAAAATAACTGAAATTGAATGTTTCTATTAGATAATAATTTTGTAACTTATAATAACGTAACTTAATTCGTGTAACTAAAATTTCAATTTTCTTTAATTGAATCAAGCTTAAAACAGATGATAAATCTAATCTAGAACATAATCTGTCTCCAGGTATATCAAAAAGCTCACAGAATAATTTGTAAAAAGCAATTTTGGCTTTTTTTTACCACCAATCGGTTGACACTTGCATACAACCTAGTAGATTTTAGAAACGTCAATTTATCAATAATTAATAAAGTAAGTCTGTTTATCTTTATAAATAGCAGAAATAAATTTGGAAATAAATGTTCACTGAGACTTCACAAACTGAATATTAAAAATTTACCAGGGCTTTAAACTAGAAACTAAATTTTGTATAAATACCTGTTGCCTCCAAACACAATTTGTCAGCGCTTAGCAACAGCTCAAGATCAACAATTTTATTTTTATTTAAAATCGCAGATGTTGTGAATTCCAGTCATTTTTGACAATCTTTTCTGTCTGAAAGTTAAAAGTTTTGTTAATTTTATTCAATTAGTAAAAATGAATTCCAAAGTATAAAACAACTACATATATTTCTAACATCAATTTAAATTTTATTTTGTAGAAAATTAAATTAGAAAATGTATGGCACACCTGCAACAAAATTCGAGATGCTGTTTACCGAACTGATACTCTTCTTTGGAGATATTTCTATCCTCTGGATCCTAACAAAAGTTTAGTAATATCAGGTTTACTCATAAAAATACTCCAAATACTTATTTTACAAGAATATTTTTAGAGTCGGAATTTATTTCAGTTTTCATTGGTCCTTTACAAGCAGTTGTTGGCTTATCTAATAAAGAAATTTCAGATCTTGCTGATTATTTAAGAATTCAAGATGGCAGAATTTCATACGACAAGCTATGCGAAGTTATCTACGATTGCGGTGTTTTATAGTTATTTTTGTGAAACCAGTTAAAATTTTTGTGTTTCGTGTCTTACATCGGCCAAAAAAAGCGTTTTTGCAGCTGTTGACATTACTGATTTTGGATTTTTTTTTATTGTAGATATGTGATTACTTAGTAGATTATAACATTCTGTAATGTTACTACTGTTACAATATGTCATAGCCCCATAAACACAACGCACGGCTGACTTTAATAAGCTTATATGTACATTCTTGTATAAATAAATAAATGTGGCTGCAATGTGTTTACACTGTGATCCCGCCATAGCCTTACAACTCTATACTAACTGCAGCTACCCCGCCTTTCAAAGCAGACATTATGCCGTTGATCCCAGCCACCAGTGGTTGTTAGGTCATGTCAGAGGCTCTTGTGGCACTTTTTCACCAAATATTCTCGCTATTCCATTTTTCTGAGATTGCGTTTGAACGTCTGAACGTAGTTATTCGTTGTAGTCATGGAGGAATAAATAAATAAGACTGGAGGTAAGGTCGCCTATGTTCACCATGTAAAATTCTTGCCTGAAATTTAAGCACCTTTTACGACCTTTTTGACTAACGCGCACACACAGGCGCATCGAACTGTGCCGATGAATGACGAATGTTCGAACTCTGTTATTCGTCAGTGGCGTTTCGTCTTGAGAAAAGCATCAAAGTAGCGTCATTTTTAAAGTTTTGTTTTATTTTATTATAATCGTTTTTGCGAAGTGTTTTTTTGGATAGTGTTAGTGTTAGTGTAAGTTAAAAACATTAAAATGGTGAGCTGCAATTTTCTTTTAACTTATTTTTTAACTTATCTTGCCCCCAGAAAAAGATTTGATGCTACGCCTCTGGAATCCGGCACCATATTGAAACACCTTTTACGACTTTGCCGCATGGCGCGAAATCTCAACTTTTTAAACATTCTTCCCTCCAGTCTTATTTATTTATTCCTCCATGGTTGTAGTGAAGAGGGACCAGAATGCTAGGGTAACGGTAAATGTTTATACAGGGTCATTATAAATGATTGTAGTCGACGTTGACCATAATTTGCAATGTAAAATTTGCCCTATGCCGCTTTGTTGTTATGTTTATCTATAATTTGACAGTAGCTGCAGTGTATAACTAAACTGTCAGTCATGGTTTTTGTTTTATGTTTAAATAGAGCGGCAAAAACTAAAATACACAAGCACAGCCTTGCTTGAACTACAATCATTTATAATAACCCTTTATTACTTATATTATTCGGCAATTTTCGCTACTTCGTTTATAAATTATTGTTTAATGGAGCGCAAAATTGTGTCTAGCATAACAAACCCTTAAGCTGAGGAGAGAGACCATATACTAACTTAACGATCCGTAGACTCTCTTAAGACAATTGGGGCGTAAGACCGTCCCCCCATCTTCAGCAGAAGCATTGATTGTAAGACTCTTGATTTCTAACTACCTTCTCTCGTATCAAAGCCTTCTCTTCCAAACGTTTTTGCTACAGCTTGAAATAAATTTGTTGAACCAATACTTGCAACTTTAGAATTTCTAGGAATATTCTGTATTTCTCCATTCAAAACAAAAGTGTTGCTACAGTTATGTTAAAAATTTAAACAAATAAAACGCCCCCCGATTTGGTTCACTCGGTATATCCGCTTAATTTTTCTAAAAAGAAAATATGCATTGCATATAATACCAAAATTTTCATTATCTGCTCATTTCTAATAATATGTATCTGCTGACCCTCAATTTGACCTAGGATCTATCCGCATTTTTATAGCAGTTATCAAATTGACGTTTATTACTACAAATATTCTTGTTATCGGATATTCCACCAAATGTAACAAATAATTTTTAGTCAAAGTTTTAAATGGAAATGAAGGCACAAACTGTAGTTTTTTGTGTAGTACTAAATTTTTTACTACTGAAGGTAGATTTATTTTTAAAAAATAAAGTAGATATAATATATTTCACTTTTAGGCAGAACTTCAAGCCCATGAACGCTACGAAATAGCATTAAAATGTATTGAGACCGTTGGAATTGATAGAAGAGTCGTAGAAGAAGCAATGACTGGTGAAATACCAAAAAATAATGTAAAATACAAACAATTCCTGGCATGTAGTTACAAGAAACAAGGATACCAAAATGAAAACGGTGAAATTTTAATGGAAAATATCAAGAAGTTCCTGGAAAGTTTTTATAACTCTTCTGATCTACAACAACTTGATGCTTGTCCCATTCTTAATACTCTTAATAGTACAGATCATGCAGAAAATGCCTACCAAGCACTTCAGTGTATTTATGGAAAACTCACTAACATGACTGTAGTACACGATGAGTGATATTGAAAAAAAAATTGTGTCGCAGTTGGTTATAGAATTGTGAATATATTTTAATTTTTACTTACCTGATCTCGCTAATTTAAAAAATTGTGGCAAGTTCACAACATTACTGTCACCTACAATTTTATATATAAAAGAAAGAAATGTAAATTTGTCATCTGTGTTTTATTTAATTTCAAAAAAAATCTGTAAATATACAGCTAATACCTATTTAAGACAATTAATTAAGCGTTTTAAATATTAAAAAAAGAAAATGGGTTAAATAGAAATTATTTGAACTTTGTTTTGGTTTTTTATATTTAGAGCTGCATCGTCACCACTTAATTATAATCCTCTTCAGCAGCCCATTTTCAATCCTTAAAAAATTTTACTAAACCCACAGTCTACTGTGTCTACTCCCATACTCTAATTTTATTAGTTGCAAATTACCTGTGCTTTAATAATGTTCATTATGATACAAATTTTGACCAATGAGGGCGATGTACTACAGCAAGATTTAAATATTTATCAGATTGCCATGGACTCTTCACAATTAAAATTGTGACAGGTCGCAGTGGTTTTCAATTACAATCAAAAGAAAACGAATTAGTAGGGAAGAAAGTAATTGTGAAATAGAAAATCTTACGCCTCCAGAGATTGTAAAACAAGCAAAAAGCACCACAAAGACTTTGTTGCCGGCAAAATCTGTTAAAGCCTATGCAAAATTCCAAACTGCCCGCACTATTAAAAAAAAATCTGCGGAGTATAAACCTAAAAAATCTAAAGCGTTTTCTACATATGAAATAAAACAATTTATTGGCGAAGTTCCAGATATTACGTATTTATTGTCTAAGGTGAGTAAATTTTATTTTTTAATGTATAATGCGTTCAATATTTCTTGTGGTCGTAGGCGGCTGTGGTTTTCTCTTTCTAGCATGTACGTAGTGCCGTTGATAAGTTCATACCCACACGTATGTACACAAACAAGGTTTGACAGCTGTCAAAAATAATGTTTGCAATGTTAACCAAGACATACGTTCTTTTTGACAATTGCAATTCATAGCCTACTTGACCACAAGAATTATTGAACGCATGATACTAATCTACATGAAACAATTTTTTTTATAGGTGGCATATATCTTTGGTATTATGGAGGCTTGTAGAACGCACGAGTTATATAAGCTAGAATTTAAAAATGCAAGTGATTTAACATCAGCCCTTTTAGTCACAATTAAAGATACAAAAACAAAGACAAGTTGAAAATTTACTACTGGAAAATATTATGAAATATGTAAGAACAACATAAAACTCCCTTTAAAAAATTGTCTCACGCCGTCATTTTTTGTTAATCACTTAAAAGAAAAATTCACCGTTCAAAATGTAGGAATAAACAAATTTGGAAATATGGAAAGAAAAATTGCTGTTTACCTAAATCTTACAGAACACAATTTATATACTGGACACTGCTTCCGTCGCAGTTCTGCGACAATATTGGTTGACGCTAGTGATAATATTACATCATTAAAATGCCACGGTGGGTGAAAGTCCACTGTAGTGGCCCAAAGTTATATAGAAGAATCAGTCCAAAATAAAACGAACGACATGTAAAAAAAACGCAGTTTTACAGCTAAGATAATTAAAAATATTTTAATGTCAACACTTAAATAATTATGTAAAATGTGAAATGTATTCGTATTCTAATAAACTGTTTTAGATGTACCGCCTGACTTCTTCCCAGAAGCACGATGTTACGCCATGACTCACGTTATAGCGCGTGATTCTGAGGAAAATTACTCACGGCCATTACGTGGATTCGAAGAATCATCGTTCCAGAGTTTTAGATAAATAAAAAATTTGCAAGGATATGACCTAACTGTATATACAGCACCACAAATAATAAAAATCTGCAAAAAATTTTTGTCTTATCTCAACTGATAACAAAATTATAACCTAAAAATTAATTATTACAAAACGTATAACAAAATTTTTTTAATTAAAGACAAGTAAAGCGATTTAACACAATTTACCTCGATACTAAGTTGCACTGTTTACGTGCTAGAGGAAGCCAAAGTTAGAGATTAATGGGATAATTTCAAGTTGAGATAATACCGGTAGTATCGCAAATTTTAATACTTTACCATGGCAAGAACCAATCATAGCCCCGAATTTTTTTAATTTTGCCTAGAATCGGAGATACTACCGGTATTATCTCAACTTGAAATTAGCCCATAAAAATTATTTTTATACTTTAAACGTAAATATCTCGAAAACGGTACGCTTAAGCAAAATATTTCGTTCTTGCATTTTTATTTGAAATCTACTGGCATATTCATTTTTGCTACAAAAATTTGAAATTAATAAGAAGAAAATTGGTTAATTACCCAAAATGTGAAACAAATGTGCTGTAAGCTGAAATTGAGAAGTGCAGCAAAATTTTGCTAGTAGAAATAAAAAGAGTACACACAACTTCATTTGTGTGCTAAATTTGGTATTAATCGGTTAAGCGGTTTTCAAAATATAGCAAAAAAAATGTTTTTATACCCTACTTTGACGGCCTGCAATTTTGTTATTAGTTGAGATAAAACAAAAAATTTTTTGGAGATTTTTATTGTTTGTGGTGCTGTATTTTAAGTTAAAATGTTTGCATTCTCTTCCATAACAGTATGTATAAACAAGTAAAACTGTTGAAGCCGAATAGTGAAAAGTCGAGTTCAGCGGTTTAACGGAGCGGTATTCTCAGGAGCTAATCGACTTTATCGTGATAATCGTTGTGTGATTACGTTATTTATTTATCGCGTAATTGTTGTTATTCGTATAAATAGTAGTTGGAAATAAATTATTCGTTAAAAATATAACTTTTTCAATCATCAAAATCGTTACAGTATGTAATTGCTGGTACAACACCAAAATTTTTCATTATCTGCTCATTACCAATAATATGTATTTTGTGACCCTCAATATGACCTATATCACTTATCAAATTGACGTTAATTACTACTCTTATTACCAATATTCCATCAAATGCATCAAATCATAAGTTATAAACAAAAATGAAGCCACAATCTGTAGTATTTTGTGTAGCACTAATTTTTTTATTGCTGAAGGTATGTTGCTCAATTTATAAAAAAAAAGTTATATTATTTTACCTCTCAGACAGAAGAACTGCAAGCCCTCGATCGCCACCAAATAGCATTAGAATGTATTGCGACCGTTGGAATCGACAAAAAAGTCGTAGATGAAGCAAAAGAAAAAGCAAAGACTGGTGAAGTAACACAAAACAGTGTAAAATTCAAAGAATTCCTCTCATGTAGTTACAAAAAACAAGGCTACCAAAATGAAAAAGGTGAAATTTTAATGGAAAATATGAAGAAGTTCTTGGAAAATTTTTATAGCACTTCTGATCTACAACAACTTGATGCTTGTCCCAGTTCTAATACTCTTAATAGTACAAATCATGCAGAAAATGCATACCAAGCACTTAAGTGTGTTTTAGGAAAACTTACCAACATGACTGAAGTAAATAACGAGTGACATTTAAAAATAAGTGTCGCAGTTGGTTATAGAATACGCAATCTGAATTTATTATGACCACAGCCGCCTAGATCATAGTATAAAGGAAGTGTTTATGCGGCGTTTTCTGCCAAATAAAAATGCAGATGTGTTTCTATTTAAAAAAAAATTGTAGATGAGGATAAAGTACAGTCGCTGTAAAAAACACCTCTTTCATACTATAACCTAGGCGGCCATGATAACGATACTTACTTACCTAATTTCCTTAGTTTAAAAAAATTGTGACAAGTTCTTAACCAACAACTTCATAAAAAAAGACAAATGTTAATCTATAATCTGTAATTTATTTAGTTACAACAAAAAAGTGTAATAAAATTAAATAGTAAGGTACAATGGGTCTTGATACTGATTAAACAATATGTAACTGAGTATGTATACATTTCACTTAATTTTTTTTATAAAACAAGCGATCTAAAAGGCACTGTGGAATGTATACTTACAAATAATTAAAGAGAAAAAAATGGTCAACCTTAAGTGGCTTTTACACGATAAGTAATATCACTGGACACTATTCATATGCTCTACTATAGCTTTCTAATTGTTTTCACGTACAAAACTGCTGTTTGATATTGTGATTCTATTACTTATTGTAGAGTGTTAATCATTATTTAACTGCAGCAAGATGCTGGGTTAGGGTCTTTTCCTGATCTCTTGGTGATGTTAATTCTTGTAAATTCTTCAGCAATTGTTGGATGTATTCCCACGGTGCTCATCAAAGCATTCACAGTCAAGTTACACCTGAATAAGAATAATACATACACTATATATATTAAATTTTCTTTATCTATAAATGCCTCATATAGACCCTATAACACCACTCATTAACCCCGTTAGAACTTAATTGAAATTTTAGAAGTATTGTAGGAATAGCTCTTGATTAATTTGGTAATATCGATGACACTGCATCAGTTGCAGCTGTCTGAATTTCTTTAAGTAGCCTTTCCGGTTCAGAATTCACTCATTTTATGCACCAAAATTTTTGACATAATAACGAATTTGTGTAGTTATCATAGTTAAAATTTCGTTCGTAATTTTAAACTATAAATTATAAAATTGGGTTTTTGTTGGCAATTGTAGATAAAATTTTGTATAAGGCTAGAGCATATTACAGTAACTTGTGTGACTATAGATGAACTCGTACTACGCTCTCGTCATCTGCAAATTTCACACTCGTAGTGCTGTAATAATGTTTCTAATCCACTAGTAATATAATAATTAAACAAGTAGATTTAATAGATCAAGGAAGAAGAACTCACTTCATAGCCGCTGCAAAGCCTTGAATCACTTCCCCTGCTTGTGGTCCGATAAAATGCATGCCCAATACTTGCTGTGGTCCATCACGTTTCGCAACAACTTTCAAGTAGCAATGAGCTATTGAACGTTGAGGAATGAAGAATTCAGTTGGTTTGTAGTAGGCGTGATATATTTCAATATTATCATCTCCGAATCGTTGTATCGCTGTTTCTTCACTTATTCCCACACTTCCGTATTCCAGAGGAGTGAAAATAGTTGTTGCTACATTTTCATAATCCATTTGAACAGTACTGTTGCCGAATAGACGTCTAGCTAAGAGACGACCAGCATGAATAGCAACTGGTGTTAATTCAGGTTTTTTCTGAAATGAAAAATTAAACGTTTTAGAGTTTATTTCAAGCTGGTGGCGGTGTATAGTAAGCGACGCCACTCTCCATGTGAAGAAGAGAAAATTTGCAACCAACAGATAGTATTGACAAGATATTATTGTATTTATCTCCTCGAGGTAGCTGGCAAAATATCCCACCTCAAGCCCTATCCGATCTCCCAACAGTTTTGTCAAAAAAATGACTTAAATTTCCAAAGAAAATTAACATGTTCAATAAATAAAAAGTAAAACTATTGTCATTACTTTTCTAATTTACAATACTCACATATAAAACATCTCCGACGGCAAATATATGCGGTACATTGGTTTGCTCATTACTAGCGTCAATCTTCTCACCATCTCCTGCTACTTTAACACCAGCTTTATCCAAATGAAGTTCTCTTGTGAGTGCTCTTCTTCCAATCGCAAACAACACATTATCAAAAATATCTCCAAATTCAGCACCATTCTCGCTGGTCCATTTAACAAACAATTTGTTATCAGGCCTCTTTTCAACAGACATAGGTTTACATCTGAATAAATAAAAAATATAAAAACATTGATATAACTAAAAATTAAAAAATTACTTGTGCAAAAATTTAACTCCCTTCTCTTCCATTGCTGCAGAAATCATTTTTGCCATTTGTTGATCAAAACCTCTAAGAACCACAGATCTTACCATGACTGTAGGATCAAAACCTAAACCTTTCAAGAAACCAGCACATTCTAAACCAATGTCTAAGTTTACAAATTAAGAAAATTCAAATAATAAAACATTGACTCAAAAAAAATATTATAACAAAAGGATACATCCAGCACCAACAACCAAAATCTTTCCCGGTGCATCTTCCATACTGAAAATATCATCACTGGTAATGCCGTATTCAACAGCACCCGGTATATCAGGATAGCGTGGTCTTCCACCTACAGCTACTAAGAAATACTTTGATGTTAGTATACGTTCTCCTTGTTTGGTCGCGGTGACAACAGTATGAGGATCTTTAAATACACCCAAACCATTGATGTATTCTACTTTTCTGTAAAAAATAATATTAAAAAATAAATAAAACAAGCAAACAAAACACCTACTTATCCCTAAGTTCTACCCTAGTCACCCAATTCACAGATTTTATGTGATTTTGCACAGCCTGTCTAAGGGTATTCCAATCATGTTTGATATTTTCAGGTTGGGGAAATTGCCAACCGTAACTTTTGGCGTCCTGAAAATTAGTTCAAAATAATTATTAGCAGGTTAGTTTTTAAACTTTTGTTGTTTGCTCTAATTTAACAGCGAAACACTACACTTAACACGACGTGCATTTCGACAACAAAGTTGCCATCTTATAGAGAATTAAAACAGTTTTAATTCTCACCTGAGATTGGCAACTTTGTTGTTAAAACGCGCGTCAAATTAAGTGTAATGTCTGGTGTTAGTGGGTAGTTTTTAAGTTTCATTCTACATACCAAAAAAAACTAACAAAACAATTCCTTTAATTTAGTTTACTTTTCTCTTGCAAAGCATTAAAAAGAATTAAATTCGATCCTTTGGTGATAAAAGAAACCTCAAAATTGATATCATAGGAAGTTAAATATTCTGATAAATATACTCGTAAATATGTAACTATTTATTTATATTGTATCAACATTGCTCTATGTAAAGTACAGCACAACTTCGATAATCCGGACAGATATAGTTTTCGCTGTATCCGAATTGGCGAAATTGTCCTTGAAGTATAGTTTTTTGGTCTAAAATGTTTTTAATAACAAATTATTACACTAGATAATTGATTTTATGTAAATATGTATTAAATACATACGTACTTTATATAAAGTTTTAAAAAAGTATGCAATTTTTTTGAGAAATATTCTTAACGTAACGCGCTAATTTCCCCCTAAATTCCTTTTAGTAACAGTACTATAATTATATAATAATATATATCATATTATATTTAATGCAACTTGTGCAAACACAGGTAATGTTCTGTGCTTAAAAAACGCTAATAATAGATCACAGTGAAACGACTGATGTCCGGATTATAGAAGTAAAATGAAAGTGTCCGAACTGTAGCATGTCCGGATTATAGAAGTTCTGCTGTATATTTTTTTTATATAATACCTGTCAAACTGTTGTACAGTTGGTAATACCATTTCTTAGATGACAGTCAATTTGGTTGCTTAATGTTTCACGTCCTACTTATCTATCACATTGACGATTTGTAAATCACATTTTTGATATTATTACATAATAGTTAATCCGAGAAAAAAGGAGCAATTTATTAAATGTGAAATTAAAACAAGTGCTACTAAGTTGTAAACAAGATGTTATTAACTTGAAACCAGATAACTCAGAACAAGAACTGCTAAATCGGCTTTGCAGAATATTAGATGTAGTATTTCAAAAAAAAAAAATCATTAATTTTGAAATAATACTTCAGATTTAGAAAACTGTTATACCGCAATGAAGAAAATTTGCAAAACGCTCAGACCGGTAGAAACAAAGAGAAGAAAATGGTTTAATAATTTTTATTTAAGAGAAAAAATTCCGACCCAAATTTTTCAAAATTTGAAAACATTTTGGAATAAATGAAATGTATTTTTCGAAAAGGTAACTTAAATTTACAGGTTTATTATATGGAATAGTTCGACCTGAGTTTTACTTACAAAAAAGTTAACAATCGAAAAATTTTGATGAAATAAAATTACGTAATAACAGCAAAAATTAAATTTTTGGAGCGCTACCTACCTTCAATTAGAATATTTCGGGGAAGAAGTTAATTTTATATGTTTGGTTGAAACTTGGATCTACAAAAACGGTTCTGATTTTCGTAGGTGGGTAAAAAAAATATAACAAAAAAATATGAAATGTAAAAGTAATACGTGAAAGAGATCGTTTTACCGTCCAAAATGTTGAATTTTGCAAAAGTGAAACAAAAACTTCACTTTAACAAAAAAAATGAGCCACTTTTGCAGAACGTCGTAAAAAATTTGTCATTGATGATTTGCTGCTTCAAAACAATATTGAAGTATTACACTTTACTCCAATCATTGCCAACATAATGCGATTAAAATGATTTGGGCCGATTGCAGAACCTATTATAATAAATGTATTAACAATTCAACTGTTTGTTTCGGAGACAAAAATCGTGTTAGCAACGTGTGGCAAACTGCTTTATAAAACTGTACGTCAGAAATATGGGCTTATTATGTTAACCATGTCAAAACGTTAATTGAAGAAGACTGGCGCATTCATATGGGCCATCACCTCATTTCAAAATATTGCCTCATTTATAATAAATCTTAAAGAATCGGATCCTGAAAGCGACGAGTGTTATAAAAGCGATGACGATTTAGACTAAAAATACCGTAGTTTATGTTCTTGAGTGAAACTTAGAGGAATCGTGTTATCTTGCACACAAACAATTCCAGAAAAATTCTGCGATCGACTGAAAGATTCAAATTTGTAAACATCATGTTTTTTAAGAAGAATGATGAGGAGCAGAATGAAGTATGGAACGTCATATCTCTTTCATTTTAGACTATCTAAAAAAAAATTTGAGGAAACTATTTAGCAACCAGAAACACAAACGAAATAACCGTCCATTAAATTGTCAATTACTTAAAAAAAGTTACCAAAAACCAAGCTACAACATAAATTATTTAGGAACCCTAAATATTGCCAACAGAAATTCTAAAATTTATAAATTGGCAGGTATTAAAAAAAATATAATAATGTAATTGTAACATTTTTTATGTAGTAAGATATTATTTAAAATAATATTTTTTGTTACAGTATTTTTATATAAAAAAACATCTCCAGAATACCTAGAAGATCGGTAAAGGCTAATTTATAATTTACAAAATCAAAATAGTAACACGTATTTAATCTCCCTCGATTGTCAACACTAAAAAAACAACTAAGTTGACAATTTACTTACACTGCAGTGATAGACGTAATAATCAGTCAGTAAAAGAAACAGAATTTTAAGTTTAATCAAATCAAAATTCTTATATAACAGTAGCAGAGCGCTTTCGAAAATTATGTCATCATCAGTCCCTGAATAATAATGTAAAAAAGTTGTTTGCGCATACCAGAAAAATGTTTTTTAAGAATTTGCCGAAAATCCTTAATAAATCCCTTGAAAATTCTATGTAAATTCAAATCTAATAAGGAACCCTACAAACTCAACGTAAAACATAGAATCCTGCTCCTTGTCCACCCAAAATCCTGTCTGCACCTCGTTTAATCATGAATGATACCAAAGTGACAAGTTTTTATAACAAAATAATAATTAACACCTAAAATGCAACACTATATCACTGCAAACAGCGATCGAAAAGTCATAGAATTAAAGCAGGCTAAGACAAAAATGAGGTTTGTCCATCTAAAATTAATAATTACTTGTTAACATCTAGCTTTGGAATTTTTTTTTTATTAAATACGTTTCTCAAAACATTCTATTTAATTCTAAGACCGGATTGACGAAAAGATAATCCCGAAAAAAAGTAAATGAAGTAAGTTTATGCCCAGTTGCAAAAAGATTCATCAAAATTGATGGCTTGTTATCTCTCATTAACGTAGAGAAATGTCTTTATCTAATCGATTTATCAGTTCAGTGAAATAAAGCGAAATCATTATAATGAAAACGGTTGTTTTGTTATTTGAAATACAGTTAATAAATGCTTGGTCACAAGTTTTAAGCATTGTTCTTGTTAAATTTGACAAGAATTCTGATGGTTTTAGAAAATAACCTCTTACAATACACTAACATTTGTCTAAATATTTTTTAAATAATCACATACATCAAATCTATCTTAATAAATTCAATCAGTTTTACTAATATTAAAAAAAATATATTAATGGACTAATTTCAAGTTGAGATACTACAGGTATTATCTCATTTTTTTTTACTTTTCCATTACAACAACCAATCAGAGCCTCGAATTCTTTTAATTTTCCATAGAAACGAAGATACTACCGGTATTAAATCAACATAAAATTAGCCCATTAAATTTTAAATGAGCATTCGATGTTTGTTTTACCACCAAATGTTCTGACAAACATATTCTAGGTTTAGAATAGGTAATTGTGACATTGTTACGTCCCTTAATTATGTATTTTACATCAAAAAAAACACCAAATAAACAACTTCGTCATTTGCGAACATATAAACTAAATTAGGTCACTATGAATTAGAATCATCCTTTAATTCTATTACTTTTAAAAACTGAAATTTAAATTAGAAATTTAGCAAAAAAAAACCTAATTACTTTCTGTCTTAATTAATACTTAATTAACTCCAAATCAGCAATTTTATATTTTTGAATATTTTTGTCTCAAAAGTTCATATGCCTTCTTAATCATACATGACCTAGAGTTACATTCCTTTACTTGAAAAACTCTAGATTTAAATTTTTAAATTATTTTAATTTAAATTTCTTTCAAATAAATAATAAACACTAATAGATTAAAAAAACATAAAAATAGCTTGTATAATAAATAAACAAGTATGTCGCATGTAACTAATCACATTTACGTCAAATAATCACCAAAATTAGCAATAAATACGAGAACATTTTGCATTAATTAGAGTGGCGAATGACGTCATACAAAAATCAAACACTCACCTCTATAGCTTCTCCGAGTAGTGCGGCTTGATGCATCAATTTTTTCGGTATGCATCCGACATTGACACAGGTACCTCCAAGACCCCATTTCGTACCTTTCGGTGAAGGAGTTACATAATCCAAAACAGCAACTTTTGCACCTAATCCGGCTGCTTCTTTAGCGGCTGCAAGTCCACCAGAACCACCTCCGATTACTACTAAATCATATTCTGCACCGTCACCTGAAAAATATAAGTTAAAATTAGAAATAAAACTACATATAACATTACTTTTGGGCATAGCCAGGTTATAGTCTGAACAGGCGTCTGAATAACAAAATATTGGGTTAGTTGGTAGGAATAAGTTATTAAGAAAAGTTATTAAATGAAATGCTAACATTCAGTAGCAGTTATAAGAGGATTCACTCAGATAAAACAACAGAAATCAAATGGAAAATAGTCATTGTGGCCTTGGAAAATGCTAGAACTAGATTGGTGAAACAAATTGTTGGTAACAATCTCTAATTACTAACTGTTAGTGTATCGAAATTATGAATAATTTTAACTAAAGAAACTAAATCTAAGATTGTAATAATTCTAATAAAAAGAGTGTTGTACAATAGTTGACTACAAGAAGTTAAAAATGTAGTTTAACTTCATTTAATGTAGATAATTTTAATTTCTTGATAAAAAGAATAACCGAATAACCAGCTGGTTGCTTCAGTGTCAATAGCGCATACTTTTCATTACATCAACCTTTATTAAATCCCTCATAAACTAGTATGTAAGTCAAAATCATAAAATTCAAGCATTTCTAGACAAATTATAAAAAAAGAAAAATGACGTAATAAAAATCACAAGATTGGGAAATAATTGACTTCAAGCACAATGAAACTTTAAATCGTTAATGTAAATAGTCAAAATTCATTTAACAGTACTGAATTTTCTTGTGCATTGTCCAAAGAGGTTCTATTTTATGAGTGATAATCGCGGCAGAGTAAGATTTAAAATAGAATAAATTTCTATTTCGCATCCTAAGGATCCTAATAATCATATTGTAGATTAAAAGGCTGAAATTTTAAAAGACCCTCTTTTTTTGTGCAGGATGGATCCTTACTTATTTATGTACACGAAGGTACATGCAGATATATTTATATTTACATAGATACCACATTACGTTAAATTAAAATTGTTTTATATGCTTAAAATAAGAACTAAAATTTTATTAAAAAAACCTTTAAACAATGATATAAACACTATTACTTAGTTTTGATTTCCTTTCTATGAACTTGCAAAATAAATCCATTATTGTCTGTTCTATTCCATGAACTCTTTCTGATAGTATTTGTTAAATGGTAGTACATAGATTTTGTTAACTCAGCGATCTGTAGCGCCGAAAACCTCTTTGAATAGTCCATAAGCGTAGAGATCTTATCCAATAAAATCTAAAAATATAAATGATAAAAGAATTAGAATCAAAAATCAATCTCAAGTTTAATCAAACAAATTCTTACATAAAAGTGGCAAAGCGCTTTCGATGGTAGTTATCTCTCATCATCAGTGCTTATAGATTTGTTAATTTAACACTTTAGTACTAGTTCAGAACGGTTCAGAACTGAACTGGGCAAGCGCAATAGGAATTTTGGACTGCTAAAATGCTATTGTTCATATGCAGTACAATTCCGAACCGTTCTTTACTCTCGTTGAAACAAACCTTAGATAATAATGTAAAAAAAATATAAGAAGTTAGAAAAAGTTACAATTTTCCTTTTTATATTGTTATTTAGGCACTGATGATGAGATATAACTACTCTGGAAAGCGCTCTGCCACTTTTATGTAAGAATTTGTTTGATTAAATTTGTGGAATTGACGTGGATTTTGATTCTTTTATCAATTATATTAAAACACCCTAATTTCAAAAAAAAAAGAATGCTTACAATATATACAATTCGAGTTTTTTTTTAATAATCCGCTTCAAAAACACTAACCCCCCCATGAAAATAATCATTTTTAGGAGGTAGAAGCATCAAAGAAACAAAAATAGAAGCAGATCAGCAGGAAGAGTATTCAGAGACCTTCAAAATGAGGTACCACTCAACCCACTTTCCCTATCTAAATTCTAAGGGTACATTCAAGAAGGTGGTAGCTCAACGTAATTTTATCACAAAAACATGTCCACCTGACAATAAAAATCCCCTGTTACGGTTTTTTTAAAATTGAAATCGTTACCGAGAAAAATTGGGTAAACTGTTTTCAAAAAATCACCTGTATGAATCAATTTTAGAAAAATTCTGTTTTTTAGTGTAATAAAATTAAAAATTCATAACACAGATAATTTTTTGAAATTTTTCTAAACGTTTTTTTAACATGAATCACTTTACATCGCGCTTTACCAACAGGTACGGTTTCAAGTAAAACTGTAACACTCAATGCAGTTTAATGATTTTGACAAATATGTCAAAAATGTGTAACTGAATTGGCAAAAGTAAAGCAAATGTACTTAATATTTGGTATAAGAAGAGTAATTAGTGTAGCAAACAATGAGTAAATATCATTAACGTTAAGTAAATGTAGTAAATATAGTAAATGTAAAGTAAATTAAGAGTAAATGTAACAAATGAAAAGTAAATGTAGTAAATGTAGAAAATATATTAGTAAATGTTTTGTAAATGTAATAAATTTTTATAATTTTTAAATATGTATACAAAATTTTTAGTGGTTAACCCCTCGTATTTCTTCATGTGCCGTAATGTGAATTACTAGTAACCGTAAATTACTATACCACATTTTAAAAATATATTCTATTCCACTGTGATCGCTGCTCTATTACGTGACTATCAACTAATGAAGTTTGAAATATAACTGTCAACTGACAAAAAAGCTTGTAATGTCGCTGTAAGTTTCGATTTTTCTGCGCAATAAAAAAAATTCGCGATCGCCAAGGCTTCTGTTATATATTATAAAATTTGGAAATATGTCTACTACTACTAGTCACATCGTAAAGATACTATTACATCATAAGAAAATATTATAATTAAAACGCAATTTAACATCTAATCATTGCGTTCATAAAAAATATTTTTACTGTCACAACTCTTTTTTATGTAATTTACTTTGAATATTAATGATTAAGTGCGCTAAATTCATATCACAATATTAGCAATTCGAAATTTTAAAGAATGACGTCAATTCATTTCTATGTGACAGTTGCTACAAGATTTTTTTTATACAATTTCACCAAGCAGAAATATGAAAATTCCAAAATAAATCATCTAAAATTAGAAATGATCGTGGTTTTAGGTGCTTGTTAATCCTTAACTAATCTCGTTAAAGCTCTTGTTTCCCTAAACATTGTATACTCTTAAAATAACGTACTTAAAATAAACGAGAACGTAAAATAACTTAACAATTCAAATGAACATCGCAGTTAACACCAGAAAAATTAGTCAAAATTCTATAAAATAATAGTAATATATAATTCAGCACTCACCAAATAAATCACGAGTTTTAAATTTATGTATAGTATAGTAATATGCAAACATACATAAAAATATAGAATAAAAGACACTGTGCATATTGTACATAAAAACTAAAGTTTATAAAATTACAAATACAGTGTTACCGATTAAAAACTCATAGGGCCCCCAAAACGATTGAAAACTATATAACTTGTGATATCTTAACTAGTTTTGAAAAAATACGAAAATAAGTTCATTAGTATGAGAATTTTTATGGGCTATAATTTTTCTTCATTAATTGTTTTACATTAACGACTTAGATAATTTTTATTTAAAAGACAACTGAGATTCTTTGATACAAACTGAAAAAGTTAATTTATTTAAATTGTATATTTAGATAGTTTAAAATTAAATACCATCATAATAATACTATTAATATTGAGTCCAAACTTTTTAACTGGACTAATATATAAATATTATAAGGGTATACATTTTTTACTCCATTAAGTTTATTTTGATAGTACAATATCAAAAATATATGTATATATTAAAGTTCTATAGCAATTATTGGTAAAACAAATAAAGAAACAACCTTGCATTCACTTGTAATTTGTTATTATAATTCCACAACTTTGTAATTTAAAAACTTTTAACAGTATAAGTAAAAAAACATAAATTATTAAAGTTTTTAAAAACAGTTATTTACTTCTAAATTCTCGTGTTATTTTCGTTGTCAAATTTTCAATAAATCCGACTTGACTATAACTTTTGCTTGACTTTATTTTCAAAAGCAGTACCCAATTTTTGGGTAAAACTACAGTATTTCTCAATGCGTTTTCATTAACTCTTGTTAATTTATTTGGTAAGTTTTCTATACATTTTGGGTAAAACACTTATAGGTTAATTTCAAGTTGAGATACTATCGGTAGTATCGCAAATTTTAATACTTTTTTAGGGTAACTATCAACAGCCTCAAATTCTTTTAATTTTCTATAGAGACGAAAATACTACCAGTATTATCTCAACTTGAAATTAGCCTACTAGAAATAGGCTTAAAACCGCCAAAAATTTTTGTTAAAAATGACGCAAAAAAATATTACTTCGTCAAATAAACTAATTCAAAATGTTATTCATCAACATTGACAGTCGTAGATAAAATGATATGTTAATGAACACGAATGCTCCTACACGACTCGGTCTACAACTTTGTCAGAAATCTTCACAGTCTACCTTTTATTGTTATAATTAAACAGTATAATTTATAACATTAAGTTTGTTCCAATTTAGTATAAGCTTTTTTTACTTTGAGAATTTGATTTCATACTTGTCTCTGAAAACATATTTGTAAGAAAAAAATTTCTATTAACACTTGTATTTTCAAAACCATGAGTCACATATTCGCGCTTCTTTAACGATTTGTCACCAGGGAAGTGGTAGTCTGGCCCTTTTGCCTCACCCTGTATGTTATAGTACTTTTTTGTATAATATACCGCTCAAACAGTCATAGCCTACTGTTAATAAAACAAAGCTAGTGACATCACATTTTCATACTTAAGGACATATTAAAAAATCGAGACATGTTACATTAAAAAGTTACTCCTCAAGTATATTTAAATAGCTACATGTCACCGTCATAACTAAAAAAGACATTCTGTACATTATTCTCTTATCTTATAAACATAACACATAAAAAAAACACGAATATAAAAAAAGTAAAAAAAGAAAATAAAAAAAATATTGAAAATAATCGCTATTTGCTCTATACTTATTTGATTTCAAAAATAATTTATCTATGACCATGTGAGTAGATTTACAAGTATATGTTATGTATCACACACATAATTACATAGATTATTTTCAAGCGCACAATAAAAAGTCATAAGCGGTGATAATAAAACTCAATTTGTTTATTATATGATATGTATTATTATACAGATGTGTTTAAAGAGTACACATACAAAGTACAGAATGTTACCCAAAAGCTGTATTTAATTTTTGTATACCTGTCATTTTCAAATTGCGTTGTATTGCAGAAATAAACCCCTAAAACCTAAAATTGTTGATTTGTTTTTAATAGAACGACTATTTATGGTAAAATAAAGAAAACTATTTATAGGAAACCTTGTAACTGTAAAATTATAACAATAAAAAGTCATAATATTTTTGTAAAACCAATCTAATTGTAAAAAGATAAAAAAATATTTTTTGTCTATTATTGTCCATCTTAGTCAAGGAATTGAATGGTGGAAAATTATTTGACGTTTTGAAGAAATAATTAAATACACAATCTTCCGCAACACCAATATTACAACTGACGGCCTGAGAAAGAATACAATTATATTCGAAACGTTGTCAAAAATTCCGTAAAAAAATATGTTGCCATTTAAAATAACAAAATTAGTGGTTGTTTCTAATATACCGGAAAAGCTCAAAATTGGAAATATTTTTTAATAGATTCACCATGCAAAACACACATTAAGAAAAATTCAAAATTTTGATCAAATTAATACAAATTCCGAAAACTGAAAAAATCGATATAAAAATAGTCGGCTAGTTCGCCATTGATAGGCATCTCAAAATGTTTACGTTGCTCGTTTGATGTTTTCCGAAATGAAAACTGAAAATATCGTCTTTATTGTGGCTTATTGTAACTCTCTGTGCCATAATGATTACACCCACATTATTAAAAGATATAATTATTATTAATTAATTAAGTATTAATTTATGCCACTTTTGAAATAAATTTGAAGTTACAAATTAATCACCTTCAAAAATTTGAGATTTTTTTAGAGAATTAAGACTAAGACCAACAAGCCGATTCACTTCATTATGTTTCAGCAAAATAACGTCATCACAGTAGTGTCGACTTAAAAGAATTGTCTAGAAATGTTTGAATTTTATGGATTTAACTTGCAAAATAGTTTATGAGAGATTTAATAAGAGTTATGATAAAAAAAGTGTGTGCTTCTTAGGGTGGGCCAAAAAAATTAACTTAATTTTTTTTTAACTTCCGACACTGAAAAATTGGTTCCTAGACACTTTTAAAAAATGCTTTTTCAAGATGAGCTCTTAATTTTAATAGGAAAGACTCCCTCATCGCAGTTTTCCATTTTTTTTTCAGTTTCATATGACAAAATCCATATCTCGTCACTACTTGATTGTACAGAAAAAAAATATTTACATTTTTTGTAGGAAATTAAACATTTTAAAAAAAGTATCTTACAATTTTTTTTTATAACTCTTACCGTTTAGAAGATATCAGAGATCAAGGTTTGAAGAATTTAGCAAAAATTTCTTTTTCACTTCTAAATTTTATAACTCGTAGATAAGTAAATATTATAAAGTGCGCAACATACGATTTTGTAGGAAATTAAACGCTCTACAAAAAAAAGTAGTTTGTGGTTAATCGATTATTTCAATTATTTAAAAAAAAATGGGGAATTAGTATCAAATTTTGGTTTTTAAAATGCGAATATCTTCTAAATGGTTAGAATAATTAATTAACCACAAGAGATCTTTTTTATAGAGCGTTTAATTTCCTACAAGACTATATGTTACGCATTTTATATTTATTTATCTCTGAGTTATAAAATTTAGAAGTAGAAAAGAAATTTTTGTAAAATTCTTTAAACTTTGACCTCCGACATCTTCTAAAGGGTAAGAGATATAAAAAATTGTAAGATAACTTTCTTGTAGAGCGTTTAATTTCCTTCAAAAAATGTAAATACAAATTTTTTGCATAATCAAGCAATAACGAGATATGAATTTTACCATATGGAACCAAAAAAAAAATGAAAACTCCGATGAGAGAGTCTTTCCTATTAAAATTAAGAGCTCATCTTGAAAAAGCATTTTTTAAAAGTGCCTAGCAATTAATTTTTCAGTGTCGGAAGTTAAAAAAAATAATCGTTTTTTTGGCCCACCCTAGTGCTGCTGTTACCGAAGTGACCAATTAGACCGTAAACACAATTTTTCAACAGCAAAATTTATCTAATATAATTTTCAAATACTTGAAAACCATGAGTAATAATTATCATAATACTCGTGTGCGCAGAACAAACACTATCAAA
The DNA here is from genome assembly GCA_029207805.1 of Tribolium confusum. Taxonomy (NCBI): domain Eukaryota; kingdom Metazoa; phylum Arthropoda; class Insecta; order Coleoptera; family Tenebrionidae; genus Tribolium; species Tribolium confusum. The sequence continues at coordinate 7,260,346 of JALGAY010000006.1, forward strand.
CAATTATCTACCTCCATTTCAACTTCCAAATAAAGAAAACCCACGATCTTCAAAATGTACGTTTAGGGCGTTTAAATAAAAGTCTATACAAAAACCCAGCTTGACCAGAATTTATTTAAAGTGTTTCTTCGAAGAGTTTTTAATTAAACATTTTGATTAACAAAGTGACTTAAAAAAAATATTCTCCCACACGTTATAACTGGTCGGGACAAAATTGATAGTTCTAAAGTAAGAGATATGTTAACAATAATGCGTAAAATTAGATTTTTATTCTTAATGCCTTATTTATTTTAAAATTTGGCTGGTGAAGTGGAGAACTATTGAACAATTGTGTATATACATATTAAATACATTTTACTTTTTTTACGAGATTAAATTGTTTTAAATGAAATATTTTATATGTAATGCGGTATAATAAATTTGTCAAATGAATTTCCACAGGTTAACCTTCAAATTGATTATGTTTCTTATCCTGTCTTTTTAATCTATCTTTAATCTATTGTAACAAAAGAAGCAAGGTTTTTTTTAAGAAGACAAGTATTGCCTCTATTAATAAGAATACAATGAGTTTGATGGCATTTTTATTTTGTAACTATGTATATGAGTATATTTGCACCTAAGGGCCCTATGAAACTGTTGGTTTTGACAGAAAAAAAGCAACAAAATACAGATTAGAATAAAGGGACCACAAACACGTATACTGTTGAGTGTTGACCGTTTACTAAAATCAAGCTTAATGTATGATTTTCGTCAAAAAATTGTTTATTAATATTGTCATTAATACATGATTTTACATTAATATTTTTTTCAAAAATTTTTGTTCCAAGAGATCAAAAAAACATTGTAATCATCTCGAATGTTACGCGACTAATAATTTCGACAATTGAAAACACTCACTCGCTAACGCTTGTTCTTTAAGCATCCTCATTTATTAAATAATTATTAATTTAAGTATTTAAAGTACGTATTATGCTTAAAATAGTTGTACTTATTCGAGTGACATGTTGTATATTGTATATATGTAAATCGGATGTATAAAGATGAATAAAACAAGATCAACAAATTTTCTTAATAACAGTTTAAATGTGATAGAACCATCCTTTTTCCCAAATGTTAATAATAATAATCATCTTCAGAGATACCTAAATCCACCCACGATCCTTCTCAACAAGCCTTAAATGATCAAATCAGCTTTAATTATCCTATTCTATCTGCACTAGTTTAATAGTCATTAGTTAATTGAACGTTTATTTATAATCTTTTATACCTTATTATTTATATATACCTTTTATAAATCAAAAGTCAAATCTTTTAAAAAACACAAATGTTTAGGCGACTAAAATATATCTTTCTCTTGTTAGTTTTCCAAATAACAACTATTCATTTATTTATTTAATGTTTTCAAATCAAAAATAACGATTTATCCTATTTTTAGTATACATTTTTATTTTTTAGGTATGTTGTAATTTCTTATTGACAAAAATTTGGCAAGTTTCTTCTAATATTTTTTAACTTTTTATAATTTTCCTTTTTATATTCATTATTATTTAGGCGTTGATGATAAGAGATAACTTCTCACGGAGCCAGTATTATATACAATCTTGTTTGATTAAACTTGTGGGATTGCCTTGGATTTTAATTCTTTCATCATTTATAATTGCAGTCTTTTAAATAGAAAAACAAAACTTAAGAAAATTATTATATGTATTTCGAAATTATCCAACTGTTTCCTTTCAACTTTAAATTTGGTGGAAATAAGCTTAACTTTTAATCTTGAAATGACATACTATGTTATTTAATTTTAAAATTTTTCAAGATTCATTTTTCTTATTTGTGAAATAACTATACAGGGTGTTTCACGAGTGGTAATGGGCCTGCGAAACTAAAAATGGAATGCAACCAGCAATACAATTCCAGAGGTAACGTAGTGTTTTTTTTTTGTTTACAAATACCTTAAATAAAAAATCATTTAAAATCTTTCGGTTAACTGAAGACAAACTAATGCCACTTGCTTGTGAAATCATTCTTTGACTTACATGTGAACAGAACCAGTAGCTGTTCTTGCTTTTGGCTTTTTCAAAAGTGGTCAATTTTTCCTTAAGGTAGTTTCAAGTCGTTCGAGTATGGTGTCAGCAAGAGTTCTTCTCTACCCAGAAAACGTTGTCTGCACAAACTCATCACGGCAGAGGCATTTTTTCCCATAATCATCATTATGTCTATTTTTTCATCGTTTGAATACATTTTTTTATCGGAGACAGATTTGACAAATAAAATTTGAAATCAATGTCATCTACGTTAACTCTGGAATTCTATTGCTGGTTGTATTTTCAGCTTCGCAAGCTCGTTATTACTCGTGAAACAGTCTGCATCAGGTACTCATTCTTAATAAAATGATTACTCTCTAATACAAAAATCTTTAGAAATCCAATGGAAATATCATTTTCTAAAAGAAATGGCAAACAAAGATTAGTGTAGAAAATTTTATCAGTGCTTCACTCCCGATTTTTTGTAAATCGTAAAAGGATAAAAGAAGGCGGAGAAAACTTAACTACAAAAAAAAGACACCAGAATGGAGACTACTGTGTTGAAACTTTGCTGCATATAATAAGGTTTGTTCCAACAACAGTTTAGAACCAGTTTAGAACTTTACTGAGCATGCGCAATACTGATTTGGGACCGCTAAGACGGTACTGCGTATGTGCAATCCAATTCTAAACTGTACTTGAAACAAACCTATAATTTGTTTTATAGTTATTTCATAAATTTAAAAAAACAAAACGACAATAACAAACTTTATTTTAAAGATCAATTAACGCTCTTACAAATTTATAATTTTGTTAGGATAAAGTTAAAGTGTAAAATAGGTACCTGTGTGTGTAATCCAAATAAAATGCTTTAAATGAGGCCCTATTGAGGTACAAGAAAAAGTTAATTAATAAAGCTCATTTCGTTTATGTTGATCGTTGACCCCAAATTTCTACACTATCACTGTCAAAACAACGAAGTGAATCGGCTTTCTTGTTTAGGTGGTGTTTTACTGACAATGAGACTAACGTGGGGTAGGTATTTCCGGTATTTCTACAATTACACCTGTCTTATGAGAGTTTTAGTTGGGATATTAATATTAAATTTGTAATTTTCTTTCGCTCAATGTCTTGAATTCTTCACATTTTTTGTAATTTGACATTGATATAAGAGAGGGGTATCCACATTGTTAGGGTTTTGGTATTTAAACCACAAAGTTCTTCTGACACCACTTTATTTAAGGAAAATAAAGAACCATTTGATTATGGAACTTTTCGTACAGCGATTTATCTCACAAACTTCCTCGAAATCAACTCGAAATCTAACTAACTATAAAATCTGCTCTTAATCCCTTATATTAACTTACTTATTGGGTTGGGCTAAAACATCCCTCTTTTGTCTTAAGAGATTTCATTGGTTTTTATCTGTGATGTGATTGGTTGGAAATAGCGAAGGGTTTTCCCTTAAAGTTATGATTTACCATATGGTACCAAATGTATCCATACGTTTAAAGTTATACAAAATAGGGATGTTATTCCTAAACATTGCAGTTTTAAATATTATCTCTAAAACTTAAAATAATACAAGTGTTTCCAACAGTTGCTTGCGGTTTGTGCAAAGCAGGTGGTTTCTTGTATTATCAATAAATAAGATGTACGGCCTAAACAGTGGTGGTACATAACACACCTCCCCCTATAAAAATTTTGTTAAGGATACAAAAATGCTTGACAAAATTGAATGTAAAATAATAAGAAGAAAAAGCAACAATAAAATTAACTTGAACATCTAATAATATTAAGAAACTAGTGTCAGAATTATGTGAAAAAATCTACAATGAAAGATAAAATACGATATAAAAACTATAAAGATATGAAAAAATTCATGCATATAACGAAATAATAATAAAACATAAAATAAGTGTTTGATTTATCATAAAACCTAATTAAATGATGAGTATATAAGTAAATAATTCGCACTTCCATGTGAAAGGGTCTAAATAAACAGTCTTTAATATAGTCTTTGTGTTTGTTTGTTTTTCACACTTCTGGTGTTGGGCACTACACTGATGCTTTATTTTAAACTTCTGTGTCACTTTGATTATTTAGAATGACTATAAACACTAACACATTCACAACTGGAAGGGTGCTCGTTTCATCACAGGCGAAGGAGACTTCTTTTCCCTTGGTAGTGGACGTCTAGAACGTGGAATAGAGTCGCATTGAAGATTGGTAGACTCCGTGATTGTACATTCGTTGTTTAATGAGGCTTGTTCGCGTCCTTCAACAATCGACTTTAGGGAACTCATTCGGAGATCTTGTTGCGATCCTACGGCTGGATATATTTTGTTGTTTGCAATTGAATTTTTGCTATTTATGCAGATTTCGAAGATATTGCAATTTAGATTTCTTTTTGGAAGGAATCTTCCGATAATTGGAAGTTTGGAGAAATTGAAGCAATTGCAGCAACAACAGTAACAAAATATAAGCAACGAAGTGACTAATAAGATTCCACATAGAAGACTAAACCATTGGACTTTTTTGCTTATAAAGGGTTTGTTGAGATTATCTTGAATTATAGCATCGAATTGAGCAAGTTTGTCGTGTGCATTTTGCAGTTCTTCTAGATTAAGATTTTTCAGATCGATAGGTTCCATTTCTTCGGATTTGATGATGTCTATCTTCTTAATGCAACAGTCATCTTGGTTGAGGTTGATGTCTGGCATGTAGTTTGTATAATTAGATGAAGAATTACTGTTGGCGATGAGAACAGTTGATCCGGTGTAACAACGACATTTAGGTTGCAGTGTGAGTATGCCGGATTTTTCGATGCGAACTTCAGCAGGGGCAGCTCCGTAGCAGTGGATTGTTGCCATGGTAGGATTAGAGGTTAAAAAGAGCCAGGAATTTTGGGATAGGGTATGCCATATTTCCATGTTGGCTTTGAGAACTTTAATTGGACAATCTTTTGGGACTTTTGTAGTGAGTTTGTTTTTTAGTAGTGTTTCACAAACTGGTTGCTCCGTAGTTAATTGAATAATTGGATCTTTACAAATATATTCACGTGGACTTAAATTTTGACATGAAGACAAATCCTTTAGACGACTGTAATGTATCTTAGTTGTACTCAGTAACAGAAAAGGATAGTCAGGGTCAATAAAACTAAAGGTGTTAGAATTATTAGAAGAAGGGATAGGTAATGAAATAAGATTATAAAGATTATATGATTGTTCATGAACTAAGGGAATTTTTATAGCATAAATTAAGAGACCTTGATTGTAAATAGCATTAATCTGACATATTGAAAAATATTTATATATACTATCATAGTCTGTTAATTCAATTGGAAATTCCATATCAGATCTAAGTTTAACTTTTAATAGTTCATCTCTCAAGTGTTTTGGGGTAATAATAGCTGGATGAAGAATGTTTTGTTTGATAAATAAGATAGAAGATATAATAATGTCAAATTCTTCATTCAACTCGTTTGTTAGTTGGATTAGTAGATTAAGATGATCAGTTATTAACTGGGCATGGCTGAGATCTTTGATTTTCTTGTTATTTCTTTTAGTATAATTGTTGAACTTTTCTATATTATTATTGAGCTTTTCTTCATTTGATTTTAGAAGTTGAGCAGATTGATTGTAATTTGAAATTGCAGAAGACAATATGTTGATTTGTTGTTTTAATAATAATTTAGTTTCATGATTTTGATGAACTAGATCATTGATTGAATCTGTATAAAAAGTTGCGTCTTCGGCATCTGGGGTACCGAATAACCATTTAAAAGCATATGAAACTCCATCAATTAATCCTCTTTTTTGTATGTTACGTTTGCGACCTATTAGATGAGAGATAGTTTCGGATTTTTCCTCAAGATTTGGTATTTGAATTTTTATCAATTTTAGGGATTCTCCACAATGAAATGTGTAAATAGAGACTTCAACATTGATGGGTTCTCCACAAATAATAACGGATTTATCATAAACGTTTTTTATTAGTTGTAGTTTCATATGGTAGAAACTTAAGTTTGTATAAGATAAAAGCGTAAAATAATCGTTAGAGATTTTAGCTTGTCCCAAGTCATGATAGAAAATACCGGACTTAGAGTTAATTGTAGTTACGTTGAAATTTTGTCCTAATGTAACTTTTGTAAAAAATATTAAAAGGAGTGGTGGTAAAAAAGAGGTAAAGGATTTTATATTTTTAATGTTCTTCAGAGGCATTTTCGTCATCAGACGCTGTAGGTGTCTCTGGAATAAAAGGTTTTAAGTTATTTTTATGATATGTAACTTCCTTGTTTTTGATTAAAACTCGGACAGTCTGATTTGAGTTCACTTTAATAATTCGATATGGACCTTTATACTTAGGAGATAGTTTTTTGTTTACACCTGGTTTTGTGCTTTTGTCGGAGACATACACTTGGTCGCCGACTTTGTAACTTACATCTCTAGTGGTTTTATCATATTGATTTTTTGTTCGTACTTTTGAAAATATAAGTTTTTCTCGAGCTAGTTGAAAAGATCTATTTAACTTTAGTTTTAATTGAGAATAATAGTCGTCATAAGTATATTTAAATTCTGGTTTAGAGGTGAGTGACGAAGGTATATTAGCTTTATGTCCGAATAATAATTCGTATGGAGTAAAATGAGTAGCAGCATGGATGTGAGTGTTATAGGCAAACATTGCAGTTGCTATGAATTCATCCCAATTATTTTGAGAATTATTAATGTAATGTTTTAGATAATCTTTTAATGTTGAATGTGATCTTTCTAAAGCGCCATTTGTCATTGGGTGGTAAGGTGAAGATAAAATATGCTTGATTTTAAATAATTTGTTTAATTCTTTGATTAAATTAGAAGTAAAATCAGTTCCATTATCAGTTAAGATAGCTTCAGGTAAGCCAAAGATCATTATGAAGTCAAAAAATTCTTTTGCAATAGTGACAGCTTCGTGATTTTTTATGGGTTTAGCAAATGAATATTTTGTTAGGTCGTCTTGTATTGTCAATATGAATTTGTTATCGTTTTCCGTAATTGGTAAAGGACCAACGATATCTAGAGCTAGCCTTTGAAAAGGTCTGTTTGAGGTAGTTGTTATTTCCATTGGTGCTTTAGTTGGATGTCGGTTTGTTTTGTTTATTTGACAAGATTGACAATTTGTTATGAACTTTTTTATGTCTCGCTTCATATTTTCCCAATAATAGTTTTCTTTTATTCTTCGATATGTTCTGTGAAATCCGGAATGACCAGAAATAGACGAAGAATGATTTTCTTTTAATATCGCATTTATTTCATCTTGCGTATTAGGTTTTACTTTTTGTTTGTCGACTAGAATTATTTTAGTCGATGTTTTTGCAAATATATAGTGTATCATACAATTAATAAGTTCTTGTTTGAAACTGCTGTTGTACTCAACTGGGTTTTTTACAAATATTTTGGCAAATCGCTTTTCTTTAATCTTTTGTCTGAGGTTTAATAAAGAGTAAAATAAATCTTTATAAGACATAGTGTCGAAATGATTTAAACGTGTAATAGCTATAAGGGATTCTTGTTTTTTATCGTTTATTAGATCTATTACATCATAAATGTTGATTTCTGATTCAATTTTTTGTAAATCATGTGTGTTTGATAACGAACAGTAATAGGGGTTATTTTCATCTAAATCTTTTGACATAAATAACGCATTAGGAAATTTTAAAAATATGTTTTCTTTTATCTGTTCCATTTCTATAAATTTGTCACATTGATAATAAAATTTTACAAAGTTGTCATATGATTCTGCATCTGCATTTATTGAATTAATTGTGGCTGCTGGATTTCGCGATAATGCGTCTACATTTGAATTTACTCTACCTGGTTTGTATTTTATTTCGTATTCGAATTCTTCGAGTGTTAATCTCCAACGGACAAGTCGGGAGTTTGGATCTTTACAATTAAAAAGCCAGGTTAAAGGTCTGTGATCTGTGATTATAGTGAATTTCCGACCGTATAAGTAAGGTCTAAAATGTTTTGTTCCGAAAATTATAGCCAGAAGTTCTTTTTCCGTGGTAGAATAATTACATTCTGCTTTATTAAGTGTTCGGGATGCGTATGCAATAGGGAGATCTTGTCCTATAGGACCTTGTGATAAAATAGCTCCAACGGCATAGTTAGATGCGTCGGTTGTTAATATAAATTCCTCATCAAAATTAGGAAATTTTAGTAAAGGTTGACTCGTAAGAACTTGTTTAAAATGGTTAAAGGCTATTTCTTGTTCATTATTCCAAATAAATGGTACATCCTTTTTTAAAAGATTTGTTAGAGGTTTTGCATGAGCTGAGAAATTTTCGATAAATCTCCTATAATAACCGACTAAGCCTAGAAATTGTTTTATTTCCTTAGTGTTTTTAGGAGGTGGATAGTTTGTGACACATGAAATTTTATCTGGATTAGGCTTTACGCCTTGATCTGTAATAATATGTCCTAAGTAAGCAATTTCTTTATGTAAGAATTCACATTTATCTGGTTGTAGCTTTAGGTTATTTGTTCGCAGTCTTTGGAACACTTCTTCCAATTTTTGTGTATGTTCATCAAGTGAAGAAGCATATACAACGATATCATCTAAGTAAACGAAAGCGTGTGTTCCGGTTAAGCCAGTTAGGACGTTATTCATTAGTCTTTGAAATACGCTGGGTGAATTTTTTAACCCAAAAGGCATTCTTAGGAATTCGTAATGCCCGCTAGGAGTGGAGAAAGCAGTTTTTGCAGCGTCTTCTTTTTTCATAGGTATCTGATGAAAACCAGAGGCAAGATCTAATGTTGTAAAGTATTTTGAGTGACCTAATTGATCCAGAATTGATTCAATGTTGGGCAAAGGATATGAATCTCCAACAGTGACATCGTTTAATTTACGGTAATCTACTACGATGCGCCATTTTCTCTCTCCAGAAGCGTCTATCTTTTTAGGCACAATCCATAAGGGACTATTGTATGGACTTACCGAATTTTTTATGATTCCTTGTTTTAACATTTTTGCGATTTGTTTGTTTAATTCTTGTTCATGGATTTTGGGGAATCGATATATTTTTGTTGTTATTGGTGTTTGATTTGTAGTAATAATTTCATGTTGTATTGAGTTTGTGTGTGTTAAGTCGTCACCCGGTAAATAAAATATATCATTATATTTATTGCAAACGCTTTTGATTGAATTTTCTTCTTCCTTATTTAAATGATTTAATCTTAGATTGTCAAAAAGTAATTTTAACCGATTCGATGAATCAGAGTTTGCATTTATGTTTAGTATTTGATTTAAGTTTTTGATTAGACTTTTCTCTTTGATTTCCTCTAAGTTGACAGAAATGTGATTTACTTTTAATCTGCTATTAGTAGTATTAAGAATAGTAGTAAACGCCTTATTGTTTTCATTGACTTTTAATATTGCTTTTGCTAAATAAACACCTTCTAGTATTGGAATTTCAGGACAGATTCCTTCTTTAATTTCAGGATTTAAGACATTGATTTCGATCACAGTTTCGGATCTAGGATTTATATAATATTCGGGACTTGCGAGAGGATTTGAATTATTATACATTTTTATTGGAAATTCTATTTGATTTAGACGTAATTCATTTTGTTCGAAATTGATACACGAGCAGTTCTTTAAAAAATCGTAACCCAAGAGTCCATCGAACGGGATACCACTTGGTTCTCTCACAATGTGAAATTTGATTGGTATTTCTTTATTGTGAATTTTAAAATTTAATTCAATACTACCTGCACTTTCTGTAATTGCATTGGCTACAAGACCTGTCATTCGAATTTTATCATTTGCATTGTAAGTTAGACCTCCAATTTTTTTTAATTTTTCCGTTTTTATTAAGGAAACGCTTGCACCTGTGTCTAGCAAGAATTTAAAATTTTGATTACGGTATGGGAAGATAACATATGAAATATCGTTATCGCTAACAGAATAAATATGTACAATGTCACTGATATCAGGAATTAAGTTTTTATTAGGATATTTGTTCCTTCTTAGTGATTCTTTAGAATAATTATTTGTGAAAAGTGAATTACAAAATTTGTAATTGTTTTCATTTACTTTCAACGAATCTTCCGGATTATCATTCTCGAAGAATGCATTACGGGATTTAGAATTAGAGTTTTGATTTATTTGAATCATTTTTATCGAAGTTTCCGGATTATCATTCTCGAAGAATGCATTACGGGATTTGGATTTAAAATTTTGATTTTTTAAGGAATTTTCCGAATTATCATTCTTAAGGAATGCATTTCGGGAGTTGGATGCGTCCTTATTACTTAGAAATTGTCGACTTGCTGGACGCTTACAGACGACATTTGGGAGTTTAAATGTACATCGCGTACATTATTGTGATTCGATTTTCTTCTATTTTCATTAGGATTTTGATTTTGATTGCGATTATTGTTGTATTCGCGTTTACGGCACTCGTTTATTAAATGGCCTTGTTTTTTACAATAATTACAAAATTTATTGTATGTGTTTTGAGGTTTTTGTTCATTAGCCTTTGGAATTTGGTTAATGTGAATTCTTTTTTCAAATTGATATTTATTTCGCGTGGAGTTATTTTCTTTGAGCTGGTAACATTCGCGATATGTATGACCAGTTTTCTTACAATTAGAACATTTTGTGATATTTTGATTTCTATATGAAAGAAAAGTATTTTTTCTTTCTATTAAAATACGTTCTTCGCTTTGTGCAAAGTCTAAAGCATCTGAAAGGTTTTCTGGGTTTCGTAATCTGAGAATATGCGAGATTTCTTCCCTTGTATGGAGAACAAATCTGTTTAAAGCAATATCTCTAATCATTTCTGACCGATATTTACGTTCGACAGGTTTCATGCATGAAAATGTATTTAAAATTCTTGTAAGCAAAGATTGGACCCTATTATAGAATTGCACAACTTTTTCGTCGCGATTTTGGCGGAGAGTGTTTAATTCTTCCATTAGTTGAGATTCCGTTTTCTTTTCGGAAAATAATTGCAGCAAGATTTGTTTGAGTTCAGACCACGAACTGACAGTTTTGTCTTGAATTTGAGCGCTAGCATGACCCGTTATATTTGAGAGAATAAAACCTAAAAGTGGTTCTTTTTGACGGCGAGTGGCGAATCTGTGAGCTGTATCACATATTCTTAAAAACTCTTGTAAATCAGAACGTTTTCCATCAAATGACCGCGTAATCATTCGAAATAACGTGTTGGTACTGATAATCTCGGTTTCAGGTGTTGTACTATTGTCGTCAGATTCCATATCTTCATCATCAGTATATTCGTAATCAGGAAATTTTTTTGAGGATTTTTCAAAGGAATTATTTCCAAGCGCATTTTTTATGTCATTGACATTAAATGGTTGTTGGGTACTAGTGCCTTGACTTTCAAATTTTGTTTCTGCTAAGTTTTCAGAGCTCATTGTTGATTTGGATATTGTGACGAGTAAGAAAAATGAATAATAAATGAATTAGATTTGAGTGAAGGATTGAGTGAGTGATCGACAATTGAGTACTACTAAGTTACATAAAAAGTCGTACTTACAATTTTCGTAGACAGGGCCAGGACTTGATCCTGTGTAGGAGCCTCAGCTACTTGTTGTTATCAGGATATTGGACGGAAGGGGTTCGTGGAATGCCTTTTGGTGATCGTCGACCAGTCTTCAAACTGCAAATTGTCGTTACACCACTTGCACTCGATTACACTTTAAAGGATTAAAATCCACCGAATTTTCGTTAAAGTATCCCACTTCTGACACCAAATTAATGTTAGGGTTTTGGTATTTAAACCACAAAGTTCTTCTGACACCACTTTATTTAAGGAAAATAAAGAACCATTTGATTATGGAACTTTTCGTACAGCGATTTATCTCACAAACTTCCTCGAAATCAACTCGAAATCTAACTAACTATAAAATCTGCTCTTAATCCCTTATATTAACTTACTTATTGGGTTGGGCTAAAACATCCCTCTTTTGTCTTAAGAGATTTCATTGGTTTTTATCTGTGATGTGATTGGTTGGAAATAGCGAAGGGTTTTCCCTTAAAGTTATGATTTACCATATGGTACCAAATGTATCCATACGTTTAAAGTTATACAAAATAGGGATGTTATTCCTAAACATTGCAGTTTTAAATATTATCTCTAAAACTTAAAATAATACAAGTGTTTCCAACAGTTGCTTGCGGTTTGTGCAAAGCAGGTGGTTTCTTGTATTATCAATAAATAAGATGTACGGCCTAAACAGTGGTGGTACATAACAACATAATGATTACCTAGTTTCTTACAATTAAAGATAATTTTATAGAAACAATTCAACGTGATCAGATAATCAAATGAAGCTACAATGTTAAAATAATCTCAAAGTTTCCGATAATTTCCTAATGAAATGAGAGATGACACAATCAAATTGTTGAAGGTTAGAAAAGTGCAACATCATTCTCAATCACCAACCAATGCTATTTACTAGAAAATAATGTACTCTCACTTACTTCCACTGTAACAACGAATATTCGAGTGATTGTAATTCACATTTTGCACCACTAGAAATTTTGATTTTTTCACTTTACAAATACCACGAAAAATGACATTTCGAAAACATAATCGTAACGCCATAGCACTAGTTGACGTTATCTTATCGGGAACCGCACTTGAATCAGTTTTTAACGAAAATCACAAGTTTATATTAAATTAGTGAGTGACAAACGTAATAAAAACGAAGAAATTATGAAGTCGATTCTTGTGACCGGCTGCAACCGTGGAATAGGGTTAGGTTTAATAAGGCATTTAGTGAGAGAAAAAAATTCCCCTAAATATATTATAGCAACCTGTCGAAGCATCGAAAAAGCAAAGGTAAGGTAAAAACACAACGATTACGGATATAATAATTAGACTCACCTAATGGGGCCATTCTACTTCACAATTCTTGATTTTTAACGGTGAAAATGTTTGAAAACTTCGATTTTAAGTACTTTTGGCGTTTGGCAACAAACACAACTACTGAGTACGGTTAAGTTTGTTATATTAATTGCAATAACGAAATTTAATTAACTTAAAAACTATTTGTACGGTTATTTCGGTATACGCGAGCGCAAAATCTGACAGTGACAGGAGTGGAAATTTGACCTTAGGGCCATCTAGTCATCGGTTTGTGAATCATGCGCTTACCTTTCTATTTTACCACTTCCACAATTTAGATTTTTCGAGATTAGAGCTAGTCATGGTCATGGACATTTTTAATAATTTTATCTTTTTATTATTAAAATAAAGAAATTTTATTACAGGAATTAGCTTCATTTATTTTAAATTCGCTGTTCAAACATTTTACACATTACCTGTGAAGTTAGCAACATTTCTAGAGGACATAAACATTTTTAAAGTTTTATTTATTATTTGCATAGATTAGTGGATTTAGTTCCGATTAATACTGATTTGCATTTTCAATTACAATAACCAAATAACATTTTCGGTCTATTTATTTTTATTTATTACAGTTTTAATAAATAAAAATAAAATTGCGCGCCTGACGTCATTTCCAAATCCAGAGAAATGAGAAGGAAGAATATGAATAAACAACTTCTCAGGTCGCGTCAAAATTTAAAATAAATGCTACGACTCAGGTTATACAGTGTGTTCCATGAATGAGTGTAAATATTGTAACAGTAAGTTAACAACTAAATATACACGGTGACATAAAAGTATGGAATAAAATTCATATTTTCCAAGTTATTTTATTTATTTTTTTTGAGAAAAACGCCAAAATAGGTCGATTTTAATTTTTTATTCTACACGATTTTAATTTATATTTAATTTTTTTTTAACCGGTTTTTTGCTGTGACGTAACAGACTATTTTTTTAAATGGCAAACCCTATTTTTTTGTGTTGAAAATTGAAACTACTTTTTTTCTGTGTATAATAATGTAACATTTATAGGGTCTAGAATGAAAACTTTAGGAAATTTAACCAATTTAAAGGTTTTATTAAATTTTCTAAAATTAACGCACTTTTCAACACAATTACTGAGCTAAATGTTCAAATTATCGTTCTTCCGTTTCTTGGCAATAATACAACTCCGTTAGTACATTATTTCTTATTTTTTGACTAATTAAGTGGTACAGATTTATAATTCTTTTTCTTAAATCTTCTAAATTTCTTGATTTTGTTGCAAGTACTTTTGATTTTAAGTAGTCTCCTCAGAAAAGCGGACAAAACATCATCTAAATAATCTCTGACATTATGAGCGTAGTTAATGTGGAGCTGCACCGTCTTGCTGAAACTATACATTAGCTCCTGGTATGTCTGAATCTCTTCATTGGGAAGAAGTTCCACTAATGCCGGTACTAACGTGTCGCAAAGGGGATCCAAATAAACTTGTTTAGTCAATGAGACGTCAAAAAAATACGGTTCTAAAATGTGCATGACAAAACCACACCAAATATTCAACTTTTGTGGATGTTGGGTATGGGTTTCTCTCATCTTTTTGAGCTAAATCCATTTAACTTTTTTTATGGGGCTACTTAAAATCAAAAGCATTTGCAACAAAACCAAGACATTTAGAGAAATTAAGAAAAATAATCACCAATCAGTGCCGCTTAATTAGTCAAAAAAAGATGGTGTTAGTCACTGTTAGTGTAACAATTTTTTCTTTAGTTTTTATTTATTAATTTTATTTTATTACACTTTTATTATACAAATACAAAATATATACAAATTTTATTACACTTTATTTATTAAATGCCGCTTTATTAAATTTATTTATTAAATGCGGCATTTAATAAATAAAGTGTTATAAAAGTACAAAAACCCTATTTCTCAAAATTAGTCAAATAACGTTAAATAATGTGCTAACATAGTACCAAAATTGGTTGTATTATTGCCAGGAAACAAAGGATCTATTCAGTTCAGTAATTCTGTTAAAAATTGCGCCTATTTTGAAAAATTCAATAAAACATTTAAATTAGTTAAATTTCTCAAAGTGTTCATTGTAGATCTTATAAATGTTATACCGTTATATTCAGAAAAAAAAAGTAGTTTCGATTTTCAACACCGAAATTAAGGTTGCGATTTAAAAAAATACGATTACGTCACGGCAAAAAAAAACGGTTGGCAAAAAAATTTGGAAATAAGTGAAAAACGTGCGCAGTAAGAAAATAAAACCGAGCTGTCTTGGCATTTACCTAAAAAAAATTAATAAAAAAATATGAATTTGATTCCATACTTTTATGTCATCCTGTATAACCAATTTTAAAGAAATTTGGTGTACCGGTTTTACTTTGGCTTCTCATTTAAATTTTTTTGGAATTGTATTGGGCATTAAATGCTAATTTAACCTACGAAATACCGTGATATCTCCGATTTCTTGAAATTTTTTAACATCTCTAACTCAATATTTTGAATGTACTTTATGGAAATACTTTTGAAGATTACTTTTGTAATCCTGAGTAAACAATACATTTAAACGTTGTTTTTAGTTGATCTGGCACCTAATTAAAAGTTACATGCCTTTTTCACTAATACCAAAACTACGTGATTGAAGTTTCTTAGGTCTTTTTACATTACCTATTCAAGTTAAATACAACAAATGGGGTACCATTATAAAGATAATTTTGTGCTCTTTAAAACGATGTCTCACTCGACCCCTCTTCCTATTTAAAATTTGAGGGTTGTGGTTCACCCCCGTCAGGGTGTTAAAGATATGGATTGCAAAATATTCTTAAAATGTGTCCCCCTTCAAAAGAAAATTGACCTGACCGAGCATTTCTGCATAAAATTTTACAAACAAAAGTAACGCTAGGTTTTCATTGGACCAGTCTGCATAGCCTTTTAGATTTCAGTGTCTCCATCTTACAGATTTAACTTGAAAGAATGCTAGGTTTTGGACAAGTTTGTCAGAAAAACATGAAAGGTGCCAACATCAACTGTCCATACTGATTCATTTCCATATTGTGATTGAACTAACTGCAACTATAAATGATGTAAAACATCTAAATTTTTGTTTATTGTTCCTGTTTCTGTTACAGTCAAGAGATATTTTAAACTGTTTTTCTTTATTTGTTGTGGACCCGAAGTAATAAAATATAGAAAGGAGTCTGATTCCTTGCACATTACTATGGTCAAGGAGTAAGGAGACAAAATGTTTAACTTTACAATACGTTTTAAATTAAAAATTGCAAAAAATTACACAAAAAAATACAAATAAAAATACTATAATATACGCGTAGAGAATTAAATTCTTAACACTTGTGTAAAAAAAACCTTAAAAAAGTTACTGAAACAGTGAAACAGATTAAAAAAAGGATATTTCACTCTTAAAAATTGAGTTGTGATGGCTTTATTTGAAACGCTGCGCAAATGGTCTAACGTATAAAAAAGTTTAAAAGAAAAAGTTATAGAGAATCAAATTTTGTATAAAAAAAGCCTGTGAGGCGATATATTTAGTAACTTATTAGGCTTACCTTTCTATTTTACCACTTCCACAATTCCAAGACTAGAGCTGTGATCATGACACATTTTAAATATATTTTTTTAAATATAATTGAAATACGTTTAAAAATGAAAAGGAGTTAGACAACTCTAGTTGTTTAGTTTTTTCTCATCTCTAGTGCCTAAACTAAAAAAGATAAATGTATTGCCTTATTGGCTAATTTCAAGTTAAGATAATACTGGTAGTATCTTCGTTTCTAAGCAAAATTAAAAGAATTCGGTGATGTAATTGATTGTTGTCATGGAAAAGTATTAAAATTTGCGATACTACCGGTAGTATTTTAACTTGAAATTAGTCTATTAGAGACTTTTTTAAATAATGTTTAATTTTCTATAACTTTTTTCTTTAAAATTTTTATACCTGACTAATTTAGGCAGCGTTCTCAAATAAAGCTAGCGCTACACAAATTTTAATCTTGAAATATTTTTTTAATGTTCCAGAAGCTTTTTTGTTATTTTTTTTTATAAAATTTGAAAATTTAGTCTTCTATATCATAGGATTTTTTATTCGTTTAAAAACTATTTAAATTTAAAAATTTGAGTACTTTATTTTAGTTAAACTTAGAGTTTAGACACACTTGTTTTTGTACTTTTGAACAACTCTTTATTGATTAGCGTCAGAACGAAATTTATTTAGTCTCACGTTATTTATTGATCAATTACTTGGACAATACGTACTAGTTTTCTGCTAATAATAATTTTTATTTAGATAATATACAGCCATTTACTCTCGTATTTTATCAAAGTAACAAAATGATAATAAAACACTTACCAGTTTTAACTTTTTGTTTTCGGTTATGAACTTTTCGACCACAACAGTAGAATTTCATTTCAAGACTCCAAAATTTGACATTAAAAGTCAAAGTAACAGCAAACCTAAAATTGATTATTAATCGTTTTTTTTTTTAATCTATAGCAAATGATAGGTATCACGTAGCGGTGATAAGGGAGAAGACTAGCAAGATAAGTCTAATAACTATCAAAGCAATTAAAGTAAAGGTTTTATTGATAGGTGGAGCAATTATGTGACAAGTGGGTTAAAATTAGGTCTCACATGTCAAACGAATCAATTCTAATCAACAATAATGTATTTTCAGGTTAAAACTCAGCTTGTGCAATATAACACAAAAAATTTGGAAAATCACATTTTGACAATGACAAGAAAAATTGTGCAAACTGACCTTTTTTGCCAATTTTAGCATTAGTTATTGCCGTCTTGACTGGATTTGGTGTTCCAAATTTACTTTCGTGTACCCTTGTAGTATTTCTTATAAAAATCATAAAAAATATTTCAAAAATTATACATATGCCAAAATCACTTTCATTTGGTCCACTGACCTCTTATCTATGCCACTGACTGACCAGTTACTATGGTAACTCACATAAACGTTAATGCCCAATGCACGCCAATTGCACCACAATGGAAAAAATCTTGTGATTTAGTCAATTTTTAAATAATTCTCTGACGTCCATTATCCGTGTTGTTCATTTTGTTCTATGATTTTCTTTACGATTGAATTAATGAAATATTAGTTGTTAGTGTAAAGTCAAGTACTTACCTTACTAAAAATTTAATTATTAAAAATTTACTCTTGTATTTAATCCTTTTACCTGCTCTAGAATGTTGCCAAAAATATCAAGAAAAAAGCTCTCAAATTATTAAGACAGCTTTTGATTATGCAATATGCAAATTGTGAATTAGAATAAAACACAGATACCTTTACTACTGCCTTAAAGATGTTGTATATATTTGTTGGTAAATCATTTTTAATCACAATAATTTTCAGACACGAAGAAAAACATAGTGTTATTCTTACACTTGTTTTACTTTATTTTTTAGTACAATACGGTAGTACAGCTGTCCAAGGCGCATGAAGTTTAGTATTTAATATAACTTTTACTTCGTTTTTATCATTGCAAAACGTGAATGCATAAAAGAGAATAAATAATCGCGTAAAAATTTTTCTCTGGTCATAGTTTTTATTAACTATGCTATAAATACCAAAATTTACCTTTTCAAATGTTTCTGGTTTTGTAGAAACCTAAAAAGCTGAAATTTGTTTCTCAAAAAATTATTACACAACAAAAAAATGGTACACGATACACGATGTATGACAACACTGTTTTTGAGCAAAAATTTCTACATGAAACACCTCAAAAACTATAAACATTTTTATAAAACAACTTTGAATTTTTAGCAACGTTTCGATGCGGACTGCTATCACATGCTGAAATTTCTAAATCAAGCTTAAAAACACCCTGTAAATTTAATTATAACAGTCTATACGCCAGATCAATTTTTTCATCAGTCGATATGTGTTTCAGGAATTACAACAAATTGCTTCGGAAAATAAGAATGTCCATCTTTTGGAATTGGGTAAGTTTTAATATTCCATACCGAGAGGTCGCAGTTGCATGTTCCACTTTTTTTTTTGTTCTTGTTTGTCTATGGTAGATTAGCGGCCTTCAAGGAATGAGTTGACGTCATTAACTAAAAAGAGCAGATATACGGATTTACTGTCTTACCACATTTTTGTTTACATAAGTACCTAACATACCACACAGGGGTGTTTTTTTTGTAAACTATATGTATATACAGAGTACAATACTTTATTATAAACGTCGTGATTATTCGATGCATTTCTATTTTGACTAAAGCACTTTATTATGCCGCCATTTTACCATCTTATTACAATAAATTTGTCAAAGTCTCATCAGATCAACGTCAAAATCTGTCTGCGATTATTAGGGTATAAGGTATTTTGGTCAGTAGTACTAGATGGTGGCGTTGAATAAGGATACTAAGTACCTACCTATTTTTTTTTAAGTATACTTAGTGTCCTCATTCAACGATAGTGGGAACAAAACTTCTATGTTTTGACATTCACGTGACTACTTACGTAACATGGCAGCTTTTGACTATAGTTATTTACGTAACCAGTTATTAAAAGAACCATTTTGTTTAACGAGCATAAGGTTTGCCAATACGAGCAAGCGAAGCGAATGAGTTTGGCAAATTATGCGAATTAAACAATAATAGGTTTTTCATACTGTAATAAATACCAAATTTTTCCTTATTCCGTTATGAAATGTTAATTTTTACATAAAGTTTTAATGTTAGATAATGGCACATGTTACATCACTAATAATTATGAAATAGCTATTTATGCAACGAGTTCCAAATGATAGTTTTCTTCACTAGACGTGAAGAACATCTTCTGTGCAAAAATCAGCTATTCTGTAACGTGTTTCATACTCAATTTTTTCCCATTTAGTTGCATTTTACGTAGCTAGTGATGTAATTAAATTCGGAAAATTCGTCATTACGCAACTAGTGATGTAATGTGTAAATAATGCTAAAAATTGAAGTAAAATTTATCAGCTCATAACGGAATGAAGAAAAAACATTCTAAAAGTTGATTCAAATAAATTGGAGTTCTACGTAACAAATATTAAATATCTAACAAAATTTTAGATGTACAAAATTATGATGAATACGACAACTTTTCGAAGAAAGTAGCGAACATTGTACAAACTGATGGTTTAAATATCCTTCTTAATAATGCAGGTGTTTCCTCAAAGTTTACAAGAGTTCAATTTGTTAAGCATGAGCAAATGTTGGAAGCTTTTAAAGTAAACACAATCGGACCAGTTATGTTGGCAAAGGTATGTAGATGTAAATTGCTTTACCTTTTGAATTACACCATTATAATGTTGAAAGGTACATACATACGTATTATTAGAAAAAAAAGTGGCGTAAGAGATATGCGCAAAATACAGTCAATGAAATAGTATTTCTCATTGTAGCAATGAATTTTAAGAAGGTTATCATTTATTTATTCACGAAAGAAGTCCGCTAACAAACACGCAAATTTGACTTTTCTCTCTGCTGCTATACGTGGAAAAATAGTCTCTACATTTGTGAAAGAAAAGTGGATCGTTCTACCGTTCTCAAATGTCCATGTAAAGCACCGTTTGCTAGGGGACTTCTTTGATGAATCAATGAATGCTCAACCAGTGCGCACGTAATTTTCGCATGACAAAATTTTTTTAATCAAATAGTACCTTCAGCTGCTTAATATATAATAAGTTTTTATTTTTAGGCTTTATTACCTCTTCTAAAGGACGCCGCTAAAAATAATGCAGATAAACCATTAGGAGCAGAAAGGGCTTTAATTATAAATACAAGTTCAGTGTTAGGCTCTATCGCTTTAAATACGGATGGAGGTTTCTTCCCCTATAGATGTTCAAAGGTAGGTATTCGAACTAAACTAAAAATCGCATTTAATTTCATTAAAATGTTATTTTTATATGTACACTAGGCTGCTTTAAATATGGCAACCAAATCTTTGAGTATAGATTTAAAAAATGATGGGATTATAGTGACCAGCATTCATCCAGGTTGGGTGAAGACCGATATGGGAGGATCAAATGCTCCCATAGATGTGGATACGAGTGCTACAGGTGTTCTGAATGTGATCAAAAATATAAATGAAACACATAATGGTGGATATTATCAGTATGATGGCGAGCAGCTTGCATGGTGAAAACAACAGACTTACCTGCTTAGTGCTTACGCAATATTTTTTTAAATACTTAATCAGTTTTGTTTATACATTTTGTAAACTTTGCTTTATTATGTTAGTTTATAGATGAAAATTCATGTAAAAATTGGTACTACCGGCGGCAGAAAAACGGAAACACCAATGTCTCTATTTTGTATTCAAGTTTTCAAATAACTGCATGATTCACAACTCTTGAAACGCTTGTAAAACGTTTCTCTACATCCACAGGACATGAAAAACTTGATTACAGAAGTTAAAACTTTCAAAAGATTGTTGCCTAATTTATTTTGGTGTTTTCGTTTTTTTGACACCGGTAATACACAATTTTATAATATTTTCCTCTTATTTTAAATTCATTTATTTCTTGTATCTATTTTCATACATAAATACTTACATATTTTGTAGGAATATTATTGGTTTTTGGTAACGACTTGTATAAACATTAATGTTAAATATACTTGTTGAAATTATACTATTTGAAATTTTGGTTTAATTTTAGGATAAGGTATTTTTTTATAGTGACAAGCATAAGGTTTCCGACAAAAACAAGAAGAAGCCGATGTGTTGAAAGGCAAATCTACCGCTTAAATCAAACAGCAACATTTTCTAGTTATGTGGACACAACTACTTCTATGACAACTACTCTATGTTGAAAGAATGCCTCAAACAATAAATTTTAAACAAATTTTTAAAGGTGCCAAACTCATTTTACGCAATGATTGTACAAAGTTCGTAGGCAAATACCTTGTCGGGGATAATTTAAAAAAAATGTTATGTACAATTTTACTTATTCTAATAGGTACCCTTAACAACGCTTTAAACTCGGAAAGCCTTAATTTTAAAACATCCTGTATACTTCGAAAAACAAACACACTTTCCGAGAAAATTTTGCCACTGATACTTAAATTTTATTTTGATTAAGCTTGTGGGTTTGACTAGCGCCAATTTTGTACTTCTTAAAATAAAGGTTTTGTTAAATATTGAAAAATTAAAAACGTGCAAATCTAAAATGCATTGTTAAGAGTGAGGGCCACAATGAGGCCAGACAAATCGAGAGGTAGGAATGTTTGGAAGTCTATAAATCATGAAAGCTAGTTATGACCGTAATAATCTTGGTGGTTTTAAAAAAAAGCTTAACGCCGTGGAAAATACATTATGATTTGGGACCTTTCAGATAATATTTAGAAAAGAAATACTGATTTGAGAATAAAATAATCAAAAATAATTTTTAAAAAATGCATACAACTGTACTACTTAAAATAATATAAAAACAAATTTAAAATTAAATTATTAATTCATGTACACTCGAAAGTGGTCTAAACATATTCGTTTTAAACGTGTAGTAGCAGAAAATCGGAAATTATTTTAAAATCTACTGGGCTGATTTCAAGTTGAGATAACACCGGTAGTATCGCAAATTTTAATACTTTTCCATGACAACAACCAATCAAAACAACAAACTTTATTAATTTTCCATGGAAACCAAGATACTACCGGTATTATCTCAACTTGAAATCAGCCCATTAGACTTTTTCTAATTAAGTTACGAAAACCAATTATGGTGATACGTAATTTTTGTTGCTACGTGTTATTTTGTAACTAGTGATAAAAAGTGACCTTATTGAATTAATCCCATAGCAAATCCACAATACTATATTATGCTATTTCATATACCAAGATATTAAGGATTAAATGGATCGCAGGCGCTTCTGGTTCAAAATATATTTGTTTTAGCTTGTATCATCTTTTTTAATGATTTTTTTTAAATCTGTTATACTACACATCAGTGGTCCAATATATTAGATACCTGAAAGTCTGTCTAGGATTTTTTCACAAGCCTGACAAAATTTCACATCAATTTTAGCCAGTACAGAGCTTTCGGATCATCGAACTGAAGATTTTTTTATTAATTTTATTAATAAAATTCTTATTTCTAAAAGAAGATATTCAAAAATTTTCTGGTGTGTTGGTTTAATGGTTTCATTTTATAAACATTACTAATGTTTCTAGGCGTTACGACTAGATCGTTGATTTTTTATAATAAGATCTAGGTATATGGTGAACTGTCGCATCTTATTTCTATAATGATAATTTCATATTTCAATACAAGATAAGAAGAATTTACTTTCTCTGAAGTCTGGGGTAATAAAATGAAAATACCATGCAATATCACTATTTCAGTTGTTGGAGTCCTCAAAAAGATATTTCATGTTTACGACTTAATCCGGTATTTATCTTTCACTAATTTTTATAAAGATCTAACCGTAAACCCTTATTTCTAGATCCCAATAAAGCGAGGTAAACAGATTCGTCAATGCTGGACCAGTCCCGTTTACGTGCTAAACTTTGCCTTGGTGTTAGGGTGGCCATAAACTTATTAAAGAATCAAAGCCATAAAAGGTTGTAAATACGAAATATCTTTCTGAGGACTTTACCTGCAGGCCGAAAGATCGATATTTTTCAACCGCTTTAATCCCCATAAATAACAAGAGAGGGTTTTATCAACTTGGTGACAGAAGTCATTTGAACTTTAAATCAATCTAACCACTTAATTTGAAGAGCTACAAAGTTGGCGCAATGATAGCAATTGCTTCTTATTTCAAAAGCTATCTATTGATACAAAAAAATCTTGATTTGAGTGGTCATTAGATTTCCATAAGATGGGAACGATCTTCTTAAAAAAAAGCTTTACATCGTTTATTTCTAAAACTATAAACATTTGCATAATGCAAATTTAGTTTTGTAACATCCTTTCAACGAGTACTATCACTTGTTAAAATTTGGAAAGTTACTTCAAAACATCCTGTATATAATTATGTTGTCTAAACTCGATAAAAGACTGAGCCGTCCGCGTCAAGGCTTTTAAGGTGGCGATTTTCAAAAAGTCGGTGTTCTCGGCGAACACCGACTTGGGTCAAGATAACGTACAAAATATAAAGATTACGTTTTTGATTTTTTTATACAGGGTGTCTCACAAACGAGTGCACATAATTTAACCAAAGAAAAAGAAGTAAAAATTAATTGAGACATATTTTTTATTTTTTTCCAAAAAAATTTATTTTCAGAATTATTAGCTCCCAAAATCGCTCCAAAAATACACTTTATTTTTTTTTATCTAATAAAGCATTTACTCGATTTTAATGAAACTTGGTATACTCATTTTGTATTAGATAGCCACCTTACAGTGTTAATTGTAGTATTGTAGGACATTTTAAAAAGGGGCTACAAAGGCCCCCTTGACACAATTTGCTTCATAACTATGTAGCACAAATTAGTTTAACGTTGGGGTTCTTACAGTTTGAAAGCCCATTCAATTTAAAAAAAAAATTGTCTCTTACAAATTTTTCGTAAAACGCACGTAAAACGTAAGTGCAGTAGTTATTTACTAAATTTCATATTTGTGCGCAAACATTTTAACTGATTAAAAAAAAGATAAAGTTTTTTTGTTTTGAACACTTTATTGAGATAATCTTGAATAGTTTAATACATACATAGACCAGACTTGTAGAGTAGTTGGATTTTGTGATGGGCGATAAGTCATTCTGCGCAAAGTACGAAAACACGTCTTGGTTAAGCGCTATTCACTAACCCAAAAACATTCTCATTTCGTTTCGTTCCTTCTTCTCGAACGGTTGTGGTTAAGCCTGCGTGTATTGACAGATTTGTAATTTTATTTCAACAGTCTTTTTCAAGACTCTGCTTTTTTCGTAGTTTACAGTTTTGTAAGTATACCAGAAACAAGGATATAAATGTGTTTTTACAGAACATATTTTGCGACAATATGATGGGCAATAACGGTCGTGTTGTTCATTGTCAAGGGAGGCAGATAATTTATAACGTTTTTTCGTTTATGAAAGAGGAAAAAGAGAAAGGTGAAATTATAATTTTCTTAAGTCGTTTTCAAGAACGTGTTGCTAAAGCCACTGGTGTTGGTCTTAACACGGTAAGGAGAATTATAGAAGAAGGTAGCAAGAAACCTAAAAATAACAAATTTCAATCTCCGCGTAAAAAAATCAACAAACCATCGCCAAAAAGCACATTGGATGAATTCGAAGAAGAAATAGTTCGAAAAGTAATTTATAATTTTGCCGCCATTCGTAAAAGAAGACCGACAATGCAAGTTTTATTTGAGTCAGTAAAACGTGAAGGTACTAATTTTACTGGGAAAATTGGGAAAATAGATTCATTTAAATAGTTCATCCGAAAGCTAGGTTTTCGTTGGAAGAAATCGACAGATAATCGAAAAATCTTAATTGAAAAAACGGACATCAGGTTAAAACGAGTTAAATATTTAAGACAACTTAAAAAGTACAAAGAAGAAGGTCGAAATATTATATACTGTGATGAAACTTAGCTTCACAGTTCCCATACTGTACCGATGGCATGGGATGATGGCACAAATAACATGTTTAAGGCACCGATAGCCAAAGGGCGACGTCTAATTATTTTACACGCTGGAGGCGCGCAAGGTTTTGTGTCTCCTAAATCGGGATCGAAAACAGGCGACTATCACGATGAAATGAACCACAACAACTTCACCAAATGGTTGAAAGAAAAATTTATTCCCAACATTTCAAGGAAATCGGTTTTGGTGATGGATAACGCGTCCTATCATAATGTGGCAATAGAACCTAGTCCGAATTCATCATGGAAAAAAGCAGCAATGCAGCAATGGCTAAAGGAAAGAGGAATTTTTTTGGGACCAAAGAAACAAAGGCAGAATTATATAAAAAAATTAATTTGAATAAACCACCGCATAAGCAATTTGTGATCGACAAAATTCTGGCAGAATATGATATGCCAGTTTTACGGTTGCCTCCATATCACCCAGAGCTTAACCCCATCGAAAAAATTTGGGCATTAGTAAAAAATCATGTGACCGTTCACAACGTAACATTTAAATTAGAAGACGTCTGGAAATTAGCTGAAGACAAATTTGCTACGATTTCAGTGGAACAATGCAGATATATATGTAACCACGTAGAAAAAACCGAGGAGGAATACATGGCCAGAGAACACATTATGGATGATATAGAGGACTTCATAATTTCTGTTAGAGCTGACGAAACTGATAACGATTCGGAATTTTACATTTCTTCCGACGAGGAAAACGATTTAGGTTGCGCAAAATTGCAAGAATTATGCAAAATGTTTTATGTCAACAGAATAAACTTTTTTTAAAAAATTTAACACTTTTTATTTTATCTTTTGTTTTTTAATAATCGCTGTGCAGTCTATTCTATTAAATTTATCTTTTAGTTTGTATTTTTATTGTGTTATTGTACAAAATACATCAAACAACGGGTCCCTGCCTGCGTATTTCATGCAGACTTTTAAATATGCCGCAATCTGAAACTAGTCAGATGTTTTTAGGTTTCAGTTATCGCATTTAAGATTTTACTTCACGCAGATCTGTTCAAGGTCATCATCCACGACAAAACCCAACCACTCTACTATATAAAAGAGCAAGAAAATGTCTAGTAAATCTTCTAATTTTAAGAAAAAAATTCTTTTATTTAAAAAAGATTCATTTGATATCTATGTAAAGAAAGAGGAACTTTTGATTGTTGTTTAGCAAAATATTAGATCTTTTTCTTTAAAATTATTTGGATTTTTTTGTTTTTAAAAATAATGCCCCATTTTATTTTTTAGTTATTCTTTAATTATTTAATAATGGTCACTGTGTTTTCTCAGGTATAAAACGCTCCTGTTACTTAGTACAAAATGCATTAATAAGACTCGTTTATTTTAGGCCCTATCTTTACCAATGTTTCGTTCTTAAAAAAACTATAGAACAAAATCTTCAAAAAACGTTTTTTTTTTTTATTTGGGTATGTCATCGTCACATCGTATTCTGGCTCAATAGATGTTTAAATTATTAAAAAGTAACTAAAGTGACTTGTTAATTATTATCAATTTAACGATATCTACATTTGATAAAAAATTTAGTTATCTATAAGTTTTTTTGTATAAAAACAATTACATACTTACATAAGATAAAATCGTAATAAACTGTAGTATTTCAAATTTGATCGCAGCTGTGTACTAAATACATACTACAAAATAACACAATGTCCCCATTATGATAGTGTACTATTGTGTTAAAGTTAATTCTTGACTTGTCTAATTCAAATAGGTACAGGCCGCGCGTTATAAATTGGTGAGAAAATTCAGAGCCAAATATTTATTTCTACTAAACTGAAATAATTAAATAAATGAAACAAATCTTTTAAAAATTGCACAAACAATTA
Organism: Tribolium confusum; assembly: GCA_029207805.1. NCBI lineage: Eukaryota > Metazoa > Arthropoda > Insecta > Coleoptera > Tenebrionidae > Tribolium > Tribolium confusum. The sequence goes on from JALGAY010000006.1 coordinate 7,287,668, forward strand.
ATGACGTTACTGCGGTTTCCGTTTCCCCATGCAACAATTCTGACAAGTAACGCTAATGCGTTAGCTCTGACCAATTTATAATGCGCTAGTTATATAATTAAATTGAATAAGAATTAAAAAAAAATGTGTTTGATAAAAATACTAAATTCACGATTGGTGAAATTCCTTTATAGTGTACTATTCCATATAATTATCTAATTTACAATATATTTAAAAATGACACATCTTTTATTCAAAATGATAAAGAACAAAGTCTAGACCTAAAGTAAATCATATGATTAGGATCACGGGCTTGATAATAATTGACACGTGTTTCTGCACTAAATAATCGTAAATATACAGAGTGTTTTATTAGTTTACAAAGACTTTTATTAGCGTCTTCTAATTAAATTAAAAAAGTATAAATTATAGATTAATTAATTTTTAAAGATACATACTTGTACAGGGTGATTTTTTTTATCTGTTTCCGCCCGAAACTCTAAAAATAGGCAACACATTAAACTTGGAAAAAATTATTTTCAAAATTAAGGCCTTTAGAGTTGTGAATTAATGTCAATATTGTTGATAATACCTTTAACAGTGCTTCCAGAGTCAATTTATTTGAATCATTTGTTGCCACATTATTTAATTAATTAACTAACTTTTCGTATGTATAACGTGTTGCCTATTTTTAGAGTTTCGGGCGGGAACAGATAAAAAATCGTCCTGTACATTCGGGAAATATCTAAATATTGGTTTTCCACTTGCAATGTAACCGGAAACGTATCATTTTTCTTTTAAATAAAAATATAATTTTTTCATAAATTCATTTTTTATTATATTAAAATAATATGTATTTAACATTTAATTTTAAACCTCATTTCTGTAAAAAAATATACTTAATATTAATACACTAGTTTAAAATTTAAAAAATATCTTTAAATGTGAATAAAATAAACTAATAAAATAAATAGCTGCAATATTCCTAAATTATCAATACTAAAAAAAATTACATAACCCGGATATAATTAATTCAATGATTTCAAGGTGCTTTAAAAATTAAAGTTCATTCATATCACATGGGACGTATTTTACTAAGCCAATTTATAAAAATTTGTGAAAATGAATACATAAATGGAATTATGCATTATATCCCCCGAAAAAAATAATCTTCATAATTAAATATTTAATTTCCGATAAGAGGCACCTACATAATTAGATGTCCAATCTTTATCTATTAGGTGTTGTGTAATATTGCAACTATTTCGTTACCAGCAAAAAATATATTTTTTTAAACAATTAATTTAGATATGGACTCTGATCCTAATTTATCTGGACAACTAGACATAAAATACTTTGTTGAGAATTACTTTGATATTTTTGTAGTCTAATTTAAAAATAGGAAGGTTCAGCTAAATTCGTATATGTTCCATTTTCGCAAGTAAGCGCGAATTGTGTGGCAATTCATCCAGCATTCAAAAAGAAGAAACGAAATGTTATTCTTCAAAAATATTATAGAAAATTGGTTAAATTTTTAGGTGAGTTTTTAATTATTTTACTTTTTAACAGTACATAAAATCACAGAACACAAATAAATTCACGTGACCTGTTTGCTCTTTTAATTTTCTCAATTTTAAACAAAATTACACCAGATTGCTTTGAATTTAAGTCAAGATAAAAGTATTTAAAAGAATTGGGACTAGCTTTGAAAATCAGATTTTTTAATTAATTGAAATTAACGTTTTGTTATACTATGATGACATTTTAATTTAGTCAGGATTGTTATGTAAATAATCGTTTCATTCACTGAATTCTATACCCTGGCATGTTCTTTGCATTAACAAAAAATTTAAATTTTTTTGAAAGGCAATACTATTTTCTTTTTTTGTGAATGTAAATATTGTAAATAAGTAATAACTTAACCTCACATTTGAATTTTAATTTGACATTGACACTAAAAATATTTCATCAAATTGTATGCAGCCAACATTACACAGAATGTACATTCATGGGCACTTGCCCCTTAATAGCAGTCTAATAATTAAAAAAAAAATAGTCCTATAGTCACACACAATTTAAATAATGATGATTTTTAAATAACTATTTTTTACCCGTCTCATCTAACAAAAATTCTGCGGGCGCTTATAATACTATAAACAGTCAGTAAAATATTGTAAAACACTCAGTATAAAATATAAATATAGCTCAGTATAAATATTTGGCTAGGATTTCTAGAGAGCGGCAAAAGTTTGGAACATCCAAAATACGGTGAGATCGAAATGTAACTGAATCAGAGCAGGCTATGCCAGCCTAACTGTAATGATGTGTCTAATGTTAATACCCACTTCCACGGCTTGCTCTGATTTAGTTACATTTAGATCTCAGGTTGACTTTAACACTATTTACTTAAAAAAAATCGGTCGGACTGATCAATTTTATTTTTAGATTGCGCATTTTTTTAAATAAAAAATATATTTTTTTAAATTATTAAATGTAGTATTTAACATTTTTTGTTTTTCTTTTTTGCAATTGTCAATATTTCGAAAACAGTTGAACGTTTAGGATATCATACATCAAAAATGCAATAAAAAATATAGGGTGTCATTTAAAAATACAAAATTTGTGTCTGTTTCTCATTTTTGGGACAGCCTGTATAAAAAAAAATTTAAGAAAATGCCCAAATTAAAAATAAAATTGACTAGTACAAGTGATTTTTTTTAAATAAATAGTTTTAAAGTTATTTTAGATGTTCCATAGTTTTGCCGCTCGTATATTTATTATAATAATACAGTAATTTAGTGATGCCTCAGAAAGTCGAAGGGTTGGACGTCAACACGGAGCTGCATCTCACTACTTAAAATGACTGGTATCTAAGGTAAACTGCAATCGGTAATATGCAACCAGTTATACCAAATCATATAATAAAAGGATTAAAAAATAGCTATATTTGCAGTCTGGCGTTGACTCGCTAAAAGTTGATGCGGCTACCATGGTATTATAGGTACCGAGGATGTCAACATGCCCCAGTTGTTTATTTATTCAAAACTGCATAAGCGCATAATGAAAGTTACTAGTATTTCCATGGCTTTCTAGAAAAACAAAATTAAAAATAGTTATTTACGTCAGTTTTTTTGAATATAGGCGCGCTGTATTGGTATCCATCGACTTTCTAAAAAACTGCAACGGTGGCAACAGAATATTTTTATAATTACTGTAAATCATCATCTTACAATTCTAATCTAGGAAGCCATCAGTGTTGACATGCATCCCTTCCACTTTGTGACGCGTACTAATAAATAACAGTATTATAAATGGGTAGTAAAAATAAAAAAATGATCAGTATGCAATAGTCGGTAATATGCAAATTTAAAAATGTGCAGTACCTATATAAATAATATTAATTTTTGTAGGGAGTGTCCCCGTAACGAAGAGCACTTCGCGCCTAAAATTATTATTACAAACATACCTCAAAATCTCATCTACTTCGGGCTAACGCTATAAGCCGCCTTTTTTTCCCTCAAAAAATTCACTTAATTCTGAACCAAATGTTTAAGGCGGTGCAGTATAAAAGATTTGGTCAAAATCATCAAAATATATTTTCAAAATAATAAAAGTGCTTGATCTAGTAGTGTTCATAGAGGGAAAATAATAATAATAAAAATGTTTAAATTGTCAAGCTGCCATTTTCTTTTTTGTTGAAAACAAAACTTCCGTATTTCAGTTCAGATCTGTTATTTATTTACACAAAAAACCTGTTTTTTAGGATTGTAAATTAAACACTTCCTTGTGTCATATCACCCTGCTTTGTGTTAATAATTTTTTAATAAAAAAACTAAAAAAAGGCCTTGTAGTTTCCATAAAACAAGAACCGACTACTAAATTGTTATTTATTTGCCGACGTTTCGCCGATTATTTTCAGCTTCTTCAAGGGCAAATAAAATTCAGGAAATTGTTTTGTAGAGCTGGGTGGAGGGTCGGTAATTGTGTATTGGAAAAATAAATAGCTAGTAAACATTTTATACGTATTGAAATATGAGAATTGTTCGTTGACTCTTTCTCACCTTTATGCATCTCTAAATTACAACTTCTAGAAATAAAAATATCGTTTCGCAGACTTTATTATACAAAATTTAATTCTCTAAAACTTTCTCTTTAAACATTTTTTTGTAACTTTGACTACTTGTGCAGCGTTTTAAAATAAAGACAGCATCGCGCTGCACAAATTTTAAACTTTCCATATTTTTTCGAATAAGTTCCAGTAACTTTTTTGTTAGTTTTATTTAACAGATACTCCACCGCTTTGGCCACGTTTGTGATGTCGCAATTTCTGCATTTTGGCTTGTGTAGGCTTCGGTTGTACACACGTTAATCTGCTGTTTATAGTTATAGTTTTAAACTGCAGTCTTCTCTTATGAGCTAATTTCAAGTTGAGATACTACCGGTAGTATCGCAAATTTTAATACTTATCCTTAGCAATAACCAATCACAAAAGCGAATTTTATTAATTTTCTAAGGAAAGGAAGATACTACCGGTATTATCTCAACTTGAAGTTACCTCATAAGTCTTTATTTTTACTAACACTTGATAGGTTTGTTGATTATCATGACGTTTTTGTTGACTCATTAATAAACCCTGAAACTATAATAGTGTGTGCTCTCTGAATATACTTTGTCTCAGACTGTAAATGCCTACTTTCTGCCCTTGCGACGTAATAAATTATTTTTATCTTAGTTTTTAAATGGGAGGCCTAAATATATTGTCCCGTTACAAGAGTCGAAACTCACAAAAATCGGGGAGAATTAGCACAAATTGTCAACTATGGAACAAGATGCACTCCGACATCGGTCATATTCTGCTCCACACTGGGATACCAAAGACTTTTATTACTGAATATTTGTGGAATTGAATTTTAACATTTTTTCTTCCTCCACGATTTGATAGATTAAGTTATATGTGTTGCTAGATTGTTCAGTTGCAAACGCGCCATTTCAAATACGGACTAAATTTTTATGATTTTTTTTTCGTTATATAGGGTGTTTCAAAAGTCGCGAAGATCCTTTGGAGGGATACATCGGAGACCCTCAAAGAACACAAAAATTTATTTAAAAAAATTCAATACCCTTGTTTTGTATTTACTTGAAATTTGGTATTTTCTTCTAATTTATGAATACGTAATTGATGTAAAAGAAACAGTAAAGCATTTGAAATGAATTACGTATTCATAAATTAGAAGAAAATACCAAATTTCAAAAAAAATACAAAGAAAAACAAAAAAAAAAAACAAAAGAGTATTAAAATTTTTTAAATAAATTTTTGTGTTCTTTAAGGGTCTCCCATGTAAAGGATCTTCGTGACTTTTGACACACCCTATATAGTAATTAAAAAAAATTTAAATGTGACTCCATTTGTTTCTACCATTAGTAGAAAACGGCTATATCTGGAGATAATGACTAAAGAAAATATTTAAAGCCCGACGTAAAACGGAGGGCTTTTATATTCCTGAGGGCCACCATTAATATTATGCACGTGGTACATACATACGTTTTATATAGAACTTCAAGTGTTTCAACTCCGGAAAAATAAAAGAGCTGCTTTAATAATTTCTATAGAGATACACAAAAAGGCGATTTTGGACTACTTGAAGATATTTTTTTTTGTTTCAGATACTGACTACGTAAAAATGTTTGAAGAATTAATGTGATATTAAATAATAATAATAGTAATAAAAAATGGATTTCGTAATTGGCGGTTTGGCCGCAACGGGTGCTAGCATCTTCAGCAACCCTTTCGACGTCTTAAAAACCCGCTTGCAGCTCCAGGGTGAACTCCGCGCTCGTGGTGAACACACCGTCCATTACAAAAACACTCTTCACGGAGCTTACGTCGTAGCCAAAAATGAGGGCATCCGTGGTCTTCAAAAAGGCCTAGGCACTGCAATGATAATGCACTCTGTACGTAACAGCATCAGATTAGGCTCTTACCAATGGCTGAGCAACCACGGTTTTATCTGTGACAAAGACGGCAAAACGATATTCTACAAAAGTTTTGTTGCTAGTGCTTTAAGTGGGGCTGCTGGTGCGTTCTGTGGAAGTCCTTTATTTCTTATTAAAACACAATTGCAGTCACAAGCGGCTGATACGATAGCTGTGGGACATCAGCATGGACATTCAGGACTTGTACATGCTCTTAGAAAAATTTATTCAAATCATGGAGTAATAAGAGCCCAATTGGGTGATTGTGAGGTTTTAATTGTGGTTTTAGATTCAAGGATTGTGGCGAGGGGCTAGTGCCACTATGTTGAGAGCTGTTGCAGGCTCGTCATCACAGCTAACTAGTTTTGCTAAAACTAAAGATTTTTTGAGAGAATATGAGTTGTTTCAACATTCCACGGTTTTAACTGCATTTGCTGCCAGTATTGTGGGAGGGGTGTTCCAAACTGTTGTTATGACACCGTTTGATCTAGTTTCTACGCGGCTATATAATCAAGGTAAGCACAGAGACTAGACCACATTTTTAAATTAATTACCATTACCCAAAACACTCTTTAACATTCTTACTTATAACGAGAGTGAGATGAAGTAACAGATCCACCACTTAGATTTAACAACTAGGTGGAAATAACTACTTAGGGGTGGGTCTAATATTCACATCCTATTAATTTTTGAAAAATTAATTTTATATTCTCATTGTAGCTACAGATGCCCAAGGCCGCGGACTCTTGTATAAAGGAATCCCAGACTGCTTTATAAAAACCTACAAATCTGAAGGCTTCACGGGTTTATATAAAGGAATTGGTGCAAATTACATGAGACTGGCCCCACATGGTGCTTTTTGCTTAATATTCTGGGATGTTTTAAAAGATCTTCAAAAAAGATATCTGACATGATTAGGTACTTAGATAATTCAGTGATACATGTACAAAACAAGTATTGTAAAATATATTTATTATTGTATAACAGAATATAATAAAATATATACTGAGCAAAGTCATAAAGGAGTATTTTCCAATCTGACAATGCTTTGTCATAAAAAAGCAATGGAATGTATTATTTATACTTGTGCTGACGAATTGTGTTTCGTTTGGTGCATTATTGGACGAAGTGTGATCAAATTCGCGACAAGTATATCAAAAATAAAAACAAAACAAAATATAAAAACAATGGCTATAAATTACAAAATAATAATGATATAAAAATTAAGTACAATATCTGATACAGTCATAAATGTTAACATACTAGTATAAGTCTACAAAATCAATAACGAGTGACCATATAAATTTTCATTTGAGTTAGCATCAAATTCTAATTTTTTTTACTTATATACACTGCTGTTAGTAGTTTGCTGTGAGTGGCATTTTATACAGTCACCCGTTATATTAAGTTTACAAAAAATGTGTAAATATGGTATAAAAAATATCGGAAGTACTGATCAGCAGTAATTAAAAAATTCAGTCAAAATTTTCCTGATGTATTTTTTTTATCACAGAGAAACTTATATTGCAATTACCAAATATTTTTTAAAAAAACTGGATGACATTTAAATATTTTTCTTTAGCACCATATATCTTCAGTTATCTCTTTGTAATTTACAGTTTAAGTAAAAAAATAAATATTTATATAACAGTACGACTAGAACTGATACCCCTAGCGGGTAACGAATTGCTTTTGCCTGGTATTTCTTTAGCATGGGAATGTGCTACGACTATACTCAAACACTGAACCCATTCTTCAGCATTTTTACCATCTTTAGGCTTTAAAATAAGGGTTTGGTTGCCTGTAAAAATTTCAAATGCTTTCGGGATGTTCCTTGCTCCTCGAGACACTTTTACTGAGCGAATTTGATTCACATCAATTGATTCACCACCACTCTAAAAGTAAGATTTTGCTGTAGTATATCTGTAGTATTCTGTGAGTAATAAAACGAATGACTTAAGTTGTAAATTATTCTTTGAAAGACGTCCTACTTAGGCTACTGATATTACTACGATTTTCATCTCTAATCTCGTGCTTGGTCAAACCGAAAACAAACATCTGGCCCCTTTTGGGAGAAACATTAAAGAATTGTGTCTCTACCTGTTTTGTATTTAGAATTTTATTGCTACCTATATTTACAAAAAAAAACAACTTCTTTAACGTTTCTTCGAAAAAGATCCAGATGTTTGTTTTTAGTTTTTTCAAGAGTTTAGAGATCCGTCGTAATAGTACTAATAGTCTCAGTACGATGTCTTTCAAAGAATAATTTACTACTTAAGTCATTCTTTCTATTTCCCAGTTTGAAAAGCTTGTTAAAAAATAATAATAAATAAGAATAATTTTCACAAAAAGCAAAAGTGTTGCGATAATTATAAAAATTTAAAGAAATAAAATTTTTCTAAGCATAGCCTCGGGTAGCATTTTCATAAGCATTTAATACCTAAATTTTCTTTTTTCAAAATTCTGTATATTTTTGTCAAAAGACGTCCCGATCCATACATTTCGTCCACCCGGTATATTTAATTAAATCAACTGAACAACAGCTCCTTACTTATCGAACAGTGAGAGCTTAAGTAACTATACAAATATGATAGATGTATGAAAAATATAGATATCCAACTTACAGAACCCTTGCAGGACAAGTGAGCACCGGACAAGGTAAAATACCGAGTCCTCCACCGTCGAAACAATCTCCAACGTCCTTTCTTCTCCTTAAGTTGTCCTTCGATAACCGGTTGTGTGTCTCCTGAAAATTTTACGTCAGATGTTACTACATTGACAAAATTGATTCTAAGAAAGTCTAGAGAATTTTGCCCTTAATCCTACAGTTGAGTTGAGTTCAACGGCTCAACAGAGTGGCCATTTTGGGAGCGAATCGGCGATAATGAGCGATAATCGTGGGCAATATAATATGTGATTGAATTCTAGAATTCCTTACCTCTAAGAAATCCTACAGCTCGTTCAGGATGAGCACATAAGAAACATCCCCACTTGAAGGAACTACCATCAAGTTGATCTGCTGAACCTCCAACATTAGTTGGGCATATTTGAAACACATCAAAATAACCAGAATGTCTAAGTTCATTGATTAAAGTATCTTGATCTTTCGGACAAGGAAAAGCACTTGTTACAACAGTTAAAAATGACTTATTTTCACATTTTAACATGTCCCAACAGTGCTTCAAACTGGCAACTTGAGTATCGCGAGAGCTCAAAGCATGTGCATGACGTGCCTGAAGGAAATTCACCATCAAAAGACCAAAATATGTTTATAAATACGAACCTGTAGTGAAATGAACATTAGATGTATCCATATTCTTGGATTTCTCGTTCGCATTGTAAAGTAAGTCTTGGAATATAAACAGTGTTGTCCACCACCCTGACAAGCGAAATGTAACTTGGCTGATTTCTTTTGTCTTTTTTCTTCAATTGTACATTTTGCTGGAGAAGGTATCCTGATTGAAACTTTATCCATGTAAGCTTTAATTTTATCTAAATGTTTTTCACAAAAGTGTTGGATTGTATCTCTCATTGGATAGGGTTCAAATACGCTCATTCTCTGATTGGCTAAAGAATTCTGATTTGAATTCAATAACGTCACACTTGTATTGTTTACTCGACGAGAAATTACAGTAACGGGATTACTAACACTCACATTACCTAAAAACATTCAAACTCTCAGTTTGTCTTAATGTAAATGTTCCTCTACAATCTATCTAAATGACTTTGACTGGTAAAACTATAAAAAAGATGGAACTTATGAACACGTGTTTGTCGAAAGTATAAAAGTTTTAGTTACTTCTAATACCTAAGGTAGAGGGATCAACAGTTTTAAAGTGATTGGCTTAAAAAAATTCAAAACCGCACCATACTAACCATTGGAGTTTAGAAAGAATCTTATTTATAAACGCATTAAGGGTGATGGTCTAAGTAAGAATTTAATGGGGTACGAGTTTATGAAACGAGGTGTTTCGTACTTTCGACAACCACGTGTTGAAAAACTCCACTACTTTTTACATCACTTACCGCTTCCCATTGTTGAAGTGACTGGTGCCAACTGCGAACTTGATGAATCTAATACAGTATTTGAGCCTACAGGAATGGTTTGAGTAGCCCCACTATTAGAATTACTAGTTAAAACAGAGACTTGTCCACTAGAAATAGGTCCAGTGTATACAGAACTCACTGTGACTGCATTTGAACTTTGTGGTGATGGTATTTGTAGTGGTGTTACAGTTACTTGACTATTTTGATTCGTATTTAAAGTTAAAGGTCCTTGACTGTGTGGTCTTTGCATTCTTGGAGGTGAAATAGTTGTTACTGTTACTCCTCCACTTGATATTTTCGTATTGTTATTATTTGTATATTTGTTTGTATTTGTTACTGTTACGTTATTGGATGGTTGTGTTATTGCATTGATTTGTTGAGAGGAACTCAGTCGTGTCATACTCTTGTGAAGACCACCGATTGAGCCTCCTAAAGAATTTGCTTTAGTTTATTCTAATATGAAAGCGAATAAATATCTTAATTTAGGTGAGCTGAACGATAACAATGATACGGAATAGTAAATCTACCCCCAAAATTGCGTAGAAGCAATAAACCATATGTCGAATTAAGAACTGTATGAAGCTCGCATCACCTGTCAGAATGTCAAAGTGATAATCAACGTTTGTTTTTGGCTGGACGTCAGTAAGTACAACAGCCACGATAAGAATTTATTAATTAATACGCATTTCTTTTTCTTATTGTAAATCCCATTGTGTTAAGACGTAATGTATTAGAAATTATTAGTATTATTGATGCTTCTTGTTTACGAAAATAATTATAACCGTTGCTACATTTGAATAACCAACACCGAAAATTTCAGTATAATGCTAGTTAGTTTTATTTAAACTTAAGCTAAAGTTATATTTAACGTAACAGATGTCCAACCTGGATGACTGATAAATGTTTTGTAAATTTGTAGTTTTAATGTGGCACCACGAAATTTTCTTTGGAGAAGGGAAACCGTTAAAAGTTGTGTTTGCAAATTGCTTTTAGTGTCGCTTCTCTATTGTTCTCCGAAAGAGCTAACATTTAGGAAAAATAAAAATGGACTGTTATAATCAAGTTTAGAAGTGTCTTAAATTAAATTGAAATTAATAGTTGTTGCGAATATATTCATTAGAATTTTCACTGTCAAATAAAAAATATCTTCCAGCGCCTACCTAAATTAAAAATTTTTTCGCTCGCTTGGTATAGCATGTGCAACATTACCTGCAATGTTTAATTTAGTCATACTGCGATGAGTATTTGTATTTTGAGCAGTATGTAATCTCCCTGTACTTCTCGAATCACCTAATTTGGCTCTTCGAGTATATCCTCCTTGTTGTACTGGTGCATTTGTTTGAATTCCACCCACTTTAACGATAGTGACACCACCAGATGTCACTTGATTTTGTGTGTTGGTGTTACTGTAGTTTATTTGGTTGCTGCTACTAAATATTTTTGTTTAATACATTGATTTGGAAATACAGCGTGATTTACAAATACGAACTGAGATGGCAGTATGTAATGAAATCTTGTTTGAGGGTTCATAATATCATAATGATACTAATATTGAGGTTTTGTTGTGACTGATAGCATTCAAAAATGTTTCAAAAAACATTGTCAAAATCGAAATTAGCGAATGACAACAATTTTATTGATAGGTGTTAAGACAGGACGTAGAATTTAGAAGTACTGTAATCACGCTGTATACAACCGAAGTAACTCAATTTTATTTATTATTAAATGTCTGGAGCAGAATCACGTGACTATGGACAAAAACCAGAGACATAATGCTGTATAAGAAATTAATGCATGTACAAAAAAAAGTTGTGATCTAAACCGATCAGCGTGTCCGAATTCAAAATCCAATATAAAATTGCTTTTTATCTTAACAAGTCTTAGAAGAATGAACTTATCAAAAATATTTTAACAAACAGTCATTAGTAACAATGTTTCACATACCTAGCATGATGTCTTTGTCTGACTCCAGCCAAAACCTTATCAGTGAATAGCACAGGATAAGAGCTGCACAATAAAGTTGCCTCTCTTAACAAAGTACTTTGGGATCCTCTATCAGCTTTCGGTAAATATTCAAGTACAAAATTTAAAGCATCCTGTGCCTTATCCTACAATTAATTTAAAATTTAGTTTTCATTTCTACTTTATTTTTCTGAGATACTTACTTTACTTAATTTTCCTACAGCTCCAATAATTTGAGCAGCTAAACAAACAGTCTGTGGATGTCTCTGAGCTGATTGCTTCATTGCATTGATATGATCTACTAACAGAGCTGGTTTTTTCTCAGCCATATGAAGAAAGATTTGTAAAGTGGGTGATGCAGTAACTGAACTACTTAGATATTCACAAAGTTGAGGTACACTAGCTTCTAACAACTAAAAATTATGCTATCACTGTAGTAGCGAAAATAAAAGTGTTCGGTTAAATTTGGCGATGCGGTAGGTTATGAAAATTTTAAATTGAGGACCACAAGCTATAAAGCAGGACCACTCACTCTGACAGCCAACCGCTTGTTTGCTGTTCTAATGAGTGTTCTACTTAGTGAAACATAAAAAGTATCAAATAAAATAGTTTTAAAACTAATAAAAAATACTGTCATATAGAAGGCTAAATTAAAAAAATATTAAATAAAAGTTTAAAATTTGTGCAGCGCAAGCTTTATTTTAAAACGCTGCACACACCGTCAAAGCTACAAATAAATATGTTATGGCAACCAGTTATACAAAATTAAATTTGGTATAATAAAGTCTGCAATGCGATATTTTTATATACAGAGACACTTACAAGAAGAAAAAGATTTGAACAAAATCATTTATGGAATAGGAAAACTGAGAAAGGTTCTGTAAGACGTGAATTATTAAAAATAAAAACATTGCCTCGCGAACGTAATTTTTTTTAATAAAAAATATTAACATTTTAATCCTCTATACGACAGTATTTTTTGTGTAAGTACTTTTGCAACTTTTAATTCAAAACGTATCTCAAGATCAACAACTGACGCTGTTTCTCTCTTGAATATTTTGTTTCCCTTCAGCACCAGCAAGTAAATACTCCTTTCTTTATTGTACTTCGTGTTGTGAACGTACCATATTTTTGGCATTTACTTGATCTCAAAATGCAATAAATGACAATTAAAATGTGCGTTCACAATATCACTGCTATCGCCAAATTAAAAAAAAAAAATGTAAAAAAATGGATAAATACCGAAGGATTATCCTTGGCTATTAAAGAAAATAAATGTAACAAAGCCAATTTTTCCTGATTATCACAATGTGGAAGAAGTGAAACTAATGCCATTGCGTGGCCTTGGAATGGTTCTGGAGATACTTCGTAAATGTTTGGAAGGACTCTACATAATGGATAATTGCCTAAAAATAAATATTATTTAGTTTACTTAAAATTGCCTAAATTAAAGCATATTATGTCATTCATCTAAGCTATAAAGTTCATTACATAACTAGTGATAAAATAACTAAAAAAAAATTAAATCTATTTATTTATAATTTTAATGGCTGGAATGCCTTATAAAATGACGACCGGCGTCCGTTGTAACAACTTTTATTTGTCTTAACGACCGCAACTTCAAAATTATAACAGCATTTCGAGTATTTCCAGATATAAACAATTTTTTCGGAAATAAACGCTCAGTTTTTTATCGAAGAAAAAATTCTTTTGAAACTAATTTGATGGGCTCGATGTTAAATTATTGATAAAAAAAAAATTAATTTAATATCATAGGTTTCCTGAAATTTACAGCTTCATAAAAAATTAAAAAACTAAAATTCTTGCATAATACCATGTTTGTATAGATAATTATGTAATTAAGTAAATAAATAAATCGATTTAATTAGTTTTGAGATATTTTTAATTTCAAGTTATATAAACAAAATCTGCATTCATCGAATACAACCGATTTCGATAGAGATATCGGATTTGTACAATAGAATAGTGTGAAATCACATTCTTGAATACTTTTAAGGCTATAGAAATCGTTTTGGTCTTATTTTCTTTAAACTTAGTTGGTATTAAACAAGTTCTATAACTAGCAAACTATTTTTGTTATAAAACTAGTGCTTCACGGTTAAAATTAACAAAAACCCTTCAAATAAAACAAAAATTTTGTGCTCTATCTTAAAAAGTAGTATAAGAGCCTTATTAACCGTTTTGGTCATAAATGTCATAAATTAAAACCAATGCTTCAATATTTAAATAAACAAAGTCTTAAAATAATTTTTTTTTTTTTGAAGACATCAAGTACTTCCGGTAGTTAGCCGAGGTCAAAATCATTAGGCATCAATCTGAAAAAAATCAGAACTACTCCATTTGATGCGAGAAAACCCCCTTTTTCTCTACAGATTGATTGAACTATATAATTTTAGTGAAAATAAAATAATTCCGGATTCCAATGTTATATAAAGAGAGATGTAGCAGTGAAAGTTAAAATTTGAATAATATAATAGCACTGCACGAGTGGTTATGAAAACATTATTTATGTGGATGTAGTTTACGGAGCGAGGCGAATGGTGAGCAGAGTAATTTATCCAAGCCCTTTTTCGCTTGTTGTTAACAACCGTTTTTTTTTGAATTAGTTAATAAACTGTTAAGGTAGGTAGAAACAAAATAAATTATTGAAAGTTACAATCTAAAAATCTAAAAAAATCACCTGATATGATGGAATCCATAATTGGTTGTACATGAGGTGTTAATAAAGTTGCATGTTCTATTGCTGCTAATGATAAATATGATGCCATATTTCTAGATAGCTCCTTATTGCCTTTATGTAAGAATTTAACAGCTACTGGTAAGGCACGTTGCATCACAGATTTTTTACTATAATTCTAAAAAAAAGTATAAACATTACTGTTTGAGTATAAAAAAAAACTAAGCAATGTGTAAATTGCCAAAAAGTCTGACATTAACTGACAAAGTCATTGACTTTGCCTAGCAACTCTTTTACTGTTTTTTTTTTCATCTCATACAGTGGTGACCATTAAAAATTGAGACACTTTGAGAGAAAAACATTTTGATTGTGTGAATTTGCTTTAAATTGTGGCATTTTTACGTACGGTGGTGGATATAAAAAAGTGGTACAATAAATTTGGCAACATTCGTCAAAAAAAATGTAACAACTATCAAAGAAAAGGTACTTTTGGCCTATTTTTCGAAATTATCTTCCATGTATAAGCCGTCTACTTTACGAAGTACCTACTCAATGCTAAGAACCATGATATATCTCAATAAAAATTTAGATATAAAAAAAATTACAAACTTGATTGCATTTCTAAAATGAAATGCCAGTGGGTACAGGGCTAAAAAGCCCAAAATATTCACCAAGCAAGAGATATAACGTTTCATAAAAACAGCTGATGACAAAGACTATTTATTGGCAAAAATTGTGCTAATTACTGGGATATGTGGCGCGTTACGCAGAGAAGAAATTACGTTTTTAAGGGTGGAAGATATAGAAGATTGTACAAGTTTTATTAAAGTGAAGATACCGAACACCAAGACAAAACTTTCACGAATGTTTACAATAACTGAAGGATTTGTAGATGGAATTAGTTTCTTAGAAATTTTCCGCAAATACGCACAGCTTCGACCTCCTCATATTGAACATCAGAAATTCTTTTTAACCTATAGTAATTCCAGGTGCTGTACGCTACCCGTTGGTATAAATACTATTAAAGGTATGCCTAAAAAAATTGCAGAATGTCTCGGCCTTCTAAATGCAAAAGAATATACCGGGTACTGCTTTCGCCAGCAACACTCTTAGCGGATTCAAGAGCAGATATTACATTACTCAAAAGACATGGAGGATGGCGATAAGTTCTGTTGCGCAAACTTACATAGAAAACTCTGTTGAAAGCAAAAACGTAATTTCGATGAAAATTATGGGAAAAGAACAAACTGTATCAAAGGTAAGAAGAATCTGTGACAAAAATAGCAAATCTGAAGTGGCGTCTACAAATACCGTTTCCACTTGTATTGAAGTTCAGGAAAGAAATCTGAAATCTTCGAATGTTCAATTTAGTCACTTAAGTTATTGTACTTTTCATGTATATAATAAATAAATAAAATAAAAAATGTATTTTTTATTTTTGAGCACTTGTGCTTAAAAGTATGTCACTTTTACGCACTAGTGCGTCACTTAGCAATCAGAATGACAATCAAAAAGTCAATGTAATAAAACGCTGTAACAAAAATGATTATAGACTCTGACGATGCACTTATAAAATATTAATTTTATCTTTTGGTTTTTTTATTTTGTTCAATAAACCTTGATTTTCACGCCACTAGTTTTAATTATTTTAATAAAAGTGACAGTGACTGTCAGATTGAAGTCAAATTCACAAAGACAGATTTTTTTGTACCACTTTTTATGTCCACCACTGTACATTTACAATAAAAATTGATTTAAATCATGCAATTTTTTTAATTTTGAGAGAACGTTGCCAAATTTAGTGTCCCATATTTCAGTGGTCACCACGTTTGTGCAAAATAAATTAATAAAAGACTTACTAAGAATATACAAGAAATAATATCACTGGATATTTTAGCATGTGGTGGATCTTCATCCCTTGACGTAAGTTGTAGATTATGGTGTAAACACGATTCCAGAAGAGTGACAAGAGCTTTACAATGTTGTTCCACACTTCCTGTTTCTCGAATACAAGAAGTGACTCGAGTTACACAGATTTCTACCACACTTTGATCATTATTATTGTTTGTATAGTCAGGCTGGGATATAATTGTGTTGATTTCTTTAAGCTTAAATAAAATTTAAATTATTTATGAATAATTCGATTTTTATTTAAGTACTTACAACATTAGTTAAGTCATTGACGATTATAGCATCTGGGACGGAAAAGAGGTCTCCAGCTCGTGAAAGATCTCGATTTTTTAGTACTTGCATAAAGAGTTCATGCATTTTTCTGTTAACTTTTTCCTCGTTTGTGCTCATTGTGTGTATCTGAAATGGTCTTGCTGGTAACCTCAAAATTATGTGGAATATTTTACTGCTTACCTATCTAATCTCCCATTTACATATTAGATAACAAAGTGAAGAATGTAACTGAGGATTGTTTAAAAAGGCAGGATTTCAATTCATTTCCTTTTAAATACACATTTTTATAACACTTTTGATTCTGTATCACTTGATTCAACACGTCTTGGATGTAAACTGTGCAGAGACATATTTCTAGACAGTTCATTGACTTCTCTAGCGAAACATACGTAAAAGTTCAACAGGTTTACATTATTTTCACAGGTGGTTGTGTTATAATTAGTGCGCATGCGTTCAGGTAATGCCGAATGCCGAATGCCACCATCTTATAGACATTTAAATTTTGCAATCTTTATTCAATAATTATTTAATAACTAAATAATACTACATTTTACACAACTAATTTTTATTCTTGTTACAAATATACTTACGTAAGTTATAGATGAGCTAGAATAGTTTTGAAATATTACTCTTATAATTATTACAAATTTGTGTTACCACTTGTTGATAATTTTGACAATTGAGTATTTTATGTTTTTATTTTTATTTCAAATATCTACAATTTTTCTGTAAACTATTGATTACTTATAACGTGATTATTATTGAGGCCATCCTGGTCCGATCAGCTTTTCAATATATGCAATCAACAATACAATATTTTTTTATTTGTTTTATTGCTGAAAATGGTTGACAATGGCACAATGGCAAATACAAATAGGGATGCCAACCGTCCTTTATTTTAACAAAATAGTTTTTTTATTTTAGAAACTGTCCTTTAGTCATTAATATGTATTTGTATGTATGTACTTACGGGGGTATTCTGGTGTAGAGGCATGAATTTGAGGTGTTTTTTCGGGTACTATAAATAAAAAACAAAAAATATTTTTACTTTCCTTTTTTTGACAAAATATTTATTAATATTTTAAAAATACATATAAAAATAAAAAATGTGAAAAAAATTATAAAACTCAAAATGTTATAAGTTGTTGAAGTAGGTAGTTGAAAAAAAAAAAAATAGCGCGCCAAGTTTGTCACGATTGCAACCCTTCTATAATCCGAAAAAAAAAGATTATTAATTTAGATAAATGCTGCTATCGTACAAACTAAGAAAAAGTGGGAAAATTTTTTTTTTGGCTAAATTCCGGCTGTCCGAAAAAAAGAAAAATTTTGTCTTATTTTTTATGTTTTCGGTATTTTTTAAAAATAGTAATTTTTTTATTTTGTTATAATAATAATTAGTACAATAGAGACATGTATTGAGAACACTCACACCAAATTTCAAAGTTTCGGGTAAAATTAGGTAGACGGGTGATCCCTAACGTCTTTTGTTCGATTTGATTTGATCTAAAATGACTATATCTTTATAAATAATTCAAATTTTAGCAAATTCTTTTAAGGATATATTCTTGAAAGGTTAAGCTTTAAAAATATCAAAAAAAAATCATTTTTTGAAATTTCGACACCAGAATACCTTCTTAAAGGACATAATTTCTTTTTTTATCCAGTTTTTTTATCAAAGAGAAACAAGAAAGCGTTAGAACCTATTTGGAACTGGTTGATTTAAAAAATAAATTAATTGTCTAGACCACAACCGTCTGAATGACATTTTTTAGAAATTGACGTTTATAACAGCCTGTTCATTTGCTCGTTTATGCTGAAATTTTAAATTACTACGCTACTCCATCGGAGTAGCGCAAAGTTACGCTATCTAATATAAAAAGTATAGTAAAGCTACGACGTTGCCCCTAGCAACTCAAATTACACCGGCGTAAACTGATTTAGAATTAGGAAATGGGATAATATGATTGGTCTAAGTAAGATTATCATGAGAACACTCACTTCAAGATATAAGTTTATATATAAGATATAAGTTTTTCCACAGTCTATTTGTTGTTTATTTTATAAAAAAATATCCGTTATTGTGACATTCGTTGTGACATTTATTGTGAAGCTGCAGTGCAAAAGGATGTAAAGATAGAATCAAAGATGGTATAGTCTTCAAATCTATCCCGAAAAACCCATATAAGCGTGCTGTTTAGGCAAAGCATATGAATAGGGTTCCACCGAAAAATGGAAAATTATGTGGCAAACATTTTTCAGAAGATCAGTGAGAATTTTATGAAAAAATACTAAAGAAGCATGCTGTACCTTTCATTTTCTGCTTTGCTAAGGTCTTATTTAATTCAGAAATATATGCTGCGTTACCGGAAAATTTAAACAAAAATGTAAAAAATTTGGATCATATTTATCTTTAAAAAAAAATTCAAAATTTAAAAAAGAGACTGATATAGTTTAAAGTAAATAACAAAAAATGAAGTCATATCTTTAATTCATAATAATTATTGTTT
This sequence comes from Tribolium confusum, assembly GCA_029207805.1. NCBI lineage: Eukaryota > Metazoa > Arthropoda > Insecta > Coleoptera > Tenebrionidae > Tribolium > Tribolium confusum. The sequence continues at coordinate 7,307,018 of JALGAY010000006.1, forward strand.
AATAAAATATTATTTTGTTTGCTTTTCCTATATTTTACATTTTTTAATTTATTCTGATCCGTAAAAAAAACTATTGTGACGCTACCGACCTAATGACATTAAATTTAGATCAAAGATAGTTGTCAAATATACGTGTTTGCCCTACTCTTATCAAACTAATATTATAGTTACTCTAGAAAGCCGATGTTAGCAGCGCTATGCGGAGATTTCTCTAAGTGAGCAAATGAACAGGCTGTTATAAACGTCAATTTCTAAAAAATGTTATTTAGACGGTTGTGGTCTGGACGTATATTTAAGTCACCAAAATAAGATTTAAGTACGTATAAACAAACAAAAGTTCTACCTAGACTTGAGTTGACAAAACCCTGCGTAAATAGGATATTAAATAGTGGATAAAAAACAGAAGTAGATTATAGAAGAATTTGAAAAAGTAGCTTCTTTAAAAGTTTGTAGAAAAAGTTACCTATTGACAAAAAATCTTCTAAAAATTAATATGTATGTTGTATAAAAAAAGAACTGTAGATTCTACGTCTCTAGAAAAAAAATAAAAAATTACATAACCAACGATTAGAAGAGAAGAAGAAAAAAATACAATTAAAACAAACAATATAGAAAAATATAAAAAATTGAAAAACGTCATTTGAGAGGTTCTGGAGGAACAAAATTTTAGGTAAATTTACTAAAAAAAAAGGAAAGTTAAGAGTAGTAAAAAACCAAAAAAAATCTAGATTAACAACAGAATAATCTTTCGAGCCGAATACTAAAAAAATCTTGGTAGGTACAAAGTAATTACAATAATTTTCGCTTCAAACGCTCAAAAATTTATATTTTTGTTACTTTATATTAAAATTTTTAAAAGAATTTAGGATATTATAGAGACACTAGTTTGTACTCTTTATTTTATTAAAATTGCAGTAAATATTTATTTTTGAAATAATTGTTGCTTTTGACTTTTAAAATGTATATATTTTATAGTCTTTTGAGCGAGATGAAGAGAATCGTCTTATTGTTAGTATAAAAAGACAATTTTTCGCAAACTTTTTACTTTTTTTATAAACACAGCCGAAACATATTTTTATATTTTGTGTTCTTTGGCTTACAAAGTCTGTTTTAAACTATATGGCTCTTTAAGCGTGATGTAGAAAAGTCAGAGTATAGACAATTGGGACATATATAAACAATTCTTGTTTCTGACTTTTAATTTTTTTTATAGAATTTATGAACCCAAGGTAACAGTTATTATTTGTTTATAATAATCCTTGTCAAAACATTTGTTTTTGAAATGTAGAAAAAAAGTCCAGGAGAAGAGTTCTAAAGACTATAGTAAGATGGTAAAAAAATGCAAGTTCAATCGCCCTCGAAGTCGGAAAAATCTTATATTTAACATATTTAATTGTTTAAAAGTTTCAGCAGCCGCATAATTGTTTATAATTTAGCTGAATTCAAAACTTTTCTCTCTAAAATCATATATTTTAGGAAGCAAAACAAATCGTTGTTTGATGAAAATAGGGTCACGGGATCACCCATAAAACAAACCCCTTTTGGTCGAGCATTACCAACTTTATAATCAAAAATAAGGCATAAGAGCAAATATTTCTTTGGTCCGAAATCGCTAAAAATTAATTAAAATTTCAAGATAATGTGGGAACACACAAACAACCCCTGCGAGCAGTCAAACATCTCCGTCGTCACTAACATTAAAAATAAGAGCTTCTCTGATCGTGACGAGTCGAGGCTTATTAACAATTTTTTGATAAACTTATTTTTTCTCTTATCGGATAAGACCTGTTGTCCAACGTGTAGCTTCTCTGTCTGTGACAAGTTAAACACACTGCGGATAATTTTTTAAACTCTACTGACCGATTATTTTCGTTATTTCAACGAGAAATCGGTTACTTGTTGTCTAAGGCGTAAGTTATCTGTCTGTGACGAGTTGAGCACGTCACGAATAACCCTTTGAACTAAGGAAGTTCTTCTCCAAACAGGTTAGATCTCCACTAGGTTATAAACTCGTATATTAATACATATTTTCTTAAATTATCGGATCGTGGTGCCGAAACGAAACAAAGACACAAAGAAACAATGAGGGGGTGCATTGTCGACGTCTAGACATTCAGTCCTGATAGAGACCACAATTTTACAGGTCGGTATTAAAAAGGTAATGAGTAAATTTTGTCACTTTATACCGCTGTGATCAAATTTGTTAATTGTTAATTTTTTTGAATTTTTTTATTTTAATTATTTTACAGATTAAAAGTTATGAGTTGTATGATTTGTACGTGTCGGACCTACAAACGGCCTTGTGCTGTAATTAACTAAAAGTTGATTACGCCCATCTGACTTATTACTTGCACTTTAATTATTGCAGTCTCTTTACTACATATAATTCTGGTCAAGCCAGGGACCGCTACCACACTGAAAGAAAGAAAACGAAGCCTGTCAGGGTTATAGTATTATGGTACACTTAACTCAAAACATAGCGAAGTATATAAAATACAATAAAAGACTGCCTAGCTAATTAATTATAAACAAAAAGATTTCCGAAAATAGGACACATTAAGGAAAGAAAGTACGCGGTAGTTGGTTTCTTGAGGAGGCTTCTACGCACTCTTATCTATTCATTTTCTGAGTCGGTGGGGTTTAACCTTTTCTGGCCCGCGGTGGTTTTAATAAGAACAGGAATAGTGTGTTGCAACCCTCATGGGGTGCAGCGTATTCTGTGTAGTATAACTAGAGTTAAGAATTTAACTTGTATAATGAGTTGCCTAATTTTGGGTTAATAAAATACACTTGTACAAATTTTTGAATAAATGATTTGAATATAATTTGAATAAATGATGAAAAGCTGTTTTACTTTTCCTTGATATGCACTGTTTAAACAACAAATAAATAAATACAAAACACAACGTGGAGCGTGGAGTGCAAATAACAAAATTTTTAAACGATTATTTAAAAATCTAATTTTTAAAAAACTAGGTCTTAAAAGTATCATAATTTTTATAATTTTTTTGTAAATTAATATTTATGTATAACCTGATTTTTATTTTCTAAAAGTAAATTAAATCTAGGATGGTTCTTATGCAATTTCTATTTCTTATCTGTACATATAGTTGTCTACATATAGACAATATTATAGCAAATTTTAAGTAATTTGAAGGTATAACCAGACAGGATCTTTACAGTCTTGTAAAATATTATTTTGGTTTTTTGAAATCGCTGTCTACAACTTTTTTTCGTAGGACCGAACATTGTAAAATATTTTTTGTAATACCTCATTCTTAAAGGTAGCTTTAAGGATTGTTTGTTACAATGAAAACAATACCTTAACAACCAAGGATCTGTAAAGAGCGGCCGTAAAAGCGGCCGTAAAGAGCGGCCGTAAAGACTAGGTAATAAATCACTATGGAAATACAAATGCTTGTAAACAATCTTGCTTGTCATGTAAACAACGGTTGACATTTAGTGGAGTAAAATCGACGTCCTACGAGGCTTCTTTCTTGCAAATTTTTTTTTTAAGGTATAACCAAACGAGACCCTTACAGTCTTATAAAGTATCATTTTGGCCATCTGAAATCGTAATCTACAACTTTTTTTAGTAAGACCGAACTTTGTAAAATTATTTTTTTTATGTCGGGGCAACAATTTCCAAAATCGTGTTTTTTAAAATATACATCGCGCTTATAAATTAACTATTTAATATAAAATTTTGAAATTTTGTCCATTTATAGAGAAAACCAGAGCGCATCTAACCGTACTACGAGATTTTATAAAAAGTTTTTGTTTTTGAGAAAGAGGTCTCCAAAGTCACTGGTTGCGAAATTGTGCATTGACAATTTCACCCTGCGGGGAGCTATGTGAATTATTAAAAATTTGATCATTTAATGTACATTTTCGTGTTCACTAAACTCTAAGTAAGTTTTTTTAAAAAAATCAAGTCATTAGACTTAATGGTTTACAAAATATATTTTTTTTAAAACAAGATTTTGTCGCGCTGCTACACCAGGCCAGACACGTTAAATTTCTGTATAGCTTATTCGCACCAACCAACACAGTAAAAGATTACAGAACTATTCATATTCAAAGGTTAATAAATTAAATATATACGTAATATGAACTAGATTAGATCAAATATGTTACTTTTTTTTTTAGAATTATACAGTTATGTAAAAAAAAATCTACGTAAAGCACTTACATGTTAATTTTAATTAAAATGTTATACTTTATACAACTTTTGTTATTACATATATCCTCCCAACATTTTTCTTCAAAAAATTTTTGCTTTATCTCGAAAATACGGGGCATTTAGAACTACAATTGTTTTTGATAGTTACAAAAATACTTCGATAAAATCGCATGAAAGAGGTCGTAGAGGCAATTGTGAAGAGGCTCGTGCATACGACGTTACTGCTCCTAGATAAGTTGTTAAATTTAGACAATTTATGCAATTATTAGAAAACAAAAAATCATTATTAAAATTTTTATGTAACTATATCTTAGAAAATTCTGTAAATATGATGACAAACAATGAGATACTTGTTATTGCTGGTGGTTTTGATAAGAACAATTTATGTTTCTCTGTAAGTAAAAACCATGGTGTTAAAACGTTGGAAGATCTATATAGCAATCACGAAGAAGCTGATACACGATTAATTTTACATGTATTATATGAATATAAAATGCAACAACAGAATACAATTTTAGTAAAATCTGTAGATACGGATGTTTTAGTTTTGCTGATTTACTATTATAATTGTAATTTACTAAAGACAGATCCAAAACAAAATTTATCTCTTTTTATTGATTTAGGCCATAGATCAAAAAGAAAATTTATTTCAATTCCAAACGTAGTAAACCATTTTCAAGATAAAATTTGTAGAAATCTTTTGGCGCTTCACGCTTTAACCGGATGTGACACAACAAATTCTTTTTATAAAATTGGGGAAAAAACGGCATTCGATATTCTTGTTAAAAGTGAAGACGGTTTTAATTTGCACGAAATAGCTACATTGCCGGATGTATACAAAAGTATTGAAGTAGCTACAAAATTTGTTTTGGCATTATTTAGAAATAAAAATTAAGATATTAAAACGTTAAATGATATGAGGTACCATTTAAGCCTGAAATCTCAAAAATCAGCTTTAGAATTACCACCAACTAACGATTCCTTCAAACAGCATGTTTTAAGGTAAATATACATAGTGAAAATATATAATATTAAAATTATTACCGAGTTTTTAATATTTTAGAAGTATATATCAATTAAAAATTTGGATGGCAAGCCATAGGCAAAATATACCAGAATTAGATGCAACCCAATTTGGCTGGTCGATAAACGATAGTGGCGATTTTGAACCTACTTTGACTTTACAACCGTCTGTACCAGCAGAGCTTAGAAGACTACTAACAATAATTTGCTCTGATAAAACATGCAATACTTCAAAATGTATCTGTTTGAAGGAAGGGCTAAAATGTTGTGTTGACTGTTCCTGCCAGCAATGCAACAATTTTGAAGAGAGCAACGATAAATCCGATGAAGGCGAAGAAGAAATTTAGTCTCTCTTTTTTTATACTTTACATAAAACATTTTTGTTTTAATAAAATTTAATAAATAATTTTTTGTGGTTTATAGTTACAGCTATCAATTTACCTTCAAGTAAGTCATAATATAGTTAGAATGTTACAAACGAAGAACTACTATGTGAGCACGTAGATGTAATGCGTGTGTCGCGGAGTAGCGCGGCATAACCTTGTTTTAAAAAAATTATATTTTAGAAACCATTAGATTTATTTTTCTAATTTTTTTTTAAAACTTATTTAAGGTTTTGTAAATCCGAAAATATACATTTTATGCTCAAATTTTTAATAATTCGCATAGCTCTCCGTAGGATGAAATTGTCAATGCACAATTTCGCAACTAGTGACTTTGGAGACCCCTTTCTCAAAAACAAAAAACTTTTTATAAAATCTCGTAGTACGGTTAGATGCGCTCTGGTTCTCTCTATAAGTAAACAAAATTTCAAAATTTTATCTTAAATAGCTAATTTATAAGCGCGATGTATGTTTTAAAAAACACGATTTTGGAAATTGTTGCTCCGACATAAAAAAATTAATTTTACAAAGTTGTGTCTTACTAAAAAAAGTTGTAGATATCGATTTTAGATGGCCAAAATGATACTTTATAAGAGTGTAAAGGTCCCGTTTGCTTATACCTTTATTTCAAAAATAGGCGTTATTTTAGCCCGATTTTACTCCACTAATTCACAACGTACAACGCACTCTAAATTATCTCTTTTTTAATTAAAATTAATAATATTAAATAAATAAATGCGGCCAAATTATTAAGGTATTACAAAAACTACTGTACAGTACACGTCTGTTAGGGTCTTTACGGCCTCACCAGTATTTCAGGCTTAAAAATTTCTGGCTCGGTCGTAAAGGCTACCCTAACAGACTTCTACTGTAATATACTATTTTTTCTATTTCCCGTTTAGGTACTATGGCGATTTTGTAGCATTGTTTTTAATAACTTTTTATGTTACCAGCACTGTAAGTTACCATAATAACTTTGTTAACTTAAGAAATCTAAAAATTTTGTAATGTTGCCAACAAAAAATGTTTAACACAAAACTTATTACACAGATGATAGCAGACGTCAGATAAAAAAAATTATAACTAATACTATTTAAAATAGCTCAATAGAAAAAATAGTATAAAAATGTGTTACAATCTCTTCATTGACCATTCGTATCACATTGTAACGCTTATTTTTTAAATAACTATTTTTTATGTGAGAACGACAATTTTCAAAATCGTGATTTTTAAAACTTACATCACGCTAATAAATTATCTATTTAAACTAAAAATTTGAAATTTTGTCCACTTATGAAGCATACCAGAGTGCATTCAACAATAATAAGAAATTTCAAAAAAAGTTTTTTGTTTTTGAGAAAGGGGCTTCCAAAGTCACTATTTGCAAAACTGTGCATTAACCATTTAGTTCTGCAGGAAGCTATGTGCATTAATAAAAATTTGATCATACAGTATATGATACATTTTCGTATTCACTAAACTCTATGTAACTATTAAATAGTTAATATAATGAATAATTGATAAATACTTCTGAACAAATTCAATATGAAATTTTAATCAAATTTTTACTAGATATTTTTCTATATTTTGCTGCTTTTATATATGTAATATAAACTAGTTAGGTTGAATATGTTAATTTTGTGTTTAGGTACTATACAATAATGTAAAAGACATCTATCTATAGCACTTACGACCGGTTTACAGAAAGTCTCATTAACATTATATGCGATTAAATAGTTAATTCGCGATTAAATGTCGATTTTGACCAATCAAATGTCAGAAACGCCAATTTAATTGCAAATTAAAAGCTAATCGCAATTAAATATTTAATCCACCTTCTGTAAACCGATCCTTATTAACATCTTAATTTAATTAAAATTTATATACCATTGTTATATAAGGAGAGTCTAGAATAGAATGACGTCGTAGTAAGTTGTGTATCTGCGAATGTAGGGCCTAGCTTGGTGCACATAGTGACATCATTTAGACATTATTAGTTTAGATTAGACATTATTAGTTTGTGATTAGACAACTCTCAAAATATTTCTTAATTCTTAGAATTCTGAAGAAAACGTAAACGCTAACTAACGTTTTATTGACTATATAGAATTTGTAAAATTATTCGTAGCAGTTTTTCCGATAGAAATCTTTCAATAAGTTTATTTAAAAAAAAAATGTTGGAGGCACCTAGTAGAGCATCGTTATACAGGGAAATGTGCTCAAATATTTTGTTATCTCCCAATTAGTAGCTACACGGTTACGGTGAGGCACTTGGAGAGAGATTTTTTTAACTAGTTTTTTTCAAAAAACTTTGATGCGTTAAAATTATTTGTTTAAATATATATATTTAAAAGATTTATTTAAAAGTCTTTATTAATAAAAAAAACATTCAAAACCTGAGTTAAAATTTATTCAACTTATTGACATTCTTTTTTAAATTCACCGTGAAACTCAGAATTTAAGATGTCACCTTGTTACAAAAAATTTAAATCTCTATTAAAAGATTTTGAAATCATGACATCAAATTTCACTGTTCTTCTTAGTAGAATTTTGAAAGAGACCTACGTTAAACAAATTTATTTCTTTGTTCCGTGTGGATACACTGCAAAGCCTTATTATCTATCCTATTAGCTTTTGATATATTGAAAAAAATATTTATTTTTTATAAAAAAATTGCGACAATAATAGTGCTATTGCTATACAAAAATCTTATACACTTGGACTTGTATTATGACTTAATTATAGCATCTGAAGTGTAACGTTTATCAGTTTTACCAAAATGGGCGTCTTGTACATCTTTTAAAAGCTCCCAAAACACCAAACAAAAACTTGTATGCCTAGCTATTCTCATATAATTAATACCAACACCCTTATATAAACCCAATAATCCCTCAGACTTAAAAATTTTTACAAAGCAGTTTACCATTCCTTTATATAACGTGCCTTTTCCGTCTGCATGGATATCTAAAAAAATCACCATTTTTTTTTATTTTTCAAGTTTTTATCTACTTACTCTGGTTGTTTAATCTAACACAGACTAAGTCAAAAGGTGTTTGAAAAACTGTTTGACATAATCCTCCTGCGACACTTGCGACAAATGCTGTTGCAACAGTAGACTTTAAAAAAAAATCGTAATGTCTGAGTACATCTTTAGCTTCTGAAAAAGTAGTCAGTTGGGCTGATGCTCCAACAACTGTTCTTAATATATTTGCACTGGAACCTCTCCACAAACCTTTGATCTAAAAACAAAGCTTTAAAACAAAAATCTTTCTGAATTTTTTTAAGAGTTTTAATACCCCATGCTTAGAATATATTGTTATAAAAGCTTGAATAAGTCCTCTGTGTCTATGTTGATGTCCTACTGCAATTCTCTGGGCAGCATGTGACTGTAACTGAGTGGTGACTTGATATAAAGGATTTCCTATAAAAGCACCTGCTGCACCACCGAAAGCGCTAGCCAAAAAACTTTTGTAAAAAACTGTCTTTTTTTCACTATCATAAACATATCCTTGGTTTGTAAACCATTGATAAGACCCTAATTTCACACTATTGCGTACACCATGCATGAGAAGAGAAGGTCCGAGTCCTTTTTGCAGTGCAAGAATTCCTTCATTTTTAACAACGACGTAAGCAGCGTGCATGCCATGTCTATAATGAATTTCATGTTGGCCACGCGGTTTCAGTTCTCCTTGGAGTTGGATACGAGTTTTAAGGACATCAAGAGGATTGCTGAAGAAAGTTGCTCCCATTGCTGCTAAACCCCCAACAAGGAAGTCCATATTGTTAAGTCAGCATTTTCACAGTAATTTGTTTTTTGAATTCTAAAAATTGTTAAGTAATTGTCAAAAATGTTTCTTTTAACTGTTCATGTCAGTTTTATGTCAAAATTTTCGTCATCTAGTTGATAATTTTTTAAAGCATTTAGGTAGAGTTTTTAAGCTCAAAACTAGTTTTATCATCAAATTCGTTTCTAAAAGCTGCCTACCACAATGTAGTATTTGTTTTTTATCTACTTTTACATCATAGTGTCACCACCTGTCCAAACATATTACTTTTACTCGTGACAACATGCATTCTTTTTTTTTCAATAGAACCCTCTGAACAACAATCAAAAGAAAAACTGTTTTTTTTTACTTAATTGCATTGACCACCTAGAGTAAATAGTATATTAAGTATGGAGAACGGTAAGGAATGCTTACCGTTCGAAGACAATTGTTTGGAGGAGGAGCGAAGCGGCGACTCCAATTATTGTCTGAGAACGGTAATCCTCAACGTTCGACATGCTTATAACGTTTTTTGCGCGATTGGAGTTTCTAGAATGATAATAATAATAATTTATATCAATACATTTGTGATAATCGGGAAGATTGAAACTGAAAACTTTAGGTGGCTGTTCCATGGTTGCTACGGTTTTGTTCCAAACAAGTAAAATTGTCTTTTTGATACAATCATTCCTACTGTCTATTTTTATTTATAAAACCACCACCTGTTGCATTATGTTGGTATCAAATTAATTTCCCTACAATTGTAATTTTTTTTGTTGGGTTTGTAATACATCTGTCTTAATTTATGTCAGATGTCAGATTATTTTAAACAATTTGACACAATGCCACGAAAACGGCGAAATTTGCTTGATATCAAAGAAAAGCAATCGGTAATACGGTGCTATCACGAAATAAAAGAGTTAGGACCACATCTAAGTGGTCGTCAATTGGAAGACAAACTAGCAAAGATTTTTTCGGTAAGTATCCTCAACTTTTCCTTTTAAGTAGAGCAAAATCCATCCTATCTCCAATTCAGTCTGAATCACACATCCTTCTTTTATCCAAACAATAGGTCTCCCGCTCCCATATCCACAAATTATTAAGTATCGACAAGAGAGGAAAAGCACTTACATCTTCAAAAGGGAAGTCAGGAAGAAAAAAATTTCAAATTCCTGAGTATGAAGACCACTTTTTAAAAGAAGATTTAACTCGAGAAATTTACAGGCTGAAACAAATGGAACTTACTTCACTGTAGACACGTTGTATAAATACGCCAAAGAAGAGCTTGAATTTACAGGCGGTAGAAGTGTTTTCTATAAGTATCTCAAATCGATGGGCTATAAATATAAATATGAGGATACCCGAAAAGTTTTAACACAAAAAACTATGATTGTTGCAAAAAAAATCAGATTTCTGAAAAAATACCTGCAATATAAAGAAAATTTTGCAAACGTTAAATTTATCTACTTAGATGAAACGTGGTTGTACCAGTATGGATCCAAACAAAGAACTTGGGTAAATGATGACGCTGTATCACACCTTTTTAAAGTTAACGCATCTGAAGGGCGGCGATACACTATTTTACATGCAGGGTGTTCGTCGGGTTTTTTAGATGGATGTAGTCTTTTATTTTCTTTAACCAACAGTGATAAAGACTATCATAAAACCATGAATGGACAACTCTTCAGAGAGTGGGTGACATCAGTTATTGCCGGCAATAGGTCTTCTTCAGTGCGATGGCAAAGTGCCCAAAGTGGTTGTTGTTATGGATAATGCGCCCTACCATTCAATGCGCCTTGAAAAACCTCCAACGCGTTCGTCAAAAAAGGCCGACATGCAAGTTTTTTTGGAAAAAATGCATGTCCCTTACAATAAAGAATACACAAAACAGCTGTTATGGGAATTGATAGAACCTACATTGGCAAATGTAGAGACTAAATATGAAATTGATGAAATCCTTTTGAGTCATGGAGTAGATGTACTCCGATTACCACCTTATCACTGCGAATACAATCGCATTGAGTTAGCTTGGGTATTCTGTAAACGGTTATATAATAAAAAAATCAACAAAAAATCGGAAGACAAAGATCGTGTCAGAAATATTTGGAACGATGCTTTAGCCAACTTTTCAACAGATATGTGGTCTAACAGTATAAAACACTGAAAATTTGATTTTGGAAGATTGGAGAAAAGAAATGGGGGACTTTAGTGTAAATGATATTCCGCCTGTAGTAATTAACTTAACTGACTCGGACACAGACACAGAAAATGAAAGTTTTTACGATTCCAGCAGTGATGATAACAGTGATGATGGTGGTAATCAAAGTACTCCTTACAATGTAATAGAAGTTTTTGAGGCAAAATCTTCTTCTTCAGAGAACTAACTTTATAAACTTGTTTTTTACTCAATACTTTATTTTATTTCTTTTAAATTTGTTAAACTCTGAATATAATATGTTCATGATCTCTGTTTTGTGATGTGAAAGCAAATATCTGTAGCAAGCTAGACTAGTTTTCCAAATAGCTATAGCACAATTTCGTGGTGATGTTTTTAAGCTGCTGGACAGAGCTTTTTTACAGTCGATTCTCCAATTAAAGACAACATTGGCCCTAAAAATTAGCAACAATAGTCAATAAAAACCAAATAACATACCGCAAATGATAAATCGCAACTTTCTTACAATAAACTACATACCTACTGCATGAAGCCCCACTACCAACACCGACATCTGTCGTTGGGCACGGTAAAGCCCAAGGAAAAAACAAGTCTATGGCGTTCTATTAGAATTGAGTTGAGACCCCCTGAATTTGACACATTGCCAACATAACCTGTTTTCGTGTTTGTCACAGATCACGCCTTGTCATTACCCTTATTTTACCCCATGTCAGATAAATGCTAGATTGCCAAATCTCTTTTGAGAGAAAATGCAATGTTGGTGGTTTTATAAAAAAAAAAAATAGACAGTACATAGTTCTGTTTTGTGGTTCCGTTTTCGAAGCAAATATGAGCGATAGTAATGATCTACCGGATGATTTAGAAGACGCTTGGCAAGAAGGATGTTCGGCAATAATTCCAGAAAATCTAAAGCCCGATATGAACAGACATACAAGTTGTTTAAGGAATGGCGTGAAGCAAAGAAGATTTCTGTAAATGAAAAGAGCTTGTTAGCGTATTTTGTGGTGAGAAGTGGACACTTGAAGGCCGCAGGCAGTTTATGGGCGGAGTATTCTATGCTGAAGAGTACAATTTTTCTCCATGATGCTATCGATATTTCTAAGTTTGCTACATTAATTGCTTATCGTAAGAGAAAAAATATTAGATATCGGCCTAAGAAGGCTAAAATTTTTACCAAAGAAAATATGAAAAAATTCTTGAATGAAGCACCAGACGAACAATTTTTAATTCAAAAGGTATGTTGTAGATGATGAGGTGGTACATCTGAGTTCTAAGGAAACAATATATTTGCAGGTAGCAATGATATTGGGAGTATCGGGCGCTTGTAGACGAGAGGAATTGTACAATATTAAAATGAGTGACATAGAAGAACGTGAAGAAATGTTTATAATAAATATTCCAAAAACAAAAACGAATATTCAGCGAACGTACACAGTTATTAATAAAGAAAATAAAGCAGATCAGTATTTGGAAATACTTCGAAAATACATAATAATTCGACCAAGCAACCCAACGTCAGATCATTTATTTCTGAACTATCGAAATGGCAAATGCACTAGGCAAGTCACAGGAAAAGGCACAATTGGAGGCTGGCCGTCAAAAATTGCAAAGTATTTAAAGTTGCAAGCCCCTGAAGGTTTACTATTACTTGACACTCGTTTCGACGCACATCGGCTACACTTTTGGCGAATAACGGAGTTGATGTGTTGGGACTAAAAAGACATGGTGGGTGGCGTTCATCAACGGGGCTGAGAGTTACGTGGAAGATTCCCTCCAAAACAAAATTGAATTTGCTCATAAAATTTTACACAGCGATGTTGGTGGACTATTACAACAACCTGGGACTTCTTCGTCGGAAAGTTTGTCTATTAACACTAGAAACTCAAATGCGAGTGGTATTACTACTATTAATTATAATAATTGTACATTTAATTTTAATAAATAAATCGCAAAATTGTTTTTTTTTAGATTTAATTGCTTACCGTTCACTGAACGGAAGTAACAGCAACTCACCGTCGTGGAAACAGGCACAGTAAACTGATAAAAACAGCCGATCGCGCAAAAAGGTAATTTTAGGATTATGCTTAAAACATCTAAATAAAAGTTCACACAAAAAAGTTTAATTTTATTGAGCTATTATAATTTGCACAACCGCCTGAATAAAATTTGTATATAGTAAATAATGCATGCTCTAAACCTATAAAAAATAAAAATATAATATATAATAATAAAAATAAACAAAGCTAACTCGATGACAAAAATTTTGAGATAAATGTTTTTTTATAAAAAAAATTTACTAAAAATTGTTTGTAACCCGAAAGTGCAAAAGTTTCTTGAACATGCAAAATTGAATATAGCTTCTATTTAGTGTGTATATATACTAATATCAGCAGTCTGAATTGCGAAACATTACTAGTAAAAAGCGGTCAAAATAAAAAAATATAATAAAAGTATTTTTTTAGGGTATAGTTTTTGTGATAATAAATATAAAAAAACAGTCAGACTTTAATCAAAAAAACCTTGTTCAGTGAGCATCTCTAGAAGTTGGATTGTACAGATTTCATTATACAGATACAGAGTTTCAAGTAAATAATTGGAGTAAATACAAAAAAATATCGCGCCATAAGTAGACCTCGGTGGGAATATGGGAACAAAAACCCTTTACAGTCGTCTAGCTAACTACTCGTACCTGCCACGCGATAAAACATTGAAACTTGAATTGGTCGATAGTAGTAACGAATTAGTACCGCTATCGACCAATTTAAGTTTCAATGTTTTATCGCGTGGCGGGTACGAGTAGTTAGCTAGACGACTGTAAAGAGTTTTTGTTCCCATATTCCCACCGAGGTCTAGCCATAAGTCAGACTGTAGCGTGAAATTCCGCGAAGACATTATTCGTTCACGCTCATACAACGATTGAGAAAAATTATATCATCGCTTAGCCTGGGAAGAAATATTGCAAAAAGTTTTATACACTGCTAGAAAAACGTATCGTTATATAAGCGGGCGGAGATAATAATCGAAGTAGTGAAAACCCTTAAGACCCGAGATACATTGGGGATGTTTACAAAACCCGTTCAGATGGCGCAGGCATTCACTTTTTAGCTTACAACCATCCAAGCCTTCCAAATATTAGAGAAAGTTTGGACTTGTGTCTTCGAGTAAGCTCGAACGGACACGGTACTTCCCGAACTTTAGCCGCTTTACAAGATATTCCAAATAATCGTATATTTTGTAAAAAAAAAGTGAAAAGGATTTTTTTGTTATGACAATATGTGGCTTTTATTTAAAACACTGCAGCTATAATAATTTAATCATCATTATGTCAAATAGTGTAAAAACTATTAAAGGAAAACTAAATAAATTTGAACTTTTGAACTGGAAATTGAAATAAAATAATTTTTTATATTCTAATTTATATTACCGCATTTATTGAGATTAAGTAAAACTTTTGGTGCTTGTCAGATGTTTAAAAATTCCAAAAATTAAAATAATGTAGTTTTTCAAAACTGTCTAAAGTGGGTCTTATTATTTTAAAATAGAAACAATAGATTATCAGGCTGGAACCATATGTTTGTAAGTTATTGTAGAAGTTATAGTTATAAAAGAAACAAGAATATTAAATAATATTTTTATAAACAATTTTAATATTTAAAAATTAAGAAGAAAATGTTATTCAATAACATAATTTTGAAATGTGAGATTTCAACATTTATTCAAAAATTTTTAAACTTTTATGAGAGGCTGCTTTAATTATAATTTATGAAATAACAGAAATAAGAAAATCTCACAAAGTTATTATTTATTTGCGTACTTGAATTCAGCAGTTAGCTGAATTTCATCATTCATTACCAGGAATTTTCTTTTATCGGTACCGCCAAGAATTCTTGAAATTTGTTGTCGCCAACTACTTGTTTTCCCCGGAATTGTTTCATTTTAAATTAGCGTGGGTAACATAAGCTCCTTCAATTTTACAAATTATTCATTATTATTGGTGGTGCTACTTGTGAGTGAAGTGTTTCTGATTTGCTTTTTTTACGATGGGACAAACTTCGCGTACAAGACTTCAAAGATTTGTAAAAGAAATAAAGCTTCTATCTCTCGAAGAAAATATCTGATTGCTAAAAAAGGTAAATAAAATACAAACATATTTTTAAAATATATAACTATACAGAATATTTAATTACAGTTTTAGCTATTACTAAGAATGCAGATTGTACTGACGAAACAAGAAATGTTATGGGAGACACAAATTATGATAAAATCTGTTCAGAAAAACCAAGAAGACTGGATGAAAAAGTAACATTTTCTAGGTTTGTGTTCAAGCGTGTAATTGTGTAAATTGTGGAAAAGTGTGCTTTTACGATTAAAACTTTATCTAAAAGGTTACACCACAAATTAGAAGCTATGTATAAATTTTATTTCAGTTATAAAAAAAATTAAAAGCGATATCTGAAACGCCTTCAATACTTTATCATAATGTACATTATTTTTTATATCAATTGACACTTTACGTAAGTTTTATATTAAAATATTTTAGTGAGGTTAAACCTTCTACGTCTGAAGAACATGAAACAGACAATAATTGTGAAAATATGAGATGCGATACACCTTTGATGAAAGATCCCATATGCATGAATGAAACCACATTTAATGAGTACGACCTGTTGAATACATGTTATGGTTTTAATTTTAGTATGCATAATTTTTAGAATAATGGATCATGAACTTTGCATCGAAAAAGATGATGTCTATTCCAAAGCACTTCCTGGCAACAGAATTGTTGATTTGGGTTACATACTAAAATGGGCTTTTAGCATGCAGCACAGCCACTCCAAATTATGTTCAGGAATATTATATCCTTCTAAGGAATATGACAGAGGATTAGGACTGGTACGCCACATAGAATTTAAATGTTCAGAGTGTGACATTGAGAACATAATTCGAAGTACTGAAGATCCCAATAAAAAAAATTCGGAAATTAATTATGGAGCTGTATGGGGCACTTTGGCGACTGGCAGTAGTTTTGGCCACTTGGAGGAATTATTATCAACTATGAATATACCACCCATGAATCAAAGAAAATTTAATGAAATAGAAAATACATTTAAAAAAACGCATTTTGTGTATTTATCTTTATTTAGAAACGTGCTTATTAGGTTTGGAAAGATCAACTTTGTAAAGATATGGAAGCTGCTGCTTTAGAAGATGCTAAAATTGCCGTAGAAAATGGGCATGTAGATCCTGACGGGGTACCATATATAACGATTTACTTAGACGGTGCATGGATTCATAGAAGCTACGGCCATAACTACAACGCTGCATCTGGAGTTGTAAGAGATCATTATCATGCTTTTATTTAATATATCTACGTTAATGTTATTTTAGGGAGTCATTATTGGTCAAAAAACTTTGAAAGTTTTATATGTGGGTGTAAGAAATAAATACTGCATTATTTGTGCAAGGGCCGCAAATAAAAAAGAAACACCAAAGGAACATAAATGCTTCCGCAATTGGAGCGGCAGTTCTTCTGCGATGGAAGCTGATATAATTGTAGAAGGCTTTTGTTTTGTAGAGAAAGTTTACAATTTACGATTTAAATCTTTTGTTGGCGATGGGGACTCCAGTGTCTACACTAAAATAATTGAGCGAGTCCCGTATGGAAGAACAGTAAAAAAAATTGAGTGCGTCAATCATGTTCTCAAAAATTATGGAAAAACACTCTTCCATTTAAGCAAAGACGCAAAAATTGATTTAGCGGCCAGAAAATTATTAACAAATAAAATTATAAAAGATCTACAAAAGGTCGCTCAAAAAGCAATTTATAATTGCAACAAAAATCTTGATCAGTTAAAAGAAGATTTAAGAAATGGTCCTTTACATACTTTTGGTGACCACCGCTCATGTAAAAATCGTTACTGTGAGACACCTACCGTGCTTCATAATATTAAAAAAATTGAAGCTATAAAAAATGCGGTCTGTACAATCATTTATATAGTAAGTATTTGATTTTTTTTAGTTGTAATTTTTTTATATGTACCGTATACATTTTTGCAGGTGCCTTAGAAATTATTTTGAAAAAATCTTATTTATTACTAGAAAATCAGAATAACAACCGGGCAGAAATATTCATGAATATAATAGCTAGATTTAATGCCGGAAAACGTTTAAATCTGACTACAAAGGGCTCATTTCAGGCAAGATGCACAATGAGTGGAATGAGGTATAACAAAGGCATTAAGTGGCATTCAAGTCCATGGAAATCTTTAACAAAAAAAAGCCCGGGAAAATATTTCAAACAATACATTGACACTCAAAGTCACAGGACAAAAGTTAAACCAAGAAGAAAAAAATTGGAATTTAAAACAAGCGGACAAAAGTTACCAACTATAAAAAATATAGATTACGGTTTAAATGCCCAACAGCCTGAACCGACAGAAGAGTATCTAAAAGAAGAATGTGCAAGAATACTTGCAAAATTACAGGTAAATACATTTAGTATAAGCCTTACTGTCACCTGTGGCAACTTATTGTCTTTTTGTAAATTAATATGTAGTTCGTTTTTCTTGTTAGTGGGCTTGTCTGTTTTTCTTCAATACATTATGTATATGACATAACAACGTATACAACAATGTGTTAAAAAGAGACAGACTAGCGCACTAAGAAGAAAAACAAACTAGATATAAATTATCCATAATAACTTTTTTTTTAAATTGTACTGATTTTAGGTTAGTAAAGAAGAACAAGCTTTTATCGAACAAAACACTAAAGAACAGTTTGGCAGTGAATTGTTTAAAACAGAGAGGGCAGACAGGTTGACAGCTTCTTTTTTTGGCAACGTTATAAAGCGAAGAGCGTCAACTTCTTGCCATAATTTGGTTAAAGAAATTTTATATGGGAACAGTCTTTCTACGCCAAGTCTTGAATATGGAAAGACAATGGAAACAGTCGCCATAAAAAAATTTGAAACAGAATATGGTTTCGTTGTAAAAAAGGCTGGTTTTTTCATTGATCTTAATTATGGGTATCTTGGTGCCTCTCCAGATGGTTAGTATATTAACTATTATTCTTTGTTAATTGATTTAAAATGATTTATTTTTCCATTACTTTATTTTGTTATAGGACTTGTAGGTGAAACCCACCTCGCGGAAGTAAAATGTTTGCACAGCGTTTTTAAACAGAACGTGGCATTAGAAGAGGCTGCCGAAAAAAATAATATTTGTTTGGAAAAATATGAGAAAAAATTAAGATTAAAAAGGAAACCATACTTATTGGTATCAAATCCAAGGAAGCATTCTACTTTGTAGTTTATACTGGAGATGCAAACCCACTTTTTGTTGAAGAAATTAAAATTGACATAAATTTTTGGAAAAATAAAATGTTACCAATTTTAATAAAATTTTACAATGACTGTGTCTTACAAAAAATTGTAAGACGCAGAATTCCTAAAGGAGAAAAATGTTTAGATCCACAATATATATTGTTCAAGCTCAAGAAAAAAAAAACATTAAAAAAATAAAGTGTAACTTAAATTTTCTATGTGATGCTTTACTATTAACCTGTCATTTTCCCTTTATGCTTAGTTTTTATTTTGTAAAAGTCTTTATTGAGGCATAAACTATGCAATTTTTGATATTTATTTTTAACTTCAATAATTTCAATATATTACGAGTATAATCAATGAGTGTAAATAAATATTTATTTAATTTATTAATCAACAGTAAATTGTTGAAATGTGCTACTACGAAATAAATACATTGTTAATAATAAAAAATGAAAATACGTATTAAATTCATTGTTTCAAATCTTAATCTGCCTTTTGCATAACTCCACAAAAGAAATTGAAACCATTATTGTTAAAAATTTTATGTTAAGTTCGTACTTAATTTTTTCATTTCTTACCGTATTAATTCTCTTTTGCATATTGTTTTAAATAATATCATAATTTGAAAATGGTTGCGCCATCTATTCGAAACACGCTGAAGTTTTGTCTGACTTTCACATAGATAGGCAACCCATATTTCTTATTGAAAGTGTTAGATTGTTATAAAAATTTTATGGCGAAAATATCTAAGCTATAACACAAACATTTTGAAGATTTTTTTTATGGTTATTTTTATTGGATAATAGTGTATTGATTCGTCTTTTTTTAAGCACGAAGGCATTAATATTTAATTGTTATTAAAGCAATTTTCACTTCTAATAGCTACAACACTTTTAATATTTTTTATTAATTAATGACCAGCTTTTTTTAACAAAAAAACCTACTGATGCAATTAATTAGATGTTGGTCTAAAAGAATCTACAAAAAAAACAACTCTAAGTTATTTCATAAATGAAAAATTTTCGACAAAAGTTAGTGCTGTTTTACACGCAATGAGGGCTATGTATCTCTCATCTTAAAGCGATTGAAGAGTGAGCTGTTTATCAGAAACAACGTTATCGGCAATCGTTGTTATTTCTATAAAAATATCGAGTTATTTATTAACTAAATTATTGTTATGTGTATTTGTGTATACATATAGTAAATTGAAATAATTATTTGTTATTTACGAATTCTTTAAAGGAAAATAACTCTGATTTAACACATACGTTGTTGCAAAATAATGAAAAAATTAAAATCTAAGTCAAATCCACAAGTTTTTAAACCTGGAGCTTACAAACATCTTATAAACAGTCTTCAGCTCTCAGAAGTTAGGTTGTGCATTATACAAATAATAAAAAAAATAAAATTTAAGTCAAATCTACAAATTTATAAATTTGTGGATTTGATTTAAATTTTACTTCTTTCTATGATATGAAAATCACCCACTTTGAGAAAGAAAGATGCTTTTATTTAACATTTCCTGATTATTATGTTTATTTATTTAATCATTTAAGATATTGTTACAAACAATTCTAAAAAAAGAGAGTTTCGAGTAAATAATTCATGTAAAGCTTATTTTTTCTTTAAATCAATTGTCAGTGTTAAAAATTCTGAATTTATGTTGGAACCCTCTTAAACGCTCCCATGAAAACGAAACTAAAAAGACTAATTTTAAATAGAGTTACTAGTCTTAAACACTTTGACAATTGATTTTAATTCTGAAAGGGCTTTAAGTAACAGCAGGACATCGCGCTATGCATTAAAATTAAAATGTAAAATTTTGTAAAACAATTATTAGTTAGACCCATAGCCCGACTTAATAAAGAAACGATTTCATCGTTTTGCATGAGTGAAAAAAGATCGCGTAACTTTCGGGGAATTACAAAAAACGACGTATCGTTATATAAGCGGAGGGAGACAAAGACCGAGTTAGTGTAAAATCTGACAAGTGATTAAAGAGTAATTTATGGAAAGCGACGTTATCGGCAATTGAAGTTATTACTGTGTAAATGTCAAAATATTTATTTATCAAATTATTATTGTGCATTAAGATAATTAGTAGAAATAATTTATTCGTTATTAAACCAACTCTTTAAATCAAAAAAACTCCAATTTTGCACATTCGTTGCGATATCTTTATTTAAAAACTCAATATTAATAGAAAAGTTACAAAAAAGATAAATTTAGAAACTCTTATTAATATCATAAAGTTAGTACTATAAATCGGAATAATAGTAAGGTTCTTCACTCTCATGATTTATTATTTAAATGCTTTACATGTTTTGACCGCTATTCTGTGGCCATCTTCAGGCCTATAAGAAATTATCAAATTGTTGTAGACCTAAAGATGGCCACAAAATGGTGGTCAAAACATGTAGCGCATTTAAATAATAAAACATGAGAGTGAAGGACCTTACTATTATTCCGATTTAATTAACCTTTCACAATGAATCAGAACAATTCAATTAATATTATAAAGTTTAGGTTTTAAATTTTTTTTTAATAAATATGTTAATGATTAATTTTTAGAATTTTTTGGTAGTGAATAGCCGAAAATGCTCGTATTTAGAAAAATTCAATAAACATTTTAGTTGGTTAAATTACTTAAAGTGTTTATTTATGTTATAGTTATACTCAAAGAAAAAAGTGTGAGATTTCCAGATTTTCTGCAACCCAGACAGCTGATTTTAGTATACAATGTGGTTGTAAATGTTTAATGAGTGTGTTGGCATTCCTTTATTTGTAGTTTTGACATTTAAAATTTTTTTGACGTTTTCAATAATTTAAATTAGTACAAGCCTTAATGTTACTTGAACATAACTTGAATATTTGCAAGTGTTTGAACAATTTTTTAACAAAAAAAATGAAATGAGCCATGGTAGGTTTGCCAACAGATTGACATCTACTTCGTACTTACTAGAAACACACTAAATAGTTATATTATAAAATTTTGCACATATACTATTAAATAAACATAAATTATTTTTCTTTTTACAATAAAAAACTATAAAATAAACATATGTAAAACACATAACTTCTGCAGGTAAACACAGAATAGAAAATTTTTCGACCTAATTGTACTCACGTGTTTGACTGCATGTACACATTTTCACAGGCATTTACACATTTTCTGTTTTACATATTATGTAGTGCTGGTAATAATTAAATCATTATAACATAAATAAAAAATTATTAACTTATAAATATACGAAGCATTACATGCTGTTTAGAATTATTTAAAAACAGTTTAAAACTTTTATCTTAGCTCAAATCTTGATAATGAACTTATCTAAGTATAACATTATTTTTAATTGTTTACATTAATTAAGGTTAATTCTACAAAAAATTATGTCACTTACATTATCTTTTTATTTGATTATGATAAAATAGATAATTTCTTTTTAAAAAAATTAAGACGCAACCCTTCAGTATACCATTTTTCTGATTTAATCCAGTGAAAAAAATTCATTCTGACAAAAAATCAAAGCTTTATCGGCATACAATTTAGATAAACAAAATTAAAATTTTCTCAAATTACCTGTGGTTAATGAAATAGCAATTTTACTACCACAAAAAAAAAATTTCTGTGTTTTTGTAAATTTGTGTCATAGCATAGTACTTACTTGCTAAAATAATGTTAAAATACTTCACAAAAAAGTAGAAAAGACACAATTCAGGATTTACAAAAAAAGGATAATAACAAATAATGTTAAAATACTTAGTGCAAATTTTTGACTATTTTTAAAAAGTTTCAACTCTCGCAAATACAGGCTTACTTACAAATGATGACAAAAGATTTATACAACCAATCTTGCATTTTCACATAAGACAATGATAAAATTTAATTTAAAAAACGTTTTTGGGATCATAGTTAGTGTATACTATTTTATCTTAATTTGACTGTATTTGAGCAAATTTAGTCAAAATGTTTACTGATACCGAGAAGACTGACTTGATCCTGGTATATAAAAAATGTAGAAAAAACGATTCAACTGCATTAAGTCTTTATGCAGAAAGATATTCTTATCGAGTGGTTCTAACTGTCAAATTTTTTTGAAGACTTGAAGCGAAATTGAGTCAAGGCTGGACTTCCAAGAATCAAAAATACTAGTCGCATGCTCTCCTCTCTAAGCGACCTCATCATTTGTGACTTATACAAGGTGTAACATTAAAAACTTCTATTTCTAATAAGTTTTAAACAAGTGAAGATAAAAAAGATAAGTAAAAAACCGTTTAGATAGTATCAAGCAGAAAGTAGGATAAATATGCTATTTGGTTAATAAGTGTTAAAGTATTAGCAGCTTAACCCCAATCTCTACGTAACTTTAATAGGACTTATCTTTTAGGATACATGAAATGAAAAGTAATGACCGGTAGAATGTGACAAAAAAATATGGAGAAAAAGAAGATATAGAGAAAACAAGTCATAGACGGATATTTTTGGAAGATAATTTTCTGAGTGTTTTATCACACGATAATTAACCTCCTAACAAGAAAAAAATACTTGGAGTTGCTAAATGATATTATAAATCTTTTGATCGTAGATGCAAGTAAAACAAATTCCAAATCAAACCCCGATAAAGAATTCTTTCAGCAGGATGGTGCATCACCTCATTGTCTTAGACCTGCGAGGGAGTATTTAAACAGGTACATAAACAAATAAATAGGTTAGAGAGATAACATTAAATGGTAGGCTAGATTAACTTAAATTAACTGTTCAAAATCTGACCATTAACTTACACTACTCAAAACAATTATCGCATATTTTATTACAAGCCCGATAGAATTTTTTTTGTATAAGTTAAACATGTTAGCTTCATTAAAAAACAAATTTGCAAAAGTAATTATATATTTTTTCGACATATCAGTTAATAAAAGGTAAATTAAGTCACTAATCATTGACTACATCAAAATCAAAATTTATAAAATTTAACAGAAAATTGAAGAAATTTTATTTAGTAGCGTGTGTTCTTTCCTCTTGCGTTTATAATGACTCTACAACGTTTTTGCATACTCTGAATTAAAAATTGTACAGTACATTTGGGATATTCATCCACTCTTCATTTAAAGCCTCTGAGAGCTTGCCTAAAGTTGGAGGAACATTTGATCTACTTCTTACACGTCACCTAAGAAGGTCCCATAAGTGTTCAGTCGGATTCAAGTCCGGTGACCTAGCCGGCCAATACATTACGGGAATTTGAACAGTTTGCAGGTAGTGTTGAATCATTCGTGCGACGTGTGAACGCGCATTATCATGCATGAGAATAAAATCGGGTCGAACAAATGGGGCAAAAGCTATAACATATTCTTCTAAAATCTCTGTAATATACCTATCTCCATTTAGAGTACCATTATTAAGAACATGCAACTCTGTGCACCCTCTTGAACTAATTCTGCTCCGTACCATCCCACTCCCTGTGACAAAGGTATCCAACTCCCGACTATTGCACTGAGTAAATCGCGTTCCCGGGGTTTTCCACACTCTTTGAGGTCGATCATTTGATGAAAGAATAAATCTCGATTTATCCGAAAACAAAACGTTGGTTCATTGGTGGTTTGTTGAATTCACATGGTCTCTCGCAAGCGCAAGTCGTCTTACCCGGTGTTCTCTAGTCAACCGTGGGCCTGTTGCTGGTTGTCTGGCAGGTAAATTAAGTTCATGCAGTCTATTTCTGACTATTTGATTAGAAATTCGAGTATTATGTACTCTCTGTAGTAAGTTTTGCAAAGACCTCGCCACTGCAAACCGATTTCTCCTTGCAGTAAATGTGAGGAAACGATCTTTTCTCACACTTGTCGTCCTATGACGACGTTGTCCACAACGTCTTGAATGAGAATTCGTGTCTCAATAACGCTGGTATACCCTGCTGATAGAGGACTGGTATACCCTGCTGATAGAGGACTGGGCAACATTCAGAATTTTAGC
Organism: Tribolium confusum; assembly: GCA_029207805.1. Classification (NCBI taxonomy): domain Eukaryota; kingdom Metazoa; phylum Arthropoda; class Insecta; order Coleoptera; family Tenebrionidae; genus Tribolium; species Tribolium confusum. The sequence continues at coordinate 7,331,839 of JALGAY010000006.1, forward strand.
GACTCTCAGTTGATTATACCCTTCGCGGAGAAGAATGATAGCAGTCTGCAATTCTGCTTCCGTTAAATGTCGAATAACACGTTTGTTAATATCCCTAATTCACAATACAAATTATTTTGACAACAAACCTCAGAAATGATATTAAACTGATTTGACTCTCAGAAAAAAAGAGATAATTTGGCGTTAAAAAAATTAAAAAAGTACGAGTGAGCATCTTGATGCACAGGAACACATGAAAATACATAAATAATACAAAAAATACATATATACATTTTAAAAATAAATTTTGGTTGTATTTTCAGGAATATGCGATAATTCTTTTAAGTAGTGTAGATTAACTGTTTAAAATCTGGCGATCTGGCTTTAAAAAAAATGTTATGGTTAAAATTACTTAAAACTGATTGTTAGAATTTGATAGAAACATCTTTATTTTCTAAAAGCGGAGTAAATTTACATACGAATAATGAAGGCATTAAAATCCAAGTTAACCCATAAGTATAATCAAACAAAATTCTTACATAATAGTGGCAGACCGCTTTCGAAAACTATTAATCACAAAATGTAAAATTTTTAGGACTTACAGTAAAACTAATTAGAGTTTTTAGGCTCAAGCTTTCACAAAAAGACCGAAATTATTCTTTTTCTTAGTTTAAGTCAAAAAAATTGTTTTGACTGGAGTGTGGAAAAACGTAAACTTAAGAAAAACATTTAAAACTGCAGTGACTTCAGTGTTTTCAAACTTGCAACATGACACATCTAAAACAAAGTCACAATACTCTAACGCTAAAAGAAAAAGCAAATATTGTTGATGATTTAAAACGAGGCATAATTGGAAAATTTTTAACTGCTAAATATGAGGTGGAAATTTCAACAATCAGTGATATTAAGAAAAACGCTGATAAAATTAAAGGGTAAGTGTAGAAACTGCCTGAAATAAAAAAAATCTGACGGCATTTGTAATAATTTAAGAATTGTTGTTTAATGTGTTTCTGGGCCTAGAAAAAGAAAAATTTTAAGAAAAGCGGAGCCTACCCAAAAATGGAAAAGAAGCCTGCTTCTTGGTTTATAAATCTTAAAAATCGACATGTTCTAGATTTGTCTGAATTTTTAGCGGTTAAAGCTAAGCAACTTTATACAAAATACTATGGCAACAAAAATTTTAATGCAAGCAGTAAATGGATTGCTAATTTTTAAAAAACATATGACGTCGGAACTCTTAAAATTTGCGGTGAAAAATTGTCCGCCGATGAACCTGCTGTTTCTATTCATTCATTACAAAACTAGATTAAGTCATTAAGAACCCCTCATAGATGTATAACGCAGATGAATTTGAGCTATTTTGGAAAATACTTCCAGAACGTTGGTAACAAGCACTGAAAAAACAGCTCCAGGAGGTTAAATCAGTAAAGAGCGCATCACCTTTTTAACTTCTTGCAATGCAGATAGAAGTCATCGTTAATAGCTTCTGGTAATCGGAAGAGCAAAAAATCCTAGGGCTTTCAAAAATTATGTGCTACCTATGAACTACAAAGCTACAGCTAAGGCTTGGATGACTGCAGCTATTTTTAAGGAATGGTTTCAAGAATGTTTTATACCAAAAGTAAGGAGATTATTAGTTGAACAAAACTTACCTGAAAAAGCACTTTTACTTGTTGACAATGCTTCTAGTCACTGCTGCAAACAAAATCTCATCAGCGACGATAAAAATTTTTCGTAAAATTTCTGTCACTGAATACAACGGCGTTAATACAGCCTATTGATCAGAATGCTATTAGATTAACAAAGTGCTTTTGTATGTGGGAAAAGTTGAAGTATATCTTGATGAGGTGGTGGATTGGATTGATGCCGACAAGAAACTGACAAAATCCGGGGATTATGAAGATGAATGTTACAATGACTCTAAAGAGGATGATGACGAAATAACAGAGACTCCACAAAAAAGAGTAAAGGATGAAAGTGCGATAAAAAACTTAAATGTCGTTTTACAATGGACAGCAAAAAATAATGTAACTTTATCAGATATAACAACCCCTCAAAAGCTGAAAAAAATGGCTTTTGAAAAGTACTAACATCGTGTTCATCAGATCACAAATACTCATTTTTTCAAGCCGGCTATCCTACAAAATGCTCAATAAAAACCATAAAAATTTGATCACGTATTTTTCTTCTTACCTCAACTTCATCTTTACTTTCTCTTACCTTAAATAATTTAAAATATTGTTTAGAAAACATGTCTCGGTAATCCGGAGTTTTTGATAATTCGGATCGTCTCGGTTTTAATTCATCCGGATTAGCGCGACACTACTGTAGTAGTTAGTATTTAAATGCATTTTACACATTGACGTGTTTATTTGTAGTTTTCTTATAAATATTTATATTATTGCTATTATATTATTATTAATTTATAATTTATCAGTAATAATAAAATTTTTATTACAAAAGTGTAACGTTTTCCCGCCTTATTTTCTCATTGGTCAAAACTCAGGTACAAAAAATGAAGGTAGCCATGTTTGTTACGCATGCGCTATTAACACGCACTTTGACGATGGCGTTAGCGTCATGGCGTCTGTTGGTCGTTGAAGCCGAAAATTTTGTTGTGTTAACGGTATAAAACGTTGAAAATGAGTATTTTGTGTTTATAAAATGTATGATGCGTGTTGTGTTTTAACTTCTTGTTTTTGAAATTCTATTCAGGTGATACAAAAACTTAAAACCACTGAAATAAAGGTGGAGGACTTTGTTTGGTGTTTTGGTGTAAAATGTAAAACTGCAGTTTTCAAGTTTTCAATATATCGGATGGAAACGGTAAGTAAGTCTTTCTATTTCAATTTTATAAGTTTTAAAACACAAATACACGGTGGATGATTATAATAATATAGGGTTTTTAATTGACTATGGCGCCAGTGTAATGTAAAAAAAACAGAGAAGCGTCAAAATTGCGATTTGAAAACGCAACTTTTAACGGTTTTAGCCAAAAATTCAAACCCAAAAAATATTGTGCTATTATTTATCGTGATATTTTCATGCTAATATAAAATTTTACTGAATGAAATCGACATAAACTGATGCGAAATTTACGGTCCATGATTACTTGATTTTATTATTTATGTCAACCAGAGAAATAGAGTAAGGAGACTGCTGATTAAATGTACGCGTAAATGAGATATCTACAGCCGCCATTTTAAATGCTAATACAACTTATAAAAATTAGCAGTTATTAAGCAGAGACAACCAGTAATGTTATTGTTATTATTAGTTTTCTAATTTGTTTTATTTTCTGATGACTTTCAAAATCCATTTTCAACCAAAACTGCAATTTGCCGGTATACAATAAATTAAGACTTCCGTCCACTGAGTTGAGGTTATTCTTTCCAGTATTTTAAAATTAACTCTTCACAGTGCTTTACACTACGTTACCACATCTCTGGTATACACTTTTTTAATGCTGCAGTTTAAACATATCGGACTTTATTTGATTCCAGTTCTGCATGCCCAATGTTTTTCTGATAATATTCTTTGTATGGGTGATTTTATAGTAAATGTATTTTCGGTGTCCCTAAAGAAAAAGTAATCAATTTAATTAAATATTAATTATTTTACACGTTGGCAATATCTATGTATGTGTAATGATAAGGGCCAAATGATATTTACTATTTTTTTAAAGTTTTATACGTACTAGGGAAAAATGTATAATTAGGAGGAGTGCACAGAGTGTTGGAAAATTGAGACAGGTAAACTAATTTGTTTAGTAAAGTAATTTGGGTAATAATTTATTTTGATTACCATTTTTTGGCAATTATATTTCTTTGGAGTTTATATTACCTCACTAAATAATAATTTTTACTTAACTTGCTTTACATTCTAGTGACTGTTGTGTTTTAAAAAATTGGCAACTTTCAAGTCTGGAGTCATTTTCTGTTTTTTTGTACGTTTTAACTTTTTTTGATATTTTTTTAACTTTTATCGCAATTGCTCTTTCTTAATTTTTTGTTTTATTATAATTTTATTGCGTAGTTTTCGTTGACATTTTGATCGTCTTCCAGCAGCTGCAGCTGTAGTATTTTTTTTTTGAAGAAGTGGAATTTGTTTGTCATTATTAAGTGAAGGTGAATTTACCGGATTGTTTCTAACAAATCTTCTTCTGTACTTTCTGATTACGATTGTGAATTAAATTCGGAACCTAAAATAATGCGTGCTTAATTTCATTATATTTTAAGTTTTTATCTAGTTATGTTCTAAGTTTCATCTAAATTATTTACTCTTACAGTAAAACGAATCATCCAATTTGGTTTATCATTAGTACCCTCTCTTAGTATTTTGTCATGTATGTACATAGATGCTAAACTTGGCATCAGCAAACAGTCTTAGAGATGATATATTCTCAGATATATCTGAAGCTGCTACAAACAATCAATTTTAATTTGTGAAATTTGTGTATAATACCAAACTACTTCTGCCGTCTATTCTAATGTCTGCTAGTTTATTTTTACAAAAGTTTTACAAAATTTAAATTTACTCCAAATTAAGCTAGAAATGATAGCTCTAGAATAACAATAAAATTAATCGTTTTTTCTTTAAAGTTTGAAGCATTTTTATCTTGATTGATTTTTATAAATCAATTTTATTCAAAAACTTAATTTACTTCTTCTCGAAATCTATCTCTAGCTCTAATGTTTGGTTTGGTTATTTTGCCACTATTATCTACTTTAGGATAATATCTTTGTCCAGTTTATTTTTGATGTTGGCTTTGTTGAATTTTTTTCTAAAATTGTCTTTTTTTTCTTTTTCGGTAGATGACAGTCTGACCTTTTATGTGTACGAATACTCTGACAATAATAAAACCACTTGCCAGTACTCAACATTGAGCAATCGGCTGTCCTAGTTCATTGCATCGATAACATTTTTCAGTAATTTGTTGTATTATATTTCTTTACTTTACTTTTTTTTCTACTTCTATTTGAGTAATAAGTGATTTTATTTTGTCTAAGTTTATTTCTTTGAAGGAAGTTTGTCTTCTAATTAAGTAAATGTTTTGTAACTCAGGCATAACTCGAGAAATAGCTTGATAAAACGACAAACGTTTTCCTGTTCAGTAAACAGTAGTACACCATCATTTGATTTGTACTCTCACAATTAAGTCAAATCTTTCACAAAAATTTGATAGTTTTTTTTTTCTTTGGCCATTTTTATTTCGTACAATTTAGTTCAAACTGAGGTGTGTGGAACATTTCTTTCACTTTTTTTAAATACTCTTATTAGTCTATTTGTCGTTTCATTCCTTTCTATGAAATTTTTATCATTTTTAGTACTTGTTTTGACTTCACATGCTTTAATTTGGGTTTGTGTTTGTTCTAGTCTTAATTTTTTGATCTCTAAATTTGCATTTAAAATGTCACAAATTTTTGATATTATTTGACTTGCGTCTGTTATGACATTTGTTAAAATCTTTAACACTGAATACAGTTTGTCTAATTGAATTCTTTTCTGATTCCAGTGAAGGATTACTAGTTTTTCGGATTTGTACCTTCTCTAAAATATTAATCCGCTGCTTCTTATTGTTCATTTTTTTTAATCTCTCTACTATTAAAATTGATTAATAACTGGATTTTTCCAAAATTCTTTAAATTTAGACCTAACGTCTAAACTTTATAGCATTTGAACTCTGTAACGTTTAAATTTTGTAACATCTAAAGCCTATAACATCTAAATTTAATAAAATCTGAACTCTAAAACATCTAATCTCAATTTAACCAAATTTGTACTTTTCTTTTAGGATTTAGTATATCAGCTCTAATTTCAAAGTTTTTATATTCGTTTTTGCCATTATTTTTTCTTGATATTCTATTAGTTGTAGTTTTACATTGTTGGAGTGATACCTGCACAAAGAAAGCAGTGTTGCGGAGTTGAAGTTAATGGTGGGGTGTAGGTAATATTTTGAGAGCTGTCTCTCCTCTTCGTAGGAGTGAAGAAGCGGAGAGTAGAGCAGCGAAGTATAGAGTAATGAGCAAAATTTCTAAGAGAAGAGTAGAGCAAATTTTGGTGTGTCATCATCGTCAACCAAATGCGAACTATCTGGCGTTAATGCGTGTAGGCCTGTTGCGCTTACTTTCCTCTCTCGCATCGAAGCAAAAGAGAGTCACTTATTTTTGATTGACGTAAACAAAAGCAAAACATATTTTGGACTAAGTACTCTCTAAATATGGTTCAAGCGAGACAATAAAATAAATAATTTTAGCAAAAAATAAAAATGAAATATTTGAGATCGCAACAAATTATCTTTGGCTACAGCCGCTGTTGCTCCACACTTTTTTCGTTTTTTTGGAAGAAGCTCCTCTTTTGTTATTTGTTAAATTTTTTTCAACTTGACTCTCACTTGTCTATAGAAATGCTTATTTAATACAAAATGTATGTTATTGTCATTTTACCAAAAAAATTTTCACTTTTTTTCATTTTTTGAAGAAGGTCCTTTTTCGTTATTTGTAAATTTTTTTAAGTTGACTTTCAGTTATCTATAGAAATGCTTATTTAATATAAAGGTACATATGTTACTGTGTTTTTACCAAAAAAATTTTTGAAGCCAGTTTGTACATTTTATTTATTCTAACATTAAAAGTAAGTTGCTTTTTTTCTGAACAATAAGAAATTACTCTTGGGGAGAGGAGGACTTGTGAAGATGAAGATTCTTGCACGGCAGACATTCTCTCATTTTCCAAATTTGATTGACAATAGTGACAACTATCAATTATTTTAAATTTTTCCTTTACAATCATGCAATGTGATAATCAAAAAATTACTATTTATTAGGTTTGCCAACATACTGTTTGTCAGTTTGACAGTGTATACGTCATGTGAATAAACAGTAGGAAAACAAATTCTTTGCGAAAGTCTATCTTAATTTCACCTACAATGAAAGTTAATAATGGTGTTATTGTTGATACCTTTTTGGCTCATTTTTCTAAATCAGTTTTTGTCTCAACCAATAGAAAATTTTCTACAAATAATATTTCTTTTAACAATAATATTTTATTTGTCAAATCTGACAGCACTAATAAAGAGGTTGAGTCAGCTATACCAAAATTATAATCGAATACCTAATACAATTATGCAGAAACTCTTAAGAAAGATAAATATTTACTTTTCTAGATTAAAAATAGAAACAAATACTTAAGTAATTCTTATTTATCTGAATTTAACGCAACAACTAATCTAACTTGTAAACTTAGAAAAGTTAATAGACAATTTTGGATTACATTTTTTAAAATAACTTGATAGTGTTAAAAACTATGCGTGGAGAGGTCTGACTATTCAAAAATATCCTGTAGACAATTTTGTCATTCTGTCTTTTTGGCTGAACATTAAAATGGTTGCGTTTTATGTTCTCATACTTAAATCCTACCTACCTCTTATTCTCTGGACGAAGCCGCCAGAACCGATCTGCGGAAATTTGATGGAAATCAAGCTGGTCAACACAGTTTTTTTTTAAATTGAAAATTGTTTTTTTATTTAACCGTTCTATACAATTAAAAATATAAGGTCACAAGTAGATTGTTGTATCTGTTGGACACACATTGGGATGTAAATTTTACAGAACAAAATCTATTTTTTCTCTTGTGTACAAAAAAATTGAAAATAGATCAATTTAAGTTTAAACTGAGACAAATTTCTGAAAGACTTTAAAACTTTTGACGCTTTTCTATTTTCTTCTTGTAATGTAGTCATTACACAAGTACCATTTGGTACGCGTTAACAAAAGTGTATGGGCAACTTTTATAGCTTACTTTGATTGATAAACATTTTGTGTTTACAGTTTTTTTTGATTTTTTTTTGAAATTTTAGTGTGACAATACTTCTATGCGATTACGCGATGTGAAGAAAAAACGAATTTGTAATTTATTGTCAAACTGGACAGTAATAGGTTACTTTCTGATAAGTAAGAACCTCGCATTACCTTCTAAATAACTGTTCTAGATAATTGCGCTTTATAGAAAAGAATTTTACAAAATTTTGGTCATTTATTTAGTAAATGATACTGAAATTATTTTTTAACGTAGCATAGAGCTGTGATAAGAGACTATCTACATACATTTTTAAAACTAATTTTTTCTAATCCAGGGATTTCAAACTCAAAGTTTATTGCAAACCAATAAATAAAGTGTAAATTTTAAATGGGCTACACAAAGGTACAATATTTTTTGCCGATGCTTTTCACTGGCCATTTTTTCTGGAAAGAATATTTTATTTAAATATAGCTTTTCTAGTTTCTAAAACTGCTGTATTTGGATCTGAATGTCTGTATTTTTAGTCAAGTTACAAAGAACTGAATTATATGCATTTTGATCTGTTCTGTATAGTTCAGAAACAGTCTACTCAAAAGCTGTATTTTGTATAACTGGTTTATTTTTTACCTAAACTGATAATTTTATTTGCTAGAATTTTCTAAAAAAATCCTCGTCTATTGTTAAGTCAACCTTTTGAGGTTTGTGAAAGGTAGAATCAGACAATTCAATATTATTTGGGATGTTTACGTTTCTTTTTTTTTTCTGAACGATGTTGGGTCTAATTTAGAAAAAATCATAAAAATAATTACCCAGCAGTCTACTCGTCGAAATCTCTTTCTCTGTTTGTCAATGCTTACAAAACACCAGAAAAGTGTTTAGTTGAAGCAATTTATACAACAAAAGTACATTTTGATGTACATTTTGATGTAATAGGGTTAATTTTGAGCCATGGAAATTATGGCTAGGCCTTTTATTTGAAGAAAGGTCTATTAGTTTTAGATGAAAAAAATTTAAATTTTTTGACATCTGTTTCTTTTCATTAGAAATCTGGTTTCATGATTTTATCAAGCAGATCAGAGTTAAATCCTACTTCGAAAGAAGTGTATGTTAAATGCGGTTGTGATATTTTTGTATTTGAAAGAATTTTCTTTTCAATAAAATTTTTAGCAAATATTTTTTGAGACTGTGTTTGGTTGATTTTTTTTGCAATGTCTAATATAAATCGAGGTCATTTTGGTAGCAGTCGCAAAATTCAAACTACTATCTTCGATCCTATTCTCGGAAAATATGTTTTTTTTCTGTTTGTTTAGAAATGATTGTGTCCATTGGTTGTTTACGTTTTTTCATGAACAACTTTTTAAGTTCTACAACAAGTTCAAATTTTAAATGACCATTTTTTTTCACCGACATGCTTTTTACGGGCTATTTCTTCTTGAAAGAGTATTTTATTTGGAAATAGCTTTTCTAGTTTTCAAAACCCTTGTAATTGGATGCGAAAGTTTGTATCTTTAATCAAGTTACAAAGAACTGAATTATATGCACTTTGATCCGTTCTGTATAGTTCAGAAACAGTCTACTCAAAGGCTGTGTTTTGCGTAACCGTCTTATTTATTACCTAAACTGATAATTTTATTTGCTAGGATTTTCTAAAAAAAAGCAGATCAGATCGCTGCTCAAACAGGAAACGTAAGGTTATTTTATAGTTATTACAAGAACAAATAGTATTGTTGCATTTTTTAAGGCAGATAGCACCCATTAGCTGTGTAATTGCAATTTTTTGCAAATAAATGTTCGTATAATGACTACAGATAATGACTCAACTAGTCTTTAAAGTAGAAATCGAACAAATTTGAGTTGATTGATGTTATACTTACAATACTTTTTAAATCAGTTAGTCTAATTAATTTAGGCTTTTGAAGCACGAATTTTAAATTTATTACCGTCTGGAAAAAAGTTAAAGGCAGACGAGAAGGTTAACGTTTGAGGCAGTATTTTTTAAAATAAGTTAAAAGGTGTTATTATTACAGGCGGAGAGACGACCGCAAGAAAATGGGTGTATTAATTACTAGATCAAATTTTGAGTAAAAATAGTATTTATTGCTCAAAATGTCTTGGTTAGAGTTTTCTTTTGAAAACCTAATCCATCAAACCGGTGCTGGAAATTTTTCTAATTGCAGCCTTCTTTAAATTTACACAAATTTGCACCGATCTTTGAATTTAGATGGTAATATGTGCAAAGCAGCTTTATCTTGGTTGTTTTCAACTGCATTTGTTTTTCACTATACTTTGGTAGAAGTGCAGCTAAATTACTTACTACAGTTACTATTATTTATTTTACAAAGTAATATAAAATAATTACGTACGAATTGGCAGGAAGTGTTAATTTTAAATTAAAAATGTAATTTTTGCCTTAATTAATTATTTATTTTAAAACTTGGCTGGTTATTGCTAGAAGACCATTTATGCGCTTCGTGTTTATTGTCTACTTTTTTCTTTTTTGTCTTTTGGATCTTGAGATCTATGGGTATGACTTTTGCCATGATCTGGGCGGTCTCTACCGAAAATGTATGATGAAAAGCCGCCTTCCTAGGCCATTTTTTCACTCAGTTTTTGCAGATATTTTTTGTTTACAATGTTATTTAATTTTAAATCAGTGCCTTTCTGGGGACGATGGCTTTTTTACGTTTGATATTAGACAGAAAATCATAGCATTTGCTGTTATTTTTATCATATGTGATGCAAAGGACATTTTCTGGTCCATGTCAACTTCTAAGTAGCATACTACTTTTTTCGTGGTGTTAGTTTGTCATTTTCTACTGTAAAAATAATATTCTCATCCGGTCTTCATCTGAAATAAAAATGGTAGCACTGTAAATTTCACCTACCGCACTCTAATTTAAATAACTTAAAAAAACACTCCATTTTTTAAATTAAAAAAAAATTAAAACTTTTCGTTATTTATTAGTTTACCACAAGGTCACTTCAGGGTTTACAGTTATTGGCCAATCAAGATTGATGCTTTGATTTGATACCATAACAACAGACAAGTTCACATTCAAGGTATAAAACGTTCTTGAAAGAGCGTGTTTTCTGTGTTATAATTTTTTAATTTTTTTTCTTGATTTTCTATTCAAATGAAACCATAACTTGAAATAACTGAAACCAGGTGAAGAGTGATACATTTGGTGTTTGTGCACATAACGTGCTGTTGACAAAACACTTAAGGAAAATGGTAAGTCTGCTTAGCTACTATAATTTTATAAAATGTAGAAAGCAAATAAAGTTTAAAAAACAAACTTTCGGTGCGCAGTGTAATAATTAATAACGCATCGTATGCTTCTCTTATTAAAATAATTCAACGTTACTCTAAGCGAAAAATATCGAGTGACATTAATTGGTTGAAGCAAAAATAGTGGAGTGGCAATACTAAAAGTGTAGCTGCTTTTGTTGTCATCATTGTCATTAGTTGTTAGGTTATACACTCCTAACAATATTGATCTAAAACGCAGTAACAAACTGATAATAGTTTTCAATTTAAACGAAGGTGAATTTTATATATTGAATTCAATAAATGATAGAACTTAGAGATACTGTTCAAAATATTCGCCTCCAACTTGTAAGCAACACTGTACTCGCTTTGACATATTGCTGAACATACTACTCAACATTTCAAGCTCAATTTTTTATAAGAGAGTTCTAAAATATACGAAACTGTGTGAAAGTAAAGGTTAATTTTTGTGAAACCTGTTTATTGGGACAGACTTCGCCGACGTACTAAAATGTGGGGCTTTTGATTAACGATTTACGTTTTGAACAACATCTTGCGTAATAACAAAGAGTCGGTCAGTGGTTTTGCCTTTTCCGACGTTTCCAGTGGTTAAGAATTTGCTTACCATGGATTCTGTATTATTATTTCTAGACATGATTTCTAGACTAACTATGTGAATTCAATCTGTTAGTTCTTTGGTGTAATTTGGTTTTCTTAACACAAATCTGGATAGTAGTTTTACATTTTTTTTTCCTTTCTCCAGTTTCTCTTAAAGTTGCATAGATGGAAAATGTAGCAATGCTGTTTTTACGTTTGTTACACTTGTTCGGACTACTTCACTATGCTCAGACAACCCTAGAACACAGCTCTGTTCTTGTGTTTTTTGCCAAGAGACTATTTTTTTTTCTCTTGTCTCCAACCTCTCTTAAAGTTTATAGATAAGAAATGTAGCAATGCTGTTTCTACGTTTGTTACATTTGTTTAGACTACTTCTCTCTGCTCAGACAACTTTAGTGTACAGCTCTGTTTCTGGATTTCTTGCCAAGAGACTTTTTTTTCTTCTTTGTTTCTAACTCTTCTTTAAGTTGCATAGATGAGAAATGTATTAATGCTGTTTCTACTTTTATTAAACTTGTTTGAAATATTTCTATATGCTTAGACAACCTTGGAATACATTTCTGTTCTTGGGTTTCTTGTCAAGACACTTTTTTTTCTCTCTTGTCTTCAGCATCTCTTAATGTTGCCTAGATGGAAAATGCTGTTTCTATGTTTGTTACACTCGTTTGGACTACCTCTATATGCTCAGACAACCCTAGAATTTAGCTCTGTTCTTGGGTCTATTACTCCTGGAGAGTGCGCTGACCGACCTTTTACCTAAATATTCATATTTTCATCACATTCAGTGCCGGGAGATACCCATTTTAATACAGTTTTATAAATTACAAACCTAGGTCGTTCCATACCTTTTATACAAGACATATGGATTGAAATGCAATTCCAATTATTTATAATGCTAATCTAGCTTAATCTAACTGAGTTAACTATAAATACTCTATAAAATAACAATCCACATCTTATAAAATTCCATGCTTCTAAATCTTTGATCTTTGAGCTCAGCGAATTGTTTTTTTGTTTTTAACTTGTTTATTTACAAATTTGTTTATGGAAACGGCTGCTAGTATTAGAATTTTAATGGGGCACTCTATGATTATAAAATTATGTACTTTTAACGCCGTCGAAATTTCAACTTATAAAATTATTAAAACCTCGTAAATAAAATATTTAACAAATTTATTTTTTAAATTTAATTAATTAAATTTATTTATTTGTAACGAAAAGTAACAATTTGTAACATAATTAATATTTCAAGGTTCATTAATAAAATAATGAAAAATAATAAATATTTTATAAAAAAAAACATTTTATTTATAAGTTATCTACGTTATAAGTACTTTATATATAGTATATTAGCCATCCAGACTTGTCGTTCATACTCGGACTAAAAACTACTTTATTGTATTATGAAGTAAAGAAGTTCTAACATTCTTCCACATTTTGGAAAATTATGCAGTTTTTCAAATTAAAATAATACTTATAGCTAGACATAAACTTCAAAATGATTATACCATATGTATAATACAATAAAAAAGTCTATAACTATCTTAATTATTGAAGTGGGTTTGTTAGTATAATAAAGTTAATAAATAAGTTTTGACTATTTTTTTCTAAAAAAAAACTAACACGGCTTAAAAATTAACAGGAAAAAACTAAAAGGAATAGATTATGTCAAATGTACAAGAATATAACTAAATACACATTTTCTACTGTCGGAAAAAAACGCAAATTGTTAAAAACTTTGAAAAGTCATAGAAGCAACTATGATGATGACCATCAACGCACTCCAATCAGCAGGAAAAAGCAATTTTACTACTTAGACATATATCTGTTACATAAAAACATTTTTTTTTTAAAATAATATAATTCATAGTTGTGTGTTACGTCCATAATTTTAATTTTGAAAAAATTACGGAAAAGTGGACAGGAACAATAAAAGACTTTGCTATACAATCATTTGATTATGATTTAAACCAGACATACATTTGTCACTTAAGAACATTTTTTTTTTCTAATTGAAATATATAATAGTCTATATCTGTTACGTCCATTATTTAAATTTAGAGAAAAATACGGAAAAGTGGTCTGGAGTAATAAAAGACTTTGATATACAGCTATTAGATTATGATTCAAATTAGACATACATATGTCACTTAATTTTTTTTATATGGAATATTTCGTAGTTCATGTTGTCTATTACGTCCGTAATTTAAATTTAGAAAAAAATCACAAAAAAATACACTGGAGCAATAAAATACTTTGCTATACAGACATTTAATTATAATTCAAATTAGACATATATCTGTCACTTAAAAATTATTTTTTTTTCTAATTGGAAAATTTCATAGTTCATGTTGTCTGTTACGTCCATAATTTAAATTTAGAAAAAATCACGGAAAAGTGGACTGGAGTAATAAGAGACTTTGTTATACAGCTATTAGATTATGATTCAAATTAGACATACATATGTCATTTTTTTTATATGGAATATTTCGTAGTCCATGTTGTCTATTACGTCCGTAATTTAAATTTAGAAAAACATCACAAAAAAATACACTGGAGCAATAAAATACTTTGCTATACAGCCATTTAATTATAATTTAAATTAGACATATATCTGTCACTTAAAAATTATTTTTTTTTCTAATTAGAAAATTTTATAGTTCATGTTGTCTGTTACGTCCATAATTTAAATTTAGAAAAAATCACGGAAATATGGACTGGAGCAATAAAAGACTTTGCAATACAGCCATTTGATTATGATTTAAATTAGGCATACATCTGCCATTAATTTTTTTTCTAGTTGGAAAATTTTATGGTTCATGTTGTCTGTTACGTCCATAATTTAAATTTAGAATAAAATTACAAGAAAATACACTGGAGCAATAAAATACTTTGCTATACAGCCATTTAATTATAATTCAAATTAGACATATATCTGTCACTTAAAAATTAATTTTTTTCCTAATTGGAAAATTTCATAGTCTATGTTGTCTGTTACGTCCATAATTTAAATTTAGAAAAAATCACGGAAAAGTGGACTGGAGTAATAAGAGACTTTGCTATACAGCTATTAGATTATGATTCAAATTAGACATACATATGTCACTTAATTTTTTCTTTATATGGAATATTTCGTAGTCCATGTTGTCTATTACGTCCGTAATTTAAATTTAGAAAAAAATCAAAAAAAATACACTGGAGCAATAAAATACTTTGCTATACATCGATTTAATTATAATTTAAATTAGACATATATCTGTCACTTAAAAATTATTTTTTTTCCTAATTGGAAAATTTCATAGTCTATGTTGTCTGTTACGTCCATAATTTAAATTTAGAAAATATCACGGAAAAGTGGACTGGAGTAATAAGAGACTTTGCTATACAGCTATTAGATTATGATTCAAATTAGACATACATATGTCATTTATTTTATTTTTTGTTTATATATGAAATATTTCGTAGTCCATGTTGTCTGTTACGTCCATAATTTAAATTTAGAAAAAATTACGGAAAAGTGGACTGGAGTAATAAGAGACTTTGTTATACAGCTATTAGATTATGATTCAAATTAAACATACATCTGTCACATAAAAGCATTTTTTTTCTAAATGAAATATTTCATAGTCTTATGTTGCGTGTTACGTTTATCATTTAAATTAGAAAAAAGTCACGCAAAAGTGGACTGAAGCAATAAAAGACTTTGCTATACAGCTATTTGATTATGATCAAATTAGACATAATTTATCACATAAAAACATTTTTTTTTCTAGGTGATATATTTTATCTGTTGCGTCTATTATTCAAATTAAGAATAAATCACAAAAAATTGGATTGAAGCAATAAAAAACTTTGCTATACAGCCATTTGATTATGATTTAAATTAGACATACATCTGTCACATAAAAACATTTTTTTTCTAAATGATATAATTCATAGCCTATGTTGTGTGTTAAGTTCATTATTTAAATTTAGAAAAAATTACGGAAAAGAGGACTGGAGCAATAAAAGACTTTGAAGTTTTTTTATTGCTAGATCTATGTTTACTGATTCAGTATATAGTGCAATGTCAACTGCATATAAGGCAATTTGTGATTGTGCCAATTATGGCAAATCTCTGGTGATAGATTTTATAGAATAGGAGCCAGTAATGACCCCCTCTCTGATTCTTCTTGTTATTGATTTTTAATTTTTTTAAATTTTAATTTTTAATGTTGATAATTAACTTATAAATTAGACTTGCATTGCTAACTTTATCTAAAATTTTTCTATGTTTAAAAAACTGTTTTCTTCTTTTTCTGCTAGTTGTTTCTTATATCTGATGTTATTCTTTCGATTTGTTGTATTGTTCTTTGCTGTAGCTTGAAGCCAAATTGCTGATTAAGAAAAATTGTTTTACTTCTATTTGTTTATCTAATTGGTTTTTAATTATTTTTCTTCTAAGTTTACTCAGTGTGTTTAGCAGGTCTGTAGCTGTTTGCTGGGTTTTCCTGGTTTATGAACTAAAATTATATCAGCATTTTTACATTTATTTGGAAAGTAATTTATTTTTGTGATTACATTTATTATGTCGGTTATTATTATAATCGATGTTGGGTAGAAATTCTTGATCATTTCGAACATTATTAAGTCTGATTTTAGAGTTTTTCTATTTGGCAAAGTTTTTATTACACTGGTAACCTCTTCTGTTGAATCCTTGAGTTTTTCAACTTTTATTTGTGGCAATGCAAGTACTGTTTGTGTTTCTACTAGTTGTTGTTTCCAGGACAAGGTGGGTTTTGTGTAAATTATTATTATAAATTAATATTAAAGCAAGTACTAATTTCTCTGACTGGCAAAGCGTCTTATATACCTAAAATCCGCTCGCTTCCAGAGTAATAGACGACTTTAATGCCAACAATTTCTTTGACAATCAAAACATTACTACGATTTTTTATAGCAAGGAAGTAATTTTATTGATTTTTTAGTGACGTAACGTAAAAGTTTTTGACGTCGCAATTAAACTCAAAATAATAAATTTTCTTTATTTAGAAGATTTTTCTACATTCTAGGCATAAATTTTACATAAATTAGTTATTTAAAAATAATATATCAGTTTTGTTATTTTTTGGGAAATAATTTTCATTTCTTTATAAAATAAAACATTTTATTAATAATGTAAAAATAAAAACATGAATTTACACAATTATTAAATTAATTTTTGGTAGAATTGCATTTTTTAATTGCCCGTAATTTTATCTAGTGAGTTTTTCACTATGGAACCCATCTGGAGGATCAACACAGGGAATCGCTTTTTGATCTCGGATGGTCTCAAGTGCTGTATTCAGTCGTACTTTTGTCTTCTGATACTTCTGATATATTTTTTTGTTTAAGGAGTGTCAAACTTAAAAAGTTTTGACGTTTCAGAGCACTATTTTTGAGAGTAGCATTCTATTTTTTTTTGTTTTTAGACTATAATAAAAATACCTTTTTTACACAAATGAATAACAAGCGCATGAGATTTTTCTATATGGTGAAGTTTATGTGATTTAATGTGGTTTAGTTGTTTTCTCGCTCTGTCTGAGAAAATCTTAAGTCTTAATGTAAATTACGGTTTTTAGAAGTCGATTTACTTTCTAGGTAAGTATAATAATATACTATTTTTTCTGAAAAATTTAAAACACGAGAATAAAAAAATAAATAACAGGCAATGCAATGCGATTGAAAAAGCGTGGTATGCTTTAGCACAAAGTAGTGTTATAAGAAGTTATAAAATGGTGAGTCTGTTCAAGAAAGGGGTGGAATTAACTTGGATGGAAATTTTTCAATGAATTATTTTATATGTTTTACTTATTTTGATAGGGCAAAAAAAAACAAAGTTAACAACGCATAAAAGCGTATTAGGCGAAACTATTTTATAAGATTTCTACTACTTCTGATAAGAATGAAGTAGAATAATTGTAGCACATAGTATTTGCTCTAATTGTGGAACTGATATTGCCATGTTTTTAAAACAATTATTGCCGTCTGTTTCGGTCCGTTGATATACTGAATAGGTGTGAGCAATTATGATAAGAAACTAAGTACCTATAATAAAACACAAGCGAGTGCTGTGCTGCATATCAACTACCCACAGACCACCTATTAGGCGAGGTGCCAATGCTGTGCATGCATACTAAACCAATAAATCGGACACAGAAATACAAAAATGTAAATGATGGAAAAGGATGTACCCTGTATCCGAAAAAAACCGTTTTTGTCGTAGTCAACTGCTTGACAGACGACCTAATTAAGGTGCTCATCTGCTTTGTAAAAAGTTCGGAGAGCGATTTTATAAAGAAATTCTTTGAATAATAGGAGTTTGCCATCCCGGTGTTGTTAGAAACCTTCTCTTTCAATGCTTGAAATGAAATATTGTCAAGACTAAAAACTTTTCAAACCTTAAGCTCTTGAATGACCTTTATCTTGCCTAGAGCTTCGACTGTATCTTTGATGTCTATAATGAGATCTACGTTTTCCAACTTTTCTTTAATTGTGTGGATAATTTTATGGGAATTATGTATTGAGAAGTAGTGTTTTGCTTTTTACTGGAGTGCCTTGGGCATTTTTCGCATTGACTTGCCGCACGGTTAAAGGTTTTAAAGTCTTTTTTAAATTGTTGGTTTTTAAAATCAAAGACATATTTTAACTTTAAACTGAATTTGATTTGCTATCTGTTTGTCAACGGTAAGACAATGCAATTGTCTTAATTTTTATTTTTTTTATTTTGTTAACGATTTTATGGGACATTGCGGTACTATGTCTGAGACAGGAGGTAGTTTTTGTTCAAACTCTGATGGGCTTCGTGTTTTTTTTTCTCAGAGGTTGCAACGTTTTTGTCTTGTTCGTTTTTGTTCTGGATTATTCTGATTGCACCGTAGTTATTAGCAATCTGTATTGGTTTTTAGGCTATATTGGTTTTCTTTCAGATTTGCATCAAATCGAGACTGTGTTGTAAACTCAGCTTATCTAACACAGTCAACTGGATCTAAAGTAGAACGTTTTTGGCGATTGCTATGTCTAGTAGTCAATTTGTTCCTAGAAATTTATGTTTACGATATGTCTGATTTTTGTTGCTTCTACGACAGTTTGTGTAGAACATTATAGGTCTGTTAAGTAACTAAGCGTTTATTGTTATAACGTCTAATATTTGGTTTTATATGCATAATATATTGTGTTATACAATATTTGGATATCAGAGATACTATACAAAGTGGTAATGATTCTAGAAATATTATGTAATCATAAGTATTTTGTTAGTACTGTGGGTCAGTCGTATTTCCATGGTTGCTGTGATTCAGTCTTAGAGTGATTGAGGTACCAATAATACATTTCTAAGCTATCCCTGTATTTATACAGAAATGTTTTAAAAAATCAGGTGATTAGAGTATTTTTTCACGCGCATATGCGCAGCCAATACCGTTCTTGTTGGCGTTGTTGAATAAATACTCTATTAGTTATTGTTGCATAGAGTTTGGATTTTTTTATTTGTTTAAGAGTGTTCCACTAAATAAAACATATAAATGATACGATCGTCAAAATATATGTATTTAAGAGTTTTTATTTAATAAATTTGTAAGTTTTGACTTATAATTTACAGATGGCATTCCAAATATAAATGGGATATAAAGGCGAGCATGCAGAAGTACAAATTTTTGTAATTTTCTATCATAGGGTTTTTGTTTCGGTTGGTGGTGTTTTTATTAATTCAAAATTATGTCTTTAATTTTTTTTTAATTTTTATGTAATGGAACATATGAGTGACGTAATGGCACATATTTCATCCTACTAATAATTTTAGAAATACTTTAATACACAAAATGTGTTATGCTTCAACTTGAATTAATAACCAAGTGTCTGATAGTTATGGCCAATTTTGGAAACATAGGCTTACTGTGCTATGAAAATAAATTTTTTCAGAGCTTCCTACGATTAAAAAACGTTATAATTATGTAATTGATACAAAATATATTTAAAAGTGTACAATTTGTAGACATTGTATTGGTTGTCATAGAAAATCCATAGAAATTGAAAGTTTTCGGTTTCTATTTTAGCTGTTTTTTTTATTGGCAGAATTAGACTAAAAATGTTGTATTATGGAACATTTGAGGTTTTAATTAAGAAGACTAGTAAAAAAAGCGAGGCCAAATTAGTTTTCGTCATTCTTAATTAAAAAAAACCAACGTAATATGCGTAATTTTAAAAAAAAGTTAGACAGTTTGTAAAACACTTGATCACCATCATGGTAACGTTATAAAATTTTAGATCAGAAGTGTTCTAATTTTAATGTTGATCAACTTTAATTAATAGATCAAAATTTTTATTGGTTAAATGGCTTTATTTTTTTTTGGTTTTGAGGCCTAAATGTTTTTCTATTTGCTCTTAAATTGCGAGGTTTACAAGTTTTTTATACTTTTATTCTAGAATGCCATTATGGTCTTAACAATAAAGGCAAAAATATAAATATTTTGAAGGAGTCAGACATAATTTTTCAATAATAGCATTGTTACTAGTAATGATTTGTTACTATGGTAACAAATTAAAAAAGTACTGCAGAAATATGTAACAGACAACAAGCTTTCGAAACAACTTGAGACGGTGCCAATCTAATTGATGTTAAAAGAAATATATTGTAATATTAATGTAATTAAACAATTTAAAGATAAGATATTTGGTGTTTGAATGAAGATACTTATTATTGTATAAAAACTTTATTGTACTTATTTTCGAAATTCATTTTATGAGTTGCGGGAGCAAAAAGAAATAATAGGGTTTAGATCAGGTGAATAAAATGGATGAGGCAGCAAACTGCAGTGAGGGACGCATTATCATGATATAAGAGAACTTTTTCTGGTGTACAACCTTCTTTTTATTGGCATCAAAATTAAGCCGCAGGTTCTACTCTTAGTGGTGCCCTTCCGTCAATACCTTTAAGTTTCAGCTTTGCAACCATACTTCTCCTGGAACCCAAAAGCTTTGGTTTTCTGAAAGCTACCCGCCGAGTCATCGGAGGAACGTTGGCGGATCAATAGCTGGCATCGTTTATGATTATCGCCTTCGCACTCCTAACTTTCGTTTTTAATCAATAAAAGCGTTTTTGGCAAATGCTTTTGCTTCTGTCCTTACCTTTATTTTATAATTATAATTTTTTAATTTTACCTCTAACGTCGCAATACGAATTTCTATCGCTAAAGCTGAATAATATTAATCAATAATTATTGTTCTTTTTTTTTCTAAACAGTTAATAAACAGTTGCACTTCTTTATTGATACATCAATGACTTCAAATTCTGACGGTAGTGACAGAGTACCATTTTAGCCTCGTTGGTGCTATTTTCTCTCTCTCTACGATTGAAGCAGGGTAGACTTGCTGGGTAATTATCTAGATAATCAGAATAAGCTTTTAAATTGTATTTTAATGTTTTACATTACTGTTTAATAGATTAGGATACATTATTTATACTGTAGAATACTGTGCTGTAGACTGACAATGACACTAACTCTTAACAACTTCGATTCGATGACTTGAAATTGTGCAGTTAACAAAACGTTTGAAAATTTTAGCAAACGATTATAGTTTTCGTGTAATAAAAAAATATTTAAAAGCAGTAGCACTTAATTTAAATTTATAGATTTCATTTAGTTTGTATTTCTTGTTTTTCATTATTAAATAATTTATTTTTTAATAATTTAAAATATTAAGCGTGTAACGGTCATCCGATAGAAGGCGCTAAAACGACAGCCCCACTTGTTTAATCTTTGTTAAACAGATCTTTTCTTTTTTTATAATAATAAAAATGTATGCCAAATTGTAATAGGTCAGTAACTGGGACCTATTGCTCAAAGAAATTGCATCAAATATTTCAGCATATTGAAACAATTGTAAACAAAGAGTTAGAGGTATCGAGGTATCGGAGGTGAATAAAATGGATAAGGCAGCAAAGTACTGTGAGGGACTCATTATCATTATATAAGAGAACTTTTTCTGGTGTACAATCTTCTTTTCATTGGCATCAAAATTAAGCCGCAGGCTCCACTCCTGGTGGTGTCCTTTCGTCAGTTTTTTTTAAGTTTTAGCTTTGCAACCATACTTCCCCCGAACCCAAAAGCTTTGGTTTTCTGAAAGCTACCCGCCGAGTCATCGGAGGAACGTCGGCGGATCAATAGCTGGCATCGTTTATGATTATCGCCTTCGCACTCCTAACTTTCGTTTTTGATCAATGAAAGCGTTTTTGGCAAATGCTTTCGTTTCTGTCCGTCTTGCGACAATCCAAGAATTTTACCTCTAACGTCGCAACACGAATTTCTATCGCGAATGCTGAATAATATTAATCAATAATTGTTCTTTTTTTTTCTACACAGTTAATAAACATTTCGCTTTAGAATCTCAAAAATTATGGTTATAGCTTTATTGGGCGGCATAACAGTTTTTGTTTTTTTACTCATTATTTTGATTTTATTTTTGTTTCTCCAGTATAATAATATATCCAAGTTTCAACTTGGAATTGTTAACCAGTTTTCTGATGATATGGTTATGACCAATTTTGGAACATATGGTCATATTGTATTACGAAAATATTTCTAGATATTTTCGATTAGGAGACGTCACAATTATGTAATTGCTAAATTTTCGTTATTGAAAATTTTCGTTATTGAAAATTTTCGCAAGTTGTTTCAGATATGATTTGAATGTCTTTTCTTGTTTTTTTGTGGGACTGGCAGTCCTGTGGCTTAGTATTTTAATGATAAAATAAAAACAATTACAGCTACGGCGTCGTATATTTTCACCATCTTAAATTGAACTTGTTGCCTGAGTTTTATGCAAAGGATTAGTTTTATCACTTTTTGTAGTGTAAGCAGCTATTTCTCGGTTTATTGAAATTATGTTTGTATTTAACAAGTTTTGGGTTTAGCTCACAGAGAAGAAAATAGTTCTCTTAAGTATCAGATACATATAAAAATCAAGTCCAAGTCTACAAGATTGATTTTTTTGTCGACGTTTAAAGCGTCTGGCGATAATTGCAAGTGTAACAAATATGTCTTACAAAACATATGTGAAAAGTAGTCTTTAGACTATTAGGTAAAGTGGGTAATAATTTTAATTACCTATAACACCTGGTACCTGAGATTTGGCCTATGACACAAGCTAGCAGGTACGCTTACGATATATATTATTGTTCTATTTGTTCTATTGTACACATTTTGTTCATCAGAAAATAAGTAAGGTTTGGCAGCCCTGGGATCTTGGACTACTTTTTCAAAAATAAATTTTCAAATACATTAGGTAAATAACTATACCCGGATCACTTTTGTAATAATAAATTTCAAAATTCAACCCAAAATTTTGGCTTTGTTAATTATGTTATACGATAACGTCAACGTGGCATTGTCATATAACATGATCTACATTTTAAAAACCGGAATTTTCGGTAAAAAACATAGTTCACAAAGCCAAAATTTTGGGTTGAATTTTGAAATTTATTATTACAAAAGTGATCCGGGTTTATTATAAAATCAGAAAAAACGTATTAGGTACCACTTTGGAACTGGTTATTCCAGTAAGAAAACCTGTTATACATTTGTATTCACTACTAAAAGTATTTACGTTCATTTTTTATAATTTTTATTTTCGGTTATTAAATTTTATAGTTTTTGAATACTCGTGCAGTTTATTCCTTTATTAAAAAGTATTTTATTCAACACCTCTCTATTATTGTAACGAAGCGTTCTAATAATGCCGTAAACAAAACAAGATAACGCCCAGCAGCTGATTCGGACCGCGTGATCGCGACGTCATACGTATACGTCAGGGCAGTAGTGGTGGTATAATTCCCACCACACCGAGAACCACCACCAACGCTTCGCTACGATACTCCTCTCATACCTCTCGCCTACAAACGAAGCCTATATATTGCGCCTACCGCCTCCGATATTTTCATACTTGCAGGAGCATTATCCCTGTAAGTAGCCACCCCCAGACCCCTCCACCCCTGGAGCATTAACCTAGGGGTTTCCTCTCCGATACCGCTACCCACGGAGCATTAACCCGTTGGTAGAGTCCTCTCCGAAACCGCTACCCACGGAGCATCAACCTGTGGGTGAATCCTACCTCCCCTCCATTACAAGTGCGGGCCACCGGAGCGGACACGTCAAGGACGAGGGACCGAGGGCGAGGAGACGAGGGCGAGGAGACGAGGACGAGAAGCCGACGACGAGGAGTCGAGGACGGGGGATCGCCGGGGACGAGGCCGTGTATATATTAGTAGAAGATTCGTTTTGTTTTGTTCAGAAGTAATGTTTTTATTTTATTTTTATTCTGAACATAGTTTTATACTGTCAATAAAATCCCATCAAAGCCGCTCTTCTCTCTCTCTACGATATCCAGAATCCGACACGGAAACAACCGTTACATTATGATGTTATAAGAATAATGTTTTTGAGTGAAATATGGGGTCTATAAAACATAAGTGCTTTTATGAATTAATAATATAACTGTTTTTATATAATTAACAGTTTACAGAAAATGGAACAATTTATTGAGCATCAAAAAATATAATACATAAAATTACAATCATAAGAAACAGGAATCTCAGATGAAATCATTTGTTGAGATTTACGTTAACATTTATATTAAAAGATATAACTTTATTTGCTTTATTTTTTGTCACTTCAATGTTGTTTCCACATTCATTTGATTTTTGCTTTTTAGTATTCACAATAACATTGCCTTCTGTTTTTGAATTTCCACCCAGTATCTTCTTAGCAATGTCTATTTTGCTCAAAATTGACTCTTCGGCATACGCTTGTGCCACGGTTGTCGACTTTAATCGTTTATGACGTTGGATTATACCAAGATCGGCTCCAGCGTTGAACAATAAACTCGCTGATGTGCGTCTCATACTGTGTCTTGTGTAAGACTCTGATTCTGGTAATTTCAAAAAATTAGCTACTACTGATGGTATTTTGGATAGACTATTTATTTCTAGTAGCTGTATTGTGCATTTCTCATTTCTATAGCACAAAAACAACTGTTGTGAGAAATATTGTTAAGTCGGAGACATATATTTTCTACAAATATCCAGCACATTAACTGCAAATCTTTCTTCTATAATTGTAAAGCTGCGTGAAACATATGTTTTTGTATCTGGTACAGATACCAACATATAAGATTCTTTATCTTCTACGTTATTGATTGACATGTTCAATAATTTACAACATTGACACCCACCTGACACACTAAAAATTAGTGCGACCTGTAATGTAAAAAAATTTGATTTCATTTTCTAATAACAAAATCGACCTACCTTCAACATCAAATATTTTTTATTTGGTGCTTTTGCTAGAAACTGTTGAATATGCTCTCATTCAAAAAATTTTAATTTTTTGCACTTGTAATATTTTGATTCGTTCTTCAAAAACCGATTAACTTGCCATATTGTGAAATATCTGTATTTTCGTGAAGCTTTAATGTCGATCTTAACATGCTATATTTTGTCCACATTGAAGAGGCTGCGAATCTTTTTTGGCGTTGAAGAAGTAACCCAACAGCACGTTTTTGCTTACTCCACAAACATCGTTTTCCTGTTTCCAGTTATTGAACTCACTCAATTCATTTTGTCCCTGGATTTCTTGGGTGGCAAACTCGATGTGACTTCTTTAACATCTATCGTATTTTTTTTAGGAAAAGAACTACTTCTTATTATTTCCAGCAATGTTACAAGCGCCGAAACAGTTTGTTTGCAAAATTTTTTTCAAATAATAATTTTGTTGTCAATAACATGGCAACTAAATCATAGACTACTACTAATCTTTGTAGATATAAAATTTTTGGGTTTTGATGATTTTTTAAGAACTCTTACAAAAAGAGGTGTTGGATAAAACCATGTATTGTAATCATATCTTAACAGCAAATAAGTTACTTAAGAAAAATTAGGTCACTTGAGCAAGCTCTCGTGGCTAAACATTTCTTTCGTGACTTATTTGCCTTATAAGATACTTGTATAATAAATAGCTATAAATGGTGTGATACATAATATGCGTTTCTAAAGAGTTGCAACTTGAATATATAAACATGTAACTTACTAGTGCATAATTGCTTTGTTATTTGCTTGGGAAACTAATGTACCTAATAAAATATTTTAGGGTACAAATATTTACTTGTCCCAAGCCTGCCTAATAGAAGGTGTACCGACACCATGTTGACGTTACCTACCTTGCACGTTCTCAGTTTTTTAAATTTACGAGAACGTAGTTGGTGGTTTCTGCTGTACTATAAAGTATTATTATTAAGTTGCATTTTTATCTTAATAAGAAAGTTAATACTATACTCGTCTTCATTTTTTTAAAGTTTTGTGGAGTTGATATGTTTTTTCCTCAAGTTGTAAGGCAACTCGACTTTTTTTTTGGATAGTAATTTATCAACTTTTTAAATTCAGCAAGTCAAGTGAGACGACTTCTACCACATTTAAACAAATAAGGAAAATATATTCCAAGCTTTGTGTCTGGGTTGAATAGATGTATACACTAAGATGTATCTGAATCTTTGACTTTTACAGTTTTTTACATGGTTCTATTCCATGTAGTGTCATTTGACGTAACAACGTCGATAAACAACCCAGATAATTTACACAAAAAAACGTTTCTAAAATTAGTGTTGTGAGAATAGTACTAGGACACTAGGAACGTTATGTTTCTACAGAAAATATTTAACACGGCGTTATATGATGGGGTTATGTCATATTTCAGCAAAAATGATAATAGGTGAAAACTCTGGAAAACAAGAAATACACCTAATATCTACACTACATCTGCACGGTATTAAGTTCAACTGCCCACTGTCATGGCCGACCCAGCTTCCCTCTAACAGTGCCGCCAACCTACAAACCTCGAATGCACTGATGGCAATTCGAGCGATTTAAATTTTAAGTGGGATGTTTCAATATTATATTACTTATATTAGATATGTCAAAACTTGGTTGTCTTTTCTAATTTCCAAGTGTCGCGAAGTACTTAATACCTTAGTGTACTATTCTCGTTTAAATTTTGACTTGAATTTTTAAAAAAAGTTTGTTTTGCTTTTTGATTTATTTTGAGCACTTTGGGACTAAATTTTTATAAAAGTATATTAATTCAAAAAAATATTTGTTGAATAAAGACTTTTATAATTAACGAAAAGATTAGTCAAAAGACGCGTAAGATGCATTTTTCGATATATTATGTGACCCTGCAAATTATATGCTGATTAATTTCAGGCACTCGGTATCATTTATTTGGCAGGACCACTTATAGAAGCACAATAAATTATGTGTGCCATGAGATAAAATATATGTAGATATATTGGATATGTAGAAAATTATATTTTTAAAACAATATTTATTCTTAAGACTTTGATCTGGAACCTTATAATCGTGATAGACAGTTTGATAACTTTCCTAATTAATATTGTTATTTTTTTTTGCTGGCGCCTTTTTATCAATGTATTACTATGTAATACATAGTTTACGGCTAAAAAATAAAAAAATATTATAATTAAAAAAGGGTTTTTGGAAAATAATTTGCATTAATTAGCTATTTTAGTTATTTCAAGGTGTTTAAACTGTTAGACTTAAAATCTCATTTTTTTAAGTAGCTACAAGTCGTTTACTTGAAAAAATGCTTTCTGCTTTTATAGCGTTTTTCAATTATATAAGTTTGGTTTGTTACTTGCATATCAGTGGAATTGTACCTCAGAAGCATCAGATCACCGCTCTTGCGCATGATGTTTTTTTTAAGATAAGTTTTAAGACGGTGTAAAACAATGTAAAAAGGCTTGATGTCTATTTGCAAAACGATTTTGGGTTTATTCAGAAATTGCAAAATTTTTCTCTCTCACTTAGCTTTTTAGCAGATTTTTTGCCAATAACGGCGTTTTTCTTTAGCAGATATTATTTATAAACAGTTTATAGTACATTAAACAACCGACAACGAATAATTCTTTCTTTAGCGTTAATTGTTAACATTTTGAATGTCAAACTTCAACTATGATTTGAAAAGTTCAAATAGTTTCAATGTGTCTCCGACGCGTCAGTTTTGCTAGTTTAAGTGTGGATGTTTTTTGCGACTTACAAAACCTCAAGTTTTTTGCGAAAAACGGTGGGAATAACTTATCGTTTGTTTTCAACTATTCTATTTATAATGGTTGTACAAGGCAATGTCCTGCTGGAAAATTTTCTGACGGAGTTTGAAGGTTTTTAAATGTAAACCTTAAATGTTTTAAGGTTTTTAAATGTAGGTACATTAAGTTACTTAAGTACACTGCTTTAACTCAACAATGCAAACATTAAAAGCAAGAAAAAAATGACTAATACAAAAGGCTCACGTTTTAAACGAAAATGTTTTAATATTATAATGGGTTTTCCCTTTTAGTCCGAGTCAGCTTTGGGGCTAGGTTTGGTAAAATTAAATTTAATTTTTTTAAAAATTTTTATTAAAAATAATCTAAAATTCCTGTATAAAATAAGATACAAAATAAAATATCTCCGAGTTTTTGGTAACGGCTTAAAATAAAATTGGCAAGTGTCCTGGTGCTCAAGAAATGCGGCAGCACCTGGGGAACGAGTGCGGTGTTAGGTACTTAGGAAATGCGCCAAGTACTTGAGGAACGAAGTCTCGGAGGCGTCATGCTCGGGAAATGCGCCAAGCACGATTTGAGTTGGCAATGCGATTTACGGCGTTTATATAGCCAGAGCGGGGAATCAGTTTTATAATAAAAAATTCTAAACGGTTTTGAGCGTCATCTGTTCATCTATATTTTATTTATTTATTAAATTTTATTATCTTTATAAAAAAAATGTTTGCTACTTTTTATCTTAACAAAACATTTTGAGTGGGCATTATCTGGAAGTAGTTTTTATACTCTACATCCTAGCCATTTGATCTACCAAATTAGCACCGCATTTATTTTATTTTATTTATTAAAAATTTGTTATGCACAGTGGCTGCAAATGTTTAAGTTTGTTGACAAACCTGTGTTGTCTCATTAGAGTTTTCTGTGTCAGAAAAATGTTCGAAAAAAATATTGGGGAATTTTTGCCAGAATGAGAACTTGGTAAAATAGAATTTTATAAGTAGTTTCGTGTTGATTTTCGTAGTTTGATCGACTGTTTGGTTTCTCCAATGTAAAGTGCTTTAAAAAAAGAGGGTATTTTATAAATATCTTTGAAGGAAATTTTAGGGAGTTTATATTTGGATTTGAAAAGATGTGACTAATTTTTGAAAAAGGTTTAAAAATGTTTCTGATAAGGTCTGAAAATTTTTGAACGTAAAGAAGGAAAGTACTGTATATTATTGATGCTGGTTTTTGAGATGTGTGTGTATTTTCTTTAATGGGGCTTTATGATCGAGCTTATAGTGAATTTATTTTATTTGTAATACTTTTTATTATTTAAATTTTTGCTGTAATTTTAATAATTTGTTATTAAATTGATAAAGAAATTAAAATCTAATTTTAGAAAAAATCAATTATCAATTTTTAAACAAATTATTGCATCATTAAGATAAAGCAAAAATTGAAATGGTAAATAAAGCCAAAAAAACAAATGGTAAATAAATTTTTAACAAGACATGAAAGTTAGGTTTTTTTGGGATAATGGTTTCAAAAACGAAAAAAAAAAAAACAACTTTATGTCAAAAAGTAAGAACGATATTTTTACGTTATTAAATTACTTTATATTTTTTTCATAATCTATAATTATATTTGTAATTGGTCAAATTGTTAATGTCATGTGATTGCAAATTTATTTAGTTTTCTATTCGTTTTCTTAATAACACGCATTTTTATCTCTAGTTAATATTAAAAGTTTTATTTTTGCATAATAAAGTTTATCCGAGGTGTTTATAAATATATTAATATTTATATTAATGTAATATAATATATATATATTATTTAAAATTTTTATATGCTTCAGTAAAATATGTTTATTAGGGTAGGCCAAAAAAATCACCAAAATTTTTTTTTTATCTTTTGACACTGAAAAATTGGTTTTTAGGCACTTTTAAAAAATGCTTTTTTAAGATGAGCTCTTAATTTTAACTGAAAGGACTCTCTCATTTTAGTTTTCTATTTTTTCTATAGTTCTATGTGGCAAAATCCATATCTCGTTACTACTTGATCCTACAAAAAAAAATTATTTACATTTTTTGTAGAAAATTAAACGCTTTAAAAAAGATATTTTACAATTTTTTTTATAACTCTTACCGTTTATAAAATATCAGAAGTCAAAATGTGAAGAATTTAGCAAAAAAATAATTTTATTTGAGAATTTTTATAACTCGTGGATAAATAAGTATTATAAAGTGGGCAACATACGGTTTTGTAGGAAATTGAACGCTCTACAAAAAAATTGGTTATAACATGTTTATAACGTTTTTTCCAAATGAAAGACAGTAATTTTTTTTATAATTTTGGAAGCTGATGGAGTGAGAGATTCTCTACAATCAATGTCTTCATTCTCATTCTCGAACCACAAATCTATTTTATTCATTGCAGTGATCAAGTATTTTTAAAGTGATACTAACGTAACAATTACTTATTTTATATCACAAGAAAATACGAATAATAAGGATATCAATATTAAATGGAAATTAATAGGAGCGAAGAGTAAAAACTATTTTGAGATCTATAGCTGTAAACCAATGAAAATGCTGTAATTTTCATATTTTACGTTATTGGTATTCGTTAATTTTTGTACAAATTTTGTACAATACTGTGTACATGTTTTGTACAATACTGTGTACAATTTTTACGACAGAATGTTATAGATAGAAATTTTAATAAATTTTATAGTGATCGTCGGAAAATAGTTTTTTGCAATAAAATACATTGCAATTAAAAACATTATAATTTTTTTAAAATTGCTTTTTGTATGATAATACAACTGTGATATGATAATATAAGTGGTCTTGACTATTGGATTAAAAATTTTTCCTTACTTTAAGCGTTCTATTCCGTAAAACTGTGGATTTTGTGTGAACCATTCGCTTAACAATATAAAGCGCTTGTTTCGATTGTGATTTTGAAACATATTTTTTTAAATCTTTTTGGGAAAATGAGAATTGTGGCTGCACGTTACTGTCTTTCGTTTTATTGTTTTTTAAAATTTTTTTTTTTAATTTGTGTTTTTTTGGTATGTTAAATGAAATGTAAAATACCCACTAACATTAAAAACTATACTTAATAAGACGCTCGTTTTCACAAATTTTTTAACAGTCTCAACTGATTTTTTTTTTTTAAAGTCTCGATAACAATGACATTGAATAAAAAAGTTTTTATGTCTGAGTGGTTTAACCGAAATGTCGAAGGAGTCCTATACGTGATCAATTTTCTTATTAATAAACGTTTATTGTTAATAAATATTATTTCTACTTTTTATAACAAGAAAGTAATTTTACTGATTTTTTACTTATGTGACAGTCTTTGACGTCGAAATAAAAATAAATAGAATAATTTTCTTTTATTTAGAGATATTTTTACATTTGGGGCAAATTTTTTACTTAAATTAGGTGTTTGAAAACACACCAAGTTTTATCAGATTTTTTTCTACTTAGGAGAATACTGCACATTTTATAAAACATTTTATTAACTAATAAAATACAAACATGAATTAGAGCAATCAATAAATTAATTACTTGGTAGAATTGAATTGAATTGAGTTTTTTATTCTGGAAACTATCAGTAACATTAACACAGAATATTGCTTTTTAATCCTTTGTGATCTCAAGTGCTGCAACTCTGTTATACAAATACTTTTTGGTAGGTACGTTTGATATATGTTTGCTACAACCCTGGTAAAGTTATCAATTTAATGTTGTTGTTTAAAGAAAAAATTGTTTGGCTCAATTGTTTTAAAAAAGTTTCTAATTTTTTTTGTTTTTGAACTACCATGGAACTACTTTTTTTACTTAAATGAGTAATAAGGAAAAGAGATTTTCTATATCTTGAGCTTTATGTGGTTTAAGGTCGGATTTGGTTGTGCTTTTGCTCTGTCTGATAAAATTTTAATTTCTACTGTTAATTACTGTTTTCTAGAAGTCGATTTATATTATATGTATGTATAATAATATAGTATCTTTTCTGAAAAATTTAAAACACAAGATTATAAAGATAAATAACAAGCTATGATTTGCACTGACTAAAAAATAAAAAAATAGATTAAATCTAATTTGGAAAATTAGAAAATACATAATCGATCTCCATTGAAACAAGATAAAACTCATTATGGGACTGGACGAGAGTTCCTATAAAATACTCTCTAAAAAACTATTTTACAGTCTAGACCAAAAAAGACTTTTACGCCTAGCATTTTTTAATTAAAAAAAGATCAAAATTCAAATATATTTATTAATATTATTTTAATGTAAATTCGATATAGTACAATTTGTGAAATTCAAGCCTCTTGAAAACAAGAGCTTCTTTAATAAAATAGTATGTTTTTTAAATAAGATCGTAAAAAGCTACAAGGAGTGAGGTCGCACGATCTTGGCTTTCAATTAACCTGCATTTTTCTACTAATAATGCGATTAACCTAATGAGATTTATATTAGTTTATGTTTCTGCACTTTGAGAAGCTTTTTCACTCACATCTAAGAAAAACTTAAAAATTTATAATTTTTTTGTACTATTACAAAAGAATTCACCCAGTCTATATAATAATTTAATCATTTTTTAAAAATCTTAGGTTTTTAACCTTTACAACAGAGAGCACAAAAAACATTTTATTTATACTTTCCCGCTTTGCAGGAGTGTCCATTTAAAACAGCCTTGGCACTTGTCTCACTTTTCACCTCGAATATCTTGGGAAAATAAACCAGTGTTCAAAAATAAATCATCTTATTCGTTTTTAAAAAAAATCATTGCTGTTATAGTTATCAGCGTCATCATTTTTACTAGACGTTTGCGATTTAGTATAAAACTATCTTTTTTACAATTTTTTTTTGTTTCTTGTTACGACAAAAACTTTGTTGGAGAAGAAAGATTTTTATGAGAACGACCAGGAGTAAGGTTAATCATATTATTATCAGAAACAGCAAATTTTTTAATTTTTTTTTTAAGATATGGTATCGTGAAGAAGACTATTAGGGTATGATTACTAGGACTGGGCGATACCTGTGCGAAATTTAATATATTGAATTTTTATACTAATACTTGTTTATATTCATATTTCACGTACCATCTACAATATGGTATTTGTGAGCACTTCTTTATTGATACATCAATGACTTCAAATTCTGACGGTAGTGACAGAGTATCATTTTAGCCTCGTTGGTGCTATTTTGTCTCTCTCTACGATTGAAGCAGGGTAGACTTGCTGGGTAATTGTCTAGATAATCAGAATAAGCCTTTAAATTGTATTTTAATGTTTTACATTACTGTTCATTAGATTAGGATACATTATTTATACTGTAGAATACTGTGCTGTATTATTATTATTAATGGTTACAATGCCTAATTTTTGCCGCAAGTGCAACGTCATTAGTTGAGGTAGGTTTGGGTTGCGTTCCAAACAAACCAAGTTCTTGATCTTATTAGAGTTCGTAGAAAGTTGATTTAAGCACTATTTGATTAAGCAGGACATTGTCTATCAAAAACATATTACTTTTATAACTTTTAAACAATGTAAATGTTTAAAAATAAAAAAAATGAAAGTTTAAATATAGTAGACACTCTTGGTTAAAAATCAATTTCAAACATCATTCTTGATCTTATTAGAGATCGTAGAAAAAATGCTTATCTTATAAACAATTAAAGTTTAAACCAAAACTAATTAAATTTAAAGCACTTTAAACGTGTTTGAACTCACTTTGTTTGGAACTCAACTATGACGTCAAACAGCTAATTACTTGCGGCGTAAATTCCGTTACAGTTTGTGAATCCAAGATAGACTCATGAGAACTTTTGTTTATATAAAATAAAATGTTTATTGATCTGTTTTTGGATTTTACTTTTAAGGTGCATTTGCTTATAATATTAGTTTTATCTTTCTTCTAAGAGGTAACATAATTCTGTTAACATTGAAATTACATTTTTTTAATTTTTTAAAGAAATTAGATTTGCACATGCACTCGAGTATTAATTCAGGACTGAGAACAATAATTTCATTAGTGTGTTTATTACTTTTACAACAATTTGTAAAATGTTTTTTAATAGTACATTTAAGCATTTTGTTCTGAAAGCTGGACATTTGTTTATTACATGTTTATTACCGCAAATCTCCAAATCTACAGTCTGCAGCTTAAGTTTTTATTTCTTTCTTAATTTACTTTCATGTTTCTGTTGTTTGTCGACAAGTGAAAAATTTATATCTTTTAAAAACGACGTTTTACCTTAATACAAAATCTTTTTAAAAGCTAGACATTGGTGGGGTTTCGTGGATGACTATATTACAGCATTGAAATCTACATACATGTTTATTCTCTATAATAGTATTTTTTTCTAATTTATTTCATACTTTTTATGTATGTATCTGACATCTGCTACTATTGTTACAAAAAACAGAGATATCAACATTTTTTCTTTGTACAGTCCTGTTAGTAGAACAAAAGATTTTTAAATTTGGATTTATATTTGATAGAACAAGTAGTCTAGCAGGATGCTCTACAATCTATCATTAATGCAGCGTTTTATAGAACTTGCTTTTATATTAAATTGCATTATTATTTTAAATCAATTATTAAAGAGTGTCAAAGTTGTACTATTTTCCCGTTGGGTTTATATTTAAGTTTTACGTATTGTTGTATAGTAAAGCAATTTTTTTATGTGTGCGCTTTTGAATATATTTTGTTTAATGCAATAGCCGTCAACGAGGACATGGCCATCACAACGGTAAAAGGACTGGGATTTTGTCTACAGGAAGATATGAGTTAACGGTACTGATGTTGTTATTTCCTTGTTTCTATTTTCTTTAATCGAGTACAATATCTTGCAAAGTTACGATTATATTGACTGTAAGGGTGACCGTTTACCGGAAAAACGTACTATAGTAACATTTAGGTTTTTTTTGATTAACCACGTTGAGAACTTGAATATTGTTATAT
This sequence comes from Tribolium confusum, assembly GCA_029207805.1. Lineage (NCBI taxonomy): Eukaryota > Metazoa > Arthropoda > Insecta > Coleoptera > Tenebrionidae > Tribolium > Tribolium confusum. Next base: position 7,366,590 of record JALGAY010000006.1, read on the forward strand.
TTTTATTTTGTCCTCCACAGGAATCTGATAAAAATATATTTTTTTTCTTAGGAAACTTTAATCTTTTTTGTTATAAAGTTATAAATAAAACACCAACACAAAACTGTTTTTAGAACCTTTTCTGCCTCTATTTCTAAAAAACGGTAAAAAGAACTTGTCTCGTCATTGTAACAGTGGCCGTTGTAGAGCCACAGCAGTCTTTTATCAAACTGGAATGTAATATTTACTTTTGGCAAAAGTAAGTTTTGGATATAATCAAATTCTACCACAATGATGTCATTATCCAATTTACTTTTATCCTCACTTATGTGGTTTTGCTTTAGTTTATTATAATCTTTAAATTTTATTTTGTAATGCCAAATTTTTTTTATAAAGATCTTTATGATTCAAATCCAGCAGTTGATCTGGCTTTTTTATAGCATCTGATAACACTTACTTATTTTATATTAAAAAATAGGTAAAAATTATTATTAGTTATTTCTCCCTGTAATATTAAGCTGATAATTAATATATTTAAATGTTTTTTTTGTCACTCTTTTACCCTTTATGGTTGTGTATTAGTTTCTAAATTTTTTTGTATATTTAATAATTTTATTTTTCCAGTTACTTTTATTTGTTGTTAAAATTATTTTTTTTTGTCCAACTTATAATGTGTTTTGCGGATTGACCTGATTAGCTAGTTTATAGAATGTCTATAAAAAATAGCGTTAAATAATGTTTTTTTTGAAATTCGTTGCAGGTTTCTGTATTGTTAATATTTTAAATTAGAATTTTGGTCTATTATACTAGATGGCAATACAAAAATTTTAAGCGCATAATTTAAAAAGTAATCTACAGAGAATGCTTTAAGTGCTTTTTTATTTGTTAATTTGTTACTAACAAATTAATTATTTTTTTACAAATAAACTTTTTTTTATTACAACAGATGAGAACATTAATCTTTTATAAGTCTGTTTTTGTACCTAATTTGAGACAGTATGAGTTTTTAATGTAAGAGTTTTTCATAATAAAAAATAAAACAAAAATAATCAGTCTTTTTACTAAAACGTATTTGCGTTGAATAAACAATAAAACATAAAACAACAAAATTAAAAAATATTTATTCTTAAATTAAATTATTTTTTTTTACCTAAACAAATAATAATTATTCTTTTTTTTTAAAACCTCGGGTTTTTAACCTTTACAACAGAGGGCACAAAGAACATTTTAATTATATTTTTCCGCTTTGCAGGAGTGTCCATTGAAAACAGCTTTGGCACTTGTCTCAGTTTTCACCTCGAATATCTTGGGAAAATAAACCAGTGTTCAAAAATAAATTATCTTATTCGTTTTTAAAAAAAAATCATTGCTGTTATAGTTATCAGCGTCATCACTTTTACTGGACGTTTGCGATTCAGTATAAAACTTTTCTTTTTACTGATTTTTTTGTTTCTTGTTACGACAAAAACTTTGTTGGAGAAGAAAGAATTTTATGAGGACGACCAGGAGTAAGGTTAATAATATTATTATCAGAAACAGCTGAATTTTTTAAAATTTTTTTCTAAGATATTATCTTGAACAAGACTATTAGAGCATGATTAGATTGATTGGAGATTGCAAGAGAAAAGACTTGTTTTTCTGAACTTATTTACGGAAGCGTCACCGGTGGAGCATTCTTATTTGATGATTGGTCACAACTCGTCCAGAGTTTTTTTTTTACTTAAATTTTGATAGTTTGTACGTTTTTGTAATGAAAACCTGAATCTAATATGTATCTACTGTTCACATAATGTTTCTGGTGTGCGTGTAGTAATCCTTAAAAACTAAGAGGATAGGATTATTTTTTGTAGGTTTATTAGTGTGCAAAATGAAATGATTCAGCCACTAGATGAATAAGTCAGTCTGTATCCATTCTAAGGGATGGTATCAGTTGATATTTTACTGTCTTGTTACGGTAGTTCTCATCGAGAATATAATCCTTAAAACACAATTATGTGAAGGTACGTCACTTCTTTACAAAAGCACATTATCGGGTATTGGTGGTTATTAGAGGTTTTTTGTTTAATATAAACAAACCGATAGTTACATTATTTAATTTTAATAAAAAGTAAAAAAGCTACAGGAGTAAGGTCACACGATCTTGGTTTCCAACTAACCTGCATTTTTCTACTAATATTGCGATTATCCTAATGATTTATATTATTTTAGGTTTTTGCACTTTGAAAAGCTTTTTCACTCACATCTAAGAAAACACAAACTGCCGGTTGCACAAACGTCAATCAAATTTGACGGACGATTATACTTTGATTAAATGAAAATATCGTGTTCTAATTGGCTAAAAATACGTTAATGAGAGATTAACAAGCCATCAATTTTGATGAACGTTTGTGCAACCGGGCATTAAAGATTCATTATTTTTTTGTACTATTACAAAAAAATTTACCCAGTCTATGCTACCTTAAACTCTCGTAAGTATTTGATTTGTTTTAGGCAAATTTTATATTTGTTTTTGAGAGCCAAGGTAATTTTTTTGATGGTTTTATTACTGGTACAACACTGTCATTAATATCAAAATGGTATGGTATACCGGTGTTGTCGACCTTGTTGAACAAATACTTATATTTATTAATTATTTGATTATTCGGTTACAATTTGTAAACCCAAGGTAGACTCATTAGGATTTTTTCTTATAAAAATGAAACGTTCATTGATTGCACATTAAATGCTTATAACAGAAATTTTATCTTTCGTCTAATGTCTTTACTCATGCATTTGCCTATAATAGGAATTTTATCTTTTGCCTAGTACGAGTAAGCTGATTTTTTGTTGAATAAATTTTGTTGACATTGAAGTTGAATTTTTTTAATTCTCTAGAGAAATTTGATTTGCACATGCACCCGAATGTTATTTGAGGAATGTGAACACTAATTTCATTCTTGTGTTTACTACATTTACAACAATTTGTAAAATGGTTTTTAATATTATATTTTAAGCATCTTGTACTGAAAGCTGAACATTTGTTTATTACATGAAATCAACTGGGAATTTCTAAACTCACAGCGTCCAGCTTTGGTTTATGGGTCTCTTGCAAATGGTTCTCTTGTTTCCGTTGGTTGTCGATACGTAAAAAATTTATAGTTTTCGAAAACGTCGTTTTGCTTTAGAGCGAAATTTTTGTTTTGAAAGCTGGACATTGGTAGAGTTTCGTGGGTGACTATGTTACAGTATTAAAATGTACATACATGTTAATTCTCAACACTAAGTTTTTTGTAATTTATTTTATATGTATGTGACATCTGTTACTGTTGTTGCAAAAAATAGAGATATCAATATAATTTTGTTTGTACTGTCCTGTCAGTAGAACAAAAGATTTTTAAGTTTGGACTTACATTTGGTAGGACAAGTATCCTAACAGGATGTACTACAATCTATCATTAATGTAACGCTTTGATGGAACTTGTTTTTAGATAAAATTGCATTATTTTGAATCAATTATTAAAGAGTGTTAAAGTTGTACTATTTTCCCGTTGGGTTTATATTTAAGTTTTACGTATTGCTGTTTAGTAAAGCAATTTTTTTTCCATGTGTGCGCTTTTGAAAATATTTTGTTTAATGCAATATCTCAATCTTCACCGTATGGGCATGGTCATCACAACGGTAAAAGAAATGGGTTTTTGTCTACATGAAGACATGAGTTGAAGGTAGGTACTGATTATGTGATTTCATCGTTTCTATTTTTTTTAATCGAGTACTATATTTTTCAAAGTTACGATCACATTGATTGTAAGGGTGACCTCTTACCAGAAAAACGTTCTAAAAACGAAAACTTAAATATTGTTATATTTTTATTCCGTCCCTCACAGAAATCAGACAAAAATATATATTTTTTTATACAGGGTGATTTTTTATCTGTTCCCGCCCGAAACTCTAAAAATAGGCAACACGTTATACAAACAAAAGTAAGTTAATTAATTAAATAATGTGGCAACAAATGATCCAAATAAATTGACTCTGGAAGCACTGTTAAAGGTATTATCAACAATATTGACATAAATTGACAACTCTAAAGGTCTTAATTTTGAAAATAATTTTTTCAAAGTATTATGTGTTGCCTATTTTTAGAGTTTCGGGCGAAAACAGATAAAAAAATTACTCTGTATTGGGAACCATAAACTTTTTATTATAAAGTTATAAATAAAACACCAACACAAAACTGTTTTTGGACCTTTATTGCTTCTGTTTCTAAAAAACAGAAAAATGACTTGTCTGGTTAGTGTAACAGTGAACGTTACACAGAGTGAACGTTACGTAGAGCCACAGTAGTCTTTTATAAAACTGAGATGTAAGATTTATTTTGGCAAAAGTAAATTTTGAGTATCATTAAATTCAATGACAATGATGTCATTATTCAATTTACTTTTAGCTTCACTTTTGTTGTTTTGTTTTTGTTTATTATATTCTGTAACTTTTTTTTGTAAAGCCAATTTTTTTTGTATAAAATTTTTATGTTTTTAATCTAGCAGTTGATCTGGCTTCTTTATAGCACCTTCTTTGACAACACTGACTTATTTTCTTATTAAAAATAGGTAGAAATTATTATTAGTTATTACTCCATAATATTAAGCTAAAAATTAATATATTTAAAAGTTTTGTTTTGTCATTTATCTTTTTGAGGTTGTATATGCGTTTCCAAATTTTTTTTTATATTTAATAACTTTTTTTTTCAGTTACTTTTATTTGTTGTTAAAATTACTTTTATTTTGTACAAATTATAATTCGTTTTGTCGATCTTTCTCTTTTGAATACGCTGTACCATTGACCAGATTTGCTAGTTTATAGATTGTCTATAGAAAAATAGCGTTAAAAAATGTTTTTTTTTAAATTCGTTTCAGGGTTCTGTATTGTTAATATTTTAAATTGAGATTTTGCTCTATTATACTAGATGGCAATACAAGGATTTTAAGCGCATAATTTACAAAAAAAAAAAATAACACAATCTTTCCACCCAATGCTTCAATAGCTTTTTTTTAGCTTAATAGCTTAATTTATTTTTTTACAAATAAATTTTCTATTTATTACAACAGATAAGGATCTTAATCTTTCATAAGTGTGTTTTTGTCAAAAATATAAATTTAGTTATTTAAACAAAGGGTACCCAAATTGAGGCAGTATGAGTTTTTAATGTAAGAGTATTTCATATTAGAAAATTAAACCAAAAGTGACCAGTCGTTTTACTGAAACTTATTTTTAGTGAATGAACAATATAACATAAAACAACAAAACAAAGAAACATTTATTCTTAAAATAAATTAACATTCTTTTTCAAAACATAAAATAATTCTGTTTTTTTAAACTTCAGGTTTTAAACCATCACAACAGAGGGCACAAAAGACTTTTTTGATATTATTTATACTCTTATTTATCTTCTTCGTTTTTTAAAAAATTATTGCTGTTACAGTTAACAGCGTTATTATTTTTACTGGACGTTGATGATTCAGCAAAAACATTCTTTTTTACTGATTTTTTTTAGTTTCTTGCCATTTGGTATTGGTGAAGAAAGAAAGATTCTTATGCAAACGACCAGGAGTAATGTTAATGAAACTATTATCAGAGACAGCTGAATCTTTTTTATTTTCGTTCAAGATTGTATCTTGAACAAGATCAGTAAAATATCCTTTTTTTATATATATAAGAATTGCAGGAGAAAAGATTTGATTCTTTTAAATATTCACTGAGGCGTCACCGGTAAAGCATTCTCACTTGATGATTAGTCACAACTCGTTCAGAGTTTTTTTTTAAATCTAGGTTTTCATAGCCTGCATGTTTTTGTAATGAAAACTCGAATCCAACATCTATTTTCTACATAATATTTCTGGTGGCGCAGTTAGTAGGCCAGTTGTTTGGTGTGTTTTGGGTAGCCAATTAATGTAAAAATTTCTTAAAAATTTAATCGTAGCTCCAGTAATATGAGCTGTCGCTCCATGTTGTTGAAAATATCCATAATTAAGTTCATCATCATAAGGTGTATTAACAAAAAGTGTTAATATTTCTTCTCAATATCTTGCTGGATTTATGTTTCCTGCAAATGCTTTAAATAATAATAATACTTTATTAACGGCATCATCATTTACAGCCTTTACAATAAACAAAACAATTAAAGATTACAAGATTCATGTTATAAATTTGTTGAGATTATTCTTAAAGTTATTAAAAGATGGTGCAAAAAAATCAATTTCACTACAGACACTATTGCATATTGATAAAATTGAATTTAAAGGTGAAAATAATGCATAATTAGTGCTGCAGTGAGAGAGATTAAATAGGGGACTATTCCTGAGATGGTATTGAGGCACATTAAAACCAATTTTTCCGAGAATGTCCGGAGCATCACACAGATTATTTAATACCTTATATACAAAACAAGCACAGTGGAATTTACGTCGAGAGTCTAACGTTTTCAGAGCAAGATAACTCAAACACATATTATACGAGCATCCCACAGTTCTCGGCAATCTATATTTAACACAATTAATAAATTTTACTTGAACCTTCTCAATTCGTCCAATGTGTGTAGCATAAAAAGGAGCCCAAACTACACAATCATACTCTAAGATAGATCTAACAAATGTAACATACAAAATAACAATAGTTCGAATATTGGTAAATTCATTAGTAAACCTCCTTATACAACCCAAGACTTTATTTGCTTTTGCTATTATATATTCATAGTGATAATTAAAAGATAACTTGCAATCAAGTATGACTCCCAGATCTTTGATTGTAGACACTATTTTCAAATCTTTACCACCGATTTTGTATTGGGGGCTAGAAGGTTTTAGCTTCCTACTAAAGTTAATTACTTGACATTTGTCACAATTTAGTACCATTTCATTTACCAGACACCATTGGTATAAAACAAATAGATCCTGCTGTAGAATGTTAACGTCCTGAACGTTATTGATCACTTTATAAATTTTTAGATCATCTGCAAATAGTTCAAAATTGCATGTAAAATTATCACAAACATCATTAATAAAGATTGAAAATAGAAGTGGACCTAATATAGAGCCTTGAGGAACGCCAGAAGGTACATGTTGCTTATCTGAAAAATTATTATGTAATTTAACAACTTGAGTTCTATTAAACAAATAACTACAAATCCAGCTAAACAGACAGCCAGATATTCCATAAGCAGATAATTTAGCTAACAGAATATGATGATTAATTTTGTCAAATGCTTTACTGAAGTCTGTGTAAACAGCATGAACCTCCAGGCCTTCACTCATAGCATTCACAATGTCATTAGTAAAATTTAAGAGATTTGTAACAGTTGATCGCTTAATAAACATGAATACTGAATATAATCTTTTTACCTTGGAAAAAATATGTGTTAATAATCCTACGCTGGCTGATTGTATTCAATTTTTTTGGAAGAGTTGGAGAGAAAAGATTTTTTTCCGCTCAGTACTATCGTCTTAACAAATTTTTGGCATCATGTATAAAAAACGATTTTTATTAAGGACGGGTTTAAGTCAAAATATTGAGCCTGCCGTTTAAAAAAAAAAATGTTTAACGATGAAACGACATGTTTATAATACAAAATTCGTTTCATTAGGATTAAAGTAAATTCCTAATTATTAAAAATTTTAAAACAAAAACACTTTGTTTATTTATTCTAAATGAAGCTGAATTATAACAATTAGAAATGTAAGTGCTGTATTTAAAACATTAAAAATTGTTTGTTTACTAATTGTATAAAATCTTGCAGTAGTAAACTTAGGTCGACGCTGTTCAACTTCATACAAATTCCAAGATTTTTCAAAATTTTTCTGTAACACTAGTGTTAGTTTGAGTAAACATTCCAACATTGCATCAAATTCTTCCAAAATTTGATCACAAAGTAGAATCAACCTTAGTGCAATAATCCAAAACAGTACTAGAACAACAATTTTTGCATACATTTTTAGAGCATAATTTAACGTAAAGTTAAAAGTCACATCAGACTTTTTAATAGTGTCATCAATATAAATAAGAGTAATCACAATACCATAAATCTGATGAAATAAAATACTCCAACCGAAAATTTCATTAAAACATTTAATACAATTTTTGAGAAAAAAGAGATTGCGTTCTAAAACGCCCATAATTTTATAAAATTTATTCAAATTTATATTAACTGTACACAGCTTTACATAATTTGTTTGGGATTGGTAACATTGTTTTAATATTTGCAACATTGTGATTGCTGTAATAATTTCAAAAAATTGAGAGTAAACTTGCATAGTCTCGAAAAAAATTACTTGAATTATTGAAAAACCAAAACATCTTATATATACATAGTGTAAGTAAATTGTTGTAATCCAAAACATTATAAACCAAAGTAGAAACAAAAATTTTACACTGCTTGGACTGCAAGAAACACGTGACAAGTGTTTCAACAAAAGACACCAATTACGTGATACTTTTTTCACTTTAATTATAGGATAAACTACCGAAAAATATAAATTAAAGTAATTAATAATTCGAAGAGTTATTTGTACTGAATTTCTTTTTTTATATATTATAGTTTTGTAATAAAAGCATTCAATTGCACCAATTGTATACAATATAAATAAAAAATAAACGTATTTTATTTTAATTGGGGAAAGTTTGTGTTCACTGAGAGATAGTGGTGTTAGCAAAGTAAATTTTCGAATTCTAAAAAGCGTTTGAATTGTGTTCATATTTAATCAAGAACTGAAATCGTTCTGGTAATAAATTAGAAAGCGATTTGCTTAAAAGCATACTTTCTTTAATGTTACACGTTTAGAATATACTGACTTATATCAATAAACAAATAATAAAACTTTTGTATTAAAACTCTTTGTTGTAACAAATGACACATTAAAAAAGTTTCTATATTTTTACAAGTGTATACAAAAATTGTTGCATTTTGGAGTAATAAAATTGATTAATTTTGTATTTTTCTGCCGAAAGAAATATATTCACTTTTTTACCACAAAGAGGAAAGAAATATTTGTACAGTGAACGCTTGATTTGATGATAACACCAACTTAACTTGCTTACAGTGATTGGCTCCTACCGCCAGACATTTTTTACTGCGTGCGCACTAAAAGGTTATTATTGCCGTAACATACAAGTGTTATTAATACCACTAAGTAATTCATAAACTTAAACGACATAAATTTTTGATTTTTTTATTCTTGTAAATGACTTGTAACTCCATGCCATTGGATCGCCGCACAGAGAGGCAAAAGTGGAAAAAACCCTATAAAATTTTCTAGGTTTAATTTGCTATAATTTTATAAAATCTACTTTATTGGGGTTTAAATTAAGTTTTTCAAAACTGCGTTATTATAAGAGATAATTAGTAACTGACCTCTGAGTAATATAAAGACAATGACTTACAACAAGCACTCAAAAATATTTATTAAAATCAAAGATGAAAAGAGCACAAATTTTAGTATTTTCTCTTTGAATCTGTACTATGATAAAAATTTAGTTATATAGATGCCTTATCTCAACCAGAATTGCATTTTTTTTCTAGTTATTTAGACCTTGTTTTGTCTTTAAAATACAAAACTTGGTAATCATTGGGGATTAGTGTCATTTAAGTGTCAACCAACTTGCTGTTTTTGTTTATAAATTAAAGACTAAAATTTTGACTATCGTCAGATTTAGTCACCTAAATTTAGTTAAAATTTATATACAGTGTCAAAAAACATCTTTTTTTCTGATTCTGATTCTCATTCTTGCAATCTTTTCAAGTTCTTTTTACAAAAATTTAGAAAAAAATTCAAAGTAAAAAATTTACTTTTTTATTTAAATTTTATATATGTTTTTGTATTTCTTTTCTAAAACAATGATCTAAAAAAATGTAGCTGGATTCGGTGTGACTTCCCTCTTGTCTGCGAAGCTTTTAAATCTTTCTACATTTTTTAAAAATTTTTAATTTTTTTTTATAAACACCTGAGATATTAAAGAAATATGTATATTTATTTATAATAAATTTTGATTTAGGATTGGCGAATCAACTCTTTTTGATAAAAAGATGAAAGTGAATAACATGAAAAGATAAAGAATATTTTTTTGTTTTTACCTTGGAATGTTTTCAGTTTTACATCACAGCTCTGCTAATATAATGCCGTTCTGTCAAAATAAAATAAAGTGGAGAGGCTTTAAAGTTCAATTGTTTACACTCAAATAATTTTTTGGGATTATAGTTTCTATCTACACATCTGTTGTTACAAAAGTAAAACGCACTTTTTTTAAATTTTGTTTTTTTAAGATTTGATTACTTTTTTTATATACTACTTAATTGTCTATGTATTTTACAGAGATACACTAGCAACTTTTTTTGCAAATTTAAAATATTCGTTTGTGATTAGTTGATTTTAAATTTTTTTTTTAAGTGTACAATGCTTACTACGGTTCTTCTTGTAAAACACAGACCATAGAAATCCTCATATTTACAGCTGGCGTACAAAGGTTCGAAGTTTGAAGTCATAAAGACATATAATTTTTATCTCTTATTTATTGTTTTCTGTGACAATACAGTATGAAGCTATGTACTATTTGTTACAGAAGCAAATTTCTCGAGTCTCACTGACTTCAACTTGATTAACGGAAAAATTTCACTTCCTTACTGAATATTGTATCGTAAAAATCTAATTTGAATTGACAGTGTTTTTAACATTTTTGTCCATCATTTTGGTAAATTGTTTGATATAATAATACAATACTTTCAAATATGTTTTTAGTAAGACACACGTGTCTACTATAACTTAAAAAGAAAGGGTTTTATTTGTATTATTTTTAAGACATAAATTTATTTTTCTTTATAATTTTTTAAACACATTTTGTAACTGCTCAACTGCAATGTTGCTATCTAGTTGCTTGACTTTTGTACACTTTGTTTTTAAAATGAACAACGAGAAAAAAGTCTACTGGTGTCAAATCCGGAGATCGTGGTGGCCAACGATTGCCAATAATAATGCGGTCTTGTATTAGAGGTTGTGTTTTCTTGCATTGTGTGCTGCCTATGGTATTGTAAAATATGAGGCCTATTATCCATATTCTGAAGATGGCTACCCATATTTCTACTTTTATAGAATTTTAGGCTATCAACAATACATTCGGTTGGATTCTTATAGATAAATGTCATTTAACTGACACGCCAAAATTATTAACAGTAAGATCATAAGTACTCAACTCTTGTCGACAAGATTTTTATTCGGAACGTGAGGGTTCCTTTTCCAAAAATTTGATCAAGTTTAATTGCTTTTTAGCAATCAGTGCGAATAAATAAATAAAAATCTTGCCTGACAAGAATTGAGAAGGAATGATCTTCGGTTGGAGAATTAACCGAATGAAGCGATAAATACATCAAGTTTTTAACAACTTTATTTATGGGAACAATTATAATTATAATTAAAAGTACAATTATTGAACAAAGTGCGACATTTTTACTTTTGTCAAAATGACATTTAATTTTTTAAATATTAATGGTTGCTAAGATAATGCTAAAACAATGAGGTAGCGGTAAGAAAAGTAGCATACATTTTTTTCAGTTAAAGAAATCATTTCTAACTTGGGATTGGTGCATGTGACACTGTTTTTAATGTTTCATTGAAGTAATATTAATAGTAATAGTAATAGTAGTAATAGTAACGATAATACTTCATCAACTGAAGTTAATTATCGTTACAAATCAGCGGTTTTTGTCTAACAACTAATCAACAAATAGACAATTGAGTCATATTATTTTGGAAAATTTAATAGACACTAACCACTAGTCGTTTTACGATATTTGACATTAAGCTATCGAGATGACTCAAGTCGGTTTTTGTGCCAATTTTGCAGGAGATCGCTCTTGTTGTCTCTAGTTTTTTTTCTATTGCTTTGCGCAGGTTTCAGGCAAGAAAATGCGATTTTATCATAAATTTGCCGCTGTATAAGATTAATAATTTTTATGCAAGAATACCTAGAACTAGCTCACATGCAGAGTTTTTGTTTTCAGGTGCTTAAAATGACAATATTCTTCTATTTTTTATACATTAGCGGATGTAAAATTGAACAACAAAAACACCACAAAAAAATTAAATGAGGCAATGGAGTTTTGCGTTAAATTTGGCGCAAAATTTTAAGCATATTTTTACAAGAATTCTTGATATACTAATACATCGCAATGTCTTCTATATTAAACCCAGTTTATCCTAATTTATTCCAGCAAGTTTTCTTCACTGATGGCATTTCAGTTCTAGGGTCACCTATAGCCTCAACAAACAATGGTTTGGTAGTTTTCACGTTAAGTGATGGTTCTGAAATCTATTACAAAAATATTATGTACAACAAGAAACATATGGTAGATAAGTAAACTGCAGCTTTTTCTGATTTTTGCAGAAATTGTGAAGGAATAACGTAGTCTTCAACAATTTTCGTCCATACATTTTTCAAAAATAATTTAAAACCTTTTAGGCTTATTACATTCGCAGTTGGTCACTGTGTAAATAAATACAAAATTATTATTTTTACTTAAAAATTTACTAATAATTCTGCCATTTATTGGCCTATATCTTGTTAGTTCTTGTAACAGTGATTTTCTTCTAGCTTCTGACTTAAGTCAATTGTGCTTGTATACGTATTTGTACTGTACGTACCACCGGCAGCAGGTACTACTACAACAAAAAACAACAGGAAATTAAGTTTTTGCTGGCGCTTGTTCTGCTGTTGTTGATGTGTTTGAAATAAAACTCGATTTCTATAATGCATACTGTTTTTAAAACATAATCTATTATATTTCGTTTCTATTAGGTAAAACTTGAGCTGATTTGATTGTTCGTGCAATGTCAATGAATAAATCAATTAGACTTTTTCTAGTCTTCTATTTTAGTCCAGTCCTCTAGTTGTATAGTCTTCCACAGTGATGTCTCAGGTGTTTGGTTGTTAATTTCAGCAATTCGCGTGATGACGTTGCTGTCAATGTGTTTTAAAACGCAGGGATTTTTATAGTAGTGCCTTTACTGTTTTATAGAAGTAAGCATTTTTCTCGCAGTTGATCTTGTTGAAAGCACTAGAGGCTGGGCAAGAGAAGTTCTATTGGGAGCAGAGAAAGCGACCCTTATTTTAGGTGGGAAAAAGAAGTTTAGCATTTCCTCATAATTTCATATTAAATTTAATTATAATTTTCATTCTAAATAACATTTTAGAGTTTATTGGTTTTTATCAGTTCTATTGTGGTAGAATTGTTTTGTCTTTTTTTTTTCTACATCTACACAAGAATTATGTTTTCTAAACATATTGAGCATTTACTTATTTTGTCACGCAATGCAAAACAAGAATTATATTATCCGACACTAAATATGTTTGTGATAAACATTTTAACCCAATAACTTAATAAAAAATAAATAAAAATTGTTTAGACCTGTCTTAGCCATATATCGATCAGTTATATTGCCGTTTATCGGCTTATATTTCGTTAGTTTTTTTATTTAGTGTTGTAAATTTTTTTCTGCCCTAGTGAAATAAGCTGACTGTTAAATTCAACATACCATCTACAATGAGGCACAAATGGCGATTTAGCATTGCTACGGTTTCTACATTAATATATTTTTAGAAATTTCAATTATCTCTGGTTTGTTTCTTGTATGAGCGCGTGAGCTAATTGCAATCAGTTGTGTCCTGCTAACGTTGATATATTTATCATCTATTCAGTATCACTGCTGCTGTAGGTATACCCGGATCACTTTTGTAATATTGAATTTCAAAACTCAACCAAAAATTTTGGCTTTGTGAATTATGTTATTTGACAACATCAACGTGACATTAGTGCGTTTCTTGGTGTTATGCTTTGAAGTAATTGCTCATACGGTGTTTTTATCAAGTTTCTTTATTGAAAGCTTTTTTCTTAGTATAGAAGGAGCAATGTTGGAAAGTACTGAGAGCCATTTAGTAAGACTTAACTTTAATGTGCCGGTTATAATTTGCACAGCAGTGTTTAATTTTGTATCGATTTTGCTAGTGAATAAACTGTTTATTCTAACAGCACTGTAATCTTCTGCTGTTTAGATGATCAATGCAAAAGCTGAGACACGAAGAGTTTTAGCATTGGCACTTCTTTAATAATTTGACTAACGCGTTGGTGGGTAATACTTAACTGGAGGTTTTTGGTCAAGGTGGCATTGGCTATTTGCACATCCTGCAACAACAGAGTAAATGTCTTTTAAATAACAAATATTTTTTAGTAGCAATTTATTTTACAGCAATTGACTTAAGCCGTTTCATTTCATATTAGTGGAGACAAAGTTGCTACTGTACTAAAAAATTAAGTTAATACATATTTATATATGTACAGTTATTAAACAATAAAATAAAAAAGTAAAATAAAAATGCCAAGAAATTTAGAGCGCAAAGGTCTCTCCTGGAAATGTATGTTCTCGATTGGCTGCTCCTAAACTTGCAGAGACTGCATACAATCTCAACATTATTTTGGCGAAGAATAAACAATTTTATTGAAAATCATAGAATTTTAAAAATTTAAATTACTTACAAGTATCTGCTCAAAAAAAGACTTCCGAATCTAGCTACTCGTTTCAAGTCAAATTTTGACTTTTTTATTGAAATCTTAACATGGGTGAACCTAAGGAAGTAGTAGATCGTACAGATTATACTGCTAACAGGTAAGAAAACTTTTCGATACTTGTTTTAGTGATAATTATTGTAGTTAGTAATTCCTAGCAGTTTTCTTCCAGCTTCACGAATTTCTGCCTGGTTTAGTTCTGGTTTTTTACTACGCATGACTTAATTCTTTTTTCAAACATACTAAAATTAATTAATTTTAATCACATCAAACCTTTTTTAAAACAAAAATTTGCATTTGCTGGAAAACTATTGAGGTAAAATAAAAAAGCTAAGACATTCAGACCGCAATGGTCTCACGCGGAAATATATGCTATTGAGTGGCTGCTTCTAAATCTTCAAAGATTGCATACAATCTTAACATTGTTTTAGGCAATAAAAAACAATTTTATTGAAAATTATAGATTATTAAAAATTTAAATTACTTACAAGAAGATTTCCAGACCTTATCTACTTGTCTAAACCTAAATTTTGACATTTTTTTTGAACTCTTAGCTTAGGAAGACCTAAGGAAGTATATCATACATATCATACTACCAACAAGCAAGAAAACTTTTCAAGACTTGTTTTAGTGACAATCGTAGTTGGAAATTCTTAGCAGTTTTCTTAGAGCTCTACAAATTTTTGTTTTTTTTATGTCTTTTCTGTTTTGTGATTCAGTCGTGTTTGGACTAGTGCAAGATTTTACAAATACTTGGTGCGACCTGCAAATAAAGTCAAAGTCTTGGTTCTGTATGTTGCAGGTCTCTGTATTACTGCTCATTACTGCTCTTTAAAAATACATAGTTTAGGGTTGACAAACTGTTCAGCTTTTCTAAATCACTAGTTTGGGCAGAACATTAGTAAGAAATTCTATAACGTTCTGCCATAACCAAATTTTGGGGTAATTTTTTATTCAGTATTTTTAATTTACTTTGTTTTCGATAAAAACTTTAAAAGTGCGATTAGAGAAACGTATTTTTTATTAGTTTGACTATGCAACCACACTTAACGGTAAACTATGTACTTATAGAATAAGCCAACATTCTAAACAGTGACAGGCAGCACTTCAATTAATAAAAGCGACTCCGGTTTTAACCGGAGGTTTAGGTTTTAACCGATTTTAAAATCCGGTTTCTATGTGGCAGGGAGAATTATTGTAGAATGTGATTACAATAACACCTGTTTAGCTTAAAACTAGCCTGTTTTTTTTGGGAGTGCTATGGCGGGTTTTTTAAGAAATATAAATTATTATTTTTTAAGGGTTGCCTTTAAAGATGGTTGATATGACAAAGCGGTAATCGTTTACATAAATGAATACATTTGTTTGAACATAGGTATTTCCTGTGAATGTTTAATGGAGATCGAATGATTATTGAGAAGTTTTTTAAACCATTTTTTAAGCAGAATTCGATTTAAAATTAAATAAAACAAGTATATTAATAATAGAATAGTTACAATGAAATATTAGAATAAATGAGTAACTATAATAATATTACAACTGGTAAACTATATATGTTATAGTTAACATTTACTTTGAAAATTAATAATAAATAATCTACAAATTTTAGTTCAGCACAGATTTTTAGTTTTAAATCAAAAAAAATTTCGGTTTAAACTGAATTGTTGCTAATTTGACAAAAATAATTATTTAATAATATCACAAACAGGATACAAAAACTAAAAAAACGTTGTTGGTTGCTCGAGTGTTTTCAACAACTAAAAATCTGTTGTTTTTCAATGCGACGATTATTGTTCCACTTTCGCTTTTTAAACTTGTTTTGTCATCTTCCACTACGAAATGGGGTACCCAACCTTTTTTTCTGTCAAAAAAAAAAGCTTATGCTTCCTAGAGACTGAGCAGTTATCTATATCTCTGGTAGTGTGGAACTCTTTCTCTTCTGAGTAAGTCTGCCCAATAAAACCCCTCGTGCCGACCAGATGTTTTTCAAAACTCTCTGGGATTGCGTTAGCATTACTTTGAAGAGTGTTTGGTTTTTTTTTCTTTTTTAATATTTTTTTTTTAAGTTTTATTACTAGTTAATACTTTTGTTACTGTTTAGGACTATTAATTATTTTACGTCTTATTTCTTTTCTTTTTTTTTTGTTACTATGGTATAAACATTGTTACCGACTTCCAATGTTTTTCGGATTTTATCGTTAATTTTATAAGATACACCGAAGGCGATACTGCCCTAACAGCGCCGCCTTTGGTTGACACCGAAGGCGATATTGCGCCACTGGCGCTGCTTTCGGTTAGAACCAAAAGTGATATGTGGCGGCACAAGCGACGCCTATCGGTTAAAATTAAAAGTAGGCAAAGCCTTATAAACCACAGTTTTATGTCTTTTTTTAATCTGCGTCCAAAATTTAGTGGAATTTTTGCTTCTCTCCATTCTACCTCTAGTCTCGAACTAGTTGGTTGTACACTTCTTTGTCTCCAGAATTTATGTTTGTTGGTGTCAAGCGTTCTAGTTTTATATTTACATGTGTTTTACTACCAGTTAGTCTCAGATTTGCAAAGTGTACTTCCTCACATCTAGAAGTTTCCATTTTTCCGATGATGTCAGAGAGATTTTATGTACCTTAGGTTGAGCCTGGTGTTTGGTACATACTCTGTAAATAAAAATTTATTTGGCGTTATTCTAAAGCCGGGTAGACATTGCCGAATCTGGGATCGCTTTTCACCGATTGGAGAAATTCTGCCAATCAGATTGTTTGTCAGCGTTGTACCATTTGGCATTGCTATGTCTCCGTAAAATATATAAACTAAACCAAATACAAATCCTATTCAAGATTAAAACCCAAAAAACACTTTTTTAATTAATTTTTTGGGGGTTTCAATCTTCAGTCCGAGCTTCCCAATATTTTGTAATGTTGTAATTACAACCATGTTATTCTAGACCCGCGATATATTTATTTATATCAATTTTATTAAAGAATTGTGTTATAGCACCAAAAATTTATATACATACATTCAGGCCTATTCTGTAACTTTCTTTGATATCAATTGTTATCCGTAACAATAATTGAAGAAAATCGAATTGATATGAGTTCATAACAATCGAAGCCATTTTTGGTATTCTGTAACTTCAATTGCTGTGAGCCGAATTGAAGAGAATTCATATCAATTGATGACACACTTGTTGAAGACCGCAGGTATACCGCGCATGCGCATTCAAAATTTGTTAATGGCGCGCGCAACTGTCATTCGTGTAAACAAAAATTTTACAAAATGAGCGCGAAAAAGAGGACAGCGAAAACCACCGACAAGCAGTTCGACTTAATGTTGGATTTTTTTGAAAACCACCAGATGTTGATAACTGGCAAATTACGTCCAGGTGAAGGTCCCCAAAAAATCCAACAACTTTGGGGCAACTAACAGAAACTTTAAACTCATCAGGAAGCGGACTTGTAATCCACTGATTTAAAAAATGCGTTACCAAAATCTCTACAAATGCAGAAAGACAGCGGCTAACAGAAGACTGGCTTAGACCCAAATTAAAATTCTGTCCTACACATTTTTGATAACTACCCTGCCCTAATAACTGCAAAGCAGCTAATACCTAAAAAATATTAAACAGTTCTTTTAACACAAATTGCAGTTTATAATTTGATGCATACCCGAATGAAAATTGGTATACCAGTTGACCTTTCTGGTTCAGGGTAATGCATAGTCATGTCATCGATGAGATCTCTAGCTAATTCTCTACTTAGCCGAAATACACCAACAAAATTGCGTTCCGGTAAGGAAAAGGGGTTGCTAGAATCCCTAAGCTGCCAATGCAACAGCCTGACATTCTCTCTGACATAAAATTAGACTGAAAATACTGATTTTATTAAAATGTTTTTATAACCTCTTTTCGAGTTCTTCCAGTTCTTCAGCAACACCTATTAAAAATTGTCCTTCTAAATCCATTTTATAAACCTGATTTCAGTCGTTTTGAAAAAAACGTTATACTGAATTAAAAACGAGGGCAAATAAAAGGCACAGAGAACAAATTCAGAAAACACAAACACAGCACTTAAGGCGGTGATAAGTGACCCACGCTGAAAAGTGAAAATTGCAGATTTCAGCGCAAGGTCGATAACACATTTTTGTGGCGGTCGTTTTAAATTTCTATTCAATTTTAAATTAATACATAAAATAGTATTTATGTACTGAATAATTACTATTTTAATACAAAAAATTACTTCAAACTTGTCATCTTACAGTCTTCTATCATCCCTTCAATTGCCTGATAGCATTATTGTTATCCCCTCTTCAATTATTGTTACCCTTTAATACTTTGAGAATACCGTTTTTGAAGAGCCGATTGTTATGACCGGATCTCATCAATTATTGTTATGTATCAATTGATATGAAACCTTACAGAATAAGCCTGATTGTCTAAGGTAGTAATTTCTTCTTCAACTAAAAATAATCAGCAAAAATGTAATCAATTATTTGATGTCTGTATTTAATAAAAACATTATTGCGACTACAGTTAGGTGATCAAAACCTCAAATACCTATTGAAAGTGTTAATTTACGATAATACTGACATTAACATAGAATTTTTTTATCTTGAATCATTTCTAAATACTGGCATTAGCATGCAAAAGATTGAATGAGCAATTCGGTTGAGGTCGTACAAATCCCAAAATGTTTTTGGGTGCACATTTTTTGGTGCGTTTTTATTTGCTTCTAGTTTTTATCTTTCTAAAAGATAACAATAAAAATTTTCAATAAATAATCAACAATTTGCGCCAATTCTACGTCATTTTGTATCTCTAATTGTAAGCGGTAAATATCTAGCTGCAAATTGGTGATTTACAATTCCATTGTTTTCTGAGTCAAATGCCTTATTATTTTTACATAAATTGGGAGACAGTATGATTTATTGTTTCTTTTTCTTCTAAAACATCGTATTTTTTTTTACTTGTAAATTGTTTTATTTACCAAAAACATATTGAATAAAAATTAGACTTCTATTAACTTACGATTTATGTAAGCTTTTTTTATTTAATTTTTTTTTTTTGAAAAAAAAAAAAAAACAAGAGGTGTTTACAAAATTCTGGAAATTGTTTATGCACTTTTTAATCAACTATATTTGGAAGCATTAATATTTCGTTTTTTATCAATACATGTACTACTTAATTAAATGCATTTTTTTTCAGCCAGTTACTAATTTTCTATAGTCTTTTGGCATTTTGTTTGTTTGGTTTTTTGTTATTTTTTTTATTGGTTTTTTTGACTTTTTTCGGTTTTTTTAATATCTCTAAACAAGTGAAACTCACTTGGTGTTAAATCCGGTAAATCAGCCGGATATAGAAGCAATTTCCATTTTAATATGTTCAGAATTTGTTTCGCAAATTGCGCTGTATGTGGCCGGGAATCGTTTTGTTCCGGTTGGAAAAATGCAGTTTTTTTAGACGTTTTTCTGCCAATGCTTTTAGTAAACATTTCCTTATAACAAAATTGAATAATAGGCTGCATTAATTGCAAACTTCTTTGGAAGATAATCAATTTCTCCGACTCTATAAAAAGTGATTAAATTAGTCACGTTATTATAATTAAGGAACCATCAATAGCAAAACTATACTATAGTGTTACTACGTTAATAATTTACCACTTTTTCTAGAAAAATCAGGGAAAACATCTACTAATCCTAAATTACTTTATTCGAAACCGTCACGAAAATACAACTTTCTATGGTTACTTGGAGTCAAGAAAATTAGATTTCCTTAGACAAGACAAGAAAACACCTTACATGCCTTAACAAAAAAATACGTAAAATTTTTTTTGTCAATAACAACAATAATCAGCAAAAAATACTTTATCTGATGCATTTTAAAAAAAATGCAAAATTAAATAACATTGTATTTATTGAACATTTTTTTTTCAATATTGAAATTAAATGTACCTTTACTAAAATTAGAGAAATTAATACTTGGCAAATCAGTCAGTTGTTTGGACGTTGTAAAATTGTTAGTGGCAAAAGAAAAATTAATAGGAGGTTGATTTGAATTATTATTATTATTAGTGCACATCGCCGTCGATTTACGAGTGTAAGGTTTATCCTCCTTTCTTATTCCTCTAGCGATTTTGTTAGCCACAGCTATTTTGATTGTGACTGACTGATCCGCATTACTCTCCGCTACATTTTACAATTTCAACCTTCTAGGTATGTCATTTTAACATTAGAATATCAGCTCCTGCCTCTGGCACTAGTGATGCTGAAAATCGGCGAAAGCAATGACCAGTGTGATCAGCTGCGTCATCAAGTTTAAGAAATTTTGCTTGGAAGCAAAGCATTTTTGAAAAAGAATAATTGCCGACTGCTTGTCTGTATCACTTTTCTGTCATGAAGGTATTTCGTAATTGTCTTTTTACCATTTTACTATTTTAACAACAAAAAATTAACGCAAAACACATTTTGGAAAAAATAAATTTTTGTTTTTGTGTTCTACAATAATTGTTTCAACAACTTTTTGTAACCTTAACAACCCACTGTAATTTTTGTGAAAAAATTAAGGTTAAAATTATTTTAAATTTTTTTGATATTTTAGTTTTATTTTAAGCGGTTTGGAGAAAAATCTTATATGTGACACGTCAAGAAAGTGTCTTTACACAACTTTGCTATTGAAATACTCGGTCTATCGCCCTCGTATAATCAAACAATTGCCTCGTCGTGTATAGTTCCACTTTCTTAACTAGTTATGTAATAAGTAACATTGTTTTTATTGTAAAGAGACAGTTAATAATAACAGGTTTAGTTATTATATATTAGTGTTTTCGTGTTTCAAGTTTTAGCCGAGACTTCGTTCGAATGTCAAATTTTATTAGTTTACTTTTATAATATTACAATTATTATTATGTATGACTTGTAAAATTTATGTTTAACTTAAGGTTATTTGTTTACTTATTTATTTGCAATTAAATTTCTAAGCAAATACTATAAACATTTATTTTTTCTATTATACAATTATATTTTACACCCATAATAAATAGTACAAAACATACATTCATTTAAGAATGTGGAAATTTAAACTAATCTATCTAAATCATCGTAAATTAAATTTTAGTATTTTCAAACACATTGAGCAGTTGTTTCACCTATATTTCGGATAATTACAGTTGAAGCTCTTCTGGCAGCTATCCAATTAGAGGCACGGCGGCCCATAACACCCAGTCATACTTTTTCCTCTCCATTTGCAGGATACGATGAACGGACAAACTGAAAAAATATACGAATGACAAACTGATACCAAACAAATTTGTACTCGATGTTAATGTTTGATGCTTTTTACAGACTGATCCAAAAAAACCGATTATCAGTCGCATGGTTGTTACAATAATTAAGTGTTTTTTAAAAATGCAATCAAGAATTTTTTGTTAACTTATACGGAATGGCTGTAAATAGTTAAGTCTGAATAAATTTCTAACGCTTTTATTAATGTAAATAAGTACAAAGTTAATGTTTTTTCAAAATGAAGGGTACACAAGTAAATAGATAAATGTCCAAAAATTCGTTTTCCAACAGAAGTAAAATCCCTATCGTTTTTCGTAGACACAGCAAATTTTTTTTGTTTGATATAATTCTTGACTAGACTCAGGAGTTTTGACAGTTATTGTTTTTAATAGTTTTTTGTCAGTATTGGATGTAATTAATATTTGTGAAAAAGATGGAAATTCCAGTTCTAAAAGAAATCGAATTTTTGAACAATTATATTTTTATTCCTGTATCCTTCAAGTGTTTTTCACAAATCAAGATATTTTTCTGACACAAAATAAGACAAATGAAACAATGCAAGTTTGACAACAGACTCAATCATTTACAGTCACTCTGTATATTACTTTTTAAAGTTAACTTTTGACAGGCTTATCAAACTACTCTTAATACCTATCAAGCTATTCAAGAAGTTGTCGTCAGTAATATGAGTCATAGTAAAATATTGATTCAGGTAGAAAGTGTTTTAGTTGAACTGTGACGTTTGATTTTTTGTGCTATTTGTAAGAATTAATATTTTTAAAACCGAGAGTTTAAAAAAAAATGGAGCGACATATTTACGCTTTTGTCAGCGTGTTCTATCACCACAGAAGCGGTGGTCCGACTCTTTAGAATCACCCTGTATACCCAGCAAGATTAAAACTTTAAAAATAAATGCTTTTCAAACACTGATAAAATACTGGAGACTTTCTTTCTGAAGTAGACCTTTGACATAATAATCTGAGTTTGCTTCGACCTTTGTATTACAAAGATCTTAAAGTTTTTATTATATTTATACTAATTCTGTTTAAACGTAACAATATTGTTATTACAGCCATAATGTTAGTGCTTGAAGTATAACAATTTTTATTGTTTGTTGTCCAATTTGAATTCTGTATGTAACTAATTAAGGATAGAGCAACATTTTAATTTATTTTATAGACTAGTAATTTGTTTATTCTTTCATTTGTCATTTTTGTGATTATTTTATATCACAATTCAATTCAATAATAAGGCCGAGCCAATGCATAAATCCGTGCTTTTTATTTATATATATTTTGTAAAAAAATACATACGTATATTATGAGTATTTCGCATCTTTTTTAATTAAAAAAACGTGTCTTTTTATGGCATATGGATTTGCATATTTGGAAGTTTTGCAGCATATAAGCATACCTTCTGCATATTTTTATTTGTTATTGTATTTGTTAATTTTTATATGTTTCCGTTTTTAGAAAGATCAAAATTTTGGAAAATTTTCTTAGCAAAACCAACAAACCGAAATTTATAATGTCAACTTTTTTTTATTCTCAAAATTTATCCTAGTCTACCTACATTTTTTAATTACCAAGTACTTTGCGTTTTGTGTACATTTTCATTTGTTTTGAACACTGTGGATTTTTTCAGGTTCAAAATTATTCTTTTTATGAATTTATACTTCAACTTGGAATAAAGCAAAATCAAATTGTTAATTTTGTTTGCACCATAAAATTGTACGGATCTAGCAGGTTGTAGTCTAAAGAATTTCATTTATTGTATGACAATAATTATGAATTTCAAACATTTTTAGTACAAAAATACATACTAATCATATTTCATTAAAAAATGTAACAAAAAAAATAACTTTTAATCCTGTTTTAGACAAATAATTAAATTTTATATTAATTAAAAATAAAAATTTGACATCAATGCAATATGCTAGGAACATTTTAAATGAAAAAAAAATTATACAATATTTTTTGATTACAGATAAGGCTGTAATCAATTAACTTTATATTTTTAAATATTGTGGAGTTATCTACTTCTTGTGACGTTGAGAAAGAATAAAGAAACTAATTTCTATAAAAACAATCAGGTCGTGAGCTACTACCTGATCGAAAAAATTTTTTCTTCAGTTTAAAAATTTGGGGTTGGTCGCTTTTTGTGAAGTCCTCTATTACTTCTAATTTTATAAATATTTACATATTTATTTATTTGTATAGTGGTAATGCTTCATTTAAATGGCAGCTATCTAATTAATTCTATAAAATTATATTTTGATTTTATTATAAAACAAAATACTTTGACTAAGATAAAAAAATGTTGATTTTTTTAATAACATTTAGTTTTTACACTTCTAGAGGATGATAGTTCCATAAACTCTAATTCTTCTATTTTTTCAAATATTCTTTGAGGTTTTTTCTTTCATCTTCCACGATTTTATAACTAGTCCATGTCGCGTCACTCGTGTGATTTGGGATATTAGTTTGAATATTGTGGCAGACTAACTAACTTTTGGTTCAATTTATGCCATTTTTCTGCAAGAACAGTCTCTATGACAGCTTTTGAAACATGAGCAGAGCTTTAATAGATTGAGTTTGAAAAACATTCAGTCTTCTTGCAGAAGATTTAGTGAGTTGTTTTTTCACGATTGCACACGTTCTAATACGCATCTGCTTGTGTAAGAAGCAAAGAGACGGAGTTGAATGATGTCGTTGTTAAAAAATTTCAAAAATTTCGTAGAGTAGCTTATCTAAAGGCTTTGTTTTATTTTCAAAATACAGGGTTGCTATGCACTTTTGTTTCGCTTCTTAAATATTATTAAAAGTAGTAACAAATAGTAAGGAAAAATTGGCTAAAAAAACCATTGAATCCATAACTTTTTTTTATGATTTCCAAGGAAATTAAGACTATATTTATGGTTACTGTAACTAAAGCAATATTTATTTATTGTTGCTCAGTAAGAAATAAATACAATTTGTTGAGAAAAAGTTTTTGAGGCTGCCAAATCTTCTTGTAGCATTTCTGAGATCAACAATGAAGTTCTATGTTGTTTAAAGGCTACATGCTAACCAGGTCAATGATACAAGAGTTGGCCTGAGAGAAAAGATAACTTATTTGATTTATTATTTTTTCAGCATTATTATTAGCTATTTATTATTATTAGCAATATTAGTATAGCAGTATTAATTTTTCATTTACGATAGTGACGCCGAATATATTAACCGCATCAAATAGGTAAAGCACTATTATCAAGTATTATAAAAATTGTTTTGTTCTAAACAAAAATTACACGAAAATGACTTAAAAGTCTTAAAATAGACAGTTGACTGGCTTTAGTTTACTATTAAATAATATGTGGATCTTGAAGATAATAATCACAACAAACAACGCTAACCAATTTTTTCACACTTGGCTCTTGTCAACATTTTTGGGGTACGTTTTTTTTGTTTTTTTAATAAAAAGCAATTAAAAAATTTTTGGAATTAAAGCAGACTAAGACAAAAATGAAGTTTTTCCATTAAAAATTTTGGAAATGAGTATGGGATTAAAAGTTGCAGTAAGTGATAGTATTAATTGAAAATGTTAGTATATACCTTACGTACCGATACGGTAGTGACTGTGCAAGAATTTGCTCTAGGACGAAACATTATTGTTCTCCATTTTCTTTTAACTTGGGCTATAACCTAAAAATATATTATTTTTTTTAAGTAAAGACATTGTAACTTTGACTTACCTCGCCATTACAGAAGCAAAACAGTATTGCTACACAAAGACCCTGTAAAAAACAAACTTATTAATAAAATACAACAAATTACTCTTTAAGAGTGTTTTTATATTATCCAAGCAAAGTCATATTAATAACTGGAAGTATTTTCAAATTAGAGAAAAACTAAGTTTAAATATATAATTTCATATTTTTTTTTGTGACAAAAGATATTATGGAGCAAGAAATATAATAATTAGACACAAAGTCTATCGAAAACATATGTTGTAGTACAAATCTGATAATTTGTCAGAGAAGTCTCTTACTGAAATTTTGAATACTATATGAACTTGGATTCATTTTCACAATTTTTTTTTATTTATTTTATAAATCTGTAATTAGTCCTCGCGTTAAGCTCGGATGGATTAATAATGTGTTTCTTAAAATCTTCAAAAAAATATGGAAAGAATCTAAGTGCTTGTAATATTATAACTGATAATATTTTTATACGTCATTCTATATAAAAATAATCAAATAATACAAGGTAATTTTCTTGTACAAAATAATTAAATTATTTATAAACTTTATGAGAAATTGCAAATTAAAATGAATGGTTGCTAAATATTGAAAAACAGCATATTGTTTCACTAAACTAACAGAACATTACAGCAACCGATACCTAGTTAATATTAGTAATACTGTTAGCAATGGATAAAACATCCTTGCTAAAACAGTTTGTTAATTGACTAACATGTCTGATGAAAATGGATGAACGTTTACAGTGTAAATAGTAGAATACAAATAGATATGTAGCCATTTGGTTTTGTCTTTCAACATTTGTTTTTCATGATATACTTATGTTGTGGCCTCAAATTGAATGTGATCGTCCTACGTTGTTTTTTTTTTGTGAGAACAGATAGAGATTGAAAACTGACGACAGCAAAAGGAAAACCTTAGTTGTACTCGTATAGTGAGGCTGTCTTGCTAAATTAAGTTTATTAAGAAATAAACAATAAAAAAATATTAATTATAACGCAGAACATAGTTTCAAAATGAATTTACATGATTTAACTCAGAATGTTAAATTAAATATGTGAAAAGTAAATCCTGCAAAAGAGAAAAATAATAAAATTTTAATTAAAGGTTGGATAAACAAACAGAAGTAAAAAATGTAATTAATAAATCAATTAAATATATTGGAGTTAAAATGTTTAAATGTAAATTTAATTTTAAGTAATAACGAGTTAAAGATAAATTAATATTTCTCTAGAGAGATATATAATACTATATATCTATAAATAAAGTACTCTGTTATTTAAAGTATTAGTGTCTCTTCTAACTCTAGGTAAGACTTTTTTAGGTAAGGTTCTAAAAGTTTTTTTGAGGCATAAGTAACAAAAAATATTTTTCTTTGGAGAACTGAGTGTCTATTTCCTAGATACAGTCAAACTCGGATATAAAGCAAACTGACGCAACATCCGAGGTGAAATTAAAAGTCTAATGTCAAAAGGAACTTCTTAAATGATGCGTACTAACCGGGTTAACTCTCTATCCGACTAAACGAGTTTGACTGTATTTCTTTTGAATGCTATCTTATGGACAGAGGATTGGAATTTATAATTCAATAATTTTATAAACAACTAAAGAATTTTTATTTTGCCTCTGTGAATATAATGTTCTTCAGATACAATAAAAGGATGACTGAAATTATTTACTAATCTCTGCTTTCCTCTGTCATCAGAGTTGTTAGCACAGGAGGCCCAACATTGCCGGATTTTGTCACATTGGACAATATTTTTTTGCTTTTTCAACTGCAATTGTTATAATTTCAGTTTTTTAAGGACACTTGTTTTTACCCCGTCTCTTGTTTTTTCCATATTTTGTAATATCTTTACTAGCTTAAATTGTTTAAATAAAACACAGAAGCAGTACAGGATAACACAACACGACCTAAAATATGTCAATATTTGCCTATATTTAAAGAACTCAGTTTTAGATCCCGTCTAGAGTTTTTCATCTATATGATACCACTTTCAAAATTTTGATTTTGGAAAAATATGAGCATCTAAAATTTAATTTTCTAAAAAATTTTTTTATTTTATTTAGTAGTTCTTTACATTGCTTTAAGCAGTCATGACCAGACAAAATACTATAATAGAAAACTACCTTTTTGTCCTAAGTAATATGAGCTATCATAATTCTACTTTATTATTTGTTAGTGGAACACCCCAAAGTATTTTTTAATAACATAAAAATATACATTTTAGTATCCCAAGCCAGGTCTCTGCCATAAATTTGTTCTACTTTTTTATTTGGAAGTATACGTTTCTGAATAACTCGTTAAATCTAAATCAACACTTTGGTTCATGTTCTTTTCAGCAATTTAGTCGCTGTAAAATTTCAATCCACCTGTTGATAAAAATTTTGCGATGTTTTTAACGATTTTTATGATTTGGTTTGCAAAACCAGAGTTAAATATTTAATTGGCTTAATTACAGTAAACAGTCAAAATTTTGTTACCAGGTTTGTTGATGTTAAATTTGTGCCAGTAAATCAAGAACTTAATTAAAGAGCGAACATCGGTACCAAAGCTAATTCACTGAAAGATAACGACAATTTCTAAAATTAGAAACTTTATTGCTTTTATATTTTCACACACGAACCTGCACTGTTTCTCATCAGCTGGAACTCTAAAATTCTCTCCACATCAAGTCCAGACTGATTAAATGGGAAATCGTAAAATTTCCCCCCTGATACATTAAAAACATACGAGAAATGTTGAGCTTGTTACACTGTACCGCGAATAATTATCATTCTGTGTCTGCTCCAATGTTTAATTGGGTTTCCGACCTAGTTTTTTATTTCGAAACCAATGTTGATTAGCACTTCCATTTTAAATGTATTATTTTTGTAATAATGAGGTTTTATCAACTTTAGGGTTAATAAATTAGCTTTTCGTGGAGGTCAGGACTTGTAAATATACCAGCAGTGGTAAATTAATAAAGTTTTATACTCACAGGTCAGCTAATTTTCAACCGCAAATTAAGGGCTTTACTCGAATATTTACAACAAGATTAGTTTGACAAAATTGGTGAATTTCTTATCAACCTATCAAGTTAATTAAATGTTTTAGTTAAAAATCACTGCTAAACAAATTTCCTAGTTTACCCATAAGCTTTCACCCTTGCTCAAGTTTGTTTTATCCTCGTCCATCATTAGTAGACGGACTTGATCTGGGTTTCGGTAGTGATGTGGTCTGGATAAATCGGGTACAGGATGGCTGTGACATTGTTCCTAACAAAGGTCGGGCTGATGTTTAGTTTTAACGGGTTGGAGTACGAGATAATGATGATAAAGCCAAAGTTAAAGGGTGTCAATAAATGACCATATTGTCTGGGATTGATTCGAATAGATAAGATGGCTCAGCAGTTGGTCACACAATGAAATGTTACTCTAGCAAGTTCAGAAGGTAAATATTTCAAGATGAAGTTTCCACTCAGTAGTGGTCAATTCCTTCTTTATCGCTTTGTAATGAGTTATTTCAATAAATCAATAAACAATACTTCTTTTAACTGTTTTTTTTTGTGTTATAGACAGCAATTGGAAAGTGATTATAATGATATAATTATAGGTGGTTAAATAAGTTATATAGAATATTATATTTTTTATAAGAGCAACTACCTTCGCTATAATAAACTCTTGTTTTGTTATTTATTAATGACTTAAATTTTTTTTTGCCATAATATCTGTTGTTATTTAAAATATATTATGTTCAAATTAATACTTATTATGTTAAAAAATCTTTTTTACTACTTTTTTGTGTAACATGTGACTGATCTTTATAATGTCAGGTTTGAATGATATAAGAACTATTTACATAAATTGGTGCCCTTTTCTATTATAAATTACTTACTTTTCTTGGAAAGTCAATTGTTTACTCCTCGTATTTACAAAATCAATTTAGGTGAGTGAAACACTTAAAAATAATTTATTATAATTCTAATACAAGTCACTTATTTATTAGTTCCCTTAAAATAGTGCAAAAATTTGTTCAAAAAATTAACTAAGAAAGGCTTAAACTCACCTTTCTCAAAAATCGACAGAAGCATCACACTAATATGGCTTAAATTCTTGTCAGTTATATCACAAGAGCTTTTGCTTTATTTCAGCAATTTTGTCGAACGCATTTTAAAAACTCGCGTTCCACCTGAGCCATTAAAAACAAGTCTAAACAAAAATTTTGTTGCTTTAAGAACGCTGTTACCTTTGATGGACAATCTTTTTGGTTTACACTTTGTTTTTTACTTTTTTATACTTATGTAACTGTCGTAGCTGATTTCGTCACAATTATTATAATACCTCCATTTCAGAAAAACACAATGGTTTCAATTCTCTCAATTATGATATAATATAAGTGGTCAAAGAAATGGCAAATATAGTTTTATTTTCGGTGATAATTTCATTAATTATAATACCAGAAATGTTCATTGGTTTAAAATATTTACCTTTTCACTATTCAGTGCTAATATACCACAAGTGGTATTTTTATATATTATACAACAGGACAATCGAAAATTCTCGATTATTCGAGACGTATTATCATGGTGATGTTTTCGCGGGTATCGGACTTTAGAAAAAATAAATAAAACATCGTAAATGTCAATGTTATAACAGGCTATAATTTTATTCGGACAAGACTTTGTTGTAACTAATAATCAGTATTCTCTATCAAAATGTTTTTGTGTGTGTCGCAATTAACCATTAAAATACTCAAACAGTAGAGTAATCCATATAAACAATGAGGTAACTTTAACTTTATTTTTGAGGGAAGAGACTCTAAAACAGCTTTCAGTCACTACCATCGATTTTAACTTCTATAGCGTTTAATGGTTTACAAATTATTGGCTAGATAAATACAGTGTAAACCATATGTAATGAATAAATTCGATTAAAATTCAAGGATTTGCCTTTCAGGAAAACGCTCGGAGTTTTGAAACACTACGAGACTGAAGTACGGAGTTTCTTTGGGCAATACGTCGAGTTTTGAGAATTTTATTGTATACAGATAGAGTATTTATTAAATAGAAACATAAAAACACAAGAAATTTAACACTTTAAAGGTACAATTATTGTAATTCACATTTTAAGTGAGACCTGAAGTTTTTGTAACATTATTGGTATTACCGGAAGTGGGCTCACTTAAAGAAAGATTTTTTTAAATATTTAATGAGGTTTGTCGTGATGTTCTGCACTTAGTTGTAAATAGGGTTGGAAGGAATTTCCTAATGTGCGTTCCGTAATTTTAACGATTTCTTGAGTATTTGATAACTGGATCACTGCGGTTGACCTGTTGGAGTAATTAGATATTTTTACTTTGTTCGTATCTATTCCTATCGCTTCTGCACTTAATCTGGTCTAGTTACTTATTTTATTTACTCCAAGAGGCATATTTTTATTTCAGCAGCTATCTGGATATTTTTGCCAGTTTTTGTTCATAGCTAGAAATAAACGTCTAGTATTTATGTTTTTTGTTCGTTTCAAAATCATCTTTCTCCATAATCTGACAGGACAATGATCCGGTTTTTGTGTATTTAGAGTTAACCATTTTGCTTTCGTTGTACGTTGGTTCTCTCCCTGGGCGGTTTTAGAGAAAGTGTGGTTGTATATAGTACAGTTTGTTCTTGCACTGTAATTATCTGTTTCTTCTTCAAAATGGTCTCGAAGACACGATACGGCCTCACCGCCCCACCAGAAAGTTTTACAGCTGCAGTATGCTAAAATTTGCGTTGCAATTCCATGAGTGTATTGTCATCTAACATTTTCTGAAAATTTTTAAGTTTTAACGCAACAGGAATTGGTTTACGTTTTGATGAAACAGCTTGCAAATTTTTTTGTTTTGCATTTTTTGCCATTACTGCGCTTTGAAAAACAATATCTTTAAATAATTATGGTTCGTTTATATTCTTTAAAATACATCTGCTGTTTTTACAACCCTTTCTTTGTAATCGGTGTCATTGTTTTTTTGCATGTTAAATGCCCAGTTTTTGAGAATTTAAACAAGTTCTTTATTCGATGTTTTTTTATTTAACTGGTAAATTTAAGCTCACAAAACTGTTGGAATTGTCTCTTCACATACTGTTCTGTTTTTACAGTATTTTTTTGTTTGCTGCTTTCTACCTATTCATCAATATTTTCCTTATTTGTTTCACCGTCATGGAGTGTTTATGGATATCTTGAAATTTAAAAATTGGGGGCGATTATACCAAATTTTGTATTACAGCGATTATACAAAGGTTTTTATAATCGTTCATCATGGTTACCGCAATATAACTGCTAGAATACATGGTATCTAAGTTAAATAGCATATTCTTGTTGGTTCAGAACGTTACGAATTAAATAGTCATTATAAGACATTGTTTTTATTGGTTGTTAAACAAACTGCCTTATTTCATTAGTTTTATATTTTAAAAATTACAGTTAAATTTAATAATCGATAAAATTTTGGAACAATTTTTTACACTTGTTATTATTTATTTTTTCAACAAACTAGTTGGTTCTTATACCAACAGTAAACAATACAAAGTAGTGAAAAAATAGCAAACGATACACGGAAAATAAGTGGTTTTTATCACACCTGTCAGATACTTCGCTTTTGTCTCGCCTTCTGTAAAAACCACTTACATCTCTTGTAAAATAAACTATTTTTGTTTTGTTTATGGTTCGAACTGTAATTTCCGTTACTTTTGTTTTTTTTTAAACATTTACAAATATTGAAATAGTTATTTTTATTACAAATTCAGAAATTGTCGTTTTGCGAGTATGAGTACAGATTGAAGTGCGAATAGAAGTTTCTGGCCGTGTGATAAACAACGATTTTTAGGCCGAAAAGTTGCCTAAATTAAAAAAAAAATTATTGTAAAAATTTTTAGCGGTAGAGTATTTGTTTTTTTGAGGTTGTAGCATTATCATAATAACTAGATTTATAAATTCTATCAAATCGTGCTTTTGTGCTAAAATAAATAGAACTTCTTCGAATAAATCAGAAATTGGAAGACGATAATAACCCAGAACATATAGCAGATATTGGAATCAATACAATTTAAAAACAGAAAATCCCTAGATTTTACTTTCAATGTCTAGACAGTGCAAAATAGTGACAAACGCAAACGATCACTTTTAACCCGATTTATAGGACTAGAAATTTAGTGTTTCTGGACGGAGGCCTAAAATAACTATTTTCATGTCCTCATCATTAATACAACACTTTGTTTATTAGTAATTAAGGTATTAATGAGGGTGTTATAGAAATAAAAATATGTCAAATTAATATAACATAATAAAATAAAAATCTCTATTGTTCCAATTATCTGAGTTTAAGTAGATAATGTTTTATGTCAAAAGCTGTAGATGTAAACTTCTCCTTTCTCGATGACGACTAACTACCATTTAATTATTAATTATGTTTCCATAAGGCAGCACCTAGTTTACTGCTTCCGGATAATTTTAACTAATAATGGAATTAACTTGCGAGACTTTAATTAATCCTTTAATTCAATTGAGCATCATTAATTTTAAGACAGATTATTTCCACTGTGTAGGTAAAGAGAAACATGAACGATTCGATCGAGCATTAGATATATCTTATAAGAAATCAAATTTTTTTTTACCACTGTTATTACAATTAATTTTAATTGGTTTTTTACCAGATTATAAACAAACGTTACTAAAAAATTGTCAATTAACAGTGTGTTATTTGTTTGTAATTGTAATATGTTTTGACTTAAGAGCTGAAGCTGGCTAAGTGCCGTAACTCTTTCTGCTGAAAAATTAGGATCAGTGTTCCTTTATTTGCTTTTGTAATAAATATCCTAATTGTGGAACCAGCAATATGGAGTCGTCATAAAGTTTTCAACAAAACAGCTACTACGTGCACTTGAGGCAAAATTAATGCTTAGTCGTGTTTGGTAAAGGAAACGCCATTATGTTGTAGCCGTCCGAAATTCCACTATGTGTATTCAGATTAATTACAGCCTCTGTCACAAATTAAGACTACTGACCTGTAGAGAAGCCGTCATTGCTGAAACAACTTCATAAACGTACTCCCACGGGTGATTTGCCTCTGGTCTAAACGGAGTTAAGAGGAAATTCAAACCTAACAGTGGCACCAGCAGCATCGTAGCCCTATAATTTTTACGAACTTCATTATTATGTTAAAATTAATTGAGAATATGCGAGGGAAAAAAGGCTGAATAAATTTTTAACAAAGTTATACCTGAGAGCTTGGAGGGATGTTCTGGAAGCCCCTGATCCTGTTCCTCCATTAGCCGGTCCCTTTCTCAATTTGATTAGGAGAACTCTGACAATGTTGACCAGAAATATCACGTTTAAAAAGACGGTAATGACTACTGGAACCATCAGAATTTTATTAAAACGACCGTCTTGAGTCCAACACCTAGAACAAAAATGAAAATCGATGTCGGTGGTTTTAACAGAGTTAATTATGCTTGGGTACACTCTACCAGATACTCTAATGAACGAGCTAAAAAATTTAATTGAAAAGGGATTTAGAACCACAGTTGAAATTTTAGTGCGGTGAAGAGGAAATTATTCGCTTATTTATTATTCGGCTCTCATTTCATAAGTGTTAAAATTCAATTTAAGTTACTCATTTTCAGCTTTTGTTTTAAATTGATATGAGGGCCGTTCGGGTTTTATTTCTAAATGTACATTGTTTTTTATTAAAACGACTTAACAAAATAATTTTTGTTCATTAACTATTGGTTGAAATAATTTTTTTATGTATGGTAAAGAATGGTCGTCAATTTTTATATTTAATTTTAAAGTCACTTTAAAATTACTACATATATGGACTTTGCTATTAGGTTTAATTACAGGTAACTTTTTTAAGAATACTTTTTTCTACTAACGTACACCACAAATCTTTAGTAAAATTGGTTCTTTTATATTTTTACTAAATAGCTGGTGTGCTTGCAATACTAAACATTAATCGATAATATTGAAAAAGACTTTTATAGTTATTTAAATCCAATAAGTGTCTCCGTTCGGGTTTCATTTCTAAATCATCGTTTTCTGTTAAACAATTTTACAAAATTTTTGTTTATAAACTATTTGTTGAAATAATTTTCTATGGATGGTTAAAAATGGTTCTTGATTTTTATATTTAATTTTAAGGTAACGTCAACATTATCACATATATAGATTTTGCCATTAGTTTTAATACAGGTAAAATTTGTGTTCTTCTTCTGATTTGTTAACTTTTTTAAAGAATACATTTTCTGCTAACGTATACCAGATATATTTAGTATTTTTTAAAATTTTTCACTAATAAATAGCTGGAGTGCTTGCAATACTAAACATTAATCAATAACATTTAAAAAGATGTTTATAAAATAAACAATATACAAAAATGTATATTGTTTTTTGTTAGATGGTAATTTCTACTTAACTGGTATTTCTACTTTCTGCTTAAAATACAATAAAAATACAATACAAAGTAAAAATTTATTAGAAAGTAGAAAATATTTAAGTTTGTTGAAATAAACTAACTATAAATCGACATGTCTTAAAATAACTTACAAGATGCGTACAAATTTGAGACTAAAAGACGCTATAAACTAAGAGGGTCACATCGTGTGTGTAGGTTAAAAACTTAAAAATATTCTTAATTTATTTTAAGAATAACAATAATAATTTATTTTATTCTTAAATTAAAACTTAAATATACGCAAGCTCAAGCATTAGATTAAAGTTTTTCTGTTTTTAGAGAAATTTTTCTAATAAAAACTAACTGATAATCATTACACTAGATAATTAATTAATAACTAATTTAATTTTTTTTATCAAATTTTTAAACACTATTGTGCTTGTTTGGCGTGCTTTCACATCCTATTCGGCAATTTTGTCAATGCCTCTAGGTCTCAGATATGTTTTAGGAACTAAGACATGTCAACTTTTACAATTTAACAAAGATTTCAACAAGAAAATTAAAAACAATTTTAGACATTATCTAAACATAAACTAGAAAATTATCAAAAATGGTACTTTATAATCGTCTTTCGTGCAACCTATTCTTCTGTATCATTAGTGAATTTAAAATTTTTGTTTATAAATTTTAAGCAAAAAAATTATTTCATTTTCGCATACAATTTAAGTAAAAAGAAAAGATAAGTAAGAATGATTAAATGTTACTGTGGTATGCTTTTTAATAAATTTTGTTAAGCAATGTAGTTGTATGAAAAAAGTTTCAAAATTAGTTTTTTTTTTTTAAATTTAAAATATAAAAAAATTATTATGCGGTATATATGAATTATCAAAAACATTGTAATTTTAATTGTTATAAACTTTAAATATTAAAAAAACGTGGTTTCATCTACATCAATCTTTTGTTTAGCATATTTTTTTCAAATTTTACATTTATGAACTAAAAGACACATTTTAATGAGATAACTACACGTATATGTACGTAATATCGTCTAGATGTTGGTAATCACAGTCTTTAAGTGATACATTTTTTCTTTTAATGCATCTGTTTTTGTTTCAAATCGTTTAATTTTAGAAAGGTTTCAATCATTTTAACATTTTTAACATTTAAAATGGCATGAATTCAGCTTAGCTTAGCAGATTTTACTTGTTTTGCTTTTGAACAGATATTTTACATTAATTTTATTGTACTTGAAAAGTACTTGTTTCTTCTACATTTTAGAACAAGAAGTTTTTTTTACCTTGCAACAGGCTTTTCTACTTGCTTTTTGCGATCTTGATTTTGAATTTCAAGATTTAAAGATAATGTTTCTTGTAATGGAAAAGTGTTTTTTTTTTCTCCATTTAATAATAGTTCCAATTTCTACTTCTTTTTACAAAATTTTTAGTTTCCAGTAATTTTTCTTGAATATGTTTAAACTCTATTTCAAAAACAAACTGGTACAATTTTTTTAAATTGCTTTATTTTTGTGTTGTACTCTACTTTGAAGTCTAAAAACTTCAGCTATTTTAAGAGAAGTGGGGTGAAAATGGTTTCCTATTAGTGTAACAATTTTACCATCACTTTTATTTTCTAGCAATTCAGTGTTTGTAAGTCCTCACTTAAAATTCTAAAAATATTAAACGCAATTTGTAATGTTTTCACACATGTTGTCTAATTGTAGAAATCAACTAGCTTTATCTTTGTTTTTGTTACATTAACAGTAGTCAGTGACAGTCTGTTTACAGTTTAAATATTTCAACCCTGTGCCCCATCTCTTTTAAAAACTCGTTTTAAACAATTTGGTATCAAAAGACCAAAAAACAATCGGGAGGTATAGAGCGTGGTTTCAAATGTTTTAAACAAATTTTTATAAAGTGCAAAACATATAAAGCAAAGTTAATAATTGATGTCAATTGTAAAGTTTGTAATGAGGTGTACACACTGTTTTTTTGACATTTACTACATTTGCTAGTATTTCTACTTTCTGGAGTAAAAGTCTAAAGCAGACAATTTAAAGGCAGTGACTAACGTGTCAAAAAAAGCGTGAAGCATGAGCGATTTTTATACATAAATATAATTAAAACTTTTTACATTTTTCGACTCACTGTTTTTGATTAGTATTTTGCGTTGCTACAAGTAAAAAGTAACGGATTTTTCTGACAAAATCTACTATACGATTACTTTACTAAACGGTTATTTTTTTTTAACTGTTCATTTTAACTGATTATGTGACATGCGTGAAACAAGGATACTAAAATATCTCAAAAAATTACTTGTATTTGATAATTCCCAAATATTTTATAAATTTAACGGTTAAAGTTGACGTTTATTAGTACCTAAGGCTGGATTACAGTAGAGTTACTTTAATGTTAAACTCATTTATTTAATAAATAATATTTAGTATCTATTTTATTAGCACCTGGGTGGTTTCATTTTTATCAATTTGCCAGGGTCTACCTGCCATTCTTACAATTTGTAGTTTACAACCCCCCGCTAAAGCGATGGAGAATAAGTATTGCACTAAAAATAAGTGCAGCAGTAGAAATAGTGTTGAGTATGAAGGTGCGTTTAGGTCAGCAGACACAAGGACACAAAAAATAGAATGACGGTGAATTTGCTTTTCGATAGGCAAACAGTTATTTTTACTGAGTTTTATTTAAATTGAAAATAGTTTAACTTTTTATTTTATTTTTGATGATTTTGTGTATTTTGGTAATAATCTAAAGATACAAAAACTATTTTACAGTAAGTATCTAGAGTTATATTACAGTAGAATTACATTACTGTTAAACCCATTTATGGATGTGCAGTGATGTACGTATTTTTATCATTTTATCACGCACAAAATTGATCGCACTTCTATCTGCCAATGGCGTCCACTAGAACGTATAGTGATCCACTCAATCATCATCAGTAAATAACCGAAAATTCCCAACCATCCAAATAGCTGAATCAAGCGTAAATATCTAATGAAAGAAAAACTTAAAAATCTATGGCCATTAAAGAAAAGTAATTGAAATCTGTGTCGGGTTTAAACAAACAGCTTGATACTTTTCCATTAAGAATCTCGCATCACCTCCAAGTTAATTTCCTCCTTAATCCACGTCAAATAAATTAATTCCTTCCTATATAGAATCGGCACATCCTCGAATTTAATCGCATATATTCGTTCATAAAACCGGCAATTGGAGCGGTTTCGGTGTGTTTGACATCTCGAGAGCCACCGAATTGCAAACAGGTGCTGCGTCACGTACGAAAGTAGTGTATTGTGTACTCTGCACTTCCACTCCGATATAAAAGAGAGTGGAAAATTTTGTCGCAACTTAGAATGATTTAGATTTTGTTAAGTTCGTTATTTCAAATTTGGATTTATAACTTTAAAGTTGCAGGAAAATTTTTATTCTATTAAAAGTTTTTAAAGACTTATTGGTAAATGATAAAATTTGCGAAGGCGGAATACAATTAGCTTTTTATCCTTTGTAGTCTTTACAGTTTGTTTTCGTGGATAAAAAAATCTGAGAGAAAGTAAGGATACTTTTATTACTAAAAATATCGCAAATTTTCTACTTATGGATATGTATGTACATAACTACAGAGTTTCACTACTGTAAACTTTATGTGAAAGAACAACTTTTTTTAACTGGAGGTAAAAATAGTGTAACTAAAAAAACGGGTAAAAAGTACATAAATATCCAGTAACATGGCATTGACAATTTGATTTATTTGTAAACATAATAACAATAAAACTATCTGTGTTAGAATGCGAAAAGTATTCACACACGTCATAA
Organism: Tribolium confusum; assembly: GCA_029207805.1. Classification (NCBI taxonomy): domain Eukaryota; kingdom Metazoa; phylum Arthropoda; class Insecta; order Coleoptera; family Tenebrionidae; genus Tribolium; species Tribolium confusum. Next base: position 7,405,394 of record JALGAY010000006.1, read on the forward strand.
TTATATTATAAATTATAACATTATTTAAAAAATATTTATAAATATACAAGCAAAAAAAAGTGAACAATACTACTACCTAATTATCTGTATAACTCTTGAAAGAAGTTAGGGTTTACAAAAATAAGAAATTATTAATCTATACAATAAACAAAAAATATGTTAAGAAATTGTCAAATTGAAATCTTCAAATGGTTTGATAAAAATTTCTCAATTGAATAAAACGTTTTTCAAGTTTTTAAGAATGTTTCTGATGAGTGATGTATTACATGCTGCAGTAACGTATTAAAAAGCATAATGCAATAGTATCTAGTGCCGTTTCTCGTACGCGTTTATCGTAAATTTGTTATAGATAAGGTCTCAGTACTGGTATAGTGACGGTAATATTATCACGGGCTTTGCCTCGTGAGGTGGGGTTAAAATTAAAAATAGATCTTTATAAAAAAAGATGATTTAATTGCATAGACATACATAATACAGAATATACAAACATCGTGATATAAGAGTCTGGGTATATGTCACACTTTTGATACTTGACTGTCCTCTACCACAGCTACCACTTCACTTTCGGGTTAACGCAACCTGCCAGTTTGTCAACCCCCCAAAATGCTATTGTCTCAACCGACGGTGATTTAGTTGATATCAGCAATAGTTCGTCCGCACCAGAAGGTTCTTGACCTAGCAGGCTAACGAACTTCCACTTTGTGACAATATGAATTTAGTTTTTAATATAAAAAACTATAATTTACCACGTATTTGATCCATTTAAAAATAAATAGAAAAGGAAAAAGTATTGAGTAAATTAAACAAAATGCTATTAGCTTTTCTTTGTAATTTAATTTAATTCAAGTAACTGTTTATTAGTGCAAAGTTTATAGTTTTTAGAAAAACAGTTGGTAATACTTCGCATTAAACATGTTTTTGTTACTTTACCCGCAACATAGTCACTATAAACATTTTATTTTAATTGTGGGTCTATGAGCACTTCTAGATATTTAGTATTTGTATAGAGACTTGCGTTGTTCTAAATATAATTTAAATAGTTTTGCAAATGCGACTGAAATGCTGTATTTAATTATTTTATGGTAGATGCCTTTGTGCCAGACTTTGTCGAAAGCTTTGGCACAGTCAAAGAAGATTGCTTCTGTTTTGTTTCTTTTTTTAAAGCCGTTTAGGACATACTCTGTGACTTTGAGTATCTAATGAATGGTGCTGTGGTTTTTTTAAGGCCAAATTGTTTCTGTGGTAAAATTTTAAAAGATTTAACTGTTTGTGTTAATCTTGAAGCTATTACATTTTCGGTTATTTTGCTGATTGTTAAAAGAGACTAATAGGTCGGTAATTTTCTGGATTTTTCTTTGATACGTATGTTGGGCTTTGATATAAAGTGTCTTTATTGTTTTCTAGATTTTTGGAAAATATCTGTATTTCTGAATGTGGTTGATAATTGTCCAACGTGTTTCAATGGCAAATTGAGATATGCCATCGCTGTTGCCAACCATAAAAATTTTCGACGTTTTTATGCAGTATTTAGTTTTTTTGAATTTTGTTACGTGGTTGGCAGACTAGATTAAAGAATGTTATCAACATAAATGGTAGATATTTTTATTTAAATTTATTGTAAAACAACAATAAGCTTATTTGTAAACAAAGCAAACCGTGTTTTTTGTTTATTAGAGGTTGGAAATTCTGGTATTGTTGCTTTTACCTCAATTAGTTATTTTTTAAAATGTACTCGTAACTTGGTTTGTTCCGTGTTGTCAACCTTAACAGTATTTATTTTTTTGACTGAATGTTTGTGGTTAGTTTTTTGTTTGTGGTTGTGGCACTGTCATTGTGACCAACTTACATTAAATTAAAATCAAATTTTTTGTTGGTAACTATGTATGCCATGTTCATGTGGTACAAGTTTTTAATTTAAATTGTTGTCTTAAATTAGGGAAAGAATTATTTTTGTAGCACTTCAACAAACATACTTGTTTTTTCTGGTTCAGTGAATGCTGTTACATAGTATCTAGTGAGCGGTGAGAGTATTTTGGTTATACAGACTGTTATGGAAGTGAATGCAAAACCTTTAACTGAAATACAGCACCACAAATAATAAAAATCTGCAAAAAAAAATTGTCCTATCTCCTATATGTCCAGTGGGTTATTATTGTTAGGGTTTAATGTTGGTATTGTTTCTCTATACTTGATTCAATTTGTTAGTTTACTAATTATTTACATCTGACTTTGTATATTTACATTATATACATATATTTTTTTACGTTTATTACGTAATATGTATTGTAGTCACAAGGTAACAAAAAAGTTGATTACAATATTTTTCCGTTGATTGTATTTTAGTAACTTTAAAAAAATGTCTCTAATAAAGCTTGTTTTTTGTGGCGTAATCAGTGTTGTGTTTGTAATTATTTATTAGTACATTTCCAAAAAACATTACAAAAATTGAGTTGCACTATTGCATTTGGTGGTAAAACACTTTATGAAAAGTCAAAAGTGACAACTATGAACAATAAAATAGTAAATAATAGTAATAATAATATTTTATTTTGCTCAATAAAAATATTTACAGAATTCTTTTTTTCTCAACATTTGGAGAGGAATTTTTGAACAAATTCGGAATTTTTCTACTTCTATTTCTGCATATTTTACATAAACTGCCATGTAATGCACTATGAAAAAGTTTTTAATCTCTATTATTAAAAAAATGATATCCGTTTAGGAAAACATTTTTTTCCGGCAAATTAGTGAGTGAAAGAAGTCATAATTCTTATTGGATGAAAAATCTCTTATTTTTCCAGAATTGAATTGTCTTGGTTTTGGCTTAGAAAACTGGAATTTTGACTTGGTAGCCAATGTCTGGTGCGACGTTCTATTGCTTGTTACACTTTTTAATTAAAGACTTAACAAAATTTTAACAAAAGCTATAAAAGCAAGACTTCAATAACGAGACGATATATGATAAAAACAGAACTAAAAAAGTTTTTGTTAAGAAAACGTTAGTACACTTTGATCTTTATGTTAGAAACTACTGATTGATACTATAATATTATTATGTATATGTGCATCTTAGTTGCTACCAGGAAATCTTAGATTTACATTTAGAATTTATAATTGCTCAAGACAGGTGAGCACATTTATTATCATTATTCACAGGTATTATAATTGCTATATTAGTGCAATCAGTTTATTTGCTAATTTCTGCAAAATCATATTTTCCAAAAAACTTAGTCTTTATTTGCTGCTGCTGCTCCAAATTACATAAAATAGGTTGACATAATGTGTTGACTTCATGACTACAACTGATAACGCAGGGTTGTTTGTTTCTGTTATTTTTTTGTAGCTCCGATAACTATTAAATTGTAGATCTACCAAAATTTTTTGTTCTACAGAAAATGATTCGGAAGTTTTATTTGATCCTTGCACAAAAAGTTATTAGTTCTGTTAAAGTATGAGCGAGTTTTTGGTAAATTAAAATTTACAGAGTTTTTTTTTTTCAACATTTGGAGAGGACTTTTTGAACAAAGTCGGAGTTTTTCTACTGTTATTTGTACATCTTTTATATCAACTAGCATTTGATGCACAATTAAATTGTCTTCAATCTCCAGTATTAAAAAAAATATTTTGTGCGTTTGGGAAAACATTTTTCTTTGTCAAATTATTAAGTAGTAATTCGGATAATTTCTATAAAATGAAAAATTTCTTATTTTTTAAGAATTGACTTTTTTTGGTTTTGGTTTAGTAGACTAAAATTTTTACTTTGTAGCCCATGTCTAGTACGACGTTTTATTGCCCACTACAATTTTTAATTATAGACTTAGCAAGATTTTATTTTAAACTGTAAAAACAAGATCATGTAACCGCATATTCGCGGGAAAGCGTAGAGGAAAGCCTCGAAGGAAACAGTAATTCCATCTGATTCAGAACCCAAGTCCGAGACGTCCTACGGGTTCTGAGGGAGAGAGTTTAAACCGCGTATTCTCTAATAATCCGAGCGCCTACCAGAGTAGCGCTAAGATCGCTTCCACCCTCTCCCATAACCACAACCAAACGCTGAGTTGCTTGCTCGCATCAACCGGGCATCCTGGGGGTCTCATCTGGTTTCGCAAGTCTTCTCCACAGCCATCATGCAGTCAGTTGCTCTCTTGCATCAACCGAGCATCCTGGGGATTACAAATGGTCTTGTGAGCTACTCATACTCTTCTGCATCGTCAAGGAGTCGCTTTCTTGCATCAACAGGGCATCCGTGGGGTCTCACCTGGTCTTAAAAGCTCTCCTTTGTGACATTCTGCACCAAGAGGGCATCCGTGGGGTCGCTATCTGGTCAGACTCTCGGTATATCCGCGTTCGAACTTAACACCACGGTCTCGATTTGAGTGCGAAATAACATTAACCCATCTATTGTAAATAAACTATTTGTAGTGTAATCTTTAATTATTGTAAATAAACTATATTTTGAATAAACCGATTACAAAATGGCGCCCAACGTGGGGCTCGATGATATAGAAGTAAATTAAACAAATTACAAAGTGGCGCCCAACGTGGAGCTTGGCGACGAAGAAGTAGATTAAACAGATTACAATCTTAAAATTGAGGCGATATTAGTTAAAATAAAAAAAAAAACAGTTTTTGTTAGGAAAACGGTTCTACACTTGACCTTTGTAAACAAAATAACTGATTGGTACTACAATATTAGATATATATCTGTTATCTGCGTCCTGATTGCTACCAGGAAATCTTGAATTTACATTTAAAATTTATAATTGTTCTAGACAGCTTAGTATATTTGACATTATTTACTGGCATTACAATTGCCACATTAGTGCAATCAGTGCATTTGCCAATTGCTGGAAAATGATATTTTTCAAAAAAAGACTTTATTTGCCTCTGCTGCTCTAGATTACATAGAATATTTTGTGTTGACATGATGTATCAAACACTTTATGCTAACACTTGGTCGACTTAGTAGAATGTATCTATTTGTTTCGTTTGTTGCATAACGATTAAACTATAGTGCTACCAAAATTTTTTGTTCTACTGAAAATAATGATGCAGAAGTTTTTTTTTGATCTATGCACAAACGGAGTTATAAATTCTATTAAAGTATGAGCGAGTTTTTTGCCCAATTAAAAATATTTAAAAGTTTTTTCTCTTTTAACATACGGCATTTTAAAAAAAAATTTGAACAAGACTTGTGTGCCGGAGTTTTTTCACTGCTACTTCTGCACCTTTCTGCACCTCAACTGATGCACCATAAAATTGTCTTTAATTTTCTTTACTAAAAAATATATTATGCATTTAGGAAAACATTTTTTTTTCTAGCAAATTATCAAGTGAATTTTTTTTAATGATTTTTATAGGGTAAAAATCCTCTATCTTTCAGAATTAAATTTTTTTGTTTGGTAGACTGGAATTTTGACTTTGTAGCCAGTGTCTAATTACAACGTTTTACTGCTGTTTTGCTTAACAATTTTTATTATCTTTTTATTTGTAGCAGCTTAAAATGCGACTTAGTTTTTTTATTAGGTTCAGTAAGTATTTTTTCACCAAGCTCAAAACATTATTTAAAAACTGGTGTTTTTTGCGAGGTACTCTATCATCTTTGGTAACTGTTCACGTTCACTGTAATTACCAAAGTAATTTTATTGATTTTAATTAATTTTGCTAAGAAAGCCAAAACAATTACTAGACAAATGATGACTTACAGCAGCTGTCAAATAAAAACTCCTTTATTGTAACACATTGATTACAATGAGGGTGGTTGTAGCACTTATTTTTAAGTAAATATTTTTAAACTGCTTTACTTAAAATAATTCAGGAAATATTTGATGTAATCATCGCAACTGTTTTACTACTCTAAAAAACAAACAAAGCAAAAATTTACTATTATTTTTACATATTTGTAAAATATGTGTAAATGTTTTTTATTAATCACAGAATAATTTTTTGGGGTTATCTACATTTTTTTTTAACATTTTTTGCACAAAATAATATTTTAAAATCTTTTTTTTTAAATAATGTTAAAAATTGGAAATATTTATATTTTTTTGAACAAATTAATTAATATTAATTAGAAAGAATATTAGAAAAATTCTGAAAAAATTCACTTGTGTAGTGCAAAAAAACAAAGTTTTTAATGCCAAACTTTAAAGTTGATGTGATAACCAGGTTTTGAGAAAAGTTAAGAAACACTTTTAGCAAACTCACCCTGTATACCTAAAAACTGTAGAAGGTTTCATTAACTAGAAACTTCTTAATAGTTTTTTTGAACACTTTGAAATTATAGTTTTTTATCCATATAGGCAGTGTAATGTAAAATTTGGTGCAGAAGTATGAAAGGCTATATCGTGATCTATTTAACCTAGTAAAATGTAATTTTATAAAAGACTTGTGTCTAGTAGAGTACCTATACATAAAATGACTGATATTGAGAACACTATTCCTTTAAATGAATGTCTTTTATTTATTTTGCTTAAATTATCGGTTAATTCCTTAAATTAAAAAAAAATACGCACTTAATTTTTTTTGCCTATTGTTATAGGTGAATCTTACTGGATTATGCGATTATGGTGTTACACACAGTGGTAACACAAAACAAATTTTAAATGCAACACCTATTCGTTTGATAGACAAACTTAAAATGGACTAAATATTTTTCATGTGAAATACAGTACCTACATCTAAAAGGGTCTCATTAATATTCCGTAATTTATTACAAAACTATAACGATAAACTAAAATTGTAGAATTTTTGAACGTTTTTACCGCGTTTATTTTTACCCCTACTACCCAAGTGAGACAATCTCACTAAACTGCACCACCGCTGTGGGTGATGCTTCGGCGGTAAAGGAGGAAGTGAGAATCTAAGATCAATTCATCTGAGTGAAGACAAATGGAACGAACAAATAAGTGAGTTGTACGAACTGAGCAGAGAATGTCTGAGATTAGGTGCAAACAGCTATAGTAAAATTTATATTTTCACTGCCATTTGCTACCAGAATTTCAGAATTCCAATAGCGATTGAAATTTGTTTCCAGTCACTTAAAGTTTCTACTCTACATAGGGCTACTTCAATAAAATAAAACACTATTTCTTTATCACTTGTTTTAGTAATCATAAGTGGATAACTTTGCCATACAGTTTCTAAGTGAGTGATTTTCAGTCTAAGTGAGCTTAAAATAACTTACAAAGTTCGAAGGTTTTTATTACCTTAAATACCAAAACAAATAAGCTAGGTAACTTATATGATTGTCAAAAAAGCTATACTGATGTAAGTGAATCACTTGTAGAAGCCAGTACATATAACAACGCTATTATATCATGTCATGTTATTTTTTTAAGTAAAACGATATGACTTTTTTGTGTTTTAAAAGTAATCCAAAAATTATTATAAACTTTACAAACCCAAATGACAAACTGAAATACTTATTAAATAATTAATAAAACTAACCAAATTTGATTTTTTTCTTTTGACTTAATGATTTGTATAAACAATATTTCTTAATATAAAAACAGACTTTAAACGAGGAAGTTTACGTAACGGTTTAAGCTGACCATTATGTGGCTCTTATAGGTGGTGAATTGAATCTTCAGACCCATTCGTTCAGAAAAATATCATGCTTTTAAAAGCAATTTGAAATATAATGAGGTTTACCAAGCTGTTGCCAACCGGAATATTTTGATACTAGGAATAAGACAATAAAATTTCTAGTAGTTGGTTTCCAGACGAAAATGAATAATACATATTATAATAATAATATAAAATCTTGATTATGCCAATGGCAAATTTTTATTTTTATTAATTTTACATAATTATGTTACAATTAAGTAGCAGAAGTATTTTAACCATTCGCTTTTTAATTATATTTAAAACAGATGAATGAATCTTTGTATCCCGGCGCATCCACCAATTTATCGATTATGATAATTTATCATCGGAATATTGGTAAATCTTAAATCTTTTATAAAATATTTAAATTAAACAATGTGTTGTTACTTACACAAGTATAATTTGAATTTTTAATTTATTAGGGTGAACAAATTCGCTTCCTCAAGCTGTTTTTTGTTATTTTTAACAGTTACTGGTTTTGGGGGATATTTGTTTTTAAGCCTACCTCGTCAATTTCAATTAAAACAGATTACAATATTAAAATAAACAAAATATTTTATACACTCAAAAAAATATTGGTTATTGCAATTGATCATTGGTTTTTAAGGCTAGGAAATGCCAGAACTATAAAATAAAACATCTAATGTTCTAATTACGATAAAATAAATAAATAAAGCGCTTTATGCAAAAATAGTTTTTAGCGCTTTTTATGTCATGTCATAAGTTACAAAATTTCTTAATTCAGTTTTTTACGCACAATATAAAATTAACATTGTTCTCGCCCGGATATCATCGTGATAGTACAAAACTGATTTACTTTTAACACACCCAAAAAAGTAATTTACTTTTAGGTACTAATAAACAAATGATAAATTTTTTGATAAATTTGTAGTTAAAAATAATCAGACGTTCTTATTATACCGTTATTTTTAAAAAAATATTAACTCAAAAGTTGTAAACATAATTCAAAAAAATGTTATTTTTGTTGCCTGCAGAAATTTACGGTAATAGTATTTTGGGTTTCAGTATCGCTACATACTTATGATCAAAATGTAGATTTTTTGGTATAGTATCTCAAATTAAATTTAGAACCTCTTGGGTTGTTTTTTGATATTACACAGTATTGCGAAAAGAACGACACATTTCATGTAATTAAAAATGTAATATAATATTTGCAACGTTTTTATTTTAAATAAAACAGTAAGCTGTGGCGCAGTTATTTTTATTTTATTTTTGTTTGGTTTTTAATAATCCTCTATGTGCCGCAGTATGTTTAGCGATGAAGAGGTGGACCGATTCAAACCGAGTTGTTTGGCCGATGCGACAGTTATTTCACAATACTCGATAAATTATAAGAAATCTCTGATAGAGGAAAGTGTCCAAGAAGGGTCTCTGACAGTCTGACCTGAAAGGTCCGAGTAAAAAACACAAAAAAATTGTAAAACACTTATTGTTTGTGATTTAGCTGTTAAAGTTAAACTATCTACTTTGGCAGATAATGCTTTTGGTGGTATGACGATACTACATACAGCAACTCCAGTAGACCAATTGCTGTCACAATCTTGGAAAAGCACAGCAAATTGAAATCTAAACAATTCAGACGATAACTCAAGAGACTAGAATTCACTAAGTTTAACATGCAGTGCAATTGTTTTGAGTTGCATCAAAGAGATGAACTGATGATCTAAATTAAATCGTACAATTGAAAATTGGTCTTTTGTTTTATGCGGCTTTAAATGTCTGAGCAGGTAGAAGATTGTAATTTGACTATCTTCCAAAGTCTTTATTTTTCAAACTTTACAATTACAGATTGCAAAAAATCGAGTTTAATTTTGTAGGTAAAGAGTTAAAATTTTATTATACAAAACTTAACTCTTATACACTTTTAAATACAGCAAAATCTGCTTCCTTATTTAGTTTGAACACCTGCACCAACCAAATTTGAAATATCAAACAGCACCAAGAGGTTCTTCAATAAAAACTTATTCGATGACAAAATACTGAAAATCTGCAAGTATTACACAAACTCAAAGTTTTAAAAATATTTGAACTACATTTACTACTTTGTTCAGCTTCTAAACCCTTATTTCAGCTTTCTATATTTTGTGCAAAAAAATCTATTGTTTTTGATACAAGACTAACCGTGATGATCTGAGCGATTGACAATTGTGCTTCAAAAAATAAAGTTGACAAATTAAAAAAAAATGCGTAAGCAAACAGATATTTGTAGTATATGTTTGTTCAAGTGTTCCAAGATGTTGAGAAGGTAAAGATTCTAACCATGCACCAGATTTGTGTTGAGAAGTAGCTAATAAAGTTGCTGGTTGTCGTAACTGTGGATTTCAACAAAGCACCTCTTTATTACGTTGATGTTTTGCAATTACAGGTATAGAATAATGTTTTGCTTATAAAGCCAAAGCATCGCTTTTGTATTCCGTGAAATTCTCCAACGTCTACAGTCGCAGACAAAAGAAGGATATAGTCTAAAGATCTGTAGTGCAATAAACCAATGCTAAAAAGCTGATAATAACACATCTACATCATAACAAACGCATAGACTACCCAAAATCACAGGAAGCAAAGCCTTAAACTAAAATGGTTTAATAAATATAATATTTAGATGTTTTTGTACTGTAATTTTAATTTCGTTATCAAAAATGCAAAGAGCATGACTTTGAAGTAGAAAAGTCTTTTGTTCGGTACGATAAAAGCTGTAATCGGTTTGCTTTCTTCAGACAAAGAAACTTGCCAATATTCCTGTTTTAGGTTTACTTTGGATAATTACTTTGCTTACTGAAGTTTGTCCAAAACGTTATTAATATAATAAATTAAATATGCATTTTAAAATGTTTGTGATTTTGGTGTTACAAATTGGGCCTGGTGGATGGATGTGAGTCGTGGTGGTGGCAAAGAGATCGTGTCTTTGATGGCTGGCGGCTTAAAATTCTAACTACTTATGTGACTGGCCGTAGTCAAGGTTTTCATTTTTTTCTTTTTTGAAATGGCTTTGGAATGAGAAGCAAAATATTTTGTGCTTGTTGTCATCGGCTTTGGTACGATATGGTTTGGTGCTGTCTAAGTAACCCCAAATGCTAAGGGATCTTCTAGCACATACTCTCGCAGACGATGTCGCTACTCTTCGACGGTTCCTCTAGTCGGTACACCAAACTTTCTCAGATCGAACACCAATTTATGTTTCTTCGTGTGGTAAATCTATCCAACGCGTTTGGTTCTGGTTTTGGTGGTGGAATTTATGTTATCGCCGGTGGACATTATTTATTGGCTAGTTTCTCTAAAAATTTTGCGCCAATAATAGTTCAGAGTAAGTTGTGCAATTGTTTTGGCAATTCCCAGGTGACCAGAGGTTGGTACATCATGATCCTTTATTAGAGCTTGTTGTCTCTAGTTTCTCGGAATGCATAATTTTCACACGTGTTTGTTGTCAAGCTGTTGGTGTAATTTCAAATCACAGATTGGTGTAATACTAATCACACCACAAATTTACATATATTCTGTTTAATATTAATATGCATCAAATTGGCGTTGAAAATCTAAATAAAGTTTTAGTTTTTTCTTTATAAAAATTACTAAGTAAACATCGTCTTACTGTCAGTTTGATGGTGGGTTCCTAACCTTACATTAGTTTTGCAAAATGTTCTAAATTTGAAGAATATAACGCACTTACATCCAAGAAAAACCATGTCTAATTAGTCGTTAATCAGCAAGGGTTAAATAAGTCAAATTCTAACCTTGTCTTAATATTTTTATTAAAGAAAAACCAACATAATATAAATTGAAATCGACTAACAATTAACAAAGGCCTACGTGGTGAAGAAGTAACCGTTGCTGCCTTCAGAAAAAAAAACATGCTAATGCGCAATGAAAAAAACAATATTATTATTAATTTTCGATAGCAGTAATTAATAAAATTGGTAGTGTTCTGCACTATAAATTCTTGTCCAAAAGCTAAATAGTAAATATAAAAAAGAAATAAATATAAACGTTATGTATTACACTAAAAAAGGTTATAGTAAGACAAAACTGGTGTCTTTTATTTTGCAAAAGTTGTTAAAACATGCCAAATAAATAAAAGGCTGGGTTAGGTGCAGTGTTAACAGTTTATCTTTACTATTACAGAAAGATTTAATCATTTTTGGTTTAACGAGTAATCGGATAGGGGTCTGTTTTTAGGAAAGATGGCACAATGGACTCAACTGTTAGGTCTAAGTGCAAGGTGGTGCAGTGACTTCACTCTCTCTATATTTAATCCAGAATCATTTATCTGTTATAGTAGGACTAGTTTTTAGTATGTGTCGTTTCCTGATTAATTGCAAGGATAAAAGTATGGTAGAATATCGTTAGGTTATAGGGTATAAATAAAACAATTTTTACAAAACAATAATTTTTTTTTTTATGATAATGATCCATAAATTTAACACCTATTTTTATTTTATTTTGTTATTTAAAAAAAATAACTCTATTTTGTAATATCTTTAAGTTTTACACAAGAAATAAGAAGAGATGAAGCTGCAGATTCAATCTTATTATGATAAATTTAAAATGGTAAACGATGTTTCTTACATTATATGAATGTTTTTTGCAGTTTTTAGAATTTACACAAGAAATAAAAATAGATAAAGCTGTAGGTTAAACTTGAACGCAAGAGCACTTAAGTACATTCTTTGATTTTTAATTGAATTTTTGTTTTGTATTTTTTTTAAAGTTAATTTTGTAAAAAATGTCAAAAATTAAAAAAAAACAATCTTTTTAAAATTTGCAATAGTGTACTTAAAAGCAGCAGGTTATTGACTTAAGTTTAAGCAATAGGCCACTGACCTGTACTGTAGCTTTTTAGCAGCTTTGGTAAAAAATTAAATTAAATTGAATATTAAATTTATAGCATAGCTTCAAAATTGTGATCTACGGTAGTAACTTCCTTAGGATTTGATGCTGGCATGGTTCTTGGTCTCTTACTCGTAGATGTTGAGAGTTTCTCAGAATCTGTATCCGAATCTGATGAATCAAAACCCACATTTATAATAAATGGAAAAATGTTGTCAATATTATGCACATCCATATATTTATGCCAATCATTTTTTACTTTATTTTCGGTGTGCTGAATGAAGTTTTGCCATTTGACTTTGGTAGATTGTTTAAGTGCTTTTTGCGAAATTTCTTTTACTCTGCCAGTGGAATTAAGACGGGATGGTATGTGTTTATTGTAATAACTTTTGCAATCTGCCCAAGCTAGTTCAATTGGATTATATTGACAGTTATATGGAGGAATCCTTAACACGATGTGACCTTCTGCTTTAAAAGGTTTTTTAAATTTCATTGAATGATATAGCGCATTATTCATCACACATTTAGAATATAATTGGCGTAAAGCAGAAATCAGTTAATTTTTTGTCTATTTTATAAATAATTTTCCATTCATAGTTTTATGGTATAATCACAATCATTAATTTTTGTGTCAAGAATTACATCACATTCGGGTAAAAATCTCTGCTCACTACCAGCGTTTAAAATAGTATAACGTTTTCCTACGTCTTTAAATTTTGTTGGAACACTTGTGGATTACTCTCCAATACTCACTGACAAATTTCGCTTCCATTTTGATATAGGTACCCAAGTTTCATTCAAGAAAACAAATTTTAAATTATTTTTCTTTAACAAACTATAAATATCTGTGACAAAAACGAATTCTTAAACTCGTGGAGTTTCAATGGTAATCTTTCTCCTGTCAACTTTTAAAAAAAAAATAACCAATAGACTTTATAATCTTATACAGAGTTGTTTTACAGTGAGGAAAATCAAGACTCTTTTGCATACTGATGATTGGTAGAAAAAGTTAAATGTTGGTTATTTTTAATTTTAGCAAAAACAAAACTGTTCAATTCTTCTTTAAAACAATAAACATGAAACTGTGAAACAGTATTTCTTCCTATTTTTGCCACTTGAAATGTCATTCCAGATTTTTTTTTTGTTTTAACATCTTTTGCCCAGTACTAACAAAAACCTAAATTTGACTTGTATTAGCAATAATATACGAAAACAATATTTTACCTGGAAAATCAAAGCTGTTTGATTAATACTTGCAGCAAAGTTGTTAGAATCTTAAAAAAATTTACTGCAACAATAAAAAATCGCTTCAAATTCGCGTTGGGTTAAATCTGACATTGTTAATAATGCTTTTATAACCAAACACAAACTAAAAACTAGCTTTCTATTTCTAGTTTTAAGTTTTATACATTGTCAACATTTTTTGCTAAAAACCGAATGTAGACCGAATTATTAAATATTAAATATTAAACCGAAATATTAAACCGAATTTAATTTTTAAACACTCATTTCTGACTGAGTCTCTTTTTGCATAAAATACACGACAATGGAACGACAAAAAAATAATTTGGACGACATACAAAGTAGTTAGTTATAAATGCACGTCAAAATATTTTTTATCACCAATCATTAAAAAACAATATTGCCTGTGATATTTTGAAATCTTGTAATGTCTCTGTTGTTTTTGAATGGTATGATATTACTATATTTATAAAAGAAGGTTTTGTCGAAAGATTAAATACTCGTAATTAATCCTCAGTGTTGTCTAATGAAACGTCAGAGAAGTAAAAGTAGGTAATCGGGATTGAAAAGTTAGATGCAATTAAATAAATATTTAATTGACATTTTGTAAACCCATCTTTTTAAAGTTCTTAAAGTTTCTCAAAATAATTTAAAAAGTTTTGTTTCATTTAATCCTAATTTAAACTACTTTTAGAAAATTTATAGGAAAACTGAACATCTTTCATTACTGAAGCGTGAAGTAAAACTTTAATTGATCAATTAATTAGAAGCTTAGCCTCAGTTTCTTTTACCTGAAAACCAATCAAAGTTTATAAAAAAATCTGCTTGTTTCCAACAAGCAAAAAGGAAATACAAACACGTTTTTAATAATTGGTTTTTAATGTTTATTGGCAGCTTATACTATCGATTTATAAATTTCTTCGTTTAAAGGAATACGTAATATGGTCATAATTTGAAATATTTTTAAATTACAACCAATTAATTTTTTTTTTTTTTTTAGATTATTGAGATAAATTTTCGTTCGATAAATCTCTGGTAAAATCGAACTTTTTATCATTTTTATTCATCTCTTTAAAGCTATTTGCATCAGACTAAAAAACCTTCTATTTGCATTTCTTTTAAAAATTTATACAAAATCAATGAGAGTTACTCCATATTGTTACAAAAAAAGCTTTTAAAAAAACTCACAGTTTTCAGCGAACAAAATTAAATTAACTCCGATTTAACATCTCTCCATAATTTAAGCCTCCAGTGATCTTCATGTATAGTTTAAATATATCAAAATGCATTATATGAATAATAACGACGATGAGGACTTACTTTATTCACCGTACTACAAATATGTATTTAAATAAATTTTTTTGAAATTGTATATACAAGGTTCAGCAAAAATAACCTATTTTATTTAATTAAGTAAATATTTACGATAAGTGATATAGTTTATATGAATGAACAAGTTATAAAATTGTTAATTGTTATAAAAACAGTGTGTTGTTTAACCTATTTTTTTTTAGAAATTTATTTATTTAAGTCAAAATTAGGCGTTCTAAGGTGCTTTCAAATAAGATATCAAAATCTTTTAGCTTTATTAATTTTGTTTTAAAGTTATTTGCAAGCACCTTATAATCTAAGTAGCTTTAGTAAAACAATCTAATGTTAAAAGATTCAAAAATTAATTCAATAGCACTTTTGAAGAGCTATTTTTGAAAATTAAATTAAATAAAATTTTCGAGAAAGAAACCCTTGGTTTTGTTGACCAATGAACTATTTTTATAACAATTGCAATAAAAATTTAAAGTTTATTGTTTTATAAAAATATCAGATTGAAACAAAAAAAATGCAAATAGCAAGTTAATAACAAAGATTTGGTTTTCTTAGCCATTTTTTTGACATATTTTAACAATTTTTTTATTTCAGTGCACTATTGTAAATAGTTTATTAAACTTTAAACTAATCATCTACGTTTACTCTGGAATTGTATTGCTGGTTGTATTTTCAGCTTCGCAGGCTTATTATCACTCATGAAACAGTCTGTATATATAAAATAGATCTTTTTTGTCAGACCTGGTATAAACATTTATAAATTTTATTAATAGCTAACTTAATTCTACGAATTTCCATTTAAATACAAAGCACCTATGTAATACTCATACCTTGCCTATGTCTTACTGCAATAAGATTTAGAAATAAACCGTTGAGCTTGGAAATTAAAAGCAGCTTGTATTTCCAACCAATTTCATTTGTTATCCTGAAAAATTAACTTTGATGCCATTTCAGTGGGATTTACGAAGATAATAGAACAGATCTTAGAGAAATGAGATTTTCCTCGACAAATAACTTCAAGTTGTAACTTATTCGTATTTATTTTAAAAACAATCCCGAATTGTTACAAATTACTAACTTATTTTAAAAGTAACAA
This sequence comes from Tribolium confusum, assembly GCA_029207805.1. NCBI lineage: Eukaryota > Metazoa > Arthropoda > Insecta > Coleoptera > Tenebrionidae > Tribolium > Tribolium confusum. The sequence goes on from JALGAY010000006.1 coordinate 7,421,505, forward strand.
CATTCTTTTTATTAAGTTAACTTACTTTACGTTTATCTATCTTTTTCACGAACATCAAAATCAATTTCTAAACGTTCTCCTAATGTTAACACAAGCACTCAACCTACATCAAGCTTTTACCTAAAAGTGGACTAGAAGATTTGATTACATCAGAAATAATGGTTTCTTTTCAAAGTTGGTTATATCAAGAAGTGCAATATTTCTATGAAAGCTATTGAAAAGTGGTATATCACATGTGCAAATATAATTTCCAAGTTTTATATTTATGTCGGCTGAAATTTCTGTCAGCCAGGAAAAGCTTTTTAAGAAAATGTCATCGCAGTAACACGTTTTAGATCTTCTTCTCCCTCGGGTGAGACAAAACAAATTTGGGTAAGTATATGAACATTAGCTAATATTAACTTTGTAATTAAGTTGTAGAGCATTAATTGGAGAGTAATGCAAGATGTCAAAACTAGTGTAATTTTACCAATACTATTAAAATTTTGATTGCTTGAGTGTTATTTCTACTAAAAACAGGCAAGGCTATTGTTTAATATTTTAAATATATTGTAATACCTGGAAAAATGTTAATACTTTGTTTTTTGATTAAGACTATTTCACTCATGGATATTTTTTTTTTTTTAAGTATTCAAGTTTTAACGTTTTTACGATTAAGTTAAACTTAGGAAAAACTTAGGCTTTTATTACCTTTTTTTGACAATTTTGACAAGCGAAAAGTTGTCGTTACTATTAATATATGGTAATCAAATACTGTTTCAGATACAAGGTGTATAAACTATGGTTTGTTGATTTGTGTCAATTTTAAACATTATTAAAAAAAAAGAGTCTTAGAAAAATTGTAATAGCAATTTTGCGTTTCTGTTAATGTTTTCTGTCATCACACAAGCGGTGGTCTGATCCTTTTGAATCACCCTGTATAGTTTTAAAACTTATAGTTCAGAATTTTTTTATGTATATCGCGTAACAGACACTAGCAAACACTTGATAATTATCAACAATAAATTTAAATGTGCTCTTGTCTAACAAATATTTAGCATCCAATAATGTAAAAAAATCAGTTTAATATTAATTTATAATGTTCATTTATGGGAACATAATTTTAATCAAGACATTTTTTATTTATTTATCTTTTTATTTTAAGTTTATTAAGTAAATTTTAAATTTGCTTGAAAGGTTGAAAAGTAGCTTGTAGCAACTACAAATATAGTTTATACTTTCTTTTCTGTTGTATTGATTAGCATACTGTTTCTTTAGCTATACTTCCAAAATTATCAGTTTTAAAGAAAGCTTTGAAAAAATGCTATTTATGACAAACAGAAAAAGTTTGTTGTAAGTAGCAATAATTTAACTACATACTTCTTTTTTAAATATTTAAACTTTTTATTTATTTATTTATTTTTTATTTCTGTTTATTTTAGTTTTGGCAGGCTAAACTAAATAATAATTTATCTAAAACTTGCCAAATAATAATTAAGACTGAATTTTGTACTTTTTATTTGTTACTAATTTTTCGCATTTTCTGTTGGTTAAATCAAGCTCCTGGAAGATATAATTAAGAGAATATCAGTAAAAATTTTTGCTTAGAATTTGGTTCTTCTTTTTTGAGTTTTGATGTAATACGTATATTTATTTGCTCTGGCCAGTGTTCTAGTAGGTCTAGAGAGCTGATGGTGAAATTTTTAAGCGATTTGCTTATGTGTTAGAAGTTAAACATAATGAGGCTTTAGTTATATGTAATAGTTATTTATATCTCAAAAGAGAGAATTGTATGATTATTTCTGACAGGAAATTTATAGCCAGAAGGCAAAGGTCAAGGACTATAAGCACCGAGGGAATAATATCATTTTTTTCCAGTGGTATATACACTATTTTTTATACGACTTTGATTAAATTAATATAAAATAAGCATGATTCTTAAATAAAATTTAAAAACCAGCATAAAATTAGTATTCATTGAAATGTCTACACATCACGACAACAATAATTGTTTTTCTTGACAACTAATCAACAGCCAAAATTTTTTACAGTTTCTTGCACGGTGAAAAACATGAACGGTGAACCAACCAACAAATGACGTAGCAACGGGCGCAAATATTTTCTCACGTTTTAGGCTAATGGAGTACTAAATTAGTAGGTCCTCTCTGGGTCTTGGTAAAACTGTTGTTTCAAAAATATAACGATGACAGATATAAAAATTTCTGTTTTTTTTTTCCTGGCAGAAGCTTTTTATTTATAATAATCCAATAAAAATATCTATTCACAAAAACAAGAATTTAGTTGGTTTACAAGTTTTAAAACATTATTACCTATCAATCTTAATGATGAACTAATCATATACCGAAATTACCGCCAACTCCCTAAATATAGCTTTCTTACCTTTTCATCTTTTTGCGAGTTTATCTTTTGGTAATATTTGTGCCATTATTCCTTTAAATAAAGCAATTAATTAGCACATTTTTCTGTAAATCGTTTTTTTTTGTTTTTGTTAAAAATTATTTTTTTATTTTAAAAGGAGTAGACACGTTTGTTTTTCAGTTTCTTTTTTTGCAACACTTTTTATAGAGTGTTAATTTTTAACAGGAAAAACCATATTTTGAAAATTAGTTTTTAAAAGTTATTATTGTTTTTATATTTTATTGTCTTTATTTATTGCAAAACAAAATACAATGGGTCAAAAACAACATTTTGTTAACTCATAGCAACAAATTTTTATGATCTACTGAAGTTAATCGATATTTGACTCAGCGGTCAAAAATTGGAACAGATTTGTTTGTTTTATATCAGTAATTAATCACGATTCATATCCTTTTTTTTGTATTACAAATTTTTAAGTAAACAAATCATTACCATCACTTTAGACAATCTTATTACAATTTCCTTTTGCAAATTATTCGACCAAAATTGTTATAAATGAAAAACACTGAGCTATTATAATTGTTGACGTTTTCTGAAGATTAACTGTTTTCACCGGTCGTTAAACTGTAGTTGAGGGAGAATAAATTATTAGTTAAATTATTTTTTATTACTTAAAAAAATATATATAAAGGTTTCAAATTTAAAAAAAAAATGTTTTTCAAATAATTATAACTGGTCTACTTACCTTATTATTAAGGCTGTGCAAAAACGTGGAGTTTTTGCCGCTCTTTAATATACTAAACATGAGCTAAATGCCTGTCAATGGCGTAGAAATTTTACGGGAAGCGCAAGCGTGTGGGTTGTTTAATCTTAACGGGATATTACCTGTATGTAGTACTCACAAAGCGTCCAAACCTAGTTGGTAAAATGTTAAAAATCACATCGGTAAAAATATTATATATAATATCCCGTTTACATTAAACAACCCACACCCTTGCGTTTCCCGTAAAATTTCTACGCCATTGACAGGCATTTAGCTCATGTTTAGTATATTATAGAGCGGCAAAAACTCCACGTTTCTGCACAGCCCTACTTATTATACAGTGTTTTTCAATTGCTTATCACTTGTCCATTGAGTTTCACAATATTTTAAATGACTTTCACATTTGACGATTTATTTTATTAGTAAAAAAGTAATCTTTTCTTTTAAAATACTGTAAAACTCAATTGACAAAAAGTGAAAATCAATTGAAAAACACTTTAATACTACATATTTATTTCAGAAGTTGTTCGAAATATGTTTGTCATCCAATTATATAAATTTTTCGTGCTTCTATATTAAAACATGGAGATTTTACAAATTGTTCTACAAGCAGTGAAAATTGTAACTTCAGAGAATTTTGATTCTCAAGGGGTTTTCCTCACAAGGGAAATATCCTCTTTATCCACACTGTCCAAACCGGTACTGAATATTTTAGAAAAGTAATATATTATTGATCTGACGTTAAAAATAAACCATTACGTTATAATAATAATCTAATCCTAGTACGTAATTTAATATTTCGTTTAAAAAAATAATAAAAATGTTGTATAAAATAATAATTTTTCAGTTTATTAAGAAGATAATGTTACTCTGGTTATGTTAAAGCCCACACAAATTTGAATGAATGTCATGTACCGCATTCCGTTCCGAAAACCTGTAATAAAAATTTCTTTCCAAAGTGTTTTACTAAACACGAATTCTAACTTTAAAAAACTAAACATGTACGAAAAAAATAAAACTTTTATAATTCACTGTGGACGGCGAAGAGTATGTTCTAACCGTTTCAGTATAATAATTAATTAGGTTTAAAATGTTTTATAATTTGATTACAATAATTTAATTGATGTTATTGTAACGTTATAGTACAGGTTCACCCCTCTTTGTCTAATAGCTTTTAATTAATTATTTCTATATTTAGTACATTGGGGGAATGTGGAATTGAGTATCCAAATAAGGCAAACAACGTTTGTTTTTCAAATGTAGGAATTAATTATATGAATTTATGTAGAAAAGAGTTTCTAAAAAATTTAATACGACTCAACATTACAAAGTTTCACATTTCAAACATTGTTGGATTAAATAAAATTCATAAAAAGTTTAGAAACCCAATTTATTGTGACATTTATTCTCACAAAACGTTAAATTGACAGCTTGAGCGCCTTACCAAACCAACTGAGTGCAAAGTTGCTAACGAACTGTCAACTTTAAAAGTATTTATATCAAAACTTATACAATGAAATAAATATTCGGATAAATGCAAAAATGTGTGACGCACTTTTGCAGCTATATGAGCACACATTTCTTAAATCTGATATTTTGCAATAATACATTGTTTTTATAAAATTGTGTCTAATAAACGCTTTACTATAAAAATTTTACAGACTGATCTGTTTTAGTTTGAAGCAAAGCATAAGCAAAAGTATTATAATTATTACTTAGGTACCACAGTATATTTGTCACCATCTCTGCCTATTACTAATGTGTCAAACAATAATGCCTAGTATTAGTACTAATAGGGTCGGCAGTAGCCTAGTAGTAGCGGTGCCACACTCCGAGCTATTAGAGCTAAACCGATGCAGGTTCGAATCCGATTGAAAACGTCGATTCGCTCCTGAGAATGCCGCTCAATTAAACCGCTGGACTCAACTATTCGTTTCTACTGATTGTGAGTGGTTATTGTTCTCTTACTTATTTATTTACAGATAGACCGCTTTCTAGTAAATACTCTTAATAATCTTTATTTTTGTAAAACGATGCGTTAGCATCTCTTGAATCCAGTAAATAGCCGTGACTAATATTTCTCAGTATCATGTGCTATAACTATAACTATACTTTAAAAAAAGCATTGTGCGGTAAATTAGAATAGTTCGTTACTTTACTATCTCTAACTACATGTGGAGAATGGTCTCAGAAAAAAAATACATCTCTCTACACTACGCCTTTCATTGTTAATGTTACAAAAGTCAATGTTCTACATTTTATGGCTTCGAATCATTCTCAGTTCATTAGACCAACTCTTGATAAAAAAATTTATATCGCCCATTGGTTTTATAAATGTTTCGAAATTTATGAGTATTGGAAATATACCAGTCGACAGAAAACAATTCGTTTACGTCTTTCATTTAAAACAAACTAAAATACAAATTTACATTTATCCAGTTTCCTAGTGTCATAATTATTTTGATATTTTGATTTTTTTTAGTTTTTAGTTTTTGCCACAGATAGCGCTTTACCGCCGTACAAATTCAACAAAACAAACGTCGTGACGACTTATTTGTACAGAGTTAACAAAGCAGCTCACATTGAGAGTGAGAGAGACGGTTTTCTGGGAAAGCGTTAAGACAGTACGTCTTAGTAATGTCATTGTGAAATAGTAACAAGTGTTCAATTAAAAAGTTCATCAAGTTAACTCTGGTGTGTCAAATCTTTCATGTATTTTTAAATTGAGTTGCCGCTTATTCAGGTTTTTTATCAGCGTCCGTTAATTTTGAATATTTTTTGGTAATTTGAGCATCTAAATAAGACAAGTTTCCAGGATTATAAAGGCGTTATGTCTGCTTTGTCTTGCTTTTGTTTATTTTTTCAACTGCATCTTTAATTGGAATATTTTCTCCATTCTTACTCATTATTTTTGTTAGACATTCTTTAACTTATTACTGGTTAAAATTTTTGTATTTATTTCTGAAACACCCTGTATATTTTGTAGGAAATTAAACGCTCTATAAAAAAGTCTCTTGTGGTTAATCGATTACTCTCACCATTTAGAAAAATTTAAGAATTTTGTTTCAGTGTTGATTTTAGAGCGTTTAAAAAAATTATATGTTGCGCATTTTATAATACAGTCAAACTTCTCTAACTCGAATCGTCAAGGGGTACAAATATTTGTTCGAGTTAGAGAAATTTCGAGTTACAGAAACTGAAATTAATTTTTTATTGAAAATAAGCATTATTACAAATTTGTATAAAAATATATATTTTCTTTCTCAATGCATATAATTTGTGATCAGATTTTGACGTATAGTTTTTTTGATATAATTGGTTTCATAACATTGCTTGATTTTACTTAGTGAATTATAAACAATATCAGTTGTGTTTTCCTCCATTGTAAAAAAAACGGTTTAAAGTGTCAAAAGCATTTCTAACTTCAGAATGAGAAGGCTTTTTCAGCAACGATTCTTCAACTAATTTTTCATCACTATTATCTAGGCTGTTCTCTTGTGATATAGATGGGGTATTAATACTTTCTACGATTTCTTGATCTGTAGGAGATTCACTGGTGAGTAGATCATTATCCATGGTCAAAAAGTCGTCAAGTGACACATTCTCAAAACCGTGTAATCTCACAAATTAATAAAATTATATGAGCAAACTGTACCGCAATCGCTCTATTTTTAATAATTGTAGATAATGTACTCCACGGTATTTCATATTTTTTAGCTATTAATTTATAGAAAACAAAAAGCTTCGAGTTAGAGAGAAATTCGAGTAAAAGAAGTTCGATTTAAAGAAGTTTGACTGTATTTATCTACAATAAGAAAAAAATATTGCTAAATTTTTTAAATTTTAACCTCCGATATCTTCTAAACGGTAAGAGTTATAAAAAAATTGTAAGATACCTTCTTTCAATTTTCTACAAAAAATTTCTTAAAAATTTTCTGTACGATCAAGTAATGATGAGATATGGATTTTGTCATATGGAACTCATCTTTAAAGAGCATTTTTGAAAGATACGCAGAAAGCGATTCTTCAGTGTCTGAAGTTCAAAAAAATAGTAAATTTTCTTGGCTTACTCTTATATTCAAGTAAGTTACTTCTTATAGTAAATGAGAATATTTTCTCTGAGGTAGGGGTTAAGTTAGCTCTTAAACGTTGTTATTGACGTTCAAAATAAATAAAAATTTATAAAATTTAATTATTTGAACATGAATTAAGTAGATTTTTCCAGATGTACGTAAAGATTTACTACTTGCACAAAACTTAATTTTTTATTAATTTATTTTAAGTTTGTTTCGAGTTGCAATCCACTTAGATCTATAACTCGCAATAAATATTCTGAGCGTAGGTATAAAATTATTTACCTTGGTCGCCGCTTTTAGACTTTACGACACATAATTTTTCAATAACGACAATATTTTAACACAAAGTTGCACATTTTGGAGGAAAGCTACTTACCTTCCGAGCTCGTCCACATTTTCTCCCAGGATGCCTCTCACAGGAGCGTAAATGGAAGCAGTGAGAAGGGGAATGCCCCAGCCTAACGCTAACATACAACGCAGCAGACGTCTTTCTGATATAAAAGCAGATACCAGCACGGTGTGGAGATAGATGCCTTCGCATAACATCCATGAATAATTCGAGATGAGGAAAGTGTAGAGGACGACGTGCAGGACCCGACACCATAACTGGGTGAATTAAGCAAAATGTTAATTTTGGATAAACTGGCTGACTTGGCGTATTATAAAATAAATATTATGACACAGTACATATTAAAACCTCTTTTCATTACACTGTAGGCCTGGTCAAATATAACCAAACCTTTAAATTTATTCTAGTAAATTAATTAATATCAATTATGCAACACTTATAGACATGTACTATATACAAAGACGGACATATTTTTGTCAATTATGTTTAAATATTCAGCAATGATAAAAATTGATAATTTAATTTAAGCATTGTAAAAAATAAAAACATTTTTAACATTTAAAGCATCGATGCACAACTAACACCTTCTAGCCCCAAATTATAAAACATTTATAATGTGGATACAGTTCAGACTGTGGATAGCATTTTTAAAACTATCTTTTAGGTTTTGTATGTTGGGTCTTTTTTTTTAAAAATATCCTCGTATTTTTCTGAAAATTGATTATAACTAGATTAGTTGGTATTATTATATTGATTACTTATTTTTAATACTCTAAACATTTTTAATTTTTTTTATAATTTACTATTCTAAAAATATGTTTTATATTTCGTAATGCTAAAGATTCAAATATTAAAAGTGGTTCTAATAAAATAAATTTTTAAGTCATTTAATAAAACCTGAGAAACAATTACTTAAATATACAAAATATATGCATAATATAAAATCAGAAGAAATAGGCTTCTCAAAATTGGGGGTGTTAACTACCACTTCTAATTAAAAAAAAATAATGTAACTTTAGATCATTGTGGCTAAACTACTAGCTGGTTATTTAAATGGTTATTTACATTAGAGTGCGGCAGGTAAAATTTACAGTGCGCAGACTTATTTGAGGCCCGAACTGAAGGCGAGGGTCGGATGAGTCTAAGCACTGTAAATTACCAATCGCACGACAATTGTGTTTTATGGTCGAAAAAATTATTAAAACTAATATTTATAATTTATTTTTTTTCTGATTGATACAATATTAACTAATATTGCCTTAGTTACAATATGTAATAACACACTCATATTTCCCTAGGGAAATATGAAACGCTCATATTGTCCCAAGGGAAATATGAAACGTCATATAAAGGAAAATCTGAAATGTCATATTTTACTATGAAAATGTTTTATTTAATGTGCGTTCTGCAGACGCCAAAGATTTCCATAATTAAAACGACCTTTAAAATTTAAATTACAAGTGTAACAGTCTATTCAACAGAGGAGAATCATAATGAAATTTTACCTTATACGTCAAAAAAATGTCAGTTAAAGCTTCTCGCAAGAATATTTTGAGCTGTTCTCGGAACAACACCTCTGATTTTATTGAAACGTATTCTTTATTTTTATTCTTTACAAATGCTTCTACTTCATCAAACATACAAACATCAATTTTTTCTTTTAAATGCAACATTGTCCTTAGCATGGATAATTTTGGTCACAACGTGTTTGGTGAATATTTCTACGACTACGGATAGAATAAATTAGTCATACGCTCAAAAATAACAAAAATTATAGAAAATAACAAAGTCTTCAAAAAACGTTAGCAAAATATTTTCGTCGGCACCATTCACCGTATTTGCTGATCTCCAGTGTTGAAAGTCTTCGTACTTTTTACTATACGCAATATTCGATTTTGCTGGAATCAAACATTCCCTGGCCTTCATTTACTTGACATTTTATTAAAATATTTTTATGACAGGACGCGAAAATCAAACCAGTCAACTATGATACCTATTTACAAACACTGTCTCTTAACCTTAGCAACGATACTAATTGCTAAATTCCAGAATTTATAATCTAATATTTTGCTATTTTAACAACAATATTGTTTCAATCAGAAAAAAACTATTGATTCCACCACGGGAAATATGAATATATTCCCTAGTTGTAATAATAGCTATATTACGTACTCTGACAGTTGGGAAAAATTTACTTTATGTTAGCAACCCTACATTTTACAAGAGTACGAATTTTGGAACTGACAACTGTCATTGATCGAAGAAAATTATATTATATGTTTTGGTGACTTTGTAAAGTATAACTGTTATTGTATAATGCTGTTGATTTCTTAGTTTTTTTTAATTATTTTTACGCTTTGTTTATTAATTACTTCTAGCAACCGGTTTCGCCTTACGGCGTCATCAGACGCGTTCACCACAAATAAAATTAATTTTTACATAAAGCTTATTAACACGACACAGAGAATGTTCTTTAGACACTTGTCGATTGATAAATAATTACTGCTTAACACCATAATTGTCCGATTTTTGGTGTTTAAATATTAAATGTTAATAATAACAAAGATATAAATTTTTTTAGTTTTCGGCAAAATGTCTACTTTTGCCTATATTTTTAGAACAAAAAACGGTAGCAGAACACGGTTTATACTAAAATTATTTTCTCAAAAAGTGAACGCCGAGATGTGCAAACCGTTTTCTTCTAAACTTTACAGTTGTGAAGTTACTCTATACGGATATCTAACTTATTGCACCACTCTTTACATAACTCCAACTTAATTATGTGCACGATGAAAAAAAATTGAACAAAAGATTTAAAGATTTGTTGTAATAACAGTTTAGAACAGTTAAAGACTCTAATTATAACTAATAATTCTAATTCGTTTAATGCTGTCGTTGAAAAAACCTTTTCAACAACAATAGATCTACATCCGCAGTAGGGATCTACGTTTATATCCTTACTACATTAGAGTAGAGATCTTGCATTATTTTGGCAATTAAGTAGAGCAGATTTTATCAGATTTTTAAAAAATGTTTATTTAACCTTTAATAACTCGGCAAATGGGTTATTGCAACAAGAAATAAATGTTTAACATATATTGTTTAAATTTTGCGGCAATTTACTTTTGAGCTCAAAAAAAGCATCGACGTTGACAAATTTTTGAGAAACTCTGTCTGTTGGTGTTTTTCAATTCTGATAAAATGTTTACTGTTTACTCACAAATATTAAAAGTAATTCTATAAACGATAAGTGAAAAGATAAGTTTAAAACAACAAGAAATTAACACTGAAACGGTTATTAAAAGAACATACAATGTTCTCGGTTTGTTGGTCGTACAAAATAAAACTAAAACTATCTACTGTTTTATAACGTTATTAATAGAGATATCGCATATCAAATTGTGTATAATCAAATAATATATAAAAAGTGCATATCGATATACGCTATACATTGTTAAAAAAATATCGATACATCGAAAAGATATACATATATCGATATATCAAAAATATATAATAAAAATACAAAATACGTAATTACATAATGTATGTTCTTTTGAAATATAAAAAAATAACATTAAAATAGTATTAAATTTATTAATAATTATTAATTATTAATAAAAAATATTATTTTTTAAGTATTTTTAATTAATTTTACTAAACAAATTTCAGGAAATCAAAATTGGATATACTCCTGTAGAGAGTGAAGTCATATCAATATTTTGGGGGTGGTGGACACCCCATGCGCAGCATGATTTTTGTCGTACAAGTTGACCACAATTATAGTTTAAAAATTTAAAAATTGTGGTCAATTTGTCCGGCAAAAATCATGCTGCGTATGGAGTGTCAACCACCCCGAAGATGTCGGTATGACGGCATTCGAAAACGCAGCAGCGCCGAAAGTTTCCAATTAGATAAGTTTGTCGGATTCGTTGCAAGAAAGACACTCACAAAGTTTTACATTTGTATGTATCAAAAAATTTTTTAAGGACATCGTACTGGGGACTATTAGGTATTGAAAGAATAAATGTTTTAATTGTTTTTTGGGATATGTTGTTGAATTCTTATTGTGCCACGTTTGTTAGTTTTTAAAGAAGTATGGGTAGATTATTTTTGTTATGTATTGTATAGCGTTTGCATCTTAATTCCATAAATTTTCGATAGGATTTATATCAGGCGAATTTGCTAGCTAGGGTAATCTTCTATCTTCTAAAGCGTCTTGTACCCTTGTGGTGCAGTAAAGTGTTGTCTTGTCATCTATGTAGTTATGTTATGTGAGGGATAAATGATTGTGCAGATAATGTTTGCCGCGTGAATGTTTCCATAACTACATAATAGGAACAAGCACTGTACAAAATTTGACATGATTCAGCAATAGCCTAAATATTAATACTTCTAATTTACTATTTGTTCAATAGCTATGCTATCTATTTTACGTTAAAGCATTAAAGCGGCATACGTCGAAAAATCCATTGTCGTAACAATTGCTCTATGAAAGACACTTTTTTTGTAGATTTTTGGCAGACCGTAAAGACGAAACGGTTTGAAATTCTTGGAAATTAAAACTTTCTAGATATCATTTAAAATATCATAACTTTTTATTATGGATAACAATTCTTTCTCTATCCTGAAAGTTGGATTTCAAAAGATAGATAGGCAAAAGCTATCTTCTAGAAAAATATTATTTTCTATTTATCCAGAACTCCAGAAAGTACAATTTTTTTGTCTTTTAGATTAAGTGAATTGGTTTGGATTCATCAAATTTTGTGAAAAAAGATTTGTTAAGGATTCCGTTACCGTGCTCTATGTCTCTACGCTTTGCTGGATCTGTTGGCTACTGCTAATGCTTTCGCCCAGAGTATGTATTCGACTTGAATTTTTGAATCTTGTTGGATTCTTTTAGTGTGTTGAATAAAACGTAAAACACCCACTATCACTAAACACTAATACTTAACACGATGCGCATTTCAACAACGAAGTTATCTTCAGATAGAAATTAAAACTAAATTCTCAGCTTCAATTTACTTACACATCGTTTACCTCAAATCTAACGGAATAGAAAAATCTAGTGTTTCTCTACATATTTTTTAAAAAACCACAGAATTGATAAAAATAATATTAAAATTATTAGGGCAGTCAATAATTATTAATGATGACAACTTTGTTGTCGAAACGCGCATTGTGTTAAGTACAGTGTTTGGTATTCGTGGGTGTTTTACGTTTCGAATTTTTGAATTTAAACTTTAGATACTGTGAACTCTTTATTTAATCTAAAACTGAATTTAAAACTCAAAAACACTTTTACAAAGTAGCATAACATACACAAAGTTGTCATTATTTTTAAATAATCATAGTCAAAACTTGAAACTTTTATTTTATTATAAATTATAGGTTTCTACATGTGGTTAAAAGCTATTGATCCCCGGGTAATTTTTTTACAAATGTTGGTTTAATTGAATTCGACAAATTGATCTCTTTTTATTACTTTTTCCTGCCCAGGTGAATAAGTATCTTACCCTGACCGTAGACCCTATAATATATCACTGTGTATAAAACAGGTGTCAGAATAAAACCGTCGTCAAAGCCTGAAAATAGCTTGAAGCGGGTGTTATAAAATAAATAGATTAACGATAGTAACCCACCACAAAAAATGTGATGACCTGTAATTAAATTGTAATGGCGACATCGTTAATACATTCCTCGTTAATTTGGATATTTTTCAAAAAAATTTCTGGCTCATTAAAGCTCGTCATTTTCTGGGGCTGCAGTTATTTTAGGAAAGCTTTCATAAAATGCAATTAATTAGTTAAAAGTTCCAGTGCTTCCTTTTAATGATTTAACTAAGTGGTTTTATGTAGTTTGACACTTCGATAATCAATAATTGTTTTCTTTGTGTCCCAGAGGAAACAAAGTGTAATTGAGTTAATCGAACATTGTTAAACATTTATTTATACTCCTAGATATTTCTATATACAAAATTTAGCAAGTTTTTCTTGTAAATTTTAAATGGTTTTTGAAATAAATTAAAATAAGGAAAATATGGTAGGTGTAACTAAATTTTATAAAATAGAATATCAGAAAAATTATACTTGACAGGATTAGTATCCTCCGGGTTCAGTTTAAAAGAAGATAAACAAAACCTCAAATTGGAAAGCTGTTGTGTGGGATGTCCATAAATTAAAATTTTGCTTATATAGAAAAACACACTAAGCTAAATAAGATGAAGCACAATTTTTTGTAAAATTATGTGTTTGCAATCTTGGTTACAACTGAAATCTTGGTACATTTAATAAAATTTGCTTAGATAACCGAATTAAGTTTAGATCAATATCGAAAATTAATTAGTAGAGTTTGGGCAACCTGTTCGATTCACTAACTCGATGATGGCAACAATCATGCTGAAAACGCTTAATTGTTAAGAAACTTTCCTGAAACACAGAGATGCAAAGGTAAAACAAGCTTGAAAGTCCTGTCCTGAGAATACCGTTGTACAGGATATTATACCAAACAAGCGATTAACTGCTGGCTTTAATTGTTTACAAGTCATATACCAATAATAATCAGACATTCATAGCACAAGTATTTGACTTCACCAAAGCTTCATATAAAAAATGATGAAAGAAAACGTTTTTTTGATATTTATAAATAATTTTGTAATGTTTGTTTTTCATCGCAGAGTATTTTCTTGAACGATTTGCTGAAAAGGATTATAAAACTCAGAAAACAAATATGAATTATTCAACGAAAAAATATGGTTTCAAGTGAGTTTCGGTGAAAATGTTCGCTATGATCTGTGAAAAAAAATCATTCGTTGACATAAACGAATTCAAGTCTTGTAAACTTATTCCGTTGCTTTGCCGCTGGGAAAATATACAATTTTAGGGTTTTCTGTTTGACTTTAACTACATATCTGGCCCATCCGGGGATATGTCACCAAGTTTTGTTCAAGTTTTTCACACAAAACTAATTTTCCTATTGCGTCTAAAAGTTTTCTGAGTGTTCTGCATTCTGCTTAAATTCATTTTATTCAGGTTGAAAAGTTTTTACGTTTTTACAAGTAAATATAAATATAAAAAACACAAAAGCTGACATACAAAATAGTAGCTGCTTAGCAAAGCTGGCTTCATAGATATAATCAATGTTCTCTAATACATTCTAGAAAATGTTTTGTTTAATTAAAAACACTAATGTTACATTTTTTTGAGTGATTAAAAAAATAGTATATAGTCCTTAAAGCTGTAACCACTTTTCTTGACTTGAACATTTAAAAAACTTTTACTTTCGTCTTCGATTTTTTAAGCTACGTTTACTTTAAGAAGTTATGCATATGGCTCTTGAGATCTAGTATACTATTAAGTTTTTTAGTTAGGTTCTATTGTTGCAATACATTGTACTCTGGTCGGGATTTTAAAGTAATTTTACTATATGATTTTAAAAAAATTTGCTCAAAATAAATTCAATTTTGTTTTTGATATCTTGAAACACCTTGTAGGGCAGGGTGGGATACTTTAATTTATTTTTAAATTTTATAATTATTATTTCTGTTTTGTTTAAAATTTAGTTTTTTGTAATTTTTGTTTTAAAGTGTTTTTATGACTTAAAGCGTTGTTTTTATAGCAAAAATAAATTTAATATTTAAAAGTGTAGTCTACAAATGTGTTTAAAATATGTAACATTTTGACATAGTTAAAATGACGAAGGCAGGAAATCGATTCCAGGTGATTGATGATAAAGAAAATTTAGCTGTGTACTACTAAATTTAATATACTTTGTAATGATATTGTCATTATAAACTGTCCAGCTTATAGAAATCAGCTATATTTGAATATGTAGTTATTATATCACTAGGCCACAAAATTATTCTTTGCGCGAGGTGTATCCAAAGTTTTTTATTTTGGTGTCATTGACAACAGCCGTAAAAACAAATTTTACAGCTGATTTATCAATCAGTTGCACAAAAATGATTTAAACGAATGATAAACTTTAAATGTAGTACACCTTATATAACACTGTGGTTTATATTATTTCAAATTTGCAAATAATATTGTTTATTATAAGTCAATATTTTTGTGGTTGTTTTATTTTTCAGAAAACGCCAAATACTTAAAACTGTTTTTATTTACTTATTCAATTTATTTTTATAAAATTTCAAGTACTTGTAAATGATCTAATTTTGACGTGCAGCTTAGTACGAGAATAGCTATATTTTAAAATGCTAATATTATCCAATTAGGGAAGTATTGATTGTTTTATTCAAGAATTGGTTTTGATGAAAAGATTTCGAAATGAATGCCGATACAGTTTGGAATGCAAATTCAAGAGTTGTTCCAATATTAAATACCGCTGTTATGAATGCAAAAAGTTTGATTAAAGTCAATCAGTAAGAAAATTTTGTTCTTCAAACTTCTATAAATGGATTTATATCCTCATCAATAATTATATATAGAACCACCTAGCAGCAAGATTAACAACCGACTTCATTCAAACCATAACAGATAACATTTCTTATTCCATCCGCATCCATACAAATAATGACAATTTTATTGTTTTTATGTTTCTCAAAAATACACCCTTCAAAACTGAAAAAAACACATCTTTGCATAGACAATAAAAGTAGCTTTAAAATGAAGTACCACTCAACACTCTTGCTATTCAAACTTTTTGAAAAGTTGGCCCTAGACGCTAGAGGTAGGCAGCAATAAGTTTGAAATTAAGATACAATTTCAAGGTTTTTTCTAAATTTGGATAAAATCGGAGATTTTAAAGGTGCAAATTTTAACTAGAACATTCTGTATATACAAGCTGTTTTTGAGGTAATGTTAGACACTTTAATAGGTTGTTAAAAGAATATTAAAAACTAAATTTGCTTTCTACAAATGCTTATAGATTTTGATCGTTAGAAAACATTGCGTTAAATAATTGAGAATCACACTGACAACTACTTGAATCACAAATTAAATTTTCTAGTTCCAAAAAACAATGAGTTCTTTGTAAACTGTATTTTGGGTTGCATTTTTACCTGGTCAAGCTCGTCATCCTATGTGAACAACCCTGTACATATACCAAAATTTTTTTTGCATATATTAATTGTTCAATCACACACTTTATACTAAAAAAAATTGCTACAATATATTGTATCTTGTTCAAAAACAACTTTTAAAAAGAAATTCTACAGTGTATATCTCGAAAACTATAAACTTTTAATTAATTAGACCATTTTGGCTACTTAACATCATTTTAACGAAAGCTATTACTTGTTAAAATTTTCAACATTACTTTAGTAACATTCTATATATATTCCTATAAGTAATGATGATGTGGATGCTCACTTTCATTTTATTCTAAAAGTAACATTGCAATATTTTTATACTTAATAGGGATGTAGTAAAAAATAGCGTTGTGTGCATATAAGGATTAAATTTATAAAAAATGTTTTTAAAAAAATATTACAGATTAGATTTTTTGAAATGTTGCGAAGTACGCTAATTTAACTAGCCTCAGTAAAATTCAATAAAGACCTATAAACAATTTTGTTTATTAATGAAAAAATTAAATTCGATAAACATCGATGTTATCAGAAAGCTACTAAAACACAAAATACATGAGTGCAAAATTCTGTTTTATTCAGTCAAATTCAACTGTTGCTGTTTTTTCAATTAGTGAAAGTAAACAAGATATAATTTGGAGCAATTATAAAATGGCTACAAAATGACATGTCTACAGCGCGCAACAAATTTACAAAAACAAAGTTGTTCCACTCCATTACCACAGTATCTAACGCCATTAAGTAGTACACGAAATAAAAGGGGGCACAAATAACATTCCTTTACCTTGTTTGCGGTGAGGACGTCCTGGTCGTTAACCACCAAGCTATACCACACCAGCCACAAAAAGTTATTCATTGCAAACGAGGAAAACAAATTCATGTGGACTGTAATCCGGGCACATCTTAATGATCTGGAAAGAGATTAAATTATTCCAATTTTGGTTATGTATGTAATACTATAATATCAAATAATAATAAAAAAATTGACGAAAAGATTCTCTTGTTTGACAGGATGATTTTCATACAAATGATCAAAGAACTAAAATCTAAGTCAAACCAACAAATTTAATCAAACAAAAATCTTACATAATATTGGCAGAGCGCTTTCGAAAACTGTGTGTCATCAGTGACGAATAAAATGTAAAAAGAAAAATTATGAAAAAGTTAAAAAATGTTAGAAAAAACTTGCAAAATTTTTGTCAATAATAAATTAAAAACAAAAAATAAAAATGTATATAAAAATAATTAACTCGTTATATTTAGTAAAAATTGCATTTCTTATCAAAGTAGACTGATACTAAACAGTTTTTGTTTATGTTTGCTATAGCTCATATTTACTCTAATGCAGAATTAGCCGACATGCATTTCGTGTATTGTTGTGTTAATTGGATTACCATTTTTTTTGACAAACTATTTTTAATATTATGTATGAATATAACACTTTAGTTGTAATCATTTGTTTTGATCAATCTATAAATCTGAAAATGAATGATGTATAAATTGTTCAATAAATATGTGATGAATATATAAATACAAATAAAAAATTAAGTTCAAAAATTACTTTATTCATGAGCATTTGCATAGGTATTGCTATAATTTCAGAGAAATGCTGTTATCGGTTTGTCCATTAAGTTTAATAGAGTATAAATGTAAAAACTATATTACGTATCGTATAACACATATTATTAAATGCATAACACGAAATAATACAAAATTATTGCATTTGTATCGCCGTATTGACTACTTATTTACTGTTGTTAATTATGTGGCTAAATCTGGTATAACATATATCAGCATATATTCAATAAGCTTTCTCACCGCTAGCTTTCAAAAAGTCAGAACCAGCTGTGCAATTAGTTTAAGCGGTCCTCCAACATGACACAATAAAACAAAACCACTCTACGTCTGCAACAATAATTATTTTGTCTGTTCCTAATACATTGTGAGACTTATATAGGCAATTTCGTCTTCTTGTTGGAGATTTCCGACTTGTCTTATAGTTGGAATTAATATTGGAGTTACGATCTGCCACTTGTTGAAGTACATTGTAGTGGTAATAAAAAAATGATTAAACTTTTAAGATTAACAGTATATGGCAAGCACAGGTAAGAAAGACCAAGAATAATTCCGGATTAATCCTGGAAGTTACATTTAAAACCTAAATGACAGCAGAAGCTGATTAACTTCCAAACTGCTCAAAGCTACCGTTTTGTGAGTTTCTTTTCAGAGCGTGCTGAAAGTCTGATTAAAATTGCGCAAAATGCTATTCAGTATTCAGATGAAGCCATATAAAAGATCTAAATCGCGTGAATTACTCAAAGTACACCTGAATCCAATTAAAATATTAGTGGTTGCTTACAAATGCAATAAATTGGGCATATTTTTAATTGAAATACCGCTTTACTGAATTTTTCAAGATAATACCATCATGTAATGGCTCTCTAAAATTCGGTTATAATTATCTTTGTGTAGACTGCAATTTTCCATCAATTGCCTTTTACCGCAACACACATAATCGAATTATGCGTGTCAATTTCTATGAAAGCAATAACTTGTGTGAAAGCCATTGTTTCAATTATATGAACAAACTCAACGCAATTGTCTTTAATAACTGAAATAAAAATAATAATAATAGGCATCTGTTATACAAATACAAACAGTTAAAATAAGCGGTTATCGGCAGGAAAAGTTTTAATATCCGCGAGTTAAACGATTATTTTAACCGAGAGTGTAATACAAACTTTTATTTAATTTTGTTTCCAAAGCTTTAACTTTTAGAATTTTGAAGAACATTTTTAATTCTTGTTTAAGCAACATCAAATATGACAATAACTAAATTAAATTTTTATTTCTTAAATGACAAAATAACTGGTTTGAGGTCATTTTCGAATAGATATTAGCAAAACGACAAAGTAAAATGTTTAAACCACAAGTGAAATAAAATTGTTGTTTAAACAATTACTTTAATAATCTAGTAACACCCAACTAAACTACCGTTTAAATTTTCTTGAAACGAAATATAATTTCAAAACGTCAAAAATAAGGTTAAATATTAAAAACTGGACTTCAATGTTTCGTTACTGAGATCATCATAACTTTGTTTAATTATTCGATAATAATGTATACAGTTTGTCGCTATTAGAAAATGTAAATGCTTGTTTTGGATGCGTCAGTGAAGATTTGAGGACTAACTAATTGATTTTGTGATGACAAGAGATGTAAGGGATGTCACAGTTTCTGTGTGGTTTCTGTGTTGTTCTCTAGTGCTTTGTATAATAATTACTTGGGACTGATATTGACGGTTTCTAGGAAATATGTGTTACTTTTGTAAAAAGAGAGAGAAAACAATTTTAATTAACTCTCTAATATTTTAATATGCACAAGTTGTAGTAAGTGAGTTTTAGTATTCTGTTCAATTTTATATATTATATACACATATGTCTTTATTATGTAAATCGTATTAAAGTTATAAAGTCTAATTTGTTACGTCACTTTTTAATTAAAACAATACGTTTATATAAATGCACAGCAAGTAAAAATGATCCACAAGATTTGCGGAAAAAACTGTACAAAAAAAATGTTTAAAAAATTTACAATGTTCCTTTCTAAAGAAAGAACTCTCCCAAAACCATTAAAATTGATAGTCAATCATAATTATGGAACGGACAAATTGTGCAAATTAATGACGCAAACAGTCGGCCAAGTGCATAGAGAAAGAAGTTGATTGTGCGGTACACGCTAGCAATGTGTAAACGGTCCACTTTACCAGAATAAGTTCATTGGTGTAATGGGGCCGCATTGAAATTTAATATTTGTATGTATTTAATAATTTTAATTGTTATTCTAATAACAATTGGAATAACATTTTTGCTAAAAAAATTTTTTTTGATTTTTATACTTAAGATTAGTGTGTTTTGTTCGAATAATATGCTTGTATAATATTATGTTTTTTTAAGTTTTCTTCGAAAAAGAAGAACGCTTTAAAGTTAAAATAACTTTAATTCTAGAAAAAGACTTCTATCTTCAATAGGTCGTAAATTGCGTCTTTGTGTATCTCTAGAGAAACGGTTAAAGTTACTTTTTTTTTTAGTCGAAGTTGAAATACTTCAATCCCTAGGAGTTGAAATTATACATAAACCTTATTTTTTTTGACTTTGTCCGGTGAGATCGTAAAAGGGGTTGTGCCGTTTAGCACGTGGTAGGTAAAAGTGCTGAACATAATTTTACGTTAGCGGGAAAATACTGTTTGAAAAAATGCGCTTTCAAGTAACATTCTGCGAAAACTGTAAGCCGCTCTTTAAAGATGCTATACAGTCTATACAGTTGGTTGTATTTTTTCTATGACTTCTAATGCATTTATATATAAGTTTCATTCTTAACTCCATTGAGTGGGTGGGATTTTCTGGTTTATGTTCAGACTGGTACAAACCAGCAGCTTCAAACGGTTTTGTTTATGCATGGTAAAATGCATGGCGCACGCTGAAATGTTTTAGAACCACTGACCTAGCCGAGTCTAAATGTTTACTCCGAGACACCATTCACACTAACTGATTTAAGAACGACCCTTATTTACAAATGCGTTAAAGGTGTTGAAACAACACAACCAACAGACGACCCATACCAATGCGGTACGTAGTTTTACAGAACACGTGCTAACCGGTACTACCCCTTTTACGATCCCATCGGACAAAGTCAAAAAAATAAGGTTTAGATGGACTGTCTAAGCTAAATTTTAAAGAGTTTTATGTGTTAAATACACGGTTTATTTATTAATACATACGTAATATAATAGTAAAATATATTACATTCATTTGATTTACTAGTTAAAATTATCCTTTTAAAAAAATTAAAATTCTACTTTATGATCTAACATGAGCCGCCTGTGGGTATTAACGCTGGTCATTGGTTGGTCAACAAGATGGCTGATGCTTTAAATTGATAAAGAAGTTAATAAATTGATTAATATTAGTTAATATAATTAATAATTTAATTAATTATTGATAAAAATAAGGAAAGTTTTTTTTTAATTTTAATTGTTTTTAAATATTTTGTCATAATTATTATTATTACCTAACTATGGCCGATAAAATTCAGACAATGCAGTTCACGCCTCCAGAATTAACACAGATTGCAGCGAAATCCTTACAGGATCTAATACCAGAACAATTTCGAGATTTTTATGATTTTACCTATAAAGGTTTCTTAAAATGAGCCGACCAACATAAAGCCACATATTACTCTGAAAACGTATTGTTAACATATTTTGAGAATTAGTCATACAATTAAAATATAAAGAGTTTAACACTATGGAGCCATTATTCAACGTTGAAAGCAGAATTAATCGATATTATCAACAATATCGACAATATGCAACTCAACAACTATATTAAACTAGTTGCTTTTTTAAAGAGAAAAAATACTAGATATAATCCAAAAAAAGGACGAATTCTATCAAAAGAACAAGTGAATAACTTTTTACATAATGCTCTTAATACACAATATTTGGCAACAAATGTAAAATTTTCAGTTTTTTTGCTGGAAGAATTATACTAAATTGTTATCGTAGGTTATATTGATACTAGACTTGTCTAAGGCCTGTCGGTGTGACTAATTTGACAATGGCACATGGAGAAGATTTGAGTTCCGCTTAAATACCAGAACGGCAAATGTGCAAAAATGATTATTGAAAAACATAAAACAGAATCGGCACCACAAGAAATAGCTACTTTCTTAAAACTGCCTAACTCTATTGTATATACACGTTATTGTCTCCGACGTACATTAGCTACAGCTATGAAAAATATTAGCAATACCCAATCTACATCAAATAACTTAGAGAACGTAAATTTTAGTAATATTATTAAAGAAACTCCTAGTACTTTTGCGACTGTCTCGGCCTTCAATCTCTGAGCTCACCACAAAAAGACTCACTTCTACTCCTAATGATATAATCTACTATTTCACGTCGCAACATGTTACTAAAACAAACGTAAAATAAGAAGTAAAATAGAAATATTTTGATAATAAAGTATAGTTTGTAAAAGATTTCAAACGTATTTTTTTAAAACTGAGAAATCCGGGTTTTAAGCTGTTATTGAATCTAAACATTAAATAGCTACCGGTAGATTTAAATTTTGAATTTACAAAATTACTATTACTCTACACATTCTTTTTTTCTACCATAGAATAGATTTATAAATCTTGCTGTAGTTGTCTGCAATATCAAACCATTTCCACTTACCTTGATAGCACTGAGTTTTATGCAGGTGTATTTTTTGTATATTGGTTTCTTAACATACTTTTCTAAGGGTCTAAACGGTTTTATATAAGTTTCTATATATACTAAAATTTAATTTTGTTGTTTTCGTTTTCCAAAACGCCTCCGAAATTGATTTCTCTGTTCTACTAACTGTGCTACATACTTTTAGAAGAAAATACTCATATAATTGGAACTCTCCGCAAAACTAAAAAAAAATTCAAAATTGGTTAATACCAAAAAATTGAAAAAAGAAGAAACGGTTTGGAAAAGGTAGAGCAAAGTTTTTGTGGTAAAGTGAAAAGACAAAATAGAAGTATTGGTTATATCTTGTGCACATAAGATTAAAATGGTTGCAGTGATAAACAAAAGAGAAGAATATGTAAAGCCAAATATCGGCATAGACTACAACAAATTCATGTCTGGCGTAGAAAAAGTAGATCAAATTATTTTGTACTACACCACAACACGCAAGACCATACGATGATGGTACTCGAAAACTATTTTTAGCATTTATTTGATAAAATACTATTTAATTAAAAGTGCAACGTGTTATGTATATTTTAAACCTCAAATATCACAGAGTATTTTTTTGTAGATTTTTAACTCAAATTAAACTACAAATGCACCTGTGAACTCAAAAATTGTTGGGTTGTTGAAAAAACTTAAAAGCGTTTATAAAACGTTCAATAAAACAACAATTTTTCAGAAAAAAATCATGCATCAATAACTTTTTTGCTGAGCTTATTTCTAAGTGATCAACGGATAAACGTTTAAGAAGACATACCAATTTAGGGCTTTTCACGTAAAGGAAACAACCCAAAATTTAAAAATTGTTTTTATTTAAATATATTTCACATTTATAGGACCTAAAAATACACTTTGAACAATTTTCGCATTTAAAGTATATTTTTTAAATATAGGGGGCAAGGCGTAATATAATATAAACAATATTATATAAAATAAGTTTGACAGTAAATTTTAAGGAAAACTTAACGCTTTTTTTTGTTGTAAACCTATATTTAAAAAAAAAATAATTTTTATTAAAAAAATTTAATGGAAATTTAAAAATCAATTTTCACAAACCTTAATCATTTTCAAATTTTATCTTTCATTTTTTGTAAGAAAATCACTTCAGTTTGAGAGAGAAAAAAAAAAGCTTTCATTAAATTTAATATTACAAAAGTGATCCGGATTTATATATTTTTCTCAAACTTTATCTGCTGTTGCTGGGTTTGTTAAAAAAGGTTATTTTTTGAATGTGACACGTAAATTGAATTTCGGTTAAACACGTGGGCTATACATTTGCCTGATTGAAGAATATGAAAAACTCACAACTACCAAGATTAGTTTTAAACTTCTTCCCAACAACTTTCGTAACAGTTAGGATGTGAATAATGTACGATGCTCTATAAATCATCAATGATAGGTCCGCTATAACTTAAATGTTTAACATTATTTGCTACACAAGACTTTTTCAATTGTCTTGCCGTTTGGTATTACAATTTATTTTATACAAAATAAATTAAATGACATTTTCCGAATAGGTACATATCCTACCTAATGGGTTGAAAGTCTTATTAATAGCTGGTTGATGTTGTTCGGAAGTTTCATAGGTTTACACGCTAACTAATAAGGTTACGATGTTCTAACAGATACTTACTTGAAGTAAGTGAGAAGGGCTAGTGACACAAGTAGGGCCACAAGAGACACTCCGTAACCCACGCAGTATATCAAATTAATTTGTTGTCGAAACTAGAACAAAGGTAATTTATATGAAAAGTAATTTCGCGGTTGCAAAAATTGATTTTTTACTTACTTCGAAGTCTTCAATATTGAGACAGGTGGTGTAATTTACCCAACTTTTATTAAATTTCACATTAAAAATCCATGTACCATCTTCCTCGCATTTGTAAAAGACCAGACCTGAAACAAGAAAATATTTCTAAATAGTAGACTACACAAGGAGCATTTAATGATGGCTCTTAAGACACGAATATAAAAATTACGACATGAACCTTGGCGAGTGTGCCTTAAAAGCCATTAAATGTGTGTTGCATACACTATTTTTTCTACGACAAGTTAGTTAATTTTGATATATTCATTTTATGTTTAATATAAAATGTAATATACAGTATGTGTCCGGATCTACTTTAAAAAAGGAAAAAATTTCTTATTTTAGATTTTTCGGAAAATTTTACTTTTGTTGATTTGCACTGCTTGTTTTCAAACCTACAAAACACAAGTTACTTTTTATTTAACTCAAACGGTTCTCGAAATAATATGATTTTATTGCTTCTCGACTTTTCGGTGATTATAAAATGCTACATTATCTCTTAGGGTAGTTATTCCTAACTCTTCACTAATAAACCATATTTCAACACTATTTTAATTAAATAAAAATAAGGTTAAAAATATGACAAATACTCGTGGTTATCAAAAAACCTCTAATGATGACCAATTACTGTCAGTGAATGATATAAAACGTGTTATCAGTGATATAATAAAAAGTGAAAATGCAACACTATTAGAAAAAATTGAGAGATTGGAAGCACAAGTACGAGTAAATGAGTTACAAGTTATGAATCTAAACCTAATACGTAAGCATAAAAGTGATAACTACCTCGACAAGAAAATCGTTCAAAAGAACGAAGAAAATGCTAAAATTGTACATGGCGATAATCGTGAAGATAACTTCGTTACTTTCATCAACTCGTATCGCTCAGGAGATACTATTATCAACAAGGATCAAAAAATGCAAAACTCAAATTCTCATAAAAAATATAAAGGTACGTACTAATCAACAAGAATCAACTAAACTCAGTGTAAGAGGAACAGAGAAAATGCAACATCTCATAAATTTAAAGCACCCAAAAAAAAATTTTGCTTCATGTTGGAAGATGTAAATCAACAACAACTGAAAAACATGTCAGAGAATACCTTCAAAAAAAATTCCTGGTACATACGTTTGAGGTGTGCAAATTAGACACAAAAAGTACTAACAAATCTTTCAAGATTAGTACTGATTGTAAAAATGACCTGCTCGAACAACTATATCTTTTTATATCCTGGCCAAAAGGAGTACAAAGTACAAGTTAAGCGTTTTAGATTTTTTCGAGGTAAAAAACTCGTTGAATGATTTAAAACACATAACTAATCTTTTCCAACAAACAAATGCGAAACAAATTGTTAAATTCTCTATTTTGCGTCTAAAAATACAATCGTTATTTAATAAAATTACAGAGCTAGAAGTTTTTTTGGCAAATCACCAACAACCCGACATCTTATGCCTGTCCGAAACATGGCCTTCTGAAGGAGCTCTAAATTCAGCAAACATCAATGTATACCAGATACCTTCGTACTATAATCGTCCAACGAAGCAACATGGTGGCGTAATCATCTATTGTAAAAACAAATATACACCAAAATGTATGAATCAAATCTACGAATTCACCATTGAACTTAACATTGAATGTACAGCCATTCAACTTATAATAGACAACAAGCATATAATTATAATAAATATTTACCATCTACCACTTAGAGATATGTTCATATTTCTAAAAAATCTAGATGCATTCCTAGCTCGACTTTCGACAAAACGTTATAAATAATCTACCTATATATATACAATCAGGCTACCTAATTAATTTTGCTGATACTACTATTACAGTTTCTGTATTGTCAAAAGAAGAACTGCAAGTAAAATTTCAAAATGTTTTATTAGAGCTCGAAAACTGGTGTTATGAAAACAAGTTGATCTAAAATTCCTCCAACACTGTTAGATTATATTTCAGTAGAACTAAATCATTACATTCTACACAATTTTTAGGCTGTACAATCGATAATAAATTGTCCTGGATTTACCAAATAGATTATGTATGTAAAAAATTAAATAAAGTCTGTTTTGCACACGGAGGACTCGGGAGGAGACATTAAAACATATTTGTAAAGCCGATGTATTGCGATGTTGGTGCACCCAACTTGAAATCACGGAGGCCTGAAATAGAGTAACTCCAACGGGAAAATTTAGAGGATACAAAGATAAAAATAAAAAATAACAAACTTTCAGGCTAGTCAGGCAAGACATCATTACGGATAAAATTATCAAGTAATGATGCTAAAAAAAAATAAATGAAATAAAATGAAAAAGATGTAAGGAACAAATTTCCTTACTTGTTGTCAAGCGTGACTACAAATCGTCTGCCACGCAACTTTGTTCTTGTTGTGTTAGTGTAGTGTCATTAATGTTAAAAAATTTTCGGACGATGTTGCATGTATTCAAAAGTATTGATTTTTGAATTTCAATTATTAAGTTTGAATTTAATTTTAATAATTTTAAATTTTTATCAAGAGTTTTTAGCACAATTCTAGTGGCCGACATAATCGTTGGAAGTATTTTAACTGTCTGCAGGTTCCATAAATTTTTGATTTCTCCATCAAGGAACATGTATTTGGACATTTTTGTAGTGTATGTTGTGTGTATATTGTGTGAATTTTGAACCGCAATGTCAATCAAGTATGCCTGTTTGTCGATCTTTGAAATTAAGATTATGTCTGGACAGTTAGCAGTTATGTTTAAGTCAGTCAATATAGTTCTATCCCAATAAAATTTATAATTATTATTTTCAAGATATGGCTTCGGTTCGCATTTAAAATAAGGTGACTTGTTTTCAATTAAACCTGAATTAAACGCCAATTCTAAATGTATGATTTTAGCCATATTATCATGTCTTTTTTTATATTCTGTTTGTGTCAATACAGGACAAGATGAAATAATGTGTTGAATAGTTTCTGGCTGAGATGAACAAATTCTACATAAATCATCGTTTTCATTTTTGATTATAAATTTATTATAATTTTTTGTTTTAATGACCTGATCTTGAATTGCAAAAATAAATCTTTCTGTCTCAGGGTGAATGTTAGACTTTGTCAGCCTAATGTGTGATGCCTCTTTATCAATG
The DNA here is from genome assembly GCA_029207805.1 of Tribolium confusum. NCBI lineage: Eukaryota > Metazoa > Arthropoda > Insecta > Coleoptera > Tenebrionidae > Tribolium > Tribolium confusum. The sequence continues at coordinate 7,449,314 of JALGAY010000006.1, forward strand.
AGAGGATCATCAAGCTCTTTGTAAAATCTACCATAAAGTGACTTTTCTTTTATAGCATTGATTAATAATTTTTCATCAAAATTAATTTCTTGTAACCTAAAGTCACTAAGGTTTAAGGGTGTATAATTATAGTCACTTAAGCATATTGATTTAAACAAAAGGTTTTTTTAGCTACGTTCAAGAAAATATTTCTTTAGTAAATTAATCTGTTTGTCATGAAGATTTTGCAAGTGTAAAAAACCACGGCCACCATTTTGCCGTGATAAAAAAAATCTTTCAATAGCTGATTTTAGATGGTGTTTTCGGAATTTGGTAAATAAAGTTTTAGTTTTTATATTTAAATTACTAATATCCGTTTTTGACCATTTAATAATACCAAAGGAATAAGTCAATACAGGTACAGCAAATGTATTTATAGCTTTCATAATATTTTTACCATTTAGATGTGTCTTTAATATTTGTTTAGATCTTGATATGAATTCGTTAAAAAGTTTTTCTTTTATAATATTGTGAGGTATGTGATTAGATTGTTGAAAACCTAAATATTTATAAAAGTCACCATGATCAAGATTTTCAATGACCTCATTATTTTGAGTAGTGTAATTTATGTTTTTAATTTGACCACAATTAATTGCCAAAATCTTACACTTATCTACACCAAAACTCATGCCAATATCTTGTGAAAAAGTTTCAGTTAATTTTAATAATAGTTTTAGTTGGCGTTCAGTAGATGTATATAATATTAAAATGCAAAATAATTTTTTACAAACCTATAAAGAATAATATAAAAAAATTACGCAAAAAACTGGTTTTGTCTTTGGTTTTACGTAAAAAAAATATTTGTTAATGTTGTTTAATAAGAGCGCAGCACATTTTCTTCGTTAGATACCTCATTATAGGAGCCTTAACGGCAAACCTATCCAGTTTATCAGTTAAAAATTTTTGCATCATTTCCAAAGATGAAAATGTTGATCAAAAAAATATGGGCCAATAATGCCATAGTACGAAACAGCACACCATACATTGACGGTAACTTCCGGGTATTTTTGGTGGAGTTACCTGATAACAACTCAGAATCGAAATTTTTAGCGGATTTATTTGTAGGTAATAAAATGTTTGAGACTGTTGTGGCTTGATGCATGATTCTTAGTAGAGTTAAGTTGTTCATCTTAGCTTTTTAACTAATTTCAGATTTTATAAATTTTAATTTCTAATTACAGCAAACTGTTGCATTTTTAAATGCCAGGCTTTTATGACAATCTTTAATTATCTGAATGTTGCTCTAATATTACACTCTCATTGGTCATAATTTGTATTATAAAGAAAAATTTGTATCTTTAATACTCGTAGATATTATTTTAATGGAGGTAATGGGAACCAAAAGATTTGTCAATACGAAATTAGAAAAAAAGTTTTGCATTTAAGAGTGCTATTTCAGACAGTCCTTAACAATTGCCAACATCTACATACATTCACATATCAAAGTGTTTTAATAGAGACAACAAAGCTCAAACGTTGCAGCGTTGTTTGTTATGAAACAGTTGAGAAACTTCTTGACTTGTCCTTGTGTCTGTGTATGACAATGATGTAAATTAGAATTTGTAACTCAAGTGTTAATAGTTTCCATTCACTAATTGATGTATGTGCATATGAAGGATGGGATGTTTTATGTCTGAGTATGCTAACGTAGCATTCAAAGGTAAATTTATGGTCTAATGTCGGTCTAATTTAATAATAATTAATTTTAAATATTACGCTCACCTAACACAAAACCTAATTAATTAATAATAAACTGTCTAAGGATTATGTCGGTTAATCAAAAAACTGTACTCAAATTCTATTTTTAGAATAAACGCGATATTTATCTAGAGTTTCTAGGCAATTTCCTCGAGAAGTACATTGTTTTATTGAACGTCTGGCATAAAACAACTTCGGAAAAGTTTTTGATCACCTAATATTAGACAACATCTAAAAAGTATCATAAATTTCAAATCAATTATGAAAAACTCAATATTATTGCTTGTGATTCGTTTCACAATTCCATCTTTTCCACTACATTAAATTTGATTGTTCTGTTCTCAAGATAATAGTTTATGTTTTATGTTATAGGTGTAATGTTCTATCCGATGATTTCATGACGAGTACAAAACTATACAATTAAAAAAATGTCACGTATTTTTCGATTCTTTATTTCTAAATAACTAGAATCAAACAAAAACTTAATGTATTCAAGACACTTCAACAAAATTTATAAGTAATTCATGAAGAAATTGTAAATATTGTCACGAACACAACTTACAAAATGGGTATCAAGTTTAGCTATAAAGACTTCGTTTTGATGCAGAGAACGTGTCTAACCGTTAAAACTGTATAAGTTTTTACCAGAAATCATACACTAGAAAAATATGTTACTATTCTCAAAGGTAAATCTCCGAATGTAACATTATTAGATAGTGATCGAATAAAACCTAGATGGTAAACTTTGTGTGTTATTTAAATTCAATGTTTCTACGGGCTCTGAATTCAATAATCTTTCATAACTACAGCAACACTTTTGTTTTCTTGTGAAATTTATCCTTAATTATATTTCAAAACAACCCTTTTAAGAGAACTGTTGCTGTACCTATTTTTATTATGAAAATGCTTTTTTTTGTTAAAATAAATAAATAAATCCGAAACACCCAATTTTAAGCAAAATTGTCTTGTTTTTTGCAATCCCAGTAGAGTTTTTTTTTCTGACAAGAGGGGCCCAAAGCGCGAGCCGCACACCGAGGCCTACGCCCATTGTCTGCTACCTCTCGTAATAGTACTACTGCAGTAGCCTTGTGCCTCTGATGAAGCTCAGTACCTTGTCTGCAGGAGCCTTCTCGATAGCACTGGGCTTCAGATATCGAGAGCCCAGGTATAAATCTCTGATGCCTGCAAATGCAAGGTAGTAATAGAGAATATGAAGAGGAGTTTCTTCATCTTCAGCACAACCTCTGCAAATCTTGTCCTCGCTGAGTCCGATGACGTGCAAGTGTCTTTTTAGTTGGCAATGTCCTGTGTACATGCCTACCACTAACTGAAGGTTTCTACGATTGAGACGCATCAGATTTTCACTGCATGCCTTGTCCAGTCCTTTAATAAAAAGCCTGGATTGCCGCATGCCATCTTGAAACTGCCATTCAGAGAGAGGGCGAGATTCTATCCACTTATTAAGTATGTCTTTCTGTCGTCTTTTGGTAACACCAGTAGTTAGTAAAAAGATACATTATTGCAGTGAGATCGCACTCAAAATCGTGGTTATAAGTAGGAATAGTTTTTGTTTTGAATAATTTGATCATTTTTGACATCATCCAATTTTAGATTTGTTTCACCATTTTATGGGCACTGATCAAACATATTTTTATTTACAAATTAATACTAGATGAGATAACAATAGCAATAGAACAGCTCGGGAGTTAGTGAGAACGCTTACTTGGCTTTCTACAAGCGTTCGTAAGGTAAAAGACAGTTTTGATAACATTTTTCTTTTACCAATTCATTTTAATAAAAATTCGTGCGTTTTTAGCAACATAGTTCTAATGTACACTATAACTATCACACTATTAAAAATAACTAAAATCGTATAAAAAAATGAATTGAGTAGTTAAAGGATTAATATGGCAATATAACGATTTTTTGCTAGATTATTTATCTCAATGTGCTAATAAATAAATGTAATAAGCTATGCTAGAAGAGAGTTTTGTACATTAACAAATTTTATTATTTAAAGAAATTACTGCATAGCAAAGTATTTTTAACCTTCCTTTCTTTGTTGATACAAGCTATTTTTTATTTAAATCAATAGTCAAGGAATAATTGTGATCACGAAAGCGTGTTTTGACACATTTTCTCATGCAATTACCTTCTCTACAGGGGCTACACTTTAATTTTTGTGTGCACTGCTGTAAGGTTATTTAAAGCCGACGTTTATTTGTGCTTTCGCTTATGTCAGAAATGACCGTACTTAAAACCGATAGCATTTGGGTTCACTCTATAACCAAATGAAATAAACTTATTTGAAGATGAAAGCCAACACTTTTCTTACCGGGTTGATATATTTCTTAATCGTTAAAAAGTTTTAGAACCAAAAAATAATTTCATTTCAAAAATAGTTCCAAATTAAACCAAAAGTTCAGCAATTATTTTCTCAAAAATTAGAATGCTAGTCGATTTACGAAACGATCATTGTTTCTCTACGCTTAAACGTCAGTCTTAACGAAAACTACCCTGTAAAAATTTAATAAAATATAATTTTTTAGAAGCACAATATCTTGTAAGTTTATCGACCTTAAAAAAGTAATAAACTTTAGAGAAACTAAAAAATACTTTTTTTGCTCAAATTATTTTGTCGCCAGCAAATATAAAAAAATGTTTTTATTATTTTTTAGTATTTTTGTATACCTACATCTAATAATAATTAGAAAGAGTAAAATAGTTACTTTGGATAAAAAAAACGCATAAGATGTTAGTAAATCACAATTTACTAGATACTATAAGTCGATAATTTAAAAAAAAAACGCTACCTATTGTATATTTGCCAAATTATTTTTCCGGTAATCGTTTATTAATAAACCTATCAATTTATAATTTTTTAAGACATTGTTAATTAATATAAGTCTTTAACACAATTTTATTAACAAAGGATTCTGTTTTAATAAATCCAAATTGCAATTGTGTCAAAAACAATAGCCTGATAACGTCTAAATATATAATATATAATAAATTAGATAAAAATTACGACTTTTTCAAAGCGTTACAATTTAAAAAATGACAGAGTTAAGAATTTTTTATAAAACACAAATTTACTTTTGTATCTTAAAAGCATTAAAATTGCCTCCTTAATAGTAATATCAAAAAAAAAAGACGATTTCTTAGTTCTAGATTTTAATATAGTATATTAAATATTAAGGACACTAAGTATTTTTACCTATTGAAAACAATTGTCTGTCACTTATTGTCTGACATTAGTTAACTGTTCGTGATGCTTATAAAATTTTTTGTGCGGTTAATTTGTATTTGTAAATGCACAAAAGACAAATGGCATTAAATAATAAACTATTTTTTTACGGCCACACGTCTTTTGACTCTGTTGGTTTCACTGGCATTTTTCCCATCATAGGAGGTGTTATACCCGTCATTGATGGCATAAAACCGTTTGGCTACATCATCATTGGAGACATAGTAAAAATCAAAAGAAACTAAGTAGAATAATTTTTCTAATCTCAGTGTTAATTCTAAAATATATATAATTCATATTTGTATTTGTAAATGCACAAAAAACAAATGGCATTAAATAATAAACTATTTTTTTTGAGCGGCCACACGCCTTTTGGCTTTATTGGATCCTCTGACATCTTTTCCTTATAGGAGGTGTCATTTTTGTCATTTGTGGCATAGAACCGTTTGGCTCCATCACCATTGGAATCATAGTAAAAATCAAAAGAAACTTAGCAGAATGCTTTTTCTAATTTCAGTGTTAATTCTAAAAAGTATATTTATAATTCATATTTGTATTTGTAAATGCACAAAGGACAAATGGAATTAAATAATAAACTATTTTTTTTGAGCGGTCACACGTTTTTTGGCTTTATTGGTTCCTCTGGCATCTTTTTCATTATAGGAGGTGTCATACCCATCATTTGTTGCATAGAACCGTTTGGCTCCATCATTATTGAAGGCATAGTGAAAATCAAAAGGAGCTAAGCAGAATGTTTTTTCTAATGTCAGTGTTAATTCTAAAAAAAATATTGTATATGTACTCGTATATACATACCACCCGATTCTATGTTTTTTTAAATATATTTATAAAAACAATAGTGAAAACTTAAATCAACTTAAGTTATGCACCAAAAGAGCTTTTAGTAGAATTACATATGGTATATTTAATTAAGTAATATTATAAAAGCTGTAAGAAAAAGAGCACAGCTTTGTATTCAAGAAGAAGAAAGGCAATTTCAATATCTAATGAACTAAAACTTTGTATTTACTTTTAATAAATTGTTGCTTTTGTTCTTTGTTATTATTATATTTTTTTAGATAATGAGGTCATTTTTGCTTACACTATTTACTGTATGTTGTATGTAAAACTGATTGTGAGCTAAAAAAAAAAATAGAAACAAAGAATATTTTTATTTTCATAGGTGACTATGTGTTTCTATTTATTTTAAGCAACTTATTCTCTTAAATATTGTTTTAATTAGAAAACAATAGACAAATTACATATTTTTAAAAACAGAAAAAAAAAGATTTTGTTAACGTCACAGTCAACTATGATTTTTATTAAAAAAAAGTAGCTTTGGTCTATATCTAAAAAACAAAAGGTATAAAAAAAATTGACTACATCGTTTGATTCTACATAAAAATCTGTGATTGCACAATTATTTTTTTTGAATTAATTAAAAATTAAAAAAGTTACGGAATTTTAAAAAAATCGCCAAAAAATCAAAAACGCTTTATATCTCAAAAAGAAGAGGTGATAAAACAAAACTAATTAGATCATTATATTTGTCTCAAAAAAGTAGCACGAGAATGTATTATTAGTATCATTGTGTGATAATCGAATATATGATAAACCTGTCAAAACCATTGAAAATAAACCACCCTGTGCAGTAATGGCCGTAAAATTATAAATTACTAGGACTGCAGTCTGTAAAATAAAGTGACTAGAAGTGAAAGTGACAAAGTTTTAATTTTTCTGTCAGATTACTGTTGAAATTTTCAACTTTATTTAGCTTTTTTAACAAGATTTTTCCTGTTTCTGGGAAATTTTATGTATCGTACGTCATAAAAAAGTCTTTGAGTGATTCAAAAACTTTAAAGCGGTATTCAGGTGCTACGCGTCATGCAAATCACTTTTTTATGACTTTTAACGTATGATAATTAACTAACTCATAAATAAATACTAATAAATAATTACAGTAGAACTCCAATTATCCGAACTCCGACTATCCGAATTGCCGATTATCCGACGAATCACTTTCACAAAAACACTCCGGGAGTGCCGGCAGAAGTGAAAACTTGAATATGTATTAACGTTGTGTTTAATTATAAATAGCCAGTGTTTGCGCGTTCGCTCACTATTGTCCTTCCCTCCGCGAAGTCAGTGTAGGCACAACGGCCGGCAAGTTAAGATGATGAAGATGCGTTGTCACTAGAGGAAATAAGAAAACTGATTGTAAAAATTCCTGGTTGTACAGAAGTAAGTGCTGAAGATGTAGGAGAGTGGATGGCTTGTGGCACGTCTGACCCTGGTTTTCAAATTCTCAATGACGATGAAATTGTTGTAAGTGTGAGAGAAGATGTTTAAGTGGAAGTGGCAGAAGAACTTTCTGCTGATGTTGAAGTAGACGCTGGACCATCAGCTAGTGAAGCATTTGCCGGCCTCGAGACTGCTTTGAAGTGGATGGAGCGTCAGCCCGAGTGTGACCACTTGCAACTGCTCACCGTCAAGCGAATGCGTGACCTGGCTGCCCGAAAACGGTTAAAGACCGCAAAACAGCTTACATTGACGGAGATGTTTAAAAAACAATGATTTTTATTTCTAAACTTGTACATAAGTACATTTTATTTATATTTAAAACATGTGAAAATATCATTTCATTTCATTTCTTTCATTTAATTTAATAAAAAAATAGTGCAATATCAAAACGTAGCTTTTTTTCTCTCCAATGGCAAATTTTTTAAAAAAACTCCGATTATCCGAATATTTGATTATCCGAATGGGTCCCGGTCCCCATTAATTCGGATAATTGGAGTTCTACTGTATTACATTAGACTTGTTCAAGCAAGAAAACTAATCAGTTAAAACCTACATAATTCGACATTTCTATCGTTACTACAACATTATAATATCACAAAGTTCCGGAACTAAGCAAACATTACCTACCCTAATCGTAAATGTCAGAATGAGACAAGTAGTGCAACAATCTTAATAATACATACACGCATTTAGAGCCCTTTCAATTTTCTAGAGAAAGGTAGCACGTGTTTTATAAATTAATTAATTTGCCCAGGTAACTACAAAGCAAACTAAAGTTATTTTAAGTTTTTAATGTACATACATTCTATTACAAAAAATCTTGGCTATTACATATAAAACATTGTTCGTGGTAAAACTTTTAAAAGAAAATATGTTTGTACCAGTGTGCACCATTTTATTCTTGTTTTACAATATAAACGCTTGGTTGTGAATCTCCTCGGGGAATTAGACTCATTTCCGGTCTAGAAACTAGTGCTTCCTCGTGAAGCTGCTGATTAATAGAATTTCTGGGCAGCGTTTATTAAATTCACGCCATCTTGACGTATGCCGAGAACATTCATTTTGTCCTTGTTAGTCCTTCCTGTACTACAATTACAATAGCAGAATCGTTAATTTTATTGAATCCTGACTCGAGCTCTCTAAATTTACATAAGTTGCTACAAATAATTCTGTTTCTTTGGTGGAAATTATTAAGGAGAATTTTATTAAATCGGATTTCGTGTCCGTTTGATACGATTATGTGGTTTCGTGAACTTTAGGTTTTATAATCTTTTTCGAGATAAGTTTACAAGAATTAATGTTATTTGAGTTTTTTAGCTTGCGAGTTTGTAGGCGCAGTGGGTTTGCTCAGAGTGCCTAAATACACATTTTTTTCTTTCTAGAAGAGAAATACAAATAAATGTGTTTAATTTGAATCAACTGTGAGATTTAATTAAATTCGTTAATTCTAAAAATTCTGTGCAATGAAAATAGACGGTAACAAATTTATATACATGTATCTAGTAGCGGCCACATATTAATAGGTTTGCGTCATCACTTTATCATTTAGAACAATCAAATATTGAAGAACAACTTTTGTTGGTTACTTACTACACAGGAATTTTTTATAATTATAAAGCACCTTTATGAAAATTATTTCACATTGAAGATTAAACAAAAAAATTTACAAGGTATTTGTTTACTCAGTACACACATCTTTAATAAAAATTTTATAATTGTAGCAGGCAGCCAAAAATACGGATAAAAAGGCGATCCGGACTTAAGTAATACGTTTTAAACTTCAATGACCCGCAATTGACAACAATAAATAAAAAAAATGAGTTTGCAACCCTGCTAAACGCATCTATTCCTATGCGGTTAACAACGCATGAACAACGATTCGATTTAGTGTGAAAAGATGACGTCGGACCCGCTTTAATATCGCTTTATATTTTCTAGCTTTAATTTTATAATTCTAATCTTTTATCAACACCAAAACAGAATGAAACCACTCAGAAAATTTTTGGAGTTACCCTGTTGTTAAATGGATGACCCAAAAAGACATAGATTTTTAAAGATTTTTTTGTAATTACGTGTTCAAACCGGCATTGCAATGTCATCTAAGAGAGTTAAAAAATCGGCATCCTTCCTGAAAAATTTTTGTAGTTTTTAAAATTATTAAATCTAATTTTAAATTTGTTATTTTATTCATACATAGTTTTTTTAACGTACAAAACCAGCTCAATAATTTACATTGCTATACATGGTTTGGTTGTCCAGTAGAGTATGATGTTTCGTAGTAATTTTTTTTAAGCTTTGAATAGATATTTGTTTCGCCTAATTTATTGTCTTCTGCACTTGTGCAAGAATACCAGTTGAAGTAAAATTTTTACTGACTTTGATTACCAACTTTTCAACGGATTACACCAACTCTCATACGTATTACTTTATTTTTTGGAAGGGCCTGATTCCCAAATCGTGCACGATAATTTTCAAACAAGAAAAACTAATTAACTGCATGATTCTAGCGTTGGCGGTTTTTAAGGTTTTTATATATACGTACAAAAAAAAGTCTTGCAAATTTCCGCAAATAATAAATTTATTACGCAAACCAAAGCACTTTTTTAAACTAAATATGATATTAAATTTTATCTGGCTTCTATTTTATTATCTATAAAATATAAAATTAAGATCTATAAGCAGAGTAACCATAAAGTAGATTTATAACGGTGTAACGTGCAGGTATAACGGACCTGCAGAGAGACGTTGGTATGGCAGATGTTGCACTATTAGTAAAATTAGCATATGTGTTAGAAAGACAAGTAGATAGTAGAAAAAAAAACTGTCTAAAAGATTCCTGAAAACTTTTAACTATTAAGTTTATAAGTAAATCCTTGGAAAGTCAGAACTGAGTTAAACAAACAGTATTAAAACAATTTCTCATAGCCAAGATTTCTTCGCCAAATAATCTTGCTACCTTATTTTTTAAAAATTTTGTTTAGTTTTTCAAACCTATTTGTTGTAATAGAAAAAGAGAATGCTAGAGTAACAGTAATCTCTACATTATTTATATCACTGGAAGCTTTCCTTTTTTTGTTTATTCATGATTGTTTGGAAGAGGGTAAATAGAGAAGAAAAAAAAATAGTAATACTTATCATATACTACTAAAACAAACCTGCAAATAGTTTTCTGTAGATAAAAATGATTCTATGGTAGGTATTTTAATTGGATTGAAATAGGAAACATAAATAATAACTTATTTTGGTGAAATACGTCCATTCTTTTTACATTCGAAATTTGTTGTTACGGGGAAGTGGACAAGGCAGAAAAAAAACTATTTTATAAGGCCAACGTTTCGAATCATTTATTGATTTTTTTTCGAGGCTTATAATAAATGTCAAATTTGTTTGGCATGGTACCAACTTGTCTCGGCCAGTGGTCGCCGAAAGAATATATATTATTGCGTACTACTTACTTATTATTGAGTATTTCCACAAACGCTGAATAACAGTCCGATGCATATGTTTCAGCTAAAATTTTCTAGTTCAATTCGTTACAATACTATAAGCTATGACTACAAATTTGTTAAAATATTATTGATGATTTTTAAAATTGAACACTTTTTGAGCTTTATATTTTATCTCACGTCACTCAAATAAGCAAATTTACTGGATTTATTGATAAGCATGTAAATTCACGCTAAATACACAGATTAATTGAAACAGATCTCTGTCCGGTACACAGATACTATAAATTGGACATGTTCGTTTTGGCCAATAACAAATTAGTGATAATTCATCATGTCAAATACCTCCTGATGGATGAGTTTTCACCAAAAATATAGTTTTCTGAAATATGCTTAGTAAGCTCATAAAAAATACTTTAATAATAAACTTTTAATTGCACACACCCAACTTTTACCTAAATCTATTTCGCTATTTAAGCAGAAACATTTAATTAATGAATTTAAATTTTTTGCATACGTTGCGTACTTACGATTTGGGTCATAGTTCAATATCGCTGGACAGGATTGATTAGCTACTTTCCCTGCAGGAGTGTTAGGCCAACAGGACCACCCATCAAATCTGCCTGGACAATAAAAGCCTGCAATAAAAATTTATTGGTTAAAATGTTGCGGAACTAACGTTTGTGATATGAGTAATTGTTTTTCAAAAAATGTAATCACAGCGTCTTTAGAGAGTCATTAATTTTTGATGAGGATATAACGAAACTTTATGATACTATAATTTTGGGGTGATGGAGAAAGAAATAGAATCGTAAAACATTTAAATGATAGTTCACATTAAATATTAAAAATTTTATAAAATCTCGACAGGGATTTAAGATCACTTATTTTAAAATTGATAATAAAAACCAACAGGATAACTAATCAAGTCTTTAGTTTTAACTATAAACTTTTCCTTGCGTAAATTGTACGTATATACAGAGTGATTTTTTAAAACAATCTACTCCAGTATTTTCGTGAACAATTTCGATTTTAAAAAACTGAGTCAGGTCATTTTTATTGCCATGAGAACATGTTTTGTGGAAAAACTACATTGATTCTTCCACACCTTTAAGCACAGAGTTTTCTACTCCCAGAATTTAGATAAGGAAAGTGGGTTGAGTTATAACTCATTTTGAAGGTCTTCAAATACTTTTCCTGTTAATCTACTTTTATTGTTGTTTCTTTTGATATTTTTTTCTAAAAATAATTATTTTTCTCAGCGACTACTATTTTTGAAGCGAACAATTTTCTTTTTAATTTGACGTTCATTTCATATTTTTAAACGGTTTCAGTAATGACAAGCATATTTAAAGTAATTGAAGCTAGTATTACGACATAAAAAAAATTAAATTAAAAGAAAAACATTAATTCATCCTCTAAATTAGTCTAAATTATGCCAGCAAAAACCCTTTGTAATTCTAAAATTATTATTTCTCAAATTTTAAAAAACGAGAAATCAATGTCATGATTTATTATAACATAATTAACTGCTTTATCTCTTAGAAAGGTATAATAATTTTCAATGTTTACCAATATGGTAAAGCAGTGTTTACTGTTCAAATTATGTAAATGTTGGGAACAAAATTTTGTATGCTTTATCACGTTTCTAGTAAACTTCATCGGAATCTTTCTAATCAAAATATAGAAAGTTAATAATTAAAGTTGTACGGATCTAATTACTCTTCTAGTAATAAAAAAGTGCTCCGTGTTTTAAAAATAAACATTTTATTATGTGTTTTATTTATATGTACAAGAGATGTTTTCAAAGTTCTTTGGAATTGTGTTCTAATTAAATTACACAAAACTTAGAGGCAATGCTATAAGTGATATGTAAAGTCTTGACATGTTTATGCAGCTATCTATTGCAGTTCAGTCTGATTTTTTGATCGATAATCCAAGTTAAGTTTTACTTTTGTTTTTAATTTATATATCGTGTGATACATTTATGTTTTTGTAACTATGGAAGACGCGGCTAAATCTCAAGAAGCAATACTTTTCTTTTGTGGAAAGACTGAAAGAGCTTGTCAAAACCTTAGAATTACGGGAAGAAAACAAGCGAATGACTATTTGTAATAGGATTTGTAATTAATTTGTAATAGGAATTAGGAAATAGGAATAGGGACACGACAAGTTTATGATATCTTGCATGATTGCATAGAGGTAAGTAGAGTTTTAGTCAGCGGGTTACCAAGGCTGTTGGGACCGGAATAGAAGCTCTATAGATCTGATACCTGTTGCCAACTTCAAAAGCTGTTAGCCCCGTTATGCTAATGAAAATTGGGGAAAAATAATAAAATTTGACGAAACATGAATTCCTTATCTCAATCCTGAGACCAAAAATCAATTGAAAAAATGACCTAAACCTGAAGAAAGGTCTCCACTAAAGACTCTATTAGAAAGGTAACAATTACTCTTTTCTGGGATTACAAAAAGATTATTTTTGTAGATTACCCGGCAAAAAGTAATACAATTAAGCCAGAATATTATTCGAAGTTATTATCATGATCACTGCGGCAAGCACTTGTCAAAAAACATCGAAAAAAATGTTTTGAACGATTTATGGTAGGAATTATCTTGGCATCCGTCTTACTGGCCGGATCTAATTTTCATCTGTTTTCAGAATTAAAAAAACTTTTAGAGTGTTCGATTTGAGAGTTTAACTGACGTAAAAAGTCTCATAAATAGGTGGAGTGAAAAAACATCGAAGAAGTTCTTTGAAGACAGCAAAAAAAATTGGTTTATCGTTATCACCATCATTAGATTATGTTGAAAACTACACTCTAATATTGGCAAAAATAACAAAATAAAAACATCATAGCTAAACTCCCAGAACTTTAATAAACATCCCTCGTATTTAAGATGATTTAAAATAGCCGAATCACCTTTGTGTAGTGATAGAAAACGTTAACAGAAACGCAAATATGCTGTTAAAAGTTTTCTGATTCTTTTATTTTCGAAAATATTAATATTTAAAAATAGCATAAATCGATAACGCCATAGTGCACTTTAATACAAGTTGTATGTAAAACAATATTTTATTACAATTTATTTATAATAAAGACAACTTTTTGATATTTGATAGAGCATGTCAAACTTTTCAAAAAAAGTAATATTAGTCTGAGCCTTTTACTAAGTTTAACTTAACTTAAAGTCGCATCTTTGAAGAGCTGTGTATGTCTTAAAATTTTCTTATAATTAATTATTTCACCCACAATTATTCATTAAATAAAAGCTTTTTTAATTGTCTAACCAGATGCGTTATTGTTGTTTGTTAATTAATTAACAAAACTAATTTTTATACTTTTTAACATTTTTATCTGATTAAAACGTACACAAATATTTGATTTTTTAATATGTTATGTATATTACATTTATAACGCAAGTGCGTTGTTAAATTACACAAAATATATTGTTTTTTGTTATAATTAATGTTTTAAAAATGACAAACGGACGTTTATTAACGGAAATTTCTAATTTATGTCGATGAGACTATGTTTTAAGTAAATGAATAGATTTTCAGTCAAAAAATATTACCTACTAATAGGGTCTGCAGTATTGGAGCTAAGCCGATGTAAGTTCGAATCTGATTGGAAACGTGGATTCGTTGCCGAGAATGCCGCTCTGTTGTTAAACCGCTGAACTCAACTCTACTCATTCAGCTATTCGATTTAAACTGAGTGGTTATTGTTCTCTCTCTTATTTATTTACAGATATGCCGATTTCTAGTAAATACTCTTATAATCTTCATTCTTGTAATAAAACAATGCGTCAGCATTCTTTGAATCTAGTGGATAGCCGTGACCAATATGTCTCAGTATCACGCTCTCAGCATAGTTATACCTATAACTATACTTTGGAAAAAACATTGTGCGGTACGTTAGAGTAGTTCGTTATAATACTATCACTAACTACAAGTGAAAAATCGTCTTATTGTTAAAAAAAAAACACTACGCCTTTTATCGTTAATGTTACAAAAATCAATCTACTACATTTTATGGCTTCAAATTATTCTCAGTTCATTAGAACAACTCTTGATAGAAAATTTTATATCGCCCATTGATTTTATAAATGTTTCGAGATTTATGAGTATTGGAAATATACCAGGCGACAGAAAACAATTCGTTTACGTCTTCAATTTAAAGTCAACTAAAATACAAATTAACAGCTATCCAGTTTCCTAGTGTCATAATTATTTTAACAGAGTTTTTTTGACTATTTCTGTTCTGTGACAGAAAGTATAGACATTTTGTACAAGGTTTGCACTATATATAGAATGAGCCATCGTATATGGCCACCCCCCTTTTATAACGTTAACAATTAAAAAATTTTTCTAAAATTTGAAGACAAAGAGATGGTGCACACTTGCACATTTAACAACGTCCTTAGCAGGGTTTGCTCACATTTTTTAATGCTTCCGAGAAATGGAAACTCTTATAAATCAAATTTTATGAGTGGTTTTATGGTTTATTTGAGGTTTGCGGTCACTGCAATAATTTTATGCTTCTGTTTATTGGGAGGACTTAAAAAGTCAGCTTACTTATCTTTCGTTGAACTATACTAGACCATCGTTTAGGGCTACTAGATCCTTGCTATCACTGTAATTGTAGTCCTAAAGAAATAAAAACCATTTTTTTAACAGATGAAGTATGTAATGTTTTTATACTGACATAAAACAAAAAAATTAAGACTCAGTATTATTGTCCCGAAAGTTTCACCTGAGGGGGATCGGTGTGTTACGAGGTAGCTGGTAGGCCATACCTACAAACCTTCCCCACCATCCACTCTAGCAGACTATACTACCACTCACCACTTGACACCACCAATGACATTGCTGCCGAACTTTATCGAGTTGATACGGCCCTAGATCGGCGTACAGAAACAATTTAATTTGCTAATCGCTTTCAGTATGACTTATGGGTTCGTCATCTTAATTTAACCCTTGAGAAAAATAAACTGACTAAGACCTAAAAAATGTCACCACTTATACCAGCTCATATAATTTATAATATGATTAAAATGTTTACAAACTTTTCATTGCCAATTCAACATATTTTTTGGAATAAATAAATTCATTATTTTAACAGAATCTACTTTAACGTTTTTCAAGATGTAAAATGCAATACCTTCGTCATTTGTAACGTTACCAAATTATTTTTTTTTAGTTGAAAGCCGAAACATGAACAATATTAATAGGATTATTAATAAATAAAATCAAATAACTTTTTTGTATTCGATCTCTAAAATTATAATTTTGCGAATTCAAAAAACGCCGAAAAATACATATTTAGCGGCCAAGATCGCTAAAGTTGTTGTGGCAACTTTATAGGATTATATTTGTTGACAAGTCGATAACCTACAAAGAACTATTTATTTAGACACATGAAAATGAAATTTACAGTTTTGGGCATATTGGAAACTATTATTGCTAAATGAAAAACCATTTTCTCTCTCATTGACAACAGCAATTTAATGATGAAAATGATGTTACCGCTGCAGACGTTGACATTGACGTTGAAATGTCAAAACGAAATATAAACAAGCATGTGCACTTACTTTTTCATGAAGATGATAATAAAGATAATCTTTCTCATATTGTTCACCAGATTTAGCAGAAAGTTAAATTAAAACGATATTTTTTGATTTTTCAGCGACTACGCTTGGATTCATTTTAATTTTATGGTTTTTTTATTTATAATGTTGACATAATAGCCAAATGCCAAACTAACTATGATACCTAAAAACCAATACCAATTCTCTTAAGAATCAGTTTGGTGATTTAGAGAACTTATGTAAAAAAATCTTGTATGCACCACGTCCGCAAAATCGTATTTAAATACGATTCGTCCCCTAAAACTACATTTTGCGTACTTGATACATAAATAGCTATTTTTTTAAATTTTAAAATATTGAATTACAAGTTTCATGTGAAAAAATCCACTTTACTATTATATTACTATAAATATAGGTTTTACTTTATTATTAATTAGACAATGTACAAAAAGTTGCCCCAAGAAATGTCTATTTACCGTCAAAAAATAAAATCTTAAGACAAAGTTTTTTAAAAAAATTTTAGCTAATTTTTTTTTTAAACTTTGAGATTGAGAGTTGTTATCAAGGTAATTATTTCGCTCATATTTGCTTCATTTCCTCAGTAGCTTACTACACAATATACCTTATGTCAACAAAATGCGTTCGAATTACAACTAGGGTAATTTAAATACATTTTAATTATAAGTAAAAAAGTACATATCTGTTTAAACTTTATAGAGAAGAACAAAACTTTCGTAACAAACATTTTTTTTAACAATAAGAGAAGTATTGTCGCTAACATAAAACAGAAAATAATTTTTGGTAAAAGAAATTTCTTCTAAAAATTATATTATTAATAGTTCAACCATAAAGTGAAAAGGGTAATTATCTACTCCAAGACATTTATTTTCTCTCTGATTTTATCTACGTTTTGAGAGAGATATTAGCAGGAAACGTGCGAAAAATCCATGGAACCGAGATGTTTTATTGTAAAAAATATCAAAAAGACAAAAAGTATAACAAATGGAAATATTTTAATAGAATATTACCAAAAAATCAACTGAAAATACATGACAGGTATTTACAATTTTTGCATCTTGCAAAAAAGAGGTGTGCTTCAAAAACTTTTGAACTGTAGCACAATATACAATCCTACCAGTGGCGGCTCGTGCCTCTTGAGTCGGGTGAGGCCAGGAGAAAATTATTGCAGATGATTTTTTCTAACATTCTCATTAAATAAAATTTTATTAAAATTAGAGTGCTCTTGCAAAACTTCTGCAACGCTAAATACGTTTTTCTCAATTCTTTTTAAACCCATGCAATTTTTTAAATGTTCTTTGCATGCTTCATGTAACTTTACTCCACGTGAAAAGATTTTTAAGCTTTTGAAACCTTTGCCCGAAGTCCACACATTTTTTACATTGCCGATCAACAAACACGGCCAACAATAAACTTTCCATAAAAGTGCTACCACATAACCAAGTATGACAAGCGTACCAGGAATTTTGAAAAGATCGCGTATCTGAACCTGTTGATATGATTAGGGAGTTATAGACAATCGTGGAGTTGGTCTCCCTAACTCCAAAATTTGACGTTTTTCTATTTCTTTACTCCGAGAAGATGCAATATTTAACAAAAGTACTACAGGATCATATTGAGGAATCATCTTACCTGTTCCCGATTTTTTAAAAACGTACGTACAAATAAACCCTCTTTTAAAGGATAAAAGATACTGCTATGTGTATTCTCTTTCGCTCTAACAGACCGTAATGCGCGTGCGCTAAAGGCTTTAACTGAGTCCCCAAAATATTCGGCCTTATCTGTTATGCTTTCTCTCTTGCATTTGCTCATACTAATCGCGCTGCATTTCAAACGGTTAGGTATACACATATTCGGTGCCCGATAATTTTTTTAACAAAAATTTTCTTCACTAGCAAAAAAATTGCATCTAAATAGTGATTAATAATAACAATATTAAAATAAATTTATGTATTAATATTCGCTTAAATTAACTGAGGCCCGGCCTCAGTTGCCTCATCTGACGAGCCGCCACTGAATCCTACTCAAGTAAGTGCAAAATACGGTCACTCAAATAATAACTACTTTCGCCAATATAAAACTTTAGACATATACGGCCATATTATGTAGGTATAAAACAAAACATCTGCGATTAAAATATTCTTTTATTCTGGTTCAACTTACAATAACTCCTAATAAACTTTACAAATTAATACAGAAGGAATTAATTAAATTAACAACTAAACACTCGAGATAAAACAAAATTTTTTTTGCATATTTTCATCATTTGTGGTGCTCTATGCTCTACGTCAGGTTACAATTTTACTCCATACTTTTAAACCATCCCATATATGTACCCTTTTCTTAAGATAAATTTTGGAACGCTCAGTACGGTAAAAACAAAACTAAGTTAGAGTATGGAGTTATAGATGTGCGTATTTTACTTAAACAAGCAAAACTGTACCTACAAACTACCAAAACTTGCTCCGGTTCAGCTCATTTTCGCTCGAACAGTAATAATGGAAATAGTATTACAGATTGTAATTCATCTCAGTTTGTACAATAACTGAGGCTTAGTTATAAGCAACGAAA
The DNA here is from genome assembly GCA_029207805.1 of Tribolium confusum. Taxonomy (NCBI): domain Eukaryota; kingdom Metazoa; phylum Arthropoda; class Insecta; order Coleoptera; family Tenebrionidae; genus Tribolium; species Tribolium confusum. The sequence goes on from JALGAY010000006.1 coordinate 7,468,226, forward strand.
TGTAATACTTGGTTTAGCTAACTCAAGTTGATGTGCACAACTTTTACTTATTTATTATTAGTCTAATTCTCGGCGAGTACAACCGTTGTTATGTTCCGAGTGATTAAATAAATACATATATACGTACAACACAACTGTCGCAATGTTAGAGGACGACGATTGGGATTACGACTATAGAAAAGATAATAAAAAAGGAATGCATGCGAGCAGATATAAAAAGAAACGCATTAACAAAAAAGGGCAATTTATAAAAACAAATACACGTGACGAGTCTGCAATAAGGGACTCTTCCTTGGAATGGTCAAGTGGTGTGGTCAAAACTGAGACTATATTTCCCAAAACAACTGTTTTAGAAGACTCAAATCTAATCAATGCTACCAATGAAATTGAAGACTGAAGTAAATGTTGAGACTGGTGATACTAAAGAAGACACAGTACTTCAACTAGAAGGTCAACGAATTGTTTTTTATTGATTTATTGAAAATAATTGGTGATCATAACAACGTCATGGGGTGCCCACTAAGTAATATGGTTGTCCAGAAAAAATCAAAAATGGTTTCCAATCCCGTATATTTTTTCAAATGTAATATGTGCAATAAGGTCGAATCTGTTGAAACTAACCACGATGCTAATGAATCTTCTGTGTTGGGAATTATGATTATTGGTGCTGGATATAGCGATTTAGAACAAATTACAAATGCAATAAATATGCCTTGTATGTCTTCAGGAAAATTGAAAAAACTTCAAGAGAAACTATGTGATTCTTGGGAATCAACAGCTGTTGAATCAATGTTAGACGCCGGTAGTAAAGAAAAAAAATTGGCAATTGAATCTGGTGACGTAACAGACAAAGGAATATCATATATTACTCTAGTTTGTGACGGATCATGGGCTAAGAGATTGTATTGTACCAACTACAGTTTCTTGTCTGGAGCGGCTGTAATTGTAGGCTATAAAACCGGAAAAGTTTTACAATTAGGTGTAAAAAACAAATTATTCTTAACATGTAAAAAGGATGCAGATAAAGAAACTGTTCGAGAACATAAGTGTTATAAAAAAATTTCCGGTTCGTCTTCTTCAATGGAATCATTCATTACTGATGAAGGTCTTCAACAAAGCCTAGCAACACAAAATTAGAAAATTAAGTTAGGGGTTTTATTCTTTCATTTCTAAAATCTATAAATTCAGTCAAATAAATTAAGATCAAAAAATAAATCGTGTTTTAATCTTAATATCATAAGATTGAAGCAATAGGGACCATCAGGCCAGGCGTCCAGTAGGGGATCGAAGAGACATCAGCCAGCGCCATGGCTGATGGTCAGTTTTAATAAGGACGGTTGCACCATCGCTGAAACGTCACAGGTCTTACGTCAAACGTTGTGTGAGACCTTAGACAACGCACAGCGTTGTTCAAGTGTGGATCCCCATTACCAACAACAATACGAAATTATAGGTATAAAAGTATATTTTGGAAAAAGTTGCAGTTAATAAATTTTAAAAAAGACAACGTGTGTATTTAAGATAATTTTAAAAATAATATGCAATTTTATATAGAACAGAATGTTAAAAATAAACCGCTACAGCGCCATTTATTCAGAACGTGAGTGTTCCTGTTTAGTTAATAAATGTCATTATTCTATTCTATGGATCTGTGGCCATTATTGTTGAATGTTGAATCTCTCAGTAATTATCAATTTAAAATTAAAAAATGTGAACAAAAGTACTGGAAAGACCTTTGAACATGTTTTAAAGAACATTATGCAAGCAATGACAAAGTATTTAAGCCGCATTTGGGTACGTTTTATTGGTTTTTAGAATTTATTTGTACCTAACCTAACTTTTGACATGGCGCAAAAAAGCAGAATTTCACTCTTTCGGACAAAAAAAATTATACAAATCTTATGATCATACGAATCATACGAATGTAAATAGCTATTCCTGCTTTCTATGTAAAACAGTATAGTTACTTCGGGAGGGTTACAATAAAGTTCCAAGCCTTTTTATTTAATTATTTCAAAATACGAGTCTATTTTAGATAAACAATGAGGGAGGCACAATAAGCTTAAATCTTCAGTGTGGTGGGCCACATACCACACCGTCAGACCAAATAATAATAATAAGTTTCTTAATAAATTATTGAATAAAAGAAAAACAAATTAATAAAATGATTACAAGCCGATATTCAAACGATATAATAAAAAAGAATTTCTGAAATTTTGTGCAAATAGAAAGTGTTATTTTAAGAGTAGTAAAAAGACATGAGATCTTTTCAATATAGAACTGAAGAACAAAAATTTTTGAAAGAAATAATAAATTAATTCCATATTTTATAGAAAGAATTCTTTGCTACGTGTTGAATTACAGGACGTTACGACTTTTGAAAGACTAAATGTTGCTCATAAAATATCAAGCAGCCCGACTAAACGGAGAAAAACAAATTCTTTTACCCGTGCAATTACTTTCTCTAAAAAACTTTTACGAAGGCTAATGGAAGTCAGGGTTTACGTGAGTTTTGATGTGTGAAATATTTTTCTCTCCAAAAATTTATAATTTTTTGTTAAGTAACACGCTTAAGACTAATTATTATAAATTTAAGATATTTTCTAGAGAAATTACAATGTAATGGCTCTTTGTCTAGACATGACAAACTGTTCACGTTATTAAAAATAATTGGTCTGAGCCAACTGTATTAACAAAAACAATTTTGCCTTTTAAGCAATGTTCATTATCTGAAGGAAATATTCATATCCGTTGAAAGAAGGAAAATTAATTGTCTTTTTAATGAAAATTTACATTTCGAACAATAAGATTTGCTGTTATAATTGTAAAACGTTTGAAAATTTGCCTCCAACAAAAATAGATAAGTTCAAGGTTTCTATGTCAAAGTAAGTTATTTATAATGTTGTTTATCGTACAATTTATGTTTTACTCCAAGTTTATTGTTTGTCGGTTAACAAAAAGGGTCGTTGCTGTTATCTAAATATTTATATATTTATCAGAGCATCCAACAATTTATTTTTGTTTTGACTTGAAAGCTGTGCAGCGGCCTGTTTAAGACAATTACCTCGTTTCTTTCTTGATTTATTAGCATTTCATGAGTTTCGGGTTTTTACAAAAGAGGATTCATATTTCAATAAAGCATCACTTCATGAATGCTGACAGATTCGTGATTGAAATATAATTAAATTATGAAATTTTCAACTAGTTTCCAATATTTTTATGATTTAATCAACAAAAATGTGTTGTTTACTATTTACGTATCTGAATTCCATACAAAGAAACAAAAAATAAAGCTTTTTCATCCCTTATTAAAACAGAAAACAGATACAATTCAAAACTTGATAAAGGCAAATTTACTTCAGGAAAAGAACACATATAAACCTTATCTCTAGTTTTAGTAGTTCAAGTAACATAAGAGGCTTCTTAAAATGATTGTAGCAATTGGAAATCAATTATAATTTTAAATTCATACAATAAATTACTAAAAGTGCCTTACAGTTCTATAAAATTCTATTTTAGGTTTCCTGTCTTCACTAGTTATCATATTTGAAAAAAAAGTGTTATAATCACTTTTTTATTAAATCACAATGCAGAGATTGTAACACGTATTTTTATGCTATTTTTTCTATTGGGCTATTTTAAATAGTATTTGTTATTAATTTTTTTATTTCACATCTGCTGTTATCTGACTAGTAAGTTTTGTTTTAAACATTATTTGTTGGCAACAGTTTAAAATTTTTGAATTTTTTAATAAAAGTAATTAAAATAATAAAAGTAGGTACTACGATAATTTACAGTGCTGGTAACATAAAGAGTTACTAAAAACAGCATAGTAAACGCTAAATAAAAAACGATATTTTTGTTAATAATGAGAATATAACATAAAAATCTTTGGTTTACTTTAAACCAGACTTATTATAATAACTATTTGATACAAGCAAAACCTGTTTGACAAAAGATATCAAAAGGAAAGAAAAAAATGACGTATGCACAAGAAAGAGAAAATCTCTTATATTAAAACTTGATAAAATACAAAACAAAGTAAAGGATGCGAAGCAAGAAACTAAACAAGAAAGGAATGAAGTAAAATATGTTGATCAAAGAGGTGAAACACAGATTGATTAGGCTACGATAGTACAAGTAATAATGCCAGAAAGAAAGATCTGGGAAATATTAAAAGTTGTTACAGAAGAAATGTGGTCGCACTAGTAGACAAATTATAATGTAATTACTTTTGGCGCTCAAGAGCATTAGTGTTAAACGCTTTAATAAAAAAAGCTCTTAAAAAAATAATTATAGGTTTATTCTTATGAACTAAAAAAAACGCGAGCAGATATGTGATACCTAAAAGGCTTAATATGAAGAAAGTTTAGTAGAAACAGTTGTCTACGTTTCTTGTACAAAAAAAAAAGAAAAATTAAAGTAAAATTAAAAAACAGTACTGAATTAATTTGCATATAAGACTGTTAAAATTATTACTTAAAACAAAAAATTATAATATGAAAATTGACTGAATAATGATTTTGTCTCAAAATTTGTAAAGAACAAAGAAAGCCACAATTTTTTAACCTAGATTTATACTATAAAATTACTAGTTGAAAGTATACTTATTTCAAAACAAATAAATCATTCGGAAATAAAAATTTTTAGACGAAAAGTTCTTAGCGTATTACTCCTAAATTTTATGTGAAATAATAGTAAACAGAGTCGTCAGATAGTAGGAAACTTCTAGGCCAATGTTTTGGTACAGTGCCATTGTTTAGTGCCCTAGCGTTAAATATAAAAAAGAAACGATACAAATTAGTCACATACAAAGTGACCGACTGCTCGGTGTGACTGAAAACTTAAGTTCTATTCTTACGGTCACAATGGAGATAGCCTTGTACTTGCTCCCTCTTAATTTGCTTGTGGAAGAAGAGCTTTAGAGGCTTTTGCGGGCTGTGGATTGGTAGTAGACCGTATGAGAAAAAGCAACTGAGACATCTGTATATTAAACGAGGCGTCTGAGAGCCGAGACAATACTTGTTTTAAATCATAGCTATGATGACTGAAGATCGAAGGCAGAGTTTACTCTAAGATCTATAAAAACGTATTTTTGAAAAACACCCCATGGTTTTTAGAGCAGACAACTAGACAGCCATAGATACATGTATTGTGACAAATGGAAAACTGCAAAGCGTATAAACTCTTCAAATAATGACGATTGAAAAGTATTCGGCTTAGGCTGAATTAATTTATTCTTAAAAACGAGTCTTACATCAAAAAAATTGTGACAATAGAATTGTAAAATTCTGCCTACAGCTATTTATATGTAGATAATTTTTAAAAGCTCATAAAAATTTGAACTGAAGACTGTCGATTAAATAAGAATGTACTTAAAATAAGGATCTTACGTGTTTCAAATGCAACAAAAATGATAAATGCTTAGAGTCTGCACTTTGCCACTGTCGATCGCTTTTTTTTCTAGTAAACCTCAAGTAACGCTAGTTTTGAAATCATATTCATTAATCTCAATTTCGAAGAAACAAGAAAATTAAGAGATAGAACATAACAATCACGATGAGCGTGAACAGTCTATTCCAGAATGGCAAATTGATATTTACATAGTTACAAGGAAAGATAGACCTACTGGGCTATACCCAACATAAGACAAAAAAACATAGTGCTAAAAACTACGCTGAACAGATAAATTACTACCTAATCCAAATACTTTCAGGTCATAAAAATTGTTGCTAGTGTCTGCATAACCGAGCGAGCAGAGCACGCATTTTCAAATGCCAGAAATTTGAGCTAGAACTACTCTTAAAAAATAGAATCGTAGAAATTATGCTAAAAAGCAACGAAAGTTAGAAAATAATGCTGAGAAAATTCTAGAAACCAAAATGGAGGACAAAAAAAGCATGTAAACAACGTAAACAGTTTAAAAATTTGACGTGGAAGATAAGTTAGGTCAAGTCAAGTCATGTTAAGTCGTATCACGTCATTGGGCGAGGTAAAGCTCGTTTATTTAAATAAAAGTCAGTTGCGGAAGCACCATACTCAGTAAGCTTCTCAAGTTCGTCGAAACATAAAAAATTTTACTTTGAGGTTTGGACCGATTAAATAAAGTTTTTTTACTCGACGTGTCGGCATTATAGGTAACTTTTACAGGAGTGGAGTGTCATTTGGGTAAAAATGTACTTAAAAAAATCATACTGACTGGCCACGAAAGCCTTTTTTCTATTTATCGATATGGTTGGTTAGTTTACTAATAACCGGCGTGTGTCCTGCTTTGGCAGAAGTGGCACAATAACTCAAACTGTGAGATCTAAGAGATGAACTCTAATTTTTTACAACTAATTTAGAATTACTACACTAAAAAATCAGTTGAGCTAGAAAATTGTTCGAATGTTCTTCAGCATTACATACATATTTTAATACTACAATAAGGCACCGAGAGCAGAAACAGGGTTTATCAAAGATGTAAAATCTAACAGATCTACCGTTTTAATCTTTTTAATGCAGTTGCCAAACAATGATTTTCTTTTTAGATAATTCTTTTATCTGAATTTGTACTGGAGACACTAGGTCTAGTTTTTTTTAAACAGGTGTTTTATCACGTTTTTTGTTACCAAAAGTGGTACTTTTAAAATTGAAATTGAAGAACAATATAAAGAATCTGTAACAAACTTTGAGATGAGTACTTGTGTCTCTATTTTTTAAGATTTTATACGATAGAAGTTTTCGGAATGGTACCGAATTTTTGTTTTTACAGTAAAGTATTTTCTTCTTTATTTTTATATGCAAAACTTGTGTACCTAGATAATAAATGTATCAAAAAACACATTAAGTGTTAATACTGTTAATCTACAGCAAGAACAGATTCTTAAGTCTAGCAGTAAAATTATACAGAATACAGGACTTATCAAACCCATTACGACACCTATTTCTAGCGTTCTGGAATTTATATAATCTACATTTGAAAAAACAATTTTTAATAAACAGGTTTGTTCCTATTACAATAAAATAATTTTGTAAAAAATTTTTTTAATAAAGGTCATAATTTCGAATTAAGTAATGCTATGAGTACTTTTTTTTCTAGAATTTTTTTTTTTATTTCCCAATTTAAATAAGTTTTTTTTTTCAACACTAATTTTTATTGTAACTTTTTTAACCAAATCTAGAAAGCATAGTTTCTATCCCAAAGTGGTAAGACACCGCGATAAACGTTGCCACTCTGCCTTAAACACTCCTAAAAATCACCAGCATCCTTTGCTTAGATATTCTCTACATTTATAAAGTTAAGTAATACTGTTGTTCACAAAATTTAGAAAGTTATATGTATTTGTAATACTCACAGACAAAATCAAAAGTAGATGTCAAGACAATATAATTGTTTATTCTAGTGATTTTATGGTTTTACAATTAAAAATTTTACTTTTATTATTGTGTTTTGTGTTGTTTTCACTCTACATGTACTGAGATTACGTCCTCTACAAAAGCTAATGCTAAACGCTAAATTAAAGCTGCTGTTTTTATGTTGGAAAACTAACAGAAATGACCTACCAAGATGAAATATTATTAGAAAAAAGGTGTATAAGTAGTTAATTGTGCCTGTTGTACATAAAATCTAATTCAATCAGAAAATCTTTTTGCTAAGACTGCAATAATTTACACGTTTTAAAATAGAATAAATTCAAAATTAGTAGTAGATTAGTATTTATATTCTCGAATTTATATGATATTGCTTTTTGTTAAACTTGGTTCACTTTGACAGTCCGCTCTGCTTTGATTTTCAATATGTTGATATACAAATACACATACGTACTATACTTTTATAGAGAAAACACAGATATTAAATACAAGTTTGTAGCATTTAATAAGGTCTTTTAGAACGCATTTTGATGAAATATGCTTAAATATGATCAAGTCAACAGTTTTATTAATATTCTAATTAAAAATTATACCTCTTGTAATATAATTTTTAATTATCTAATAGTTTGTGCTTGGAGTATTATTCTAACACTCTAAGTAAACGTAGTGGACGAATTCAGACTTTAAGCTTCCTCCAAAGGTTAACAATAAAAGAATCATTTCAGGATCTTTGATTTTCTATATGCAGTGAGATGTCAGTAAAATGTTACTATTGTTAAAACTCTCCCTTTGTACCATCGAAATGCTTTTCACACTCTAAATCATTTCGCCTGATATCACAGGATAAATGTTAAAAGCAAGTTAAGTAAGTGAAAATCTAATTAAAACTTACCCGAAATGTTGCTTGATTTTTTTATGATTTCATCACAGTGAAGTGCTCGGGAAGTAATTTCTTCTATATCTTTTGGTGAATATTCCACACTCATTTCACTTTTTTTTAAATTTAATCACAGTATAACTAATCAGTTTTTATTTTAACGCCCATTATTTTCTAACCCTTACAGAGATATCCTGGGGATGTAAAAGGTAGTGCCCTTCATAACAAGCATTATCTGAAACAGGACAAACCACATGTTGCATCAGTCTGAAAGCCTCAGGCGTGGAGTTGTAACTACACACACAACGAATACCTTTTGCGAATATTAAAATAACTATTATTTAGTTTTGTTCAACACCAAACAAATAATTTCAACAAAACTGCATACTAAAGGAAAAATATAGATAGGCATAGTAGCTGCCTCGTAAAAACGTCCGGTAACGTCATCAAAAAGTTATAATTAAAACGCAATTAGATTTTTAATACTGTTTTTAATAAAAGATATAATTTTCCTAGAATGTTTTTTGTTACAGTTGTTTAAGTTACAAGTGTTAACAACTATTTAACAATAATACAAGTGTGTTTTAAATAACAGCTGCATTGGAATTAAGACAACAACAATAACGTGAAACGTAAAAACACCCAATAACACCAAACCATTTTACTTTACACAACGCACGTTTCGACAACTTAGTTGTCATCCTTAGGTGAGGAATTAAACTTTTGTAAAAACACAACAAAAACGTGTCGTGACGTTCAAATTTTCACAAAGAATTTATCCCATAACACGTCCGGTTTCTCTCTCTTCCATGGCCCTAAAGTACCACAGTACCAGCAGGACACGTTCTGCTAACTTGTGCCAACTCAATATTCGATAATAAGCTAACACAAGGAATGTAAGGATATGTTACACCGAAGAAAAATTGTAGGGACAGAGGTAAAACCGAAGTCTCTTCTTTTTCAGGAATTGTTGGTTCTGATGTTATGTAAATTATTTGAAAGTCGGTTTCAAAAACTAGAAAAAAAAAGAAACAAAGAATTGTAATAATTAGTGGAATATAATTTAAAGAGGATGGAAGAGAGGTGAAAAATATTTATTAAAGAAAAATTAATAGCGTAGAAACAAATGTGGAAAATGCATATAAAGTTAGAAATAATATATGTGTTTGTTGAGTTAGAAAACTTAATAGAAAAATGAATACTAATAAAACATAAAAACAAATAAGTATAATACAAAAATATAATACAAAAATTAGAAAAGTAAAGTATCTATTTTTATGAATTACGATTGGTAAAAAATGACCAAGCATAGAAAAAAGACAGCAGAAATAAAAAAAAGACAGAACAGAAAAAGTCGGATTTTAAAATATAGAAACTAATAGAAATGAGAAAATGGAAAGAAACTAAAAGCAGACGTAAAAAAAAAATTTAAAACCTAAACAAACAAAAATAGTAAAAAAACGAAAAAATACTACAAAAAAAGAAACGAATTAAACTTGAAACAAAAAATATAAGGACCTTAAACTTACTCGGACAAATTGCAAAAAAAATAAAAAACTACAGATCTGATTTAATAACATTTCAAGAAACAACACAAAAGGAACAAATTTTGTTTGATAGTGGGGACTTAAATTTAATTCTAGAAACGAGTACATATTTTAGTAAAAGATAAACCAAAGAATTAGAACAAAAAAATTGTTTTGTATCTGACTGAGAGGAAAGCTACTAGCAGGTTGAAATTTGAAACATTTGAATTTGAGAAATTGTTATTTATTTTATAGTATCACAGCACAAGCACATGCAGCTATCATTTACAAAAATTACATTAATTCTTTATTTAACAAGATTACTTGTTTTTAATTATTTTTAAATATTGTTTCATCATAAATAAATAATAGAAATTTAATATAACGATTAGCCGTACATTTTTTCTTTATTATTATATAATGCCAAACAGTTGAAAAGTCACATAAAAAATGCCTGCTCTTTCACTTAGACTTTTTTTTTTGGTCGTCATATATATTTGGTTTATAGCGTCTTGTGTCGCCTTTCGATTCTCAATCTTTATTTTTTTCCTGTTCAACCAATCTGCTTCGGCTAGATTTCTCTCACTCATGGCCCTGCATTTAGTTTTTTCTCGGACGTCCTTTTCTGGTATCCATTCTAGCCCTTGTTTTGGTAACCTATCTTCTCTCATACGACGTATGTGTCTATACCATTTTAATTGTTTTTGTTTAATCTCGTCAATGACTGTTGTCTTTGTATTCAATATATCTTTTATCTCTTCGTTTCTTTTAGGGTCTAACTTTGAGTGTCTGGCAGATCTTTGCAATGCATCTATTTCTGTTGCAAGTATTTTCCGTTTGTCATTTTCTGTCATAGTCCATATTTCGGCGCCATATGTTAATACACTTTTTACCACGGTGTTGTAGATGTTTAGCTTCCTTTGTCTGTCTATATTTTTTTACCAAAAAATTCTATTAAGTGCTCCTATGACTTTCTACTCTGGCCTACTCTTTTTTGTATTCTTTTTTCATCTTTACCGTTTTCTGGTCGTCATGCCATCAAAAAAATTTACAGATATCTTTCTTTTTTACCACTTTGTTATCAGATGTTTTTTTAGATATTTGGTGAGGTTGTTTTGGAAGCCATTGTAGCCAGTTATTACCTCAATTAGTTGTACTTTATTCAATAAATTTATAAAATTCCTACTACAAGTTTTAACATCTTCTTTGGTTTTGCTTTGCTTTTTTCTTAATAGAAAAACACAGAATTTTTTAATCCTCTCAAAAAAAAAACATTTTGATTTTTATACAGCTCTAAACAGCAGTTTTTCGTTTTTTTAGACGTCATGCCATCATCATAGATCGTTATAAAAAATTCGTCTATATCTTTTTCTCTCACCACTTTATTATTATCAGAAATTTTTTTAAATACTCGCAGAGGTTTTTTGAAAGGTTATTGTAGCCAGCTATTACCTCAATTAGTTGTACTCCATATTTTTTTTTTTTTAGATACTCGCAGAGGTTTTTGAAAAGTTATTGTACCCAGCTATTACCTCAATTAGTTATACTCCATTCAATAATTTTGTGAAATTTCTATTACAAGTTTTAACATCTTCTTTGGTTTTGCTTTTTTATTAATAGAAAAACACAGAATTTTTTGATCCTATCAAAAAAAAACATTTTTATTCCTATACAGCTCTAAACAGCAGTTTTTCGTTTTTTTTTTTGACGTCATGCCATCATCATGGATCGTCATAAAAAATTCGTCTATATCTTCCTCTCTCACCACTTTATTATTATCAGAAATGTTTTTGTAGATACTCGCAGAGGTTTCTTGAAAGGTTATTGTAGCCAGCTATTACCTCAATTAGTTGTACTCCATTCAATAATTTTGTGAAATTTCTATTACAAGTATTAACATCTTCTTTGGTTTTGCTTTTTTCTTAATAGAAAAACACAGAATTTTTTGGTCCTATAAAAAAAAACATTTTGATTCTTATACAGCTCTAAACAGCAGTTTTTCGTTTTTTTTTTTAGACGTCATGCCATCATCATGGATTGTTATAAAAAATTCGTCTATATCTTCCTCTCTCACCACTTTATTAATATCAAAATTTTTTTTTTAGATACTCGCAGATGTTTTTGAAAGGTTATTGTAGCCAGCTATTACCTCAATTAGTTGTACTCCATTCAATAATTTTGTGAAATTTCTATTACAAGTTTTAACATCTTCTTTGGTTTTGCTTTTTTCTTAATAGAAAAACACAGAACTTTTGATCCTATCAAAAAAAAAACATTTTGATTCCTATACAGCTCTAAACAGCAGTTTTTCGTTTTTTTTTTTTGACGTCATGCCATCATCATGGATCGTCATAAAAAATTCGTCTATATCTTCCTCTCTCACCACTTTATTAATATCAAAATTTTTTTTTAGATACTCGCAGATGTTTTTGAAAGGTTATTGTAGCCAGCTATTACCTCAATTAGTTGTACTCCATTCAATAATTTTGTGAAATTTCTATTACAAGTTTTAACATCTTCTTTGGTTTTGCTTTTTTCTTAATAGAAAAACACAGAATTTTTTGATCCTATCAAAAAAAACATTTTGATTCCTATACAGCTCTAAACAGCAGTTTTTCGTTTTTTTTTTTTTTGACGTCATGCCATCATCATGGATCGTCATAAAAAATTCGTCTATATCTTCCTCTCTCACCACTTTATTATTATCAGAAATGTTTTTGTAGATACTCGTAGAGGTTTCTTGAAAGGTTATTATAGCCAGCTATTACCTCAATTAGTTGTACTCCATTCAATAATTTTGTGAAATTTCTATTACAAGTTTTAGCATCTATTTTCGTTTTTGCTTTGTCTTTTCCTTAATAGAAAAGCACAAAAATTTTTTGTTTTTTGGCGGCGATAGTTATAAAATAAATCGCCACTAATTTCTTTAAATTAAATTTTATTTTTCTAGAGAAATTTTTTATTTATTAGTTTATAAGCCTTTTAAAAGCTTATGATAGCTTAAGTTTTATAGAAAAAAATGCTATGGGTTTTTGTTGACCATTACGTTATTGTTGTAATACTTTTCCAATTAAAATATCTGATGCGTCTGTAGCAATGCTGAGTTCAAGATCAGTTTCCGAAAATTCGAAAATGATAGCGTTTGTTAAATTTTTTTAGCATTTGCGAAAAGCTTCAACGGCTTTATCTGTGGGTTGGATTTGCACGTTTTTACGTGTACAGTCGTTTAAAAAACATTAAAACATTAAAAACAATTTAATATTTTCTTGTAAAAATTCAATGGCATTGGGATAAATTTTAACTCCAAGAAAAGTTATTTCTGGTTTTGTAGAAAATAAATCCGTTTTTCTAAATTTTCTATTTAGCGAAACGTTGTCAAAATTAAATTGTTGACATTTCACTGCACTGGAACTGTTATTGGCCACGATGTTGTTATAGAAAAATTGTGAATTCCTTTAGTTAAGTGCGACATAACGGCAGTAGGTATAGCTGAGGGGATTACATTAAAAAATGGTGCTGAGGTTTTGTTGGTAACTGTAAATGCTTGAGGCAGTTGAGGTGAGTTTGCGACGGCATTAGTGTAGCCGAAAGAGTCGTCTCTATAATTTTGTCAGCTACATCAGCAATTTGCTGTAGAGTATAGTTGTTTGTCATTGATATCAAAGTTGGCTGCATGTAAATAGGCATTTGCTAAATAAAAAGTTTTCGTAACTATATCGTTCACAAAATTCTGACCTCCAGCAAGTGTTTGTATATGTCTCAGTAACTGAAACGGTTTTCGATTACCCAATTCTTCGCCTAAGAGCAGCTGTTTCAATTTTTGAACCGGATCGGGGTTTCTTATGTCATTGATCACTTCTTGCACAGTTTCTTGAGGTAGCATTTTTAAGACATGTTGAAATTTGGTCTTTTCTCTGGTAACTTGTGGTGTTACTAAATTAAACGTAGCTTTTGTCATAAAGAACCAAACTTCTAGAGTGTTACTCTAGAATTGTGGTAGGTTAACAGAGTTTATCGACATCGATGCTTGTTACTGAACAGACGCTTGTAGTTCTGGAGACTGCGCCTGGTTAGGTGCCGGAAGTCCTTGCGACTGGAGCTGATGTCCGTTAAGTTCATTCATTGTCTCTAAGATTTAAACGTCGGGGTCATCAATTTGACGGTGTTGGTAATAAAATAAATTGCCACTAATTTTTTTAAATTAAATTTTATTTTTCGAGAGAACAAATTTTTTATTTATTTTATTTCTACCTGACAACATCAACAATCTTTTTCTGTTTTTGTACTACCTTAATAAAATTGGTCGCTACGGTCGCCACAGTTCTATCAAAAAGGAAAGATTCTGATTCTTAAACAGCTCTAAGCAGGCATCGCAAAGGTACAACCACTTGTTACGTAATAATGTTATTAACATACTGTCACGGGCTTTGTCTCGTGAGGTAGGGTTAAGATTAAAAACAGGGTTTTAATACAAAAGGTAATTTAATGATGATCGAGATATACATATTAGATAGCGGATAGAATACTTAAAAGCTACTTACAGTGACATTCTGACACACTCGAAAGGTCTGGGCATATCTCACACTCTACCTAACTTAACTCTCTTCGTCAAACGCTACCAACGGACTCCCTGATTAACGCAGCCTACTAGTTCGCCAACCCCTTAAATGCTGAGCCAGCTATTGCCTTAACCGACGGTGATTTAGTCGATATCAGCAATAGCCTATCCGCATCGGCAGGTTTTCGACCTAGCAGGCTAACGAACTTCCGCTTCGTGACAATACTATACTAACAGCACCAACAAACAACAAAATTACTATCATCATCATGGAAATAACTTTGCTTACTATCCCTAGAGCCGTAAGCGCAAGCTTTTTCTTCATCGTATATTTCTTTGCAAAAAAAGTCAAAAAAAACTGTTGTATTAAAATTAAACTAAATATACGAGTGTATGCTTTGTTTATTGTCACATTAAATGTATTATGATATTGAAAATAGATTTGGGAAAATAGTTGTTGTTAATTTTAAGATTTCTGGAAATAAGAAGTATTATTACATTTTTTTATGACAATAGTTAAGCGATCAAGATATTTGAAAAACACGTTTTTTGATGTATAACATAGTTTTTTTTACAGGTTAGACTAGTCTTAAAAAAAATAATAAAATAATAAGACAATTTAGATGCGGTGTACCTATCTATTGATGTATGTATTGTTACGAATTAATTCGAGAAAATACCATAAAATAATAAAATTCTACGAAATCATTAATAGACACGGCTATAGAGCGATCGAGCGGAATAAGTCTGAGTGAAAAAAAGTTTCGAAACTTCGGCACACATTTTGGAAGAACGTGCGGTTATATAAGGAGCGGAGACATTGACCGAGTAGTTAGTCAGTTAGTGAGAACTACACAAACGAGTTACGTGCGCGATATTCTCGAAAACAAAGTTATTAAAGCAGTGATAGTAGTTATTACTCTCTGAATATCAAGTTATTTATTTAATAAATTATTGTTGTTTGTAATTGTGTAAACACGGTATTCTTGAAATGGTTTACAAAAAAAGCACAGTCATGAAGAACACTATATTGCTGAACCCCTATATAATATATTAAAAGCATTATAACTCTTTTAACTAGCTCAAAAAACTGCCCCAAACTTTATATTTTTAAGATGCATATTTTAGATTACGAAAGTTTATTGGATTTTTAATGTGCTTTAAGACTATCAACAAGATGGCACACCTTCACATTATAGCTGTTGCAGTACATGACTAGTTAAACAATAATTTTTCTGGCAGATAAATCCATCTGCCAATCGGCAGAGGTAATCCGATAAGTTGCCCCCTTCCCAGATTATCTAATTTGACAACAGGTAACTGCACATAACAATGCATAATATGCACTAACATCGTTGTCAGATGTGCAATTTTTTATAAGCGTTTTTTAAGTTGGTGAAGCAGCATTCAACATGTCATAACACATGGAAATGTGTTACAGTGTTTTTTATGACTGTGCATTGCTTGTAAACCATTTCAGGAACACCGTGTATAGTAGAAATAAATTATTCGTTATTAATGTAACTTTTTGAATCAAAAAAATCAAGAATAATACACAAACTAAAACAATATTGATTATAAATAGTACAGTTTTAACAATTTAGTACAAATGTTTAAATAAAAGCAACATTGAGTGCTTGTTTAATTTTGTATGTTGCAATATTTATTAAAATGGAAAATAAAATTGCGACAAACACAAATTAGCTTTAAATGAGGTTTAATAATTTTCCAAATAGAAATATTATACATATAATAATGCATTTATTTGATTAACATAGTTGAAAGGCGTCCGAACTCAATTATCCATCTGTAATTAATCTATTATAATTAGGGATTTTATCAAATACAGACCACAGGAATTGATCAAATTTAAAAATTTTAAACACACGGGATTTCCTACTCGTATTTAACGCTAACATACCCTTTACAGTAATGTAGCTGTTCTTATAGTCTTGTTATTTTAACATGTAACAAAATATAAAATGAAAAACGCGAACTAAAAACTTAATAAAGAAACTTATTAGAGTGTCAAAGCTAATTGTAATAGATGAATCTAAACTAAATTTACTTTACAATATTAACTTCCGCTCTTTATATTTAGAATCTATTGTAATATCGTTAATTTCATAAATCAGTGTGAGCTTTTAATTCCATTATTGATTAAAGATACAGTATATAACAGCAAATACATGCTGTGATATTGTGCAGATGATAATATCTTACAAGCTTACTCAAACTAGTTCAAGGTGCAGATGATTTATCACATAATATTTTCTCCATGTGCCCAAAGGAAATCCTTTTAATAAAGAAAATTAACTTTGTTATCATGCTGCTTTTAAATATTCTCCCTCGTTTATCTTATTGCTAACCGATGTGGGATTTTATGAAAACAAAAGACATTATTAAATTTTAGAAGAGACGTCCTACATCTGAAAATCATTTCCACTAAATTGCTTTGGATAAGTTGACGGTTGGTTTTTCTGATAAGGTACATTAGATAAATGTGTTTTCTTGTTCAAAACGAATGGTTGTCACGTTTATGTAATTCAAACAGCAGCAGTCTTCTCTTTTACTTGCTTAAATTTTTTCTCGATTCGGTCAATAAATTGACATCACGATTATACTCTACAATTCCTTTTGTTACAAATAATGTATTCATTAATTTAATAAATGTTTACAAAAATATAATTAGGATCTTTGTAAACGACTTTAAAAGATTACAAAATTGGGTTAAAAACAAGAAAAATCCAAGGATTTGTCTTCTAACGGAGAAAACCCCGTCAGTAGACGCTGCCTCAATGGATACAGAGGTCGCACTACTCCTCAATCAAAACACTGCAGTCTACAATTGGAAATATGTACTATATACTAGACATTTCTGTCAGACGTTTTTTACAGAGAACACAACCTGACAACAGCGAAACATCATACTTTGAGAGTGATGACTAATGACGTTTCCTCTATATCAAAAGCAATTAGTTCTGCAAACATACAAGACTCGTGGCAAGACGATATAAACTATTTGAAAAGCATGAGAAGGCAAACGTGTCTCTGTAAAAGAAATTACGCATTTATTAAAAAAAAAGACACACATATGCGAGAAGTCGGATTTTAATGATTCTGATTATTGTAATTCTAATTCGAAAGATTGAAGAGTTAAATTAAACAGAACAAATACACTAGTCGAAACAAAAAAAGAGTCACTTCTTTATTTGTTTAAGTCTTATTTATTATTAATATAAGGTTGGCAAATATCCAGTAATTAAAACTTGTAGTTTATTTAAAAAAATGTTTCGTATTTTGTCAACACTTTTTATAACAGCGGAGCTTACACTAAAAAAATTAACTTTTGACCAATAGATAAAACGTTTCTGCTTTAATTTTGTAGTAAATGTGAAAAAATCACTATGAATCTTAATGAGCTAGGTAAGCCACAAAAACCTAGAGTTTAAAAATTTAAATTGCCAGCGTTATCACATTAATTTAAAAGGACCACTCAAAGTAGTAAGTAGCTCAAATGCTAAATGTTAGCCGTCCTGCAATAAATAGAGCATGGATTCAATATCAAATTTATAACATTGCTAGAAGACAACTATATCCAGATTGTCCAAAGGCAACTTCCGAGAGAGAATACCGTTTAATACAGTTTTGATCCATTAGGGATCGAAGAACTACTGCTTCCATGCTTCAAAGCCAGTTTTATAGATAACATTGAATAGAGTAAGTACTAAACCAATACGCAACTGGCTTTACAAAGGTCAGTTAAAAACGAGAAAACTAGCTAGAGGACGAGCTAGAAGACTAACGAGAAGACTAGCTCTTGTTAAACCGTGAACAGAGCAGAGAAAGACGGTTGTTTGCTGAAGAACACGGTAATTTGAATTTACAGCAGTGGAGCAACGGATTGTTTACTGACAAATTCAGATTCTGTTTGAATCACACAGATAGACGTGTAAGAGTGTGGAGACACCGTGGTAAACGGTATTTAGCTTCTACAGTAGCTTCTACTGAACTGATAGTAATACGTGCAGTCTTTATGACTGCTTAAAGGTACATACACAAAATCATGAAATAACATGTAATATTATTTCTGGAAAGTATAGACCAAGATTCTATTTTTCAGCACGATAATGCACCCCCACATACTGCACGAATAGAGCGAGATTTTCTTAACCGACGAAATGTGAATGTAATAAATTGGCCCGCTTATAGTCCGAACTTCAATCCCATTAAGCACGTCTGGGATAAATTTGGTAGACGATTGAGTGAACGTGCGTCAATTCAAAACTTTTAGCATGTTGAAGCAATCCTATTAGAAAAATGGGAACAGAGGGCTCTACAAGTCATACGCAGTTTAATTAAAAGTATGCCCCAATGTTGTACAAAAGATTTGCAAGAAAGAAGGTTTCATACAGGTTATTAGTTTTACATTTTAAGTTGAGTCTTATTATGTTTACGTTAATAAAATAAAACTCTAAAACGCACATTTTGCATTTTTTTCTTCCTCTTTAAAAATTAAAAATTTATTATAAAAAAATTACTAAAATACAGGTTTTTATAAATATATCTATAAACAAAAATTCTAAAAAAAATTTCTAAAAAAAATTTAGATTTCTATAGGTGGCTTTTTATTCGTTTTGACTAGTTCATTAAAACAGCAATATTAGTTATTTAAATTTATTAGTGGGATAGAAGCATATTATTACAGCACTACAAGTAGGAATTTTGCAGATGACGAAAGCGTAGTCCGAGTCTATCTGTAATTAGACGAGTTACTGTAATATGCTCCATTTGATGAATGGTATTCAGAATTTTATTTATAAATGCAAAAATATTAAAAAACGACAAATTGATAAATTTTTATTACATTATTATAATGCGTTACTGGTATTATGATAAAATTTTATTACACCACTAATAGTATAATAAGGGTTCGTAATTGGTTTGTGTGCTCAATAAGGTAACTACGAGTATGTGTTATCGGTGTAACCAATTTCTAAACGAGTGAGAAGAACTTGGTGTTCTCGAGAGGAAAGCAAGTCTACCAGTAGTCTACGCTCTATGGTATTAGGAAAGAGTAGGGATTTACAAAGAGGCGACAGTCAGACAAGAAAGCAAATTTTAGAGAGGGATACCCTAACAACCCAATTTAAAGGGACAGTCGTTTCTGTTAGGTTCAACTCGGTTCGAGTCGTCGCAGCTTCACTTCTGATTTGTCGAGAAGCACGTGACGAGGATAAAGTGGTTGGTGTATCGTGTTTCTTGTTAATTTTCTCTTGAGTATTTCAAATTTCGTGCGCATGCACCAACCCAATTTAAAGGGACGAACGTTTGGAGGTCATAGGATTGTGGTTAAAAAGATCAAAGGAGCCGCTCGAAGTGTCGCCTCCATATTTTGAATTTTTAGGTATTATTTAGCAGGAATAATTATTACAGTCGAAACATACAACAGGTAATAGATCGTCGAAAAATTTATACTGGTTGCTTCAAATCTGCTGTTTCGTTTCCTTTTATGAGGAGATATGAAGGAATTGATATAAATAAAATAGTTCTTTTTTACTTGAATTTAGTTATAAAAATAGATACGTTCTTTATAGCAAATGTTATCTCATTTACTGAGTATAGCTGGCGCAAACTCTGGAGACCATTGAGAGAGTCTAAACAAATAACTACTTACGGAGTCGCAATGGTGAGAGCACTTTGTAAAATATTGTATAGTTTGGCTCAATATATTGTAAAAAGCGGTAATAATCAAAATTGGCGAAGATCATGACGCAAGACTATTAAAGATCTGACGTTGCCATTTATTTTTGAAGCATCAGTGTATGTATAAACAACTGAAAAAATTGATTTTTTTAATTTTTGGAAACATGGTTGTAAAATGTGAGGATAAGTAAAATTTTTCGGTAAATTCTGTAGAGAAAAATTCACATATGGTTAAGGAATAATCAAAAGTAAATTAGCAAATAATTCTTTTTAAACGATTTTTAGAAAGCTTATTTGAAGTTCTTGTAATAACGTGTGTAACTGGTTAGTAAAAACACTTGACAAAAAAGGTCTGTTTTTATTAATATGGGAGAAACGTTTGTAGAAGGTGTAATTGTGAGCAATGTTTGATGAATTAGCAGACACTCTAGTAGCGTTGCTCAGTATTAGCTTTTTTTTAAAGAGAAGTGGTAGATAGAATTTCTGTTATGCAATGTAAGCTTTGTGTTGTTGGACTTGTTTTGAAGGCACCGCTGGCTACACGTAGAGCTTGTATTTTGAACCGAATTTAAGATTGAGAGAAATAAATAAATTTGTGAATAAAATTTGCGACTAGTTATTTAAACTAGTAGTCTAGTTTGGTGGTTATTTTATGCTTTATATAGTCTTAACGATGATGTTATGTCTGCATCTCACTGACTATAAACTAATACTTTTTGTCTTTTAAACGTATTGCTTTATGGTGTTATATATAGTTTTTTCAGTTTAAATTTTGGTCGAATATTATTTCAAACTTCATTTTTAGTTTTTGTGGGCTGTCTTTTGAGATCATCTTGTTTGAACCACATTTTTCAAGGGATCCACTTCTGTAGATCAATGACTCATCCAAAAATATAAATAAATAATTTGTATTAGAATTTAGTCGAAGTAAATACTTTCTAAAAAATTTTACTCTAGCTGCAATAACGTGTTTCTGTATACATAAAATTTTTCTTCCATTTACTTTTTTTAACTTGTAACCCATAGGCATTAAAATTTTAAACAATATGGTTTTTTTCTGTTTATAATCTAATTCTTCTTGAGCACGTTTTTAAAAAAAATTGTCAGTTTTTTTTTTGCACATTATAAATATGAAACTGCAAATTTTTGTCACACGTCGCTTTGTTGATTTTAAATTCTCATAATCGGTTTTTAATATATAAAAAAACTTCAGAACTTGAAATCTAAAAAAAGTAAAATGATTACTGGTATTGACTGAAGTTGCTTTTACTAAGAAAATTTCTGCAACCACATTTACAATGTAAGTTTTATTTAAATTTTGTCTATTTTTTTTTTCGGTAATTTTTGAGAAAACCTTAAAAATATTTTGTTTTCTTTCTTTGGATATGGCTTTTGTTAAATTTTACGATTCATATTCGTGCATAAAAAAAGCGAAAGTCTTCTATTCAGTTGACAAATATGTAATTCATAAATTGACAATGATTGTAGCGAAGAGTTGTGTTAGATTAATTTATTGAAAAAACTTAAAGTTTTAAAAATTAATTTAAATTTTTCAAAATCTGAAACTTCTTTAAAGAAATAAAGTGATAGTTTTGAATTAGACAAAACTCTTGTAAATCAACCAACGTCTTCAATAGGAATAGACTTCAAGAACACACTATTTTATTAAAGAACCTATTATCCTCAAGCGGTTTGAATTTCACAAATTATACTATATGAAATTTACATTTAAATAATTTTAATAAATATATAGGTAGATTAACTCAAATTGTGATCTCTCTTTTAATTAAAAATTGCTAGGCCTCAAGTCATTTTTAGTCTAGACTATATAAAAGATTTTTACATCCGGTGAACAAACAGTGGTTACTTAGAAAACGGATTTATGTTGTGTAAATACCAGTATTTTTCATCAGTTTTTGAAAAAAAATATTTTATAATGATAGTGTAACCTTTATAAAATTAAACATTTTTAGATTATTATTGAAAATAAATATAAACTTGTTCCTACATCTATTTTTTGAAAAAAGTCTTTATTTTAATTAATTGAAGTACCTAATAAAATTTTTGTTTATTAATTCAACAATATTAAATCAGAGATTAAAGCACAAAATTAAATTAAAAGTTAGCGTATATTATGAAGTCGGTTAGTAAATAAAATAAAAACCGTATTTGGCATAATTTCCAATTCAATTCCACGGATTTATCTCACAGTTATTTGCATTCTTTTTTCGAGTGTTTTCTTTGGTAAATACTAAAATGATCAAAATTCTAATTTATTCTGAGAGAATAAATGAAATTCGCGTTCGTACAAAACCACTTCCGCCATGGAGATTAATATTTTAAGCTTCACCTATCCTTATTTTCTCTTCTAATAAGAACACATATAAATAGACTTGAATTAAGAACCCTGTTCTGTATCATTCTCCGATTTCGTTGCAATTAGAAAGACAGGCGAGTAAATCCCTCTCTTGAGAGTGCCGATCAATGCAAGTGTGACTCTCAAAACATTCTTAAGTTTTGCTCAAAATACACAAACATATTTCTACTTAGTTAATATGTTAATAACTGTGTCTACGTTTATAAATTGAGCGTTGACAAAATCGCATAAATATTTACTTTAATACATTTAAATTTCTTTCCCCGGTCGTTAATCTGGATTTAGGCAGGCCATAAATCAATCCGATTTCGAGTGGAATTGACATTAAGTATGTAAATTGCAAAAACATAAAATTACCTTCTTGAACTAAATAAAACTTTTTTATTTTTACTATTAACACAAAAATAATTGTAAACAAATTTGTATTTACATTTATTAATAGAAAAAATTAATCAATGATATGTTTATCTATAATTCAGTGATGTTTCATTACTGATAAATAGCCAAAACGCCAAATTATAATAAACGGAAATTAGATGATATCGAATTTTTGATTATGTCTAGGGAACAAAATGTGTAACTGATGGAAAATCAAATCAGCTCGGAATAACATGAAATTCTCTTTTATGTTTGTACAGATGTATGTATATACGAATATTTTAACAATATTGAAAGTACGTGTACTCTTTCTCTCGAAATTGGTTTGTGTGAAATTTATTTTCTATATCAAATTCAATACAGTCCGGACAAGTTTTGTTCAATATTCATTGAACTGCCCCTTTTTCCTATTAACTTTTTGGTTTAGTAGTTCCAGTTTTAAATTTCATTTTATACAGACTCGTGTTACTGTTTCAATAGGAAAAGTTGACGAGCGATCATTGTAGATATTTTAGTTGTTTTTTTTTCTAGTGTTTAACACATCTGAAACAGTTTTCTTTTTGTTTTTAATGACATCGCCTAATCAGTCTACAGTTTCTTTCTAAAAAAGTGCGATAGCGAATTAAGAGACGTGATAACACATCCGCTTCATCGAAATGAACATACATCTGTGGAAGATTGAGCGAGCCGGCACTACACGCCATTAGACGAATCGAAAAATCGCCGAAAGACAAAGATGTCTATACTTCAGTGACATTTGAATAGTTTTTGATAAAACGTATTTACTTTACCTCAGAGCAGATTGAACACATGCTAGAATAAAAATAGATTCAAGTGAATATGAAAAACTGCATCATTAGAGGTATCATGAGCAGGGGATGTCTACTATAAACTCTGGAAGGTAGTTGTAGAAGGTCTCCAACAACGTCCTAATGATACCTACCGTTTTTACACGATAGTGTACGCAGAAGACTAGGCGATTCTGCTTACTGGAATACTAAGAGTTGTCTCTACAGTTTGCAAACAACACCTTGTATGATCGGTTAGAAATGCTAGAAGTAATAATTAACAAAACATGTGCGGCCAATTGGGAGCGTCGTCAAATAGTGGAACGATCTTGACACTTGTTTTGGAAAACTATACTTTGGCTGTACAATAGCTGATAAGAGAAAACCAGATATTCTCCCTAGCGGAGTGCCAAATATTCTCGGGGCTTATACGAGTGTCATCTATCATTGGCAGACTTAGTTGTCAAAATCTGCTAGGTTAAAAAACACAATAACAAAAATGGTAATGAAATGACGGAAAAACTAATACGTTGATAATCGCTCTAAGTGCCACACTTTTCGTAGATACAGAGCAAGATGAGAGGATCGTAAAAACTGCATGCAGAACAAAGTTAGTTTGATAGCTTTGAAGCTCTGTAAAAGACTTGCTAAGTTCTACCTATAGTTTTTTATCTACAAAAAGATCTATGCTGGGAGACTTTTAACCTAGTTTAGTCTAATCAAGTTAAATTACAATAGGTTTAAAACAATTAATAGGTTAAAACAGCGCTATTTTTTTACAGTATAAAATAAAATCAAAGAGTTAAAATGTTTAAAAAAAATAAACTAAATATTTAATGTATTTCGTTTTATTAAAAACCAGCATCTGACAAACGTAAAAACGAAAGAAACTTGACTTTTAACTCTCTTTAGCTGACGGTGGAAACGACATAGAGAACCGCCGACAAAATAAAGTTTAAGACGGCGATCAGGACCGATAAGAGTTTAAACCAAGAGCATCTAAACACTTACTAAATTTAGTGTTTTTAGACAGAAAAGGTTTAATCTTGAGGACAAAGGGTAGAAAACTAAGAGAAAAGTTCAATAGGTAACAACTGAAGTTTATGTAATTGTAAGCAAATAAAGAAGTTAGCTTTAAAGAAGTGGAAATTGGAATAATCCACCATAACATTAATCAGATTTTAATTACTAATGCCCTATTTAGGAAATTGTAAAGTAAAGCAATGCAATAAAAATTTTTGAACATTATGGAAGAAAAAGTAGTACTACTTGTACTAATTGTAAGCAAAAGGCTTTAAAACCCTATCAGAGTGCTCAAATTCAAACAACGCACACAAAAAATCCATCTGGAAGACTCACTTTATTTCTTCCAGTCTAAAGATAAGAATCTCGGAAAACAACTCAAAAACCGCAAATTATATCAGAAGTTTCTAAAACTTTTAACTTTTATAAATGCTAGAAACGAAGTCAGAGAACAAAAACCGCTGACCAACTTTCTTCAAAGTCGAGTCGATAGTCTAAAACTAGTATCATGTCAAAATTAAAATCTGGGAGAAAATTCTGTTTTTATTTACAAAGGTTTTTTACATCAGTATAAATTTCAGATATGGATTAAAAACCATTTGATTACAGTTGGACTTCAAACCCAAAGCGGTTTTGCTATGGTTACTTGGAGTTTGAAACCGCTACTACTAGGCTATCTCTAGTTCTACATTATAACAATCTAAGACTTTATTTATTTTAAAGTTATAATTTTATTAATAATAAATGTACGTTTGCTAAACTTTCTTGAAATAACTACAAAAATAAAATTAAAATTTTAAGTTTTTGTATTATCGCTTTTAGAATACAAATTATAAATTAGTGATTCTGATTACTCATAGTTTGAGAAATAAAATCCGTTGCACCAATTCCTTTTTTCAAAAATAAATATTAAAAATTTAATATGATAATTAGCCGTACATTTTGTCTTTATTATTGTGTACTGTCAAACACTTGAATTGTCACATAAAATTGTTTTTACTCTGACTTAGAAACATTCTGCTTTTCTCTAGCCGTCATGTCATCAAAAAATTTTCTAATATCTTTTTTCCTTACCACTTTGTTATTATCTGAAAACTTTTTTAGATGCTCGGTGACGTTCTTTTGGAAATTATTGTAGCCAGCTATTTATTACCTCAACTCCTATTCAATAAATTTATAAAATTCTTATTATGAGTTTTGACATAGAAAAACGCATAATTTTCTGGTTCTGTCAAAAAGAAAACATTCAGATTTTTATACAACTTTAAGCAGTTAGTTGTATTCTGTTCGACACATTTATGAAATTTGTATAATAAGTTGCGCTATCTTTTTTGAGTTTTTGCTTTTCCCTGGATAGAAAAGCACAGAATCTCTGGTTCTATAAGAAAAAAAAAATTCTGATCTTTAAAGAAATCTAAGCTGTTGTATTCTATTTAATAGATTTATGAAATTTTTATTACAAGTTTCAACATGTTTTTTAGATTTGCTTTGCCTTTCTCTTGACAGAAAAGCATAGAATCTTGTGGTTCTATAAAAAAAAAAATTTAATCCTTATGAAACTCTTAGCAGTTGTATTCTATTGAATAAATTTATAAAATTTTTATTACAAGTCTCGACATCTTCGTTCGGTTTTGCTTTGCCTTTGTCTTGATAGAAAAGCATATAGAATCTTCTGGGTCTATCAAAAAAGAAATATTTTGATTGTTATACAACTCTAAGCAGTTAGAGTTTTATGGATTTATAAAACTCCTATTTTAAGTTGTCGATTTAACACGTTGTTTATTTTAAAGTTATAATTTCATTAATATGAAATGTACTTTTTTAAAACTTTTTTGAAGTAAATAAAATTAAAATTTTAGGTTTGTGTATTATCGCTTTTAGAATACAAATTATGAATTATGAGTGATTTGACTGCTCATAGTTTGAGAAATAGGATTTGTTACACTAATAAAAGATCCTTTTTTATTTCCATAGTAACAAAATGCTAAAAAATGTGTTCAGTGCATTTACATTACTTATACTATAAATTGGACAAAAACGGGCGCACTTCAAAAAGGTGAATTTGTTATTATTTGTCACAACTGAATAGAAATTCGACGTTGTCAACAAATTTTTGTCTTCCTTGTATAATTTGTTTTTTTTATTTATTTATTTCAGTATAAAAATAACAAATAATTTAGATGAACCATTTCACTAATTTATAACGCGCACCTATACCTACTAAATGTCGCAAAAACTCTAGTATCTTGCCACATTTATGAGTATATTGAAAATAATTAAGTTTCTAATAATCAACTGCAAACCTTTTCCGCGAATTATGGGTTTCTATATTACTAAATAATAACATAAAATTAATTTATGAAAACGTCAGAAGGAAAAGTGCTTTAGGAAGCTTTAATTAAAATACGGATTCTGTGCATGACAGCAAATATAACCATACAATTATGTGTAAGGAACATATTTAATAAACATATAAGTTTTTAAATGTACATCTATACAATAGGTCACAAGTTTAAGTTAAATAATTTAGGTTGTGCCAAAATTAGAAAATTCGAACCAAGATTTTCACCTTAGTCCTAATGATAAGGCAGTGTATTGTCTCGTAAGTAAGTACCAGGCCAAAAATGTAAAAATTAACAGAAATTTTTATGCAAGTGACCCTAATTAGTGATTTTGGTCTTTTGTTTTCAATAAAAATCTTTATTGGCCAAACCTATTTGGTTTGTAAGTATTCGATTAAATTTTGATTATAGATACTACTAGTAGCTTTTTGTAACAACGATTTAGAAACTTTTATGCACATACCACATACCAATTGAGTTCAAAATAAATTTGGTATAATTTTTTCATATTTCTTACTTAGCGTCTCAAGTTCTCAAGTCTTTCAAATTTGTCAGTGAAAACCGTTCAACTTTCAACTGTCGAAATTTTCTATGTTTGTCAAATCTATTGTATTTTATTTCGTTGTTATGCAAAAAGTATTTGTAATTTAACTAAAAACTTGAGAACTTTTATGATAATATTACTAACTATTATTTCCTGAAAACAAATTAAACTAATAAAATTATTTATAATTTTTATAACCAATTACAATCAAATTACAACAACGATAAAATCACATAGGTGCAAATTATCAAAAGGCTTGCACTAGAGCAATTTTATTGCTGTAATAAACAGAAATGATCTGTTAAAAACTGTATATAATATTTATTTTTTAAGAACTCGAGCTTATGCAGGTTTTCGTTTAAATTTTCTTTTAAAAAAAAATTGAGCTGCGTTATATTTTAACAAGCAAGTATAGAAATGAATTTACCAAACACATACCAAACAGCAGTTGTGTAATTTTATGGCAATCTAAATTTTCAAAGGTCATTCGTTTTGTAATAATCACGCAGCAATTTAATTTTTTCAACTGTTGAAACAGAGGCGCCTTTTAATTTAATTGAATAAACATAAACATCATTACCAACAATTTGCTTTTAAAATAAGTATTTGCAAATACTGTAAATACAAAATATAAAAATTGTTGTGTACTTCATTTTATAAGAACCAACTTTATTATACATATTATACTCAGTATATGTTTAAAAATATTTTAAAAAACGCTCAGAAATTTAAAATATGTATATAAATGTATCTGTAAAAAGATATTAGAACTGCAACAAAAGTATGCTTTTTACTTGTGACATGATACATGAATGCAGCATAAAAGTCACGCAAAACATTACATTTTTCCACGAAGTTTCTATTTTAAATTGTTATTTATTTAACAGTATCACAGCAGAGGAATCATTTATCGTTCACAAAGATTACATTAATTTTTTACTTAACAATATCACTTGTTTTCAATTATTTTTAAATGTCCTTTTTTCATAAATCAATATTAAAAATTTAATTTGATAATTAGCCATATATTGTTTTTTTATTATTGTCTAATGCCAAACACTTGAAATGTCACATTAAAAAGGCTGCTATTACTTAGAGATTTTTCGCTTTTTTCTGTCCGTCATGCTATCAAAAAATTCTCTGATATTCTCTTTTCTCATTACTTTATTATTATCAGAATTTTTTTTTAAATACTTGGTGAAATTTTTTTAAAGGTTACTGTAGCTAGCTATTACTTCAATTAGTTGTATTCTATTTAATAAATTTATGAAATTTCTATTACAAGTTTTGACATCTTTTTTCGGTTTTGCTTTGCCTTTCACTTGCTAGAAAAGCACAGAATCTTTTGGTTCTATCAAAAAAAGAACATTCTAATTCTTATACAGCCCTAAGCAGCATCATAATCTTTTGCTTTCTTCTGGGCGTGATGCCATCAAAAAATTCCTCGACGTCGAGTAAAAAAATTTATTGAAAAATCTATCAAAAAAATTTTTGAATACTGGGTTAGGTTTTGTTAAACGTTATTGTAGTTAGTTATTAGCTCAATTAGTTATATTTTAATCAAATTTGTAAAATTCTCATTACAAGTTTCGACATTTTCTTTCGGTTTTGCTTTGTTTTATTCTTGATAGAAAAACACAGAATCTTTTGGTTTCATCAAAAAGGAAACATTCTGATTTTTATACAGGTCTAAGCAGCATCGCAATATTTTGCTTTTTTTAGCTGTCATGTCATCAAATAATTTTTTGATGTCTTTCTTTCTCACCACTTTATAATTATCAGAAATATTTTTTTTAATACTCGTTGAGGTTCTTTTAAAGTTATTGTCGCCAGCTATTATCTCAATTAGTTGTATTCTGTTCAATAAATTTGTAAAATTTTTATAACAAGTTTCAACATCTTTTTTCGCTTTTGCTTTTTTTTTCTTTATAGAAAAGCACAGACTCTTTTGGTTCTATCAAAAAGAAAACATTCTGATTCTTATACAGCCCTAAGCAGCATCGTAATCTTTTATTCATCGATGTCTTCCTTTCTCACGGCTTTATTATTATCAGAATTTTTTTTGAATACTAGGAGAGGTTTTTTTAAACATTATTGCAGCTAGCTGTTAGCTTAATTAGTCGTATTCTATTTAATAAATTTGTAAAATTCTTATTACAAGTTTCGACATCTTTTTTTGCTTTTGTTTTGCCTTGCTCTTAATAGGAAAGCACAGAATCTTTTGGTTCTATAAAAAAAAAGCATTTTAATTCTTATACTGCTCTAAAAGCAGCATCGCAATCTTTTACTTTTTTTGAGCGTCATGTCATTAAAAAATTGTTTGATGTTTTCTTCTCTCACCACTTTATTATTATCCGAAAACTATTTTGGATAATTGGTGAGGTTCTATGGAGGTTATTGTAGCCAGCTATTACCTCAATTAGCTATTATTCAATAAATTTGTGAAATTTCTGTCACAAGTTTCGACATCTTCTTTCGTTTTTGCTTTGTCTTTATCTTGATAGAAAAACAGACAATATTTTGGTTCTCTCAGAAAAGAAACATTCTGATTCTTATACAGCTCTAAGCAGCAACGCAAATTTTCTTTTTTTTCTGAACGTCATGTTATCAAAATTTCTGATAATTTTGATACCCTCCTCTTTTATCACTTTATTATTATCAGAAAATTTTTTGGACACTTGGTAAGATTCTTTTGGAGGTCATTGTTGCCAGCGAACTTACCTCAGTTTTCTGTCCAAAGAATTTATAAAATTCCTATTACACGTTTCGACATTTTTCGGTTTTGCTTTGCCTTTTTCTTAATAGAAAAGCACAAAATTTTTTGGTATTATCAAAAAGAAAACATTTTGATTTTTATACAGGTCTAGGCAAAATCTCAATTTTTCGCCTTATTTGGGGCGTCGGGCAATCAAAAAATTCTTTGACATCCTCTTCTGTCTCCACTTTATTTTTATCAGAAATTTGTGTTGTATATTTAGTGAAGTTTTTCTGGAGGTTATTGTAACCAGATATTATGTTCAAGAACAGACACTTATTTCAAAAAAATAAAGATCTGAATACAGGCATAGCTACTAGAGAACGTGAACTGCTGTTCATTACATCACTTCTCCGCACTTTTTGAGAAAAGCATTGTATATTTGAGCATAAAGTTTTTAAATAAGGTGCCAATACAGATGTTGGACTATTCATTTAACAAATTCAAAACTACACTGCAAAATCATTTTTTAAGCTATCCATATTATAATACCTTAGAATATTTGACAGATGACCTTTCACATCTAACAAAAAAAATTGTTGACTGTTTTTTTGACAGTTG
This sequence comes from Tribolium confusum, assembly GCA_029207805.1. Classification (NCBI taxonomy): domain Eukaryota; kingdom Metazoa; phylum Arthropoda; class Insecta; order Coleoptera; family Tenebrionidae; genus Tribolium; species Tribolium confusum. The sequence goes on from JALGAY010000006.1 coordinate 7,499,014, forward strand.
TTTTCATTCATAATTATTACTTATTACTTATTTTCAAGAAATCTCTTGTAGTATAGTATAGTACATAGTATATAGTATAGTACATTACGCGAGTTCTAAAGCAATTACGTACGTATTCTTTAATTGGTACTAAAGTTTGTTCACTTATCAAAAAACCACCAACGTCGCAAATATGCGTAAAATACATCTGGCAACATGACACAACTTTTGAAATGACATACAGTAAAATCAACCTAAATTTGACAAGCATTTGAAGCTGCAATTTGTTCTTTTATTAAATTGTAACAGCATGTTACAGTTAGCTGTAGTTGTTGATCAAACTAATCTCTAACTGTTTGTAGTATTTTAACATTCTTATTTTATTAATTAAAAACCAAAATTTTCAACTCCTTTAAGCATGACAAGAAAGTGACGATGTCAAACTCTAGTAAATTTAATTTTGACAAACCTAATTCAACAGGTGGTGGTTTTTTGATTAGTAAACAAACTTTACTTGTGTTTTATTAAATTTAAATACTTGACCCCAACCTTCTCCACTAATAAGCTAGTCGGAAAAGCAACTATTTATGTGACACCGGCAGTTTCGGTATAAAAATAAGGTTTTTTTTCAGTTTTTGCAAAAAATTAGTAGGGCGCAAAGGTAAGTTGAAAAGAAATTGAAAAGTAGAAACGTCACAGAGCAATTGAAAGAATTTAAGTATAGCAACATTTTTTTTTTAAATAACATCTTCTATGTAAATATATACACCGCAGCCAGTGTAATGACAACATTGAGTTACTAGCATTAAAATGTCACTAAAAACAGGCTATTTTAACCAAACTTCAAATTTAAATTCGACATTTTACAAATTTGATTAATAAATTGTCATTACTTGTTGCTAAAGTTTTGCTAAAATAGTTTTCAAATTTGAACATGACACTTTTAGTTAATGGCGTACTTCAAAAGTAGAGTCTACAATAAAATTAATGGTTGACAATATTTTCCGTATTCAATGTACGTTCAATTTTTTAAATTTAGCTCAAGATGGTAAATTTTAAAATGTTTAAACAACACTGCATGCAAGTTGTGAAACGTCATTTAAATCCACATAATGTTTCGAAAACAAAATCTAATCGACCTTTCACACTTACTGAAGATGTTGTGAAAAACATTTACGGTCAAATAGTAAAAACTCTAAAGAAGCTCTTATTGCAAACAAGTTTTACTAATTATTGTTTTTAATTTTCTAAGACGACAAGTTCAGTTATAGATTAAAAATAACGGTGTACATTTTGTACCTTACATTTAAATTTAATTTCTGTTTTTTTATTTGCTTTATTTTTTATTGTATTAATTAACAAAATCATTATTGTTGTTGAAAATGGATTAATTATAAAATTTTGATTAGTATGTTCTAGACAGGTGTAAGATATAATATAACCTATATACCTAGGTAATCTTAACAAACCAACAACTTGCAAAAAAAAACAGTATTTGTTGATTACAAGCGCATTGTGAATAACTTGTAATTTGAAGAGCCAAGCTCTGAACAAAAAGGTGCTATTTTCTAATGTACCTACTATTATGAAGGCTTGTAAAAGCATCGCATCGATTGCTCCGACATTAAAACGCATTTGTTGTTGGACTCTGCCGTTGTTTTTTGCTTCAGTTCTTTATCTAAGGTAGGTCTTAAAATTATTCCACTTACAAGGGTGTTTTACTGGAATTAAAATTATAGGTAGATATATGTATGTATTTTGTATTTGTTTTTCTATTGCTTCATTTATTCTAGTGGCAAATTTATTTATTTTTACGTGACTCATTCTGTTGAGGCACTCCTCAGAGGATCACGTTTTTGAATTATAAATTGTTTTGTAAAAAAGTTTTTGTTGTTATCTAAACGACCAATTTAATTAAAGCTGCAAAAGTATTTAATATAAAAAAAAAGAAAAATGGTCCTTTCTAATATTATGAAAAAAAAATTGAATTAACAGTTATATTTTATCATATAGAGACAGACACCTGTATTTTGAAACACTTTTATCTATAACTCATAAATTTTTTGTCAAATATCTATACCTCACCCTTTAGACCATAAATTACACTTTACTTTTACGACCTACTGTTAATCATTTTTATTACATTATTAAATAACAAAAATAATTTTCTTTCAGTTTCATCCCTCAAAGATTGGTGAAAAGCAATGTAAGTAAACATCTTCAATAAAAAAATATACCTAACAAAAATAATGTATAAATATAAAACCTTTCCCCTGACTTATATATATTAAAAGAAATTTGTGGCTTACTGCAGTCAACTTGGATTTAGCTTTACGTGTTTGGTTTACTTAACTCAATTTCTTTCATTTTTTACTTCGGAAAAACCTGTTGCATTATTTAATCCCAGTGGAAACTTAAAAAATATAAATGTTTTAGTTAGAAACATACAACTTTTTAAAATAGAGTAGTAAAATTTATTTGGACTAACTCGTGAACAAGTTTTTATGTTAAACTTTAACTAACTTGAAATTACGAGAAAAATCTTCAATTAAATGTCCATTTATCTTTAAGCAAGTAAGTAGTTTAGATGGCATTCATTAGCTTTCGTTCAGGAAAGCACGGAAGCTTACCGTGATGACCTTCTACCCTTAAATCTTTGTGTCAGTAATTATCACAAAAACGACTTTTAGAGAAGTGTGAGATTAAACTAAAGTTGGAGCTTAACACTTCGGTCTAGTTAAGGGTTCTTAAATAATTTCGTTAGTGTAATGAAAGTTTTGAGCATTTTGTAGATATGACTTGCATTTATTATTTAAGAGTTACTTCATTTTTTACGTGCAATTTTCAACTGTAAAAGTTAGAAGCTAATAACCCAGAATTTACGAGGACAAAATGAAGTGATTTAACATTACTTGCATACAAATATAAAAAGTTACACTATTTAGGAGCCACAGAGAGCTAAATATTAAAATTTTTTAATGTATGAGACTTAAACCGTATTATCTTGGCAACTCTTTGTAAACACGTCTTTCTGGAACTAACTTATGTTCTTGCTGATTATATTAAGTGTTAATAAAGAAGATAAGGATAATGCATCACCAATAATGACATGTATGTCTTCAAATACATGCACTAAAGATAGCTGTCTAAACTAGGTCAATTACATATTGGTTAATGGTAGCATTGGTAACACGCGAATTGGACATTACTTACATTTCTATGGGAGTATGTGAGATACATCTCAGTTAACAGAATAAAAGCAAATCTATAAATCATTACATCAAGATATTTTATTTTATGAATACAAAAAAACTAATTTCAAAATATTATTATGTTAATACACAACTAAGCAAGATTCTTAAAAATTGTACGTAACTGTTTTACAAATTAATAAAAAAAAATCCAAAAATAGTAAAATGTAAATCCTTATCAGGTCATTAAAATAAAATGAGTATTGATGAGTATTTTATTGTTGATAATAAACAATTTTTATACAGTTAATGTAACTTCGAACATAATGAATAAACGATATCTCAAATTTTGCAAATCAACTTGATATCTAGTTAATTAAAGTATAAAGAACACTAAAAAAGATTAAAATTTTCGATTTTTCAAATTTGGGTTTGTGTAAACTAAAGATCAGATTGTACCATTCTAAAATTAGTGTTATCACAATTTAAAAAATATTAAAACTTTAAAAAAACAAAACTTTCAGAAGAGAGATGAAACATTTTCATCAACAAAATAATCTTTGCAATAGCTATTGTAAATTTGTTTTCACATCTAAATCATCAGAATCAGCTGCAGAGTCAGGATCTTCTGCAAGTTGGATTGTGACAGTAGAAGTGTTACACCCAAAACCAACAATTTATTGGCAATGTGGTAGCAACATACAATAACTATTTATATGTCAAAAGAGAGAAATGTATCATTATTTCTGAGGCGGTGCAGTTTATAGTCAGAGGGCGAAGACTATAAGCACTGAAGGATTAATAACATTTCTCTTCAGTAGTACATACACTATTTTCTCTAAGTCAACTATTAAATAAGCGTTATTCTTAAATAACATTTAAAAAGCAGCATACAGCTGGTATTTGTCAAAATACTACACATTACTACGACAACAATAATTGTTTTACTTGACAAGTAGTCAACAAACAAATTTTTTAAAAAATAAATGACATAGCAACGGAAGCTTATACTTTCTCTTGTCGTTAAACGTATTTTTCTCTCTCACTTTTATGAAATAAATAATCTTAGTTTTCTGTCATGCTTTTGACATGAAAAAAGTTGATTTCAGCTCTCAGTCGTGTAAAAAATTAATAATGTTTTTGGCGTATCCTTAACTGAGTACAAACTTGTACATGTCTAGGCATCGACAGAATAAAATAATAGATGTCTGCTTGTGGCACCTCTTTACAAGCAACAAAAAACTTATAGATTAAGTGTGCCAGAGTTCGTAGAGGATGGTGCAAAGTAGACAATCTTCTCTCCATCATATCCTACACACATGCTTAATGTGATTTAGACCCCGGAAACGAGGTGGCTACAGGAAGTCCATACTTTGACGAGTAATATGTAGACGTGCGTTGTCTTGCTGAAAAAGGACATGTTGACGTCAGATACGCCAGTAAAATGGTTTGTAACGCACAGCTGTTATACTGTTTCAAATAAATACAAAAAATAATTAGCTCCTATAGATAATAGCTTTCTAAACTATTAGTCTAACAGTCCTTTTGTTCTAGAGTTAAAGAAAACACTAATCGTGGACGGTAATAAAAAAGTCCAGAAACTATAATATGGCGATACAATGTTTGCATACTAACAAGTCGACTTTCTTCTTCAAATTATTGGTCACCAAGTTGCCGCGTAGTAGCAAAGCGGTTTCAAAAAACTTGTTGTCTGAAGCGCCTGTCTTCACGCTTTTTAGTACGCTTTGGTTTGGTTTGTTTTGTGTTCTTCTATCTTTTTTTGTTCAGACCCAAAAACACGCATTACTGTTATTGCAGAAAAATTAATACGGCGGACAATGTCGCGATAGGACAAACCAGCTTCCCGAAAAACCACAATTCTATCTCTATCGAAATCGCTAAAAGTGTGATATCGTTAATGCCTTCGGACTTGAAGCCTTTTGTTACCCTTAAAACAAGTAGTTGAAGTTACATCAATTGCAAATACCTCTTCTTATAAGCTCTCTTAAAGGCTGTAATAAGCCTTTTCCTTAAGAAACACTAAAAAGTTAAACTTTTTTATAGAAACTGGCAAAGAGAAGTCGTTGCAATGGTTACTGTAATTAACTTTAAATTTGCTTATTCTGTTGCCAAAAAAATAAAAATCACTTCCAAAATATTATTTGTTCTGGGTGAAACACTTCCAATGTCACGGAGTATATTTGTTATAGAAAGTTTCTAAAAAACTTTAAAAAACAGAATTGTACTAACTGTACGGTCATTGCTGAAGTGAAATATGCTTTCGTTTATAAAGCATTTTATCGATGCTCTTGAATTGTTTCTAGTGATATTGAGCATTATCAATAATTCGAAATTTGGTGTTACGGGGAAGTGGACGACAAGGCAAAGAAAAAAAAAAACTGTTTTATAAGGCCAACGTTTCGAATCCTTTATTGATTCTTCTTCAAGGCTTCTAATAAATGTCAGATTTGTTTGGCATGGTACCAATTTGTCTCGGCCAGTGGTCGCGAAGAATTCTTCCGGCGACCACTGGCCGAGACAAATTGGTACCATGCCAAACAAATCTGACATTTATTAGAAGCCTTGAAAAAGAATCAATAAAGGATTCGAAACGTTGGCCTTATAAAACAGTTTTTTTTTCTTTGCCTTGTCGTCCACTTCCCCGTAACACCAAATTTCGAATTAAAAAAATGGACGTAATTCACCAAAATAATTATCAATAATGATAACACAAGATAGTTCTAACAAATTTAAAGCCGAAATTAATTGATTCTGCACCTAGTTGGTAAAAATATTTGAATTTATATTTTTATAATAATTTCTAAGTTGTCTAAGCCAAGAAGAAAATGGTAAACTTATTTCCTTCATTTTTAAATATTTTTTTAAACACTTATGAGATCTGCTTTATTTATCCATGGTGAAACTTGACTCCCCCTTATATCTCATCTAGAAATACAAAAAGATATTTTCTAAATTGTAAGTTTTGTAGATATTTTCTCAAAAACTGTATTCGTTTAGTAATTATATGTGGTCGTTTAATAAAAAAAAATTTTTTTTAGATTTGTATTCCATTGTTTTAATAATTTTGAATGCGACAATAACATAAATCTAAAAAAAATATTATAGGCAAATCTTTTGAAAATATTATAACAAATAGTAGATACTTACGTCAAAAATATGTGCAACCTTATTACGAATTTCTTTAATAAGCAAACTGCGTTTATAATTTATCACAATGTTTAATTACTATAATTTTTTACATTCTGAAAGTGGTATTTTTATCCTCTTTTTTCTTGAAGTCCTTGAAGCCATAATTTTATGTTTAATTAATAAAGCGCAAACTTTCTTACTGTGATAATGTCACCTGTCTTCTTTTTCTTTTCTTTTGCAATGACTATAGCTGCCAGAGCTATCTGGTTAGGCCGTAAAAATTCAAATAATAAGAAGTAAAATATAAATGACAAAAATAAAATTTTAAGCAATAAAAGGTCTACAGAAAGTTTGCATAATTAATTGTAGAGAGCGCCTAGGCATTTTCGGTGTCATCTGAACTGACAAGCTTCACTAACAGTTGAGTTGCCTGAGCATATCGAGTGTCATCTGGCCTAGTTACCGGCGTGACAAGCTTTCCTAAAGTTAACTTGCCTGGACATATCAAGTGCCATCTGGCCTGGTTACCGGCGTGACAAGCTTATCTAAAAGCTGACTTGTTTGGGTATACCTATTGCTATCTGGCCTGGTCACCAGCGTGACAAAGGTCGAAAAAGTCGCAATCAGACTTGATATTTCTTTTGAAATTATATATATATATATCACAGAATCTACAAAAATACCACGTCTGACAAAAGTTCCACAAAATTATTCATAAAACTAGATGAGAGAGAATCATCTACAATAATTATTAATGATTGGAGGATGAAAAGATAAAGATGAAATTCTAAGGCACCATGTGCACTTCAGTCAACTTTTGTGTAAACTGTCAATGCAAACAACTTCAGTAATGCCAGTACTATATTTCAAATTTTGATTAATCTAGATCTACAGGCAAAAATTCTACAAATGCATTTAATAGTCGTGACTAATATTTCTCAGTAACACGCGCTCGAAGGTGAGTCAATAATGTATAGCGTGACGTCACGTTTCTGAAATCTCGCTGAGGAATCGGGCCGTGTATTTTTCCAGAACATTAATTTTGATATATAACTTTGTAATAATTTTAATGTTTATTTAGTAAATTATCCAGTTATATTTCCCCAATTTTATCTTCATAACTAAATTTTAATTATTTCAAACATAAAATAACAAAAATTATTTAAATTAGTATACATCAAAGCAAAGTTATACCTTAGTGCTGTTTAATTTTTCACTTCCACTTTCCACAAATTTAAATACTTTGCGTCACTTAAATAAAAATAAAATTAAACATTTCATTCTGGCCAAACAATACGACAAAAACAATAATCCGCCTAAAGCACTTTTCCATTAGCACGTTTTATTCCGACTGTATTTACCAAAGGTGAATTCGCCCCAACTTATAATAACTAAAAGTTAATTTTCTGATAAATTTTCTGTATCTCAAGTGTTTTGAAAGCAGTCATGAATTTAGTTAATTTTAAGTTTAGATGATTGTGAAGATTACTTTTTTATAATTGTTACTATAAACCAAAAAATACAAGATAGATACATGAATATCTTACAATACATAAATTTACAAAACAATACAGTTAAAATTATTTTTAACTAATTAACAAAAACAGTTATTGTGCCAAATTTCGATGTAAACAATAGTGGAATAAGAAAAGCGTTTATTTTTGTAAGTTGGGTAATGATTTGTTATTGTTCTGGAAATTAAAATAAAAAAATGCTGAAATCGATGAAACAGCAAAAAGCAACATTGTTTATTAAAGTATTTGTTTTCTTTACGTTTTACTGTCAGGCTAGCATTTTTTTCTCGTTTATTTATGACAGTATTTTAAAGATGAATAATTTAAAGAAATTTTATGTAATGCAAATCTGAAGCCGTCATGACATCCTTACCGTAAATTTTATTATTCTAAAAATTGTGAGAGGTTTTCAAGCTTTACACTTATTCATAACAATAAAAAAGGTCAGAAGTTGAAATAATATGCAAACCAATTAAACATGTTTGCAATTTCATTAAATTAAAACTTCATTAAAAAACAAATACGTCTACGAGTGTTTATCAAACTTACAAATAGAAAAAAAATTAATTAAAATGGTAAAAAAAATCTTCTACAACTTTGATAAAGTTTATATCTAAGTAATGTATTAAATATCAAAATTTTTGGTTTAAAAAGTTAGATTAATAACGAATAATTTATATGTATATATATATACAATTGCCGATTCAATAACTTCGCTTCTGTGGACCATCATACTCTACCCGCTCACTGGCCGATTTCCACTAAATCGCTCATTGTTTTTGCACCGTTTATATAACGATACGTCTCTTCTAAATTATTATTTAAAAAAAATAGGCAAAAATTTTAGACGAAACGATCACATCATTTATCTCAATCGGTGGTTCGTAGGTGTGACTAATAGTTTAGCAAAATTTCGTTCTATAGTGCGACTCATGGCGCGATTTTATACTTTTAAAAGTGTTTGGCAGTGAATCTTTTTTTTCTAGAATAATTTGTAAAATAAATTTAAAATTTTTTACTAAAATAAATGATCGTTAAAATACATCATAGGACGTCACTTAAACAAGAAATATTAGAGCTGAAAAAAATCGTAATATTGATATTTTTTAACTAACGTAAAACTTTTAATAGAGACAAATTCTGGTGAGCATACACTAGAACATAGATTTAGCAATAAATCTGAAAAAATATATTTGTCTCATACGAGTATTTATAGATTAAATTTAGAAAAGTTCACACTTTTCCTTTATACTCTACATATCCTTTTACCTTTTTAAATCAGGTATTGATTTCATGGACAAAGGTTGCAGTTCCTGAAATCGTTATAAAGAACACACACACTGTTTGTTTAACTTATTGCATTTTAGGCGGGATATCCGTACTGTACAGTAAATAAAATATTGGAGAAAAACTTTTGTTGCGAAAATACCTTGTCCGTTCTAGAAGTTGGACAGAAACGACTACCTATTTTACTAACAAATCTTATCATTTTTAGGTTCATAAAACGTATGCGTCTTAAGAAATTTTAAAATTTTTGTTTAAATCGAAACTACAAAAAATATACAACTAAAAATCTTTTTTTTATTATTATTTATTAGAATAGATAGTAAAAAAGATCGTTCCCACCTTATAGAAATCTAATGACGACTCAAATCGAGATTTTTTTGTATATTTTTTAATTTTATAATTCTTCAAATAAAGTGGCTAGATTAGTTTAAAGTTTAAATGACTTTTGTTACCAAGTTCATAAAATTCTCTCTTCTTATTTATGGAGATTAAGTCGGTTGATCTTTGTCAGATACCGGCTAAATAGATATTTCTTGGTATTTACATTTTATTACCCCAGACTTCAAAAAAGTAAATTCTTCTTAGCTTGCATTGAAATATACAATTATTAGTATAGAAATAAGATGCAACTTCTTACAATTCAAATAATTCTTATTATAATAAAATAAATAATCTATTTGAAACGCATAGAAATATTAGATGTTTATGAAATAAAACTTTTAAATTATCTCGCCAGAATCCGTTTGCAATGTTTTGTTTTAGAAATAAAAATGTTATTAATAAAAATATTAAAAAATCTTTTGTTTCATGATCCCTGGCTAAAATTAATATAAAACTCTGTCAGGCTTGTGAGAAAATTCTAGACAGACTTTTCAGGTTATATATTGGATCATTGACGTAACGTGACAGATTTTGAAAAAATTATTAAAAAAAGATGATACAAGCTAAGACAAATATATTTTGAACTAGAAGCGCCTGCGATTTATTTAATTTTTGATATCTCCGTTTATAAAATAGCATAATATAATTATTTTGGTGAATCACGTCCATTCTTTTTACATTCGAAATTTGTTACGGGGAAGTAGACAAGGCAGAAAAAAAGAACTATATTATAAGGCCAACGTTTCGAATCCTTTATTGATTCTTCCGGCGACCACTGGCCGAGACAAGTTGGTACCATCTCAAACAAATTTGACATTTATTATAAGCCTTGAAAAAGAATCAATAAAGGATTCGAAACGTTGGCCTTATAATATAGTTTTTTTTTTCTGCCTTGTCCACTTCCCCGTAACAAATTTCGAAAGCATAATATAATATTTTGGATTTGCTAGAGAAATAATTTAATAAGATCACTTGTTATCACTAGTTATAAAATAACATGTGGCAACAAAAATTACTTATTACAATATTTGCTTTTCCTAATTTAATTAGGATATTTCTCGATTTTCTGGTACCACAAGTTTACAACGAATATGTTTACATCAGTTTCGAGTGTATATCAATTAATAATTTAATATTACATTAATTTATTATAACAGTATATTTGTTATATTAGTATATCCAAATGTTTTATTATAAATATCAGTACCAAGTAGTTAGATCATTTAAAATTTCATTTCCCAAACCGTAATGCAGTTTCATGCCGTTAAACCTATGGTTAAAACTACCATATTACTACGGTCAAAATCCAGCTTTTATGATTTATTGACTTTCAAACGGTTCTACCTCTCGATTTGTCTGACTTCAGTGGCTCTCATTCTTACCAATGCATTTTGCAATGCCGTTTTTCATTTTTTTTGTCTTTAATTTAGCCTTTATTTCAAGAGCTACAAAGTTGGCGCAATGGTCCCAATTGCTTTTTATTTCAGGAGCTATCAATTGATACAAAAAAAATTCAATTTGAGTGGTCATTAGATTTCCATAAGATGGGAACAATCTTCTTTAATAAAATAGGGGTTGATAATTAATGAAAAACAAAAATTTTTTAATTAAAACAATATGGCTATAAAAAAATAAACTTTAAAGAAAAATGATGACGGTATACTTTCATTTTGTGTTTTTAAAGTAGATTTTACTATTGCTGTGTTGGGGTATCAAGAAGAGTACTGAGGTGCCTTCACTAAGATTGGTGTTCTATCCTTACCTTTTTTTATATCTATAGATGTCTCCAATATATTATAAACAATTTAGACAAATATAATAAAATTTATAAAAACCAATATTAAAATAAAAACAAATTTTACGACAGAGTAATTTGAAATGATAAATAACGATAGTTTTACTAAAAACAACATTTAACTAAAACGCTTAATGAATAGCTTAAAAAATGAAATAGTATAAAAAACTTATTTTTTTAAGTCATTGTGTATACTTATTCTATATAAAACTCCCGTTTCGCACTCAATTTTACATTTAGTTTGACAAAAAACGAAAATATTTATGGTATTATTTCGTGATTTCAGGACTATTAAGCAAGTTAATTATGTAGTGGATAGATAGTACGGTAGGGCTTATCATGAAAGTGTTTCCATAACAGGGTTTTATGTCAAATATTTATGCTATCACGGATTGTTGGTTTTTAAAAGTAGCTTACTTTATGTGTTGAACTATCGAGTAAATCACTGTTACTCCTAATCTTTGGAGATCTTTCAAACTACTGTCAAACTCGTTTAGTACGTCATCGGATAGAGTTAACCCGGTTGGTACGCAACATTTGAAAGATTCCTTTTAGACATTAGACGCTTACTTTCACCTCGGATTTTGCGTCAGTCCTCTTAGAACGTCAAAATTCCGCTAGTCCGGTGATTGACGTTATATCCGAGTTTGACTGTATGTTTATTAGTAAATATATGAAGCATAAGAATTAAATTGAGGAGCCTCAGAAACACTATAGAAACGTTTCCTCATTTCAAGGCTTTTTTTATTAAATCTATTTGCTGGTTCTGTTATGAAATAGCAACAAAGAAAAGAGTGCTTGACAAAATAACTTGGAACTAAATAGCGCCTAGACATTTCACAGATCGACAAAATATCGAGGAACTATTTAGCGATTAGATTACAAAAATGCGACAAAATAGCGTTTAAAAATCGCCACAAAATAGCGCTTAACAATATAAATTTTTGTTTTGACAAAAATTTATGTGTCGCCAGATTTAATGCTACCTCTCCGATCTATCCATTTGTTTGGGTACCTGTTTAAATACTCACTCACAGGACTAAAATAATAAGGTGGTGCACCATCCTGCTGGAAGAATATTTCATCGGGGTTTAATCCGGGATCTGTTTTACTTTCACTTACGTTGAAGAGATCTATGATATCATCTAGCAACTCCAAGTGTCTTTCTATCGTTAGGGAGTTGGTTAATTATCTTGCGGTAAAACAGTCAGAAAATTATTTCTGGAAATATCTGTTCATCAATTGTTTTCTCCATATCGGGGTTAATAATGGAGATATTTGGATTGGGTTTTTTGTCACACTTTACCGGTCATTATTTTTACTTTATTTTACTTTAGGCATCTAATGTAATTTTTTTTAGGAAAGAATGACAAAGAACAACTATAATTAAAATTAGCAAATGCAATACACGTTTAAAAATAATGAATACGTAGATTATTATAAATCAGTTTTTTTATTCAATAATGCACCTGTCCGCTAGTTTCAAACTCTACCAGCAGAGCGCTTATTGCTTCCTATTAATTGTCAACTGGCTTGGAAAACTTTTAAAAAAATCATATCATTTTATTTAAGAATATTTTAACTCGGTATATAGCATAAATCAATAAGTTAAGTCCATGTTTTTACTCCTTTAAAATACGAATACATACAACTCCTAATTCCTTTATTAAAAAATGTATCTTAAAAATTCTAAAAATAAGCTTCCTCTTTAGTAATTAGTTAATTTTTGTTATTAATAACGCCGAAGCAGGTGGCATTTTAAATAAAAGCTCCTATTAGACAAATTGTCTAAATACAATATTTCCCAATTACTAAATGAAGCAATCTCTTCTAATTGTAGCAATTAAAGCTCAGAGCTGATGAAATGTAAACTCTCCTTTATGCAAATTTAATTTAATTTTTTTTTTTATAATATTATTCCAGCAGATGCATTAAAACTATTTATGTATACAAACTTATTTTCAATTATCTCACGCATTCTCTAATAGGTAGTCATTGAAGACCATATATGTTATCAATATAGATTTTAGTAATTGTCTACTACAAGGTGGTCTCTCTTTCTCTCTCTGGATACTTTAACTTAATATACCGAGTGGACCAAATGTACAAATTGAGACGTTTTTTGACTAAACTATAAATCATTAAAAAAAAACAAAATGTAGGCATTAAATGGTTATAAGAATTCTACCAGAGGCTATGTTTAGAATATTTTTATTTGTTTAAATTTTTAAATTGTAAATAGTAAATACATATTAAAAAACACGAATTTGTATTTAAATAAATTGTTAAAAGAAAAATGTTTCAAAACTGTTTTCTAGCTTACGAACGTCGGTGAAATTCAAGTAGACGTTTTTAATTACCCTCGAGCTGTTCTATTGCTACTGTTATTTGATCTCATCATCTATGAATCTAGTATCAATAAATAAAATAAAGTGTATTAAGACAAAAGTTTATTTCAATTAACTAAAACTATAAAAAAGCTGAATTTGCAAAAATTTCTATCATATAATTATTACAAAAATTAATCCAATATTTATTAGAAAATTTACTCATACTTATAAGTTATTTTTTTTACATCCTTATTATATGAATAAAATCTATAATTTTACATTACAAATTGAAAGGGTCCTGTGAGTGTCGTAAATCCTCAACATGGAATCTACCTGAACCGCACAAAACCCACAATCGAATCAACGTTCTTTTGTTGACGAAATTTACAACTCTGCCTTAAATTGTTAAAAAAAATCTGTTATCAATGTTGAAACTAAATCTACAAAAAAAAAATAATAACACGTCTAGTTGTAACTTATCCAATAGTATAAAGCAGCACTTCTATTCCCGTCTACAATTTATCCTATTATCGTCTTAAAGTAAAAAAATGGTAAATATAAATTTTATAAATTATGAATATTTTACATGATTGTGGCAAAGCGCTTTCGAAAGCTATGTCTCATTATCAGTGCCTGAATAATACTGTATAAAAAAATATAAAAAGTTAAAAAATGTTAGAAAAACTTACAAAACTTTTGTCAACAATAAATTAAAACCAAAAAATAAACATGTTACATACAATTAAAATAACAATTAGAAATAGAAAATTTAAGAAAATAGCTCCAGAAACTTCTGGAAATATATTGCGTCGAAAACGCACCAAGGCGTAAAATTTCATGAAATTATTAGTAGACTTGCATATGGACCAATCGAGAAAAATTTGTCGTCATTTCCAAATAAATCAAGAAAGATCACCATACATCTGGCACCTTCAAGCAAAGATTCTCGATTATATAAGGAGGGAGAATGCGATTTGGGAGATGGAAAACAGGACCCCGAGACAAGCGAGTAAAGTGAGCGATATTAGTAAAGCGACGGCAATTGTAGAGTGAATATCGAGTTATTTATTTATTTATTGTATTAATTATAATCGACAAACCCCAAAGTTACACAAACGTTGTAATACACTACTTTAAAAATAAAATAAATCGTTATTTTTAGTAAAAAAGATGTTGATCGATCTAAAATTTTTTTGTTAAAGTCGACTAAAAAATCTTGAGTACCAAGACCAAAAAGTAATTTTTTTAGTCGAGTCTAATTTTAATGGCCGAGGCTTGAAAGCAGACGAGGACAAAAGTGACACTTTGTAGCAGTGGTGCATACAAAATTTTTTAGGCAACTTTAACAAAAAATTAAATTTTTAATAGTATTTGTAGGTTAGCTTTATGCAACAGCCGAAAACTGCCTATTTTTAGTCGCTGTCAAAAAGGTTACTTTTCAGCCTCATTTGAGACAAAAAAATTTAATTTTTTATATTATATTTTTATAAATTATAAATTAATATTAATAATAATTTAATTATAAATATAATTTATATTTTTGTACTTTTTTATCGTTTTTACATGTTTGCCAAACCTAGATTTTTGTCCTATTTAACCGATATAAACAGAATTGCAGTTTTTACTATATAACTTGTAGGCGCTTGAAAGATGTACATAAAAGAGAAATTTGGTCTTTGTTGTGTACAAGACAAATCAATAGATAACTTTAGAATTAAAAGCAAGTTTAATTTTGTGTGTTTTTTAAAATATGAGAGATAGAAAGAAAAATTTCGTCAATAAAAAACATAAAAAACAGAAATGTTTTAAAAGTGAAGATGTAGAATGAAAATTATGTAATATATTAAAGCCTAGAGAATATTTGTTTCTAAATTTATGGAAAATGCACATATAACTGCTTTTGCTTCTCATATTTTTTTCTCCGGTTATTTTCTTTTTCCTATTAATAATTGTAAATTTTTTAGTTTTAGAATTTTTTAAATAATAAAATTTAAAAAAACATTTTTAAAACGCTAATTTTTTTGTCAATTTTCCAAATAGCAACGTTTTATATATTTATTTTTGTTTCAGATAGATCGACAACTTTTTTACTAAAAATAATGATCATTTTTACAAAATTATTCAAGCACTGATGATAAGATATAGTTCTCGAAAGCACTTTGTCACTGTTATGTAACAGTTTTGTTGGTTTAAATTTGCGAGTTTGACTTGGATAATAATTTTATTATTATTTGTATGAAAATCACTCCACTTTGAGAAAAAAGGATACTTTTATCGAATTTATCTTTTATAATACATATATTATGTATACTTAATTAGCGCGTTTATAAGTAAAATTAAAACACTGTTTATAATTTAAATCATCGTAATTTTTAGTTTTGTTTACTATGAAAAAATATACTAATATGTGTTACTATTTTAAAAATAAGTTTAACAAGAATATTGAATAAATCCATTCAAACAACCTAAAGAAATCGTCATACCAATCATAAAAATTTGCATAACAACAAATCACATTATTTATTCACAAGATCAAACCTTAATATTTTTATGCAGGCTATAATTTTTATTGCACGTGATTGCTTTGTCAATAAGTCTAAAAAGCTTTTAGTACAAGTTGTGGTTGGCTAATATTTTTTTCACGAAGGAGATTTTCGACCCTGAGAAGATTTTTATGAAGGAATACTGCTTCCGACGAGATCTGATTACTGTTACGAAGGTTTATACTACCCGTATTATCCTTTCGATTGTGGTTTTCTACGGCTTGTAAAAGGCATGATCTGAGTTTGGAAGTACTAAAGCAACGAATTACAACGACTATAAAATCTTCGACAATTCAACAGTAGCTCTACCTATTCAATTATTTCTTATCGGGACTATTAAACGAGTTTGTAAATAAAATGAAACAAATACAAAATAAATACTTATTAATTTATAAATCCATTAAGATTATAAAGATCAATTTTTTATTAACTCCTTCGATGTTTACTTTTGCAAGCGGCAAATATTAAAATTGTTTCTAAACGATTTTTCCTTTAGCTTTAAAACTAAAACTCATTTCAAATGGAAATTAAAAATGGATATAATATTCGAGGGAGATATTTTTTCTTATCCATAAATTATTATTCAAGTTAAAACCGCTTTACCTATTCCTATGCGAAATATTTCAGCGTGTGTGTGCGAAAGGTATTCCACATCAGAGGAATAAATTTGTATTTAAGAACCAAATTTACAAAAAAAATAGTCAAATCAATAAATCATCAAGAACTTGAACAAAAATATACTTTCAGTCATTGAAAAATGTTTTCAACGTGAAAATTCAATAATGGGAAGACACCACAAAGAGGTATTTATTCTGCATTGTAAGCATTTTTAGACCTGACCCTAGGCTTTGTCTGATTAGAATCTCTACTGTTGATAAAAGAGTTTCATTTCAAATTCACCACAATAACACCGGAGTAGTTTTTACTGTAAACTCATAAATTCTCTACTTTGCTAGAATATAATACATTATCGCTTTAAGTTCTCTTAAATAATATCAACTTTATAAATTTATTATAACATTCAAGAGCCAATCTTAGCACTGTACTACATTATTCAATAGTTTTAGTCCAGTGAAGGCTAAAATAATGCTCTTTGGAGTCGTAGGTGTTGAAACTATTTCTCTTTTTGATGGTATTTATTAACCTTTCCGGAAGTAATTTATTCAATTCTTTTATATTTAGTGCCGTAATAATGAAAAGTTAAAAAAAATATTTTTTTTATTAAGGTTGTTGATTATAACTTTATTCTACATGAATTTTACGACACAACGAGGTGAACATCGAACAATTCTTTTCAACTCATTATTTGTCATGCGTGAATCAAAGATGCTAGAACAACAAAAAATTAATTTGTGGTTTTAGATAATTTTGATTATAAGTAAATTTAACAGTTGTGTCTTAATATTTGAGCAATAGTGTGTTCTACTGGGAAAAGACTTGGTACTAAAAAAACTAACTTTTTATAACTAATAAGAAAAATTGCAAATTATTTCAAAAATCTTAAAATTGATAATATTTGTAACTTTAGTAGTGACTTTTCTCAGTTGTGTCATGTATTAAGACCATAAATTTTACAAAAAATATAGAAAATAAAGTAGACTGTTGTTTCGAAACTCGTTATAGTGAAATGACTCGGTGCAAAAATCCACTCGGATTGTTAGATTTTTAGTAAAGTTTAACCACTTTGGGTTAAACTATACTAATAATAACAATTGTAAAAATCATTTAAAATTCTTACATTTTATGATTGGTAGAGCATCAGTTACGGAGTGACAAACTTCAAAAAAGTGCCTTTTTAATAATGCTGTTCCGAAAAATTCGAAATAACAAAGAAAAAAGTTTTGAGTAAATAGTTTGAGAAAAAACCAGAAAAATGTAGAGCCAAGAGTCACACTGAGATGTGAAATTCAATGACATTATTACTAGTCACGGCCATCGGGAAGAATGGTGTTATTGCGTCGCACGAGTAGAGAAAGGTTGCGAAACTTCTGGACCTATTCTAGATGTACGTATCGTTATATAAGCGGGAAGACAACGACCGGAAATAATCAATTTAAAAAAATCGGTGTATTAAGCAAAGACAATCGTAGTTTCTGTGTGAATATCGAGTTATTTATTTTTATGTCTATTTGTGTACAAAGTAAAAATTAATGCAAATCTTTAAGTTAAAAGAAAAACTCTAAATTTGCATATACGTTGCAATGCGTTTTTGTCTATTATGTTTCTCAATTACTAACAAAATAACAAACTTAGTGCCATTTTATTGTCTAAAACTAAGTAACCTCCAATTAAAATTTTGTGAAGTTTTTGTGCCTGTCATGCAACTTACCTATGAGACATTTTATGCAAGATTGACCTACAAAATATACTCATTAGAAGTTTAACACTCAAAAGAAATACATTTTTGGACGTAATTTTTTAAACTTACGTCAAGAAAAAAACGATGAGATTTGCAAGAAATATTAGTAACATTAACTTGAAAAAAAAATCAATAATGTGTTTGGTGATTGAGTACACCCTTGTATAAATCTAGCCATCGACAAAATGAGATGATCGATGCCTGCATGTGGCACCTCGTTACAAGCAACTTAAACCTCATAGGTTAACTGTGCCAGAGTCTGTGGAAAATAACGCAAAGCGGATAGTCTTCTCTCTATCACACTCCACACATGCTTAATAAAATATAAATCTGGTAAACAAGGTGGCCACGGCAAAACAATAACGCCAGCTTCTTAGAGAAAATTTATAGCTTGACGAGCAATATGTCGACGTGCATTGTCTTGCTGAAAAAAGATATGTTGACGGCCTTCTAGATAAAACTGTAAAGCGGTTCGTAGGGTTTCAGCAACGTAACGTACAGCTAGCATACTCTTTCGAATAAACACAAGAAGTGATCGATTTTCATAAGCAATAGCCCTCTAAACCATTACTCCAACAATTCTGTGCACATGGCTCTTAACAGCAAATCTAATATCACGTCGCTGTCCAGGACTGCGTCTTGTTCCACGACGGCTATTATGCATCCCTAGGTAAAATTGCGATTTGTTGCTGAATATCACATTATGCCATTAGTCTTTAAAAACCTGGCGTTTTCTGCACCAATCCAAACGTTGACGCCAGTGTTCCGCAGCTAAAGAAAGCACTAACCGTAGCCGGTAATTGAAAGTAAAGGTTCGAATGCGGCGATATAACGTTCGCATACTAACAAGTCGACCTTCTTTTCCAAACTATTGGTAACAATTTAATTATTATTAAACAGATTTTTTTCTTTTTTTTCGTAATAATAAAAATGTATGCCAAAATGCAATAAGTCATTAACTGGAACCTATTACTCAAAGAAGTTGTAATAAAAGATTCAGCATT
Source organism: Tribolium confusum (assembly GCA_029207805.1). Classification (NCBI taxonomy): domain Eukaryota; kingdom Metazoa; phylum Arthropoda; class Insecta; order Coleoptera; family Tenebrionidae; genus Tribolium; species Tribolium confusum. The sequence goes on from JALGAY010000006.1 coordinate 7,518,547, forward strand.
TTGAAACAATTCAAACAAGATTGGTAAACACGTTTTTGCTTACTTCAGCGGGGGCAAAGAACGGTAATATTTGTACGGTTTTTCAGCAACCGACAAAATGTAAATTATTAGATTATTTAAATGTACATAGTATCAATGTAATATAATTTCTAGTTTTGTTTTATATTCACTGTAGGTTAGGTTTTTATTGTTAAGTTTTTATTTAATTAAATTAGTATTAATCGAAGAGTTATCTTGTTATTTATTCACCTTTTAACAGTCACCAAGTTGTCGAGTAGTAGTAAAATAGTCTCGAAAAGCTACTTGTCTAAAGTGCCTGTCTTGACGCTTTGTGGTCATCTCGATTGACCTGTTAGTCTGTTTTGTGTTTCTCTATATTCTTCTGTTCACACCCGAAACACACGTACTACAGCCATTCTAGTAGAATTAACACGGTGAGCAAAATTTCGTGACAGACAAACCAACTTGTTAAAAAGCGACAATTTTACTTCTGTCAAATCGCTAAGATGGTGATATCGTTAATGCCTTCGAACTGGAGGCATTTTGTTACTCTTGAAACAAGTAGCAGGAAACAAATCAGCTGCAAATACTTCTATTTATCTGCTCTGATCTATTCTTCTTAACAAAAACTAAGAGGTTAAACTCTTTTTTTAAAAAAAACTAAATCAAAAATAAACCGTTGCAATGATTACTATAATTAGCTTTAAATTTACTTATTCTGTTGCAAAAAAATTATTTCTTCTAGAGGTTACACTTCTAATGTCACTGAGTACATACCGGCTGAACCAAATGTATAAATTGAGATGTTTTTTGACTTAACTATAAAAATTTTTGAAAAAACTACATATTTTAGTTAATAAAGTATGTCTCACGGCTTTATCTCCATTTCTAATAAAACCTTCAACGCAAGTAAAGATATACCTTTTTATTGCTCTCTTTCTACCTCATGGCTTAAAATGCATCGAATACAAAACATATTGTATTAAGAACGTCGCACATTTCTATCTTCTTTAAGCTTAATGCGACGACAAAGACAAAGCTTCTAGAGTAGTATTAGAAAGTCGAATGCAAACAAGATGACGACGCAGTCAATGACCTCAGCGTAATTCAGTACCTAAAAAATTAAAATTTTGGGTATAAGAGTCTCAAGTAACACCGACGGTCTATGGACGTCCACGGACCGTCCAAAATGGTCCACTAGCGTACCGACCAAATGTGAATGTTTTATGGATGTACATTTTCGGACGGTTTCTGGACGAACCATGAATGGATGTTTTTTGGATGTACTCTGCGGACAGTTTCTGGACAAACAAAAACGGACGTTTTATGAATATACATTTTTGGACGGTTTCTGGACGAACTAAAAATGGACGTTTTATGGATGTCCATTAACGAACAGTTTATGGACAAACAAAATCGTACGTTTTATAAATATACGTTTTTGGACGGTTTCTGGACAAACTAAAAATGGACGTTTTATGGATGTTCATTTACAGTGATGTGCATCTACGTGTCGACTTTTATTGTCTACATTACGTCGTAGAAAAAGCGTAAACAATGTAGAGAATGTAGACAATGTAGACTTTGTGTAGACAATGTATACAATAACTACTTTGAGGTTATGTTTTTATAACCTAACTCGTCATTTGATCGTCTGAGATTTTTATTGTATGATGTATATTGTAACACACCAATTAGGAATCGTTTGACTTTTGAACGTTCCAAAAAACTTATGCATATATATTATACTTTAAATATTTAAGATCAGAGCAAGGATAATAATTTGGAAAAAGCATTTGATAAAATATAGGAACACTGATGAAGATAAGACAAAAAAGGATTTAATAGTTATTTATGATATTAGTGTTAAAAGTAAGAGTTTTTTTAACTCCACAAACAAAATAAAATTACTTTTAATACGTATATCATACCCTATTTTTTCTACAAAACAATCGGAAAAACTTTAAACTCAATAAAAATAAGAAATCAAAAAATAATACCACACAGATCGCAATGTTTATGAACCAAAATTTTCGTAGCAACCAATAAATTTTAAATTACTTTTAACACTAGTATTCAAAGTAACTTGCTTTTAACATGTGTGTCAAAAAATGACACTTTTAACATCAAAAATGACAATTTAAAAGCCTACTTTTAACAGTTTTGTGGAAAAAATACTTTAGAATAAAAATTATTTTTATTATAGATTTAAAAATTTTATCATAGTTTTATCCTGTTAATGTTTTTTTTTTAATTTAGAATAAATTATTAGTTTGTTTTTATATTATAACTATTGAATTTTTCAATAAAAGTTTTTTATAATAAATTTTATAAAAATATTAAAAATTTATTTAATATTCTTATTGTTTACATTGTCTACATAGTCTAAAGTAAAACTTTTTCAAAGTTTACTTTACATACTTTACACGTAGACAATTAAATTGTTTACTCCGACGTAGTCTACGCGCCCATCACTGTTCATTTACCAACAGCTTATGGACAAACAAAAACGGTCGTTTTGTAGATATACATTTTGGGACGATCTTTTGAACAAACCAAAAATGAATGTTTTATAAATGTACTTTATAAACGGTTTTCGGACGAATTAAATATGGACGTTTTGTAGATGTTTATTTATGAACGGTTTATAGACAAATAAAAATGTGCGTTTTATAGATGTACCGAAGTAACATAAATACGTCCAGTGGACGTCCATTGTACGTCTTTTTTGGTCTAAGCGATTGGCCAGAGACTGTCCATTCGGCGTACATCGGACGTTTAATGGACGTTTTTAGAACGTCCTGAGTTCACTAATTTGGACCATTTCTAGACCATCCAGTGCCGGACGGTCCCTGGACGTCTTATGGACAACTTATGTACGGTTTATGGACGTACTTGGACCAAATCATACTCTCGGTCTTAAAACGGACGGTTTATGGACCCTTAATGGACAACTTATAGATGTTTTTAGAACGTCCAGTCGGGATGAAAAAAGTATACTTATGCTGGCGACAGTACGACCCGTTGCGCACGATTAAATCTTAAAAAATATACCTGCTAAAATCAAACTTCATGATCAAACTTTATCTGTTAATAAATCTCGTCAAAAGATGCTAAAAAACCAAACTTGCCTTATACAGATATTGGTAGTTAACCAGGTATAAAACATTCAAATTTGGAGCTATTTTATTTAAAAAATATTAATAAATATATATATATGTATTTATGAAAATTGAAAGTTTATTATGTTTTTATCTAGAATAAAATTTTTCAGAAAAAATTCTCTGGAATTACTTATGTTATCATCTTCGAACTATCCTTAGGGGGATTAGAAACTCTCGCAGGTATAGATGATGGGTCGAGTCTGCAAGTTTGGCTTAACATTTCTGCATATTAATTTCTTTATTACGTTTCTCACTAAAATCAACCTAAAAAGTGTTTTGTAAAGAATCTCTAACATAAAACTTGGTAAGAATTCAAAAAAACGTTAATTTCAAAAGTTTTTGTTTCTATTGTAAGTACATACCTACTTTTATAGTTTAAAAAGAAACGCAGCTTAAATTTGACCAATAAAAAATAATAACATAAAGCAAAACTGTGAAGAATTAAGTCACATAGTTGTAAACAATTGAATATTTTTCATAGCAGTCAAGTCTGTCAGTGATTGGTCACACAATGACAATGGCATCGCACAATACACAAAAACAAAAAAAAATCATAAATTAAATTTATTTAAGTACAAAACGATTTCAAAAAACAAATTACAATAAATGTTCAAAATGGCGACCATTTGCTTGTATTGTAAACAATTTCGAGCCCGTCGTCGTAGAGTTACGAAGTGAATTAAAAATTTCTAAATTCTCGATTTAAAAAGTTAATACCTACAAACCGATCAATAAATGATTTTAATTTTATATGTCTTTAGTAAGTCCTGTCAATTTATTTATTAACCGATTGTACAAAATAATATTTTGTTTATATATTTTTTTACGGTTGACTACCGATTATTAGCTTTTTCTTGGAATTTCTATAAGCGCTTAAACACGCAGGGTAAACTTTCCCTTATGAGAGATGGGGATGTTAAAGTTATAAAGTAAACTGGTTGTTCATGCTGGTTGCTGGTTCTATTCGATTTTGTTGTCTTCGTGAAAGCAGTCGATGAAATTACGGCGCTTGAAAATTTTTTAGACTCTGAAGAAAATTTTTCTCAAAGGGTAAGAAATGTAAAAATAAAATACAAATGTTGTACATTTGTAAAACATTTTTTATTACAGGTCAAAAATTTGTCGATCCTGGGAGGTGATTCTTTTTGTGAGAGTTCGAAAAAAATGTTAATGCGCCTCATGACCGACGATGTGACTCAAAATTTCAATTCTACTGGAAAAGGATTAAAGAAACCATTTCGGGATACGAGCACCAAAATTAAAAGTTCATCAAAATTGATGACTTGTTAATCTCTCATTAATGTATTTTTAGCCAATCAGAGCATGATATTTTCATTTAATCAGAGTTTAATCGTCCGTCAAATTTGATTGACGTTTGTGCAACCAAGGATAAATGTGTTCTTTTGATTTAAAGAGTTGAATATTAATGACGGTAACTTATTATTACCTATATACACAAATACACACAACAATAATTCGATAAATAAATAACTCAATATTTACACATTAATAACGCTTACGATTTAATAACATTGCATCTAATAAACCGCTTATTCTTCAATCGATTGTCTGGTTCTAGATAAGTCGGTTATGGTCTTCGCGCCGCTTATATAATAACGTCGCCTTCGCTTTTCAAAATTACCTAAAAGATTTCTGGTAACCAGTCAATGACCGTGACAAAAATTTCTCAGATTAGCGCGCTATAGTGCAATTGATAATTCTAAAAGTATTCGGCATCTCTCTGGACTAGTTTGTAACAATATAGATTAAGTGGAATGTCTTTCAAACATTTCTATTTTGTCAATTTTTTGACATAGAAGAACTTTACTCTCTAACCCTACAAAAAACATTCTTCATTTCAGCACTCTCCTCGGGATACGCCATAACACGCTTTTTTCCCAAACGTATTGTTTTTGAACTTTTGAAGAGTCATGCATCATCGACTTGAAATAAACGAATTATTAGTTTTGGATGTTTATTTTGATATCTGTTTTGGTATTGGTTACGTTGGTACTTGACCTTTTGTGGTTAGCACCAGAACCAAAGCTGTGGTTAATATCATTTTATTGCTAGAAAAGATTTAAATTAGGCTCAAATTTTATTTAATAAATTTAACAAATGGTAAAATAAAATTCTCAAAAAGCTAAACTATTAATTTTTTATTCAAATAATGCTTCTTTTTTTGCACAGATTTTAATGCAAGGAACATCATTAAAACTGCATCTTATTTTTTAGATTAATAAAAATTTTGTATCCAATTTTTTTTATTGCTCTACATTATTGTCTAGCTCACTATACACAATTTGTTTTAAACGAACCTACAAATAAAAGTCTATTATTGTAAAATCAGTACTTCTATGTGGGCATAAAATGCTACCACCCCTTAATATCCAGTTATCATGTAACTCTGTATTGAGCCACTGGCAAACAATGCAAGCATAATAAGCCGAGCACTCATTGTGCTGAAAAAACATTTCTATTTGGTACTTTAACGGCAATTTATCCAGTTTATCAGCTAAAAAATTTTGCAACATTTTCAAATACGAATTACGGTTTAAATTTTGATCAAAAAAATATAGGCCAATAATGCCCTAGTACGAAACTGCACACCTCACATCAACTTTTTTTAAATATTGTCTGTGACAATAAATCTTGAAGTTTGAATTCGTCTCACTCCAATATCGGTAATATTGCGATGAAACGACTTCGTTAGTTGAAAAGATTGATTTATCGCAGAACATAATTTGTTTATAAAAACTTCAATTTTTCAAAACTCTGTAAGTCATTTCTAAACAAGAATCTAGAAGTTTTTTATCATCATTTTTTAAAGTTTGCTTAAATTGCAGTTTAAATGGTAAAATTTTGTTTATTTTTAAGATTTTTTGTAAATGAGATTTATCTATCTCAATATGTAATGCCCTCCTTCTTAAAGACAACCTTGAAGCTTCACTTGTAAAGTCAAGTCTAAATTTTGAAAAGAATGATATTATTTCGTGAAGCGATTGAGTTAAATAAAAAATAATTTGTGTTTTGAGGGTTTGAAAACAATCAGGGCAAACCAACAAGAGTGAAATTTTCTAAGAAATAAAAAAAAAGAATTTTCTTCTTCTTTTAAAGTCGATCCGGAGACATAGGTATCTACTGTATAAATTTTACTGTTTCATTATTTTAGTAAAACTACATATATTCCAAAGAACATTTATTTGTGGTTACTGTATATCTACTAATTATTATTACTCTTGCATTTTATAAAAAAAATAATAAAAATTTTGATGTTTTTTTGAGTCACACATGTTAACTGTGAAAACTGAAAAGTCAAAGAGTCTAAAAGTAAATAAATGTAGAGAAATCTAATAAATTTTCAACTGTTTGCCCATTCACTGATATAAAACGCAAAACTAAAAAGTTTTTTCTTTTCTCTTGAGTTATGTTTAAAAGTTTTTATAATTAAATCTAGTTTATTTTTGTAGTACTGTATGACAATAACAGAAAAATGACAAAATGCATTCATTCCTTGTTCCATTTTCTTAGCTTGCCACAGGTTGATGGTTCAGAAACAAGGCAAATATTTACTTTCATGAAGAATAAACAATTCGCTGTAACCTTACCTTGAATCAACAAAATTAAAACCTTTTTACTATATTTCGGCAAAAATTACAGCGCAGATAATAATTAAAAAAGCTATATTTGCGACAATTCGCTGAAGTTCAACCCACATTCACCATCACGAACAATTTGAGCAAAGATTTATTTTATTTAAGCTTTTTCTTTTAGTACATTGTTTGCAAATTAAAATCAACATTTTGTCTTTGTGCGAAAATAAGAATAAAAGAGTTTTATAATTTATTACACCATAACTTGTTAGTAATACAAACAAAAAGTGAAACGAATGTTTAAAAATATAAATTTTTTAGTTGGTTTAAAAATAGTTTGTTCAAGACGCTGCACGAAGGACGAAAATGTTTCAATAAGTATTTAAGTACAGAAATACGAGTTTTGCAAAATAGATACGGACCAGAAGATTTAATGAGGGTCATTAGCGCTCAGTTTCAATAGTCAGAAAGAAGAATTGACGCCTAACGGAAATTTGATTGCGAACAATGCAGAAGTTAAAGAAGAGAAACATTTACTTGAACTGAAATTAAGTTTTTGCACTTATACGGAACTATTAAAACTTAAAAATTACTACTAATTTGTAAATGTATTTTGATAATTATTTTGAATGACCTGTTTTATCAGAGATGACTTTATACTACAACTCCTTGTAAAAAACGAAGAGTTGTAAATTGAGAAATAATTAACAAATTTGAAAATAACGATAAGAACACCTGATAGTTTAGTTTTCACCATGTTTTATACTATTTACTAAAAATTTCAGACTATTAAAAACTAAAACCTCAGTTCTGTTGAGCACCAAAATTAAATTTTGATAAAATAATGAGAAGACCGAAACTAGTTTGATTTTGCTTCGAAAAAATTTTTAAAAACATTTATGATTGTAAGCGTCAACTTTCCAAATTCCTTGTTATCTATTTTAGAAAAAAAATTCGTGTAAAAAATATAAAATAAAAAATTTTGCTTCATAATGCATTTGAGAAACTGCTCTAAAAATAATTTTTCTATTAACAATTTAATAACGTTCCTCAGCCAGCAAGATTTGAATTCAAAGTCATGACTCAATCAAGGATAAATAATAAAAATTCGCTTGAATTTTAAGTAAAAAAATATTTAACATAGACCAACTCTGTTTATTATTCAAAGATCTAAAAGAGATTCATATATTACAAGCAATATAATCCGAATGTTAACCGTTTCTTATCCCTTTTTGAATCGTGTTTGATGAATTCTTTAGTAAGAGTTTGATTATACTGCTCTTATATGAACCATCCAATAACTCAGCTTGAAATAAATCCCTCAAGACGATTCCGTTGAAAAGAACGTATCTAATGTTGTACAAATCCACCAAATTGATTTCGACATCAGTTTCTTACTTGTTCGAACAAAACTTTTCAAGTTAGGTTAATACTCACAAAAGGCAAGTGAACAACCATGCTTGAAAGACACAACTTACCTTAAAACATTTTATAGAATTCCTGAAATTAATACGATCACAAGTATTTCTCGCAACTTTTCCGTTTCAGCAGCAGCACAGGATCCTTGCGTTCAGCATGAAAACGCGCGAATAACTGAAGTCGAGGATGCAAAGCTGCGCTTGCTATCATCGCACGGATATCGATGACGTAGGAAAAACAATTTTCTTCAATCCATTTTCACTACTTACAATACAAATAAATTGTTTCTAAATAAACCAATTTGATTCAATTTACATATCTAATGAATCAAAGTAGTTTCATTAACTAAAAATATAGGAAGATAAACACCGACAAGGATAAAGATCTGTTTCGAAAATCATTAATCTCAAAATAACTTACCGTATTTTTTGAGATTAGTTGAATTTAGTTTTGCGTGTTCGTTCGACAAGGAAATGGTTAAATGAAATCGTAAACGAATTATCATTTAGTCTATTTATAGAAAAGGTAACAGTTGCTCTTCCGCATTAGGTTTCCTATATTAAATTAATGTAATAATAGTAGTCAGTAAAGTTGACTAACAATTATAATGTTATAATGATTTTGCTTTTGTTATCATTTGAATGATAGTTTGAAAGAAGTTGATTAAAAAGAAAATTTTAAAAATATGTAATATTTTAATTTTTTAAATCTGAACAACTGATTCATTGTACCTAGTTTTTATTTAGAAAGCCAAATTTGTATAATTTTATATTTAAATTTTGATTCTACTATTAAAATTAAATTATTGAATGCACAGTAGAGTCACAATAAAACAAGTTAAAAAAATGCATTTAACTAGGCCACTTTATATAGCGACTCTACATAAAAGCATGTATTTATTAATAAATAACTCTGTACAAAGTACGGAATAAAATTCATATTATCCAAGTTAATTTTTTTCGGAAAACGTCAAAACAGGTTGATTTTATTTTTTTCACTTATTCCAATTTTTTTTGCAAACCGGTTGTTTGCTGTAACGTAATCGATTATTTTTTTAGGTAGTAACCTCTATTTTTGGTATTGAAAATCAAAACTACTTTTTTTCTGATTACAACAGTCTAACATTTATAAAGTCTAAAATAAACACTTCAAGTAATTTAAACAATTTAAATGTTTAATTAAATTTTTTAAAATAAACGCAATTTTTAACAAAATTATGAATAAACTGATTGTTTAAATTAAAGTTTTTTGTTTCTAGGTAATAATATAACCAATTTTCGAAATCTGTTAACACATTATTTCTCATTATTGGACTAAGTAAGTGGTTTCTTTCTTTTAAATCTCTTGGTTTTGTTGCAAATACTTTTGATTTTAAGTAGCCCCACAAAAAACTGCAATGGATTTAGCTCAAAAAAGACATAATTGCCCATATGGGTCGAAAAAAAATCTGCAATGGATGAGAGAAACTCATACTGAACAACTACAAAAATTGAATGTTTGATGTGGTTTTGTCAAATCACATTTTAGAACCGTATTTGTTTGACTTTTTATTAATTTGACAAGTTAATTTTAATGTCCTTTGCGACACTTAGTACCAGCATTAGCGGAACTTTTCCTAATAAAGATGGTCTAGACATACCAGCAGCTAATGTATGTTTTCAACAAGACGGTGCACTTCCACACTACGCTCGTAGTGTCAGATTATTTAGATAATGTTTTGCCAGTTTTTTTAAAAGCGCTACTTAAAGGCAAAAGTTTTTGCAACAAAACCGAGAAATTTCGAGAATTTCAGAAAAAAAATTAGAAATTAGTGCCGCTTAATTAGTCAAAAAATAAAAATCAATGTGCTTCGAAAATTGGGTGTATTATTATTGCCAAGAGACAGTATTAGTGGAGTGCCGTAAAGTTTATACCTCGGAACCTGTGTTTACTAAACGCCGGATTCTTATAACACTTTTTGGAATGTTTTTTCAACAGTAAGTACTAAAATGTTTACCTATTTATTTTTACCGATCTGAATTTTTTAATTATTAAAATAAATAATTATCAATTATCAATTATTCGGAATTTTAATTTATTTTTTTATTAAAGTTTAAAATTATTTTTGCTTAAAGTTAGATTTTACATCGGAAAACCATTACAAACCTGTCTATGGAGCTTCAAGGGGCTCAGAAAAAAAGGTAAGAAAAGGGAGGGGATTATGTACAGTGAGAACCATTTGTATGAAATAACTTCGATAAAAATTCAGAAATATGTTTTTCAGGAGAACGCTTAAACACGTACTTTCTTATTTTTTAATGCGCATTTTTTGACAAAAAAATTGAATATACAGGTGTCCCAACATCGAGATATAACCTACTACTTTAAAATTTTAAATAGAAATCCTAATTTTTTTTAACATACCTGAATTTTACGTTTAATTTTGCGTATTTTTATGTAGCGCACACTATGTCGATTTTTAGTTCTTTTTGAAGAAAAGGCGTGAACTATTTGAAACAAATGAAATTGATAAAAATTCAAGAATTTGTATTTTAGGAAAACGCTTAGAGTCATATCCCGTTATTTTTCAACCCACATTTTTTGACAAAAAAAAATGGATATACAGAGTGTCCCAAAATTAAGATACGATCCTCAACTTTAATTTTAAATTTTAATTAAAAACTCAATTTTTTAGCATATTTGAATTTTACGTATAAATCCCTGAATTTTTATCAAATTTATTTATGACAAATAAATCACGCCTTTTTTTCAAAAACAACTGAAAATCGACATAGTATGTGCTACAGAAAAAATACGCAAAATTATAGGTAGAATTTAAATATGCTAAAAAAATTTAAAGTTTTTATTTGAAATTTTAAAGTTGAGGGTCGTATCTCGATTATGGGACACTCTGTATATTTATTTTTTTGACAAAAAAATGTGTATTAAAAAAATAAAAAAATACGTGTTCAAGCTTTCTCCTGAAAAACAAATCCATGAATTTTTATCGAAGTTATTCCATACAAATGGTTCTCACTGTACAGGGTGTCCCATTGTATATGCATAGTGGAATTTTGAGCCTTTAGAAAACAGAAATGAATTAAAACTTCTCATTAACTATCCACTTATTGGGCGCTACAATAATCTTACAAAATATTAGCAATTTGTTAGTCCGTTTAAGAGAAAAATAGCAATTTGTGCTATAAAATTTTATTTTTATTTTTTTAAATTTTTTTCTTTTGCCTACAAATAATGCTCATATATCAGGAAGTCATCTTGCGCAATTAAAATTAATTAAATTCTATTAGTAATTGAGATATCTTTGATTAAAGAAAGACGTCACTTTAAGAAGGATATTTACGACAAATAATTGTAATACCGAAAAATGAGGGGTAGTTATTTATGATTTAGGCAGTAGATAGTTTTAACAATGGGCTCTATTTACCTAAGAATCGAAGCCGTCTATCCCAAAGCTTATAAACTTTTGTCATCATAAGTAAAGGTCTTGCCTTGCAGTTAGCTTCAATTAGTATTAGGATACCAATAAATAACGCTTCAATTTAGTTGCTTTTAAGTATTGGTTAATTTCGCGGCTATTGTTAAAGATTTTTAATTTTTGATTTTGCAAAATCACTTCTTGGCATATTACCTTTTACCAGATCAAAATGAAAAAAATAAAAAAAAATAAAAATAAAATTTTATTGCATAAATTGCTATTTTTCTCTTAAACGAACTAACAAATCGCTAATATTTTTTAAGATTATTGTAGCGCCTGATAAGTGAATGGTTAGTTAACAAATTTTATTTATTTTTCGTTTATTCTAAGGGTTCAAAATTCCACTATGCATATACGATGGGACACCCTGTACAATCGTGGGCTGGACGTAGACCAAATTCAGACTGTTAAGTTTGACATATCCATACGTAAAATAAACCTGGCATTTGCCAAGTTTGTTTCTTCAAATTTACTCCGAAGCTCACAAAATAAGGCCAAAAATGACAAAAATTACCAATTTTAACTTTGAAAATTTATTTGACTTTCTGTATATTAAATGGAAAAAGGGAGACTTTTAAAATAGTTTTTGCACATGTATTAAGTTTATTAATTAAAAAAAAATATTTTCGAATAGTGCCGTTTAGGTTTCCCACCGCTGAAAATTAACCTCTATGGACCTCTGTAACGGGATGTTGTTGGAAAACTGTAATAGTACTGGACACTGTAGAAAAATAGGGAATTTATATGCACAAAGTTCCAGATTTTTAAGACTAAATAAAAAAGTTTTTGGTTTCTCCAACTATCACAATACAGATCTTGAGCTGTGCAAGGTGAACTAAAAATTGTCTAATTTAAAAAAACAAATTTTAATTGTTAAATATAAACGTGGAATAAAAAAAAAGATATTTGTTGCTCTACTCCCTTATACCTACAGCCCCCAGACGTGGCCAAAATTGACAAAAATTTCTAAAATTTATAAATAAATCTAGAGGGCTGTGATTTTTTTATGAAGGTACTACTCTAAATTCTAGACACATTTTTATAAAAATAGTTACTCCATTTAATTAGAAAAATTAAAAAAATGCGGGTACAAAGTAGCAAAAATTACCTACTTCTACTTTGAAAATTATTTTGAACTCCTGTATATTAAATCGAAAAAAAAGACTTTAAAGATAATTTCCTAACGTGTTTAGACTTTAACAATTTGAAAAAAAATTGTTTTTGAATAATGCCGTTTAGGCTTCCTATCGCTAACACTAAACCTTCATAGTTCTCGCTAACAGAACGTTCTAGAAAGACCTTAATAATTCTGTATGCCTTAAATTAATCCGAAATTTATATCCCCACAGTTTCAAAATTTTAGGGCCATAAATAACAAAGTTCTTCTCGAACTACCTGTTAAAAATACGGATCTTGAGCTGAAATTGAGCGGAAATGGAACAAAAATTGTCCGATTTTAGATTTTTTTTTCTTAAGTGATAGATATGAATGTGAAATGAAAGAGGAAAGCAGTAGTTGCTCTGCTCCCCCACTCCTACAGCCCCTAGGTACGGCCAAAGTTGTCAAAAATTTTTATTATTTATAATTAAATCTAGACGGCTGGTTTTTTATGGGGGTACACTGTATAAATTAATATTAAAGTAACTATAAAACCATTATTTATTGTATGTATAATATTGAGATCTTGACTACAAAATTTTTTTCTTCATTTTTCTCTCATTTTTCATTTAATTGTTGTTATAAATTGTTGCAATCAAGATCGGCAAATTTTGATAAATAAATTTTTTATTTAAGCATTCTACAATGCAAGTCAAAAAGTTTTATAAAAATCCATTTAGTGAAACCGGGTTCCGAGATTTTTAAATTTTTATGAGTTATGGCACTCCACTCTATAGACAGTAGATAAAGAATAACCTTAATTTGAACATTTAGTTTAGCATGTCTGTTAAAAATTGCGTTTATTTTGGAAAATTTAATAAAACGTTTAAATAGATTAAATTACTAAAAACGTTTATTTAAAACCCTATAAATTTAAACTGTTATACTCAGAAAAAAGTAGTTTTGATTTTCAATACCAAAAATAGAGGTTGCCATTTAAAAAAACATTATTTTTAAACAGAATTTTTTAAAAGCTTTAGAAGTTTCTAAATCTGCTCACAAACCTTCTCCTCATAATTTTCCTTTTTACATTATTATTCAGACACTGATGACAAGACGCAGTACTCGAAAGCGCTTTGCCACTGTTATGTAAGAAATCTATTTGATTAAACTTGTGGCTTTAACTTAGATTTTTATTCTTGCATTATTTGTACAAAAATCACCCTACTTTGAGATCGAAAGAACGCTTTCATCAAGTTATTATTATTAATTTTTAATAATTTGGTGTGCCAAAAAATCTAATACTATATAGTAATATAGTAATGATTTACACAGATTAAACTATCGAACCTTCGCCTTTGGCTCAAACTGAAATCGAGTCTGCACATTGTAAACTTTATCCATTGCACTAAATAGTAAATAACTATTTCAACGATCTCTTGATTCGTAAATTTTTTAAAATTACTATATTGAAAAATATTACTTTTTAGAATATTTCTTATGTTTTAACCAACCTGCCCTTTAGAGACTGTCGTCTACTTACGCTTATTATAATAAACACTTAAAATTTAAGAATTTGAGATACCCAAAATATACAGAGTGTCTCAACTACAATTTGCACCTCCTCAAATCTCCGATTTCGTCCAAGTTATAAAAAAATGCTGAAACAGGCTAATTTTACCTGAAAAGGGGACCAAATTTTTTCATAGTTACAAAGTTATTACCACATTTCTCTAGCGCCTAGAACCATCCCTTTAAAAAAATTAAATAGCAAGTTAGACACATCGTTTTAAAGCTGCGAAAGCTTTAGAAGACAATAAAAATTGTCTATCCAAAAAATTTGAAGAAGTGCAAATTTTAGTTGAGACACTTTGTAGATTACCAAAAATTAAGTAATCTCTGCTAATTTGTCAAATTCTGTACTTACTAAAACCATAAATATTTTACCTAACCGTAAATAGTTAGTACAAATACCAGAAGAAAATCACGCCCTGAGTCACACTTTAGCCTAAAATTTTGCAAAATCAATTTTAGTCACGCTCGTAGACCGATTGAGAGAAATGATGTCATCGTTTTGCATAAATAGAATAAAGTCGTGTAACTTCCAAATAATTTTGAAAGCAACGTATCGATATATAAGCGGCATAAAGACAGTGAAGAGTTGTGAAATTCAAAGCAACGTCAATCCTATTACTTTGCAAATGTCGAGTTATGCATTTATTAAATTATTGTTGTGTGTATTTGTGTATGTAGTAGAAATAAATTATTCATTATTAGTCCCACTCGTTCAATTAAAAAAATTATAATTATTAAATATTATTAAAAATGCTATTCCACATGTAAAAAACTATAGTTTGTTAACAATTTTAAACTTGTCAACATCTTTTATCTTTATATATATATTCGGTTTATAGCGTCTTGTGTCGCCTTCCGATTCCCAATCTCCATTTTTTTCTGTCTAACCAATCTGCTTCGGCTAGATTTTTTTCACTCATGGCCTTGGTGATACCCTGTATCCAGTTTTTCCTCGGACGTCCTCTTCGATTTCTTCCTTCTGGTATCCATTCTAGCACTTGTTTTGGTAACCTATCTTCCCCCATGCGACGTATGTGTCCATACCATTTTAATTGTTTTTGTGCAATCTCGTCAATGACTGTTGTCTTTGTATTCATTATATTTCTTATCTCGTTCTTTCTTTTATGGTCTAATTTTGAGTGTCTGCCAGATCTTCGTAATGCATCCATTTCTGTTGCCAGTATTTTCCGTTTGTTATTTTCTGTCATAGTCCATATTTCGGCGCCATATGTTAATACACTTTTTACCACGGTGTTGTAGATGTTTAGCTTCTTTTGTTTGTCTATATTTTTTGACCAAAAAATTTCATTAAGTACTTCTATAATTTTTCTACTCTGGCCTACTCATTTTTGTATTTCTTTTTCATCTTTTTCGATTTCTTCGAACATTATTCCTAAGTACTTGTATGCTGTACATCTTTCAAATGTAGTTCCATTATCTAATAGTAAATTACCATCGTTGCTTCCTATGCCCATATACTTAGTTTTTTCTATATTTATTTCTATTCCCCAGTTTTTATATTCCTCACATAACTTTCTCGTCATATATTCTAGGTCTTCTTTTGTTTGAACTACCACTACTTGATTGTCCGCAAATTGCATAGTATAAAGAGTGGTATTGTTTAATTCAAAGCCAATTCGGCAGCATTTCTTCTTCCAATTTTTAAGGGCGTGTTCTACATATATCTTAAATAATGCTGGTAAAATGCAACAACCTTGTCTAAAGCCTTTTGATATCCGAAACCCGCTTGACAGTTTTTTGCCAATTTTTATTTGAGATCTACAGTTATTAAACATTTGTTGTACTGTTTTTGTTAATGTATTATTTATTTTTGTTTGTTCCAATGCTTCCCATAATTTGATAACTAGTACTTTATCGTACGCCTTACTCAGATCAATAAATAATAAATGTGTTTTCCTGTTTTTTGCAATTTGTTTTTCAATTATTTGTTTAATACAAATCTTTAAGACCTACAGATTTAAAACACGATTAGCCGTTCAATAAAACATGACTTTAGAGTCATGTTTTATTTTAGGAGTAATATAAAAACAGACAATTATATCTTAACGAATGTTAATGGTTGTCAATATATTGAACGTGTGCTATATATTTTAAAATGGTGGCATTAAGGGCTTTGTAGATAAAACAAACTACATTTACTGAAGGAAAAATTAAATTTCCAACTACCTAAACAAATGTTTGCCGTTAAAATCTAATTAGTAGGTTTTACCCCTTTACCTATATAATTATTGATAAAATACTTCCTAACAACTACTGTTGTTAAAAAATGCCTCTAACAGCGTACTTTCAGAAACAGAACGACCTTTCATGTATTACATTGTCAACAAAATGTTTTGTTTGTAAAACACCTGGTGTCCTGTCATAATACTAAGTTATTTGCTAAAGTTAATTTACATTTTTCTATCTAAATTTGTAAAGTGGTTGTCTTGCAACATTATGAGATTAAATATAGTAGGTTTCACATAATTAAACTGAACCAATTTAGTTTTAAAAAAATATGTTTTATGATATTAGTTGTGTACTTTATACTTATGTTGGCAATAAATGACTTGATAGCACCTTAAATTTGTTTTCTTAATTGTCTTCAAAAACAAATTAACGTCCAACGTATTATCCAGGCAGCTTTAAATCAACAATTATCAAGAAACATCAAGCATTAAACCAAGCAATCCAAGTTTCAGCATCAAAATAATCGCAAGCGTGTTAGAGGGCTGGTGAGATTTTACGACCAAGTAATTTCATTATTTTTTATTACCTCTACAGAAGCCACACAAGGCTTTCTTGTGCCACCCCTATTGTCGACCTAAATCCTCATTGGAATATTTAGAGAAAAATGCAAAAACTCAACAACTCGAAGAGAATCAAAATTGTAATAATGTTTAAGATTTTTATGCTGAAAGAAGAGAAATTTAGGCAATATAAAAATGTTCGTAAAATACACAACGAATGAAATTGGTGAGGCGCTCAAGATGAACGCTACAACGTCTGTTATTATTACAAGTGGTAAAACTTAAAAATAAATTCTCATCTCTTGAAGCTTGCCTAGAAATGAAAATTGTTTTATATTAATGCTTTATAAGTATGTATAACTGGCTTTACACTATTTACACATAAAAGACTTTGCGTGACAAGTTAATGTGTTCTATAAATAAGTTTAATGAAAAACCGTTAAAGTCATGCAAATTTTTTTATAGCAGCTAATTAAGGCAGTAAAAAGTATTTTGCTGGCATGCATTTTATAATTAATTTAAAACATTTAAGTACAAGAAAAGAGATCACAAAGCTTTGACTGTCGGTTTAAAACAATTTAGAATTGTTTTCCAAACATTTTAATCTTACTTGTTGGCAGAAGCTTTTAATAACTTAGTTAAGTGTTCTTCAACTCGATTTCAGGTTACTGCGTTCAAGTCTGTAAATAAAAAAGGACTAGGTCACTTTAAAAGCTGTAATAAAAGAGGCATTTTATTTACAAGTATTTACTTGTACATTTCTATTGTACGTATTTAATTAATGAGGCTAACCTCATAAAATTTGCATTAATAAACTCTGTTCTTTAATTGACAGTGCAAAAGTACAACTTGTAACTAAAAATAAAAACATTTTGTTTGAATTACAGAAAAACAATGAAATTTTCGTCGAAATGCCTGAAATTGACCAAGACGACAAAACACGAGAACGTTCTAATGTTCAAAGCCGTTCTTGTTTCACAAGAATCGACATCAAAGCTAAGACAAACCTTTAGAAAATTGCAGGCATTGTATTTAAAGCTAAATTAAAGTGATGCCACAATTGGGAAAAAGACCTTATGAGATTCGAGCAATATCTGAAAAGAGGATTTTCAGGTTGTATTTTCGGAAAAATGTAACCAGACAATTGGTGGAAAATACTTTATGGAAACATCAAAGCTAAGGGCAAAATGTTATTCAATAAAGACTAAAATCAGGTAATCAAAAGGGATATTACGATGTATTACTCTAGATATAAAGATGAAAGTTGTTTTATAATTAGAACAAAATTAAACGAGGGAATGGCTTTTTTAATAAACCATAAACGTTTTATCATGTTTTGATAATATAAAACTAATATAAACGTACATAAAATATCTTCGTTTCATTAGGTAATAAGAAATCAATCTGAATGTGGACGACTCAGCAGACAATAAAATTCTAAAAAAATTGACATTATCCAAAGAATGAAATTCAAAATAAGTTCTACTTCAAATGTAAATATAAATTTAAATAAAAGTAGAAAAAGATTTCAAAATTACAATTAAGAGTGTTGTAATGTAGTAATAGGGTTGTAATATAATAGCATGTTGTGGAGCGCTCATGTACAAATTGTAAATTGTGGAAAATAAAGTTTAGTATTATCTGGGCATTGTAGCCAGATTTACTCTATTTCTCACGACATGGCGCAGTCGGTAGACTGTAATTTGAACTATATAAACAAGAATAGGTTTTTAATTGTAATTGACTATTTGTCAAAATATGTATGTATTATACAAAGTAAGTTAAAAGTTTATTTTATTTTTTCTCAAAAACTAATTATTACATTAACTTGAGAGTTGCCATTAAAAACTTTGTTTTTTTTACGCATGTAAATTTTTTCAAAATTTATTAAATATTCTTTCTAATAAATATTAATTAGTTAAAAAAATATAAAATCTACTTTATTTCCAATGTCATTCTAAATGACATGATGTTGAAATATTGTTTTGTAAAAAAATATTTTTAAAAAAATGTAGAAAACTGCAAAAAATAATAAAGTTTATTTATTATGAAGACCTATTTTAAAACAGCATTGCCGGGTTACCCGACAATAGGTTAGACATCTTATATACTATAAGATGTTATAGTATACTGTTATATATTTTAGGTGATTTTAGGATAAATCAGACACGAATGGTGTTTTTCGGTTTTTATTTATTGGCCGACGTTTCGCTTTTTTTCCAGGCTTTTTTAAGACTAATAAATTAGGAAACTGTTTGCACACATGTTTTGCAGAGAAAAAACCATTTTTGGGCAACTAGGAAAGAAATCTGATGATTCTTGCAGAATAAATTGGAAAAACAAGTATAGCATTGAGAAAAATAAAAAAAATATTTTGAAATTATATCCTAAATATTATAGAAAAGCACATCTCTTTCAACTATGCAAAAAACATTTTTAATGTCACCTTAAACAACACTATAAAAGTAAAAACCGGCGTTTTTAGCAAAATATGTTCTGGTAGTATAAATTGCTGCTTAGCAGCCACTCTAACATTAAAAAAATACTTGGAAAGTAGACTAGGACAATAAAAAACTGTGCTATACAGCTAAAGTTTCAAGTTTATTGGGGTTCTTTATAACTATTGTCCAAAAAAGTTAGTCATGGTATCAAACTATTGGAAGGTCGGTGGTCACCAAAAAATGAGAGAATAACTTGGCGTTTATGTTACACCACCTTGATATAATTAATTTAAATAATAGATGTACTACATACAGACTGTCCCGACGGTTTAAAAAAGCTCTATAAGTTGTTTATGCTAAAAGATAAACTCCGTCCATCGATATTCTAAAACGACTTCTAAATTACTAGTTAACATTTTGGGCCGTTTACGATAGTTTCATTGTTCGTGGATTGTCTACCTATTCTGCAATAAACTCTCAAAGGTTAGGTTTTTAAAATTTGAATGGGTTGTTTACCACTTTTGCGATAATCTTTATTAAACGGATAATAAACCACTTAAAGAATCGAAATGTTGTTTTGGAATATCGATGGACGGAGTTTACTTACATTTTCTTTTTTTTAGATTATAGTTGCAGTTCTGCTGCACATTTTAAAAATATTGCGGCTTAATACAAAGTGTCCCAATAATAAAAAAACACTAAAGTTATGTTTTTTTCAAATAGAATCTACCTAGTACTCGTATAGACAGACAGTGTGCCATCTAACGAAGGGTGCTGGAAGGCAGCGAGAGTTGGTATAATTCATCATAAATTCGTTTGATATAAACAAGTTTTCCCACCCGTTCTAATCGAGCACAACGCTCTGAGATACGCTGTACTGATGAGGAGCAAAAACCCCGAAACCGGTATACAGCTTCTCGACGTTGTTGCTCGATTTGAATACCTTTGCTAGAATCTACTTAATTTGATTTTATTTTTGAATTTTATGTTAAATTACAAATAACTTTTATAAAGATTGTTTTTGTTTATCTGTTATCAATTTTGATTTGTAGCGTTTTCTTTACCAGAATTTTTAAAATGCAGGGGTTTATCTAAATATTTGTACTTTCTAAATGCTTGCACACAAGTTAAAGTAAGTAACGCCGTTTAATTCCTGAAGGTTTGCCGCATCTTTTAAATGTTTACTCAACAACCTGCTCAGTGGCATGTGCCTATTGCATTTTTTTTAAACATGACAAATTAAAAATGTCAATAACTCATTTTTTTCAATTAGCACTCTTTACTTATTATTGTATCAATTAAAAAATTTTTTGACATATTTTAAAGGAAAAAAAAAGGTATTTTTGTGATTTTATAGTCTTTGAGCCAATAAAATATTACGATCCGCTTCATCAAGACTGTATACTATGTAAATAAGTTCTTGTCGAGTAAATTTATTTTAGGACATATAATCTTTATAATAAAATTGATAGATTGTAACAATAGAAAAAGTCCACTCAATTTTTATTGTTTAAAACAGAAAAGTTTATCGAAATTTAGTTAATTTAAAATAGCAATTTAGAATTTTACAGTAGATTATACTAACTTTTTATTAATAGAAAGCTTGTCAACAGACCTTTTGATTGGTACAATAATAAATAAAAAGTGTCATTTAAAAAAATAAGTTTTTGACATTTTTAATTTGTCATGTTTAAAATATCGCAGTAGGCACATGCCATTAAACAGGTTGTTGAGTAAACATTTAGAAAATGCAGCAAACATTTAAAAATCAAACAGCGTTACTTGCTTTAACTTGTGTGCAAGCATCTAGAAGGTACGAATTTTTAGACAAACCCTTGCATTTTAAGAATTCTAGTAAAAAAAGCGTCACAAATTAAAATTGATTACAGATAAATAAAAACAACTTTTAGAACAGTTATTTGTAATTTAGCATAGAATTCAAAAATAAAATTAAACTGAGTAAATTCTATTTAAAAAAAAATAACTTTAGTGTTTTTTTAATATTGGGCCACTCTATAAATAAACCGCAATATTTTTCAAATGTGCAGCAGAAAAGCAACCATTATCTAAAAAAAAAAGAAAAAATCAAAATCTTTTAAAATAAACAAGTTATAGAGGTTTTTCGCACCGTTGGGACACCCTGTATGTATCATAATAGTTACTTTAACTTTAAATTAAATAGGTTTGAAGTAATTAGCAAACTTTCCTAAAATACGACGACAATCAAGTTTTAATATCAAACGACAAAAGGCACAACCAACAGCGATTGGACGAATACTATCCTTGTTTTTAAATAAGACATATAGAAATGTTTTATACAAAAAAAGTATTTTTACAATTTCCTTTGACAAACAACACAAACTTACAAAAGCTGATTTTTTTATTATTAACTTTTTAAATATTGCAGAATTGGTGGATGCGCCGGGACAAACTATTTTTAAACATGGTATATATGAGCGCAAGCAAAAAAAAAACAAACACCAAGTAATCTATTATAAAATAGTGTAGTTTGTTCTAGTATGTTTGGTGTAGTCTGGTGTGGTTTGACTTAGTTATGTTCTGTGATTTAGTGTATGGTCTGAAGTTGTCTAGCATGGTTTGGATAACAATTGTGTCAAAAGTAATGTTCATTTTTTTGCTCGCTACTATACATAGATAAAAAAAATAATTGCTACTTTCCCGTTTTCACATAGTTAACACGTTTTGCTCCATTTATGATCAGTGCCACCAAGTACCAAAAAAAATCTAAAAAAATTTTAAAAATTTGGCGCCACTTTTAAAATATTACACTATTTATGTTTTCAAATTTATTTTCGCTTTAAACTAGAATTTACTACTTTATAGTAAACAAGTTTTGAATGAAACACATATGCTTAAAACGTTTTATTACGAAAAACCTACATTTAGCAAAATATGATACAATTATGATATTAAATTGCAAATCTAACTGTGAAAATTACAAAATTGTAGACTAAAATTTGTAGACTAATATTTTATACATTTTGGGTATATAAAGCCTTATTTAAGACAAGAATATAATCCAGTGCTAATAGATCAACATAATATGTAGTTATTTATGTATTAAAGGCGTAATCAAGAGGGTTATGGCACGAAGGAACGTTTAAAGCCCGACGTAGGTAGGCTTTTAATTTTTTAAGGGCTATTAGTGACAATTACACTTGTAATACATACAATGTTTTATTTTATTTTGAATTGTTTTAATTTTTCAAATCAAAAAAAATATTTAAAAATTCGGTATTTTTTTAAACTGTGAAAAAAACCCAGATTAACTAGTTGACTATCTTGCCAGAATACGGTATGTTGTTATTTTCTGTTTTGCGATTTTTCAAAATAGAAACTGATAAAAACGTGTATTCTAGAGAAATGTTACAACAGGTAAAAACTCAAAATTTAAGAAAAAGTTGTGTCACGCTTCATGCGTTTGTAGTGTTTAACAGTTTTTAAAATAGATCATGATTTTATGATAATTGTTATTTAATGTAAAAAGTGACGACAAAAATATTATTATAGTTTTCGTTTTGTCTACAAAAAGAAAAGTTGTTTTAGCGGTTGGTCCAATTCTTTTAATAGATAAAATAAAAGAATACGTGTTTGGGTAAAAAAATGGTTATAAAAACGAGAGCATCTACATTTACTAAAATGTTTGGAATCATACGAGCCACATAACGTTATAAATTATCTTAGAATAAAGTACGACATATTTCACAAATTATTAGCTATAACAAAACCTCTCACTAAAAGGCACTCTTAAGATTTTTTGCACAGATAGACTTTGTTCATCTTGGTACAACCAGCTTTGTTCTCAGGCTATAAACGACATCTTAGAAATAATAATGCACTTCTCTTCCTTAATATATAAATAACTATTTTACTCAAAAAGATCACATAGGTGTTGGGTCAAGTCATGCATAATGACATTCAACTGAACTAGTACGTTTAATCTTATCTCATTTAGTACTTACTATTATTGTTGTAAACGCGCCCAATTTGGCGCCCATAAGTTCTTCATCATAAATTATCCTCTTGGGGTTTGTTTGTTTGTTTTTTTTGCTTTTAATAACAAAATTTACTATTTTTACACGAAATATACTAAAACTGTAATTTAGTTAGTGTTTTTAATTTATGACGTACATTATGTAACTCTTTATACACTCCGCACTAAAATTATTGCAAATTTTAGGTATAATTTTATAGCGCCCAAAAACTATCTGCCTTGATAAAATTTTTGTACAATTTCAAGATTGATAACTTCGTTTGTTTCCTTGTTTTGGGGAGTTAGTTTCAAAAACAACGTAAATCGAAAGTGTGTACATTGATACATTTGTGATTTTATGGTCCCGTTTTAAACTGTATCACTCATACACAGTCAATATAGATGCTAATCAGAACCCTCGTCAAAATTTAACCTATGTAAAAGTGGTTCGCGACATCACATTGTTGCAGGACGGTCGCAGTCAAAGATACGTCGCACAAGTACTCAACGTCAATCAATCCACAATCAACAGGACATTATTAAGATTCAATGAAATAGGGAAGTACAACAGAAGACCTAGACAGGATCGTAACAGGGTTACTTCACTGGTAGACGATCGTTTTCTTAGACTGACCGCTCTACGTTTGCGACATTGTACAGCCAGAACGTTACAAGCCGAGCTTCTTGCTGCTTGAAATGTTCGAATTTCTGTACAGACAATAAGAAATCGTCTTTGTAAAAATAAATTGCGTCCCCATGTACCCGCTTCAAAACCTTTGCTCACCAGAAAACATCGGGTTGCACGATTACAGTTTGCCCAAGAACACCTTGAATGGCAAATTGAAGACTGGAGGCGTGTACTTTTTTCTGATGAGCCGCGTTTTTGCTTATTCTCTTCAGATCGTCGTGTACCTTCATATCGGAGACCTGGAGGAAAAACGCTATGAACAGTGTACGTTTCGACATACAGTTCAGTTTGTAGGTGGTTCTGTTATGATATGGGGAGACATCTCTTTGGAGGGCCCCTACGGAATTAGTGCCTCTGTTTAACAGAAGTCTTACAGCTGCGAGGTATATCACCAAAATTTTAGAACTCCATGTTATGCCTTACGGCCCATTTTTCGGAAAAAATTTTGTGTTTATGCACGACAATGCTCGTCCGCATCGTGCAGGCATATGTCAAAATTATCTCCAGGAGGTCGGGATATCTACTATGGAATGGCCAGCGAGAAATCCCGACCTCAATCTTATCGAAAACGTGTGGAACCAACGAGAGAGGCAGTTACGGCAACGTAAAGTGCTTCCACAAAACCTGAACGACTTGCAACAGGCACTGGTTGAAGAATAGAATTTTATTGACCAGAATTACATTGTGGGTCTTATTCAAAGTATGCCACGTAGGCTGCAAGTTGTTATAAGAGCAAGGGGCGGTAATATTTGTTATTAGATATATTCTGCTTTGTTTTAAAAATGTAATTGTAAATATTGATTTTTACACTTTATGGAATTTATACGTTATTTTTTAATTGACAAATAGAACTTGGAATTATTTTGTCGTATTTGATCTTTATTATCTAATATTACTGTAAAAAATATACTATAGAATCTACTTTACTCTGCAGTGTTTTATAAGAATAAGACTGATGCGATAGTTTCTGTGCGGAGTGTAGTTATTTTTTTTATTAAAACTTATTATTTTATTTAATCATTATTATTTTTGGTATAACCTCACACACCTATTCAATAACTATCACAGAATAATCAGTCTTATTAATAAAGAATAAATAAAACTTCTGAAACGTCGTCTGATAGCCAGAAAAGTTTTTCTTGTTCACTTTTTTATAACTCTTCTGCAAAATATCGTCATATAATATTTCAAGTACTCAACAAAAAATATTTTTCGAATTTTAGAAAGTTATTAAACTCTCTTAGAATCTCTTAAAGTTTTTGTTTTTAGTAAGTTACTTCATGCTTATCGATTTATATTAACTGTCAAAACCCAGTGTGCAGTCACGATTGCATTTTGATAGATACGAGTATGATAATGAGGATTACAGAGACATGTTCGTCTCATTTGTAACAGCTGTTTCAAATTTCCTTGCTTGAATTTGACCAAATGTGCAGAAAACGTTATTCTGCCGATTTCCATAAACCTGAAAACAGATTAGTTAAGTATTATACCTAAAAAATATATCACATAAGACAACGAGTCTGATGACAAATCACATTTAAATTTACTCTACAACTTTTAAGAAGATACACGTTACTTATATGAACAGTTTTTTGGGTGCATTTAAAGTTTGTCAAGCTTGGAGCTTTATTATGTAAATCACTTTGTGTGGCTATAACATACTTAATATATGGCTTCCATTTTTAATATATATATCAACATGACTTAATTAAATATTTTGCGAAGGCAAAACGTTTTTTATGTTAATTTTAAAAGAAAAATAAAAAACATATGACAATTTTTTTTTATTTTATAAGGCTAGGGAGATATATTTAAAAATTAAGCCATATATATTAGTTCATTCCCAGTCTTTTCGGTAAAGAGTTCCGATAAGACGATTATAAAGATTGTGAAGTAAAAAATCATTTGTTATGTAGGTATATAAGTTTTATTTCAAGTGTAATTGTTATTGATCAAAATAGACCTATGTGAATGATGTGATGTGATATCAAAGAAGGTTTTATTTACATTAAAGGAATATACACATAAGCCTAGATATTTTATTAGATTTTACAATATACGTAAATATAATCTATTATTCATTGTCACACCAACCTGATAGGCTTGCACAAACATGTCATTGTACTATTTTAATAAAAGTAAGTGCATCAATACCAATAGTTTTCTCCTCGTTTTGTTTCTTGTCCTACTGAATTATTCAATCAGGTGTATTTCTAAAGAGCATGAACAGTAGATACTTAGCTAGTTAGTTAGATAAACATACCGCATGACTTTTTTTGCTTTCCTATTAAATGAACACAAAAATCCATCCAATCTAAATATGTAGTCATTTATTTATTTCGTATTTATTGTGAAACTATAGATAACGGGTAATAACATATCTTGGTTTAGTAACTTTTTTTACGTTATCATAATATTGCTACTGCTTATAATGTAAATAATTCATGTATATTTAGTTATGTAACAAATAAATAATCATTATCATTCATTTATTAATTTTTTTTTGACAATGGAATGTAAATTGTAACAAGCGTTTATTTAAAAAAGTTTTTAAAAGTGCAATGACAAAACAAAACCATTTTGAAGTATTTCAAATATATTAAAAATATATTTATAAATATTCGAGAAGCTATTTCGTGTTTTCTGGTCAAGTTATAAAAACAGACTGTCTACAAATTGGTATATGTTTTTGCATTTTACTAAAAATACATTTAATCATATCTTATTTGTAACTTTTGCAATTTTATCAAATATACAAGATAAGTTTGTATAAATATCGTAAATTAATTTTAAACTGCTTAAACATTTCATTCAATTTTCAATAATTTTTTATATTTATTTTGACATAAATGTGACAGGATAAAGTAATACGATCTACATAAATAAGTAAATTTAAAAAATTATCTTGATGACAGGTGTTAAATCAAATCGGTTTTTTTTTGACAAAATTTAAGTAAATTTTGATAGGCAGCAAAAAAATGTAATAAGCCGCTTGCCTCAAATGTTAACACGTCTTTACATTTCTTTTTACTTAAACAACTATTATGTTTCGTCAGATCGATAAGCACATGCTACAAAATATAACTGGTCAGTAAACAGTTACAGAAAGTGCAATGTTTAAAGTTTACTCGGTGGTCGAATGTTTTGTTCTGCACAAAATACGAATAGAGTAGATATGGGGTTTCAAGACCCATAAAACCCACAAAATTATTACAAAATATTTCTAGTTAATTTCTAATAATACAACTTGTAAAATTATTTAATAGTAGTATACAAGGAACTAAATGTATATCAAGGAACTAAAGTCTATCATTTAATCCCGAGAGTAAAAGCCTGAGGGCTCTAATAATTCGAGGTATTAAGGCGCTTTAGTCCTAAAGTATATACTCTTTTTTTTACTTTCGGGACTACAGTTTTTTTATAAATAAAATAAATCATAATAGAAATAAATATGTTTATTATTTCAAACGACTGTTATTCTCTCAGTTTTTTTTATCCCTCTGTGCATCTTCTATGTAATACATATTTTAAATTATTCCGAATTTTTTCATATTTTAAATCTCAAAAGATTTTAAACGACAGTTTTAAATCCTAAGCAATTTTAAAAGTCATTTACTAAGTCAAGTACTAAAAGATTTTAAATGTTATTACAAGTCCCTCGAGACTAAAAGTAGCACTCGAATCCTTAATAAGAACAAGTGTAAAAACGAATTTTTGTTGGCCATTACTAGTCATTAAAAATTAAACAGTGCCCTATAGTTTTCCTTTTATCTCTACACAATGTACACACTCTCACACAATCCTTTCTCTAAAATTCATTAATATCTTTTCTGTCATTTTCACACCGACATTTTTCAATAATTTTTTTGTTTTAATTTTTGATTTGGTTTAATTGTTTTTATTGTTTGTCAGTGATTATCTACATGTATTTTTAATTGTATTTTAATTTTTTAATGCTTGCTTCTTTTTTCTAGCTGTCCTTTTCTAAGTCTCCTTGCTTTAATCCTTCTTCTATTTTTTTAATCACATTTTATTATTTATTCTAGTTCTGCGCTTGCATACCAGTTTTTATTATAGTACTCCTTTTTTCTCTTTCTATCACTTTACTCTCGTTTTTAATTTTGATCTAATACTGTTGTAATTTTATAAAATCTTGTATTTCTGTTTTATACTACTTACTTTTTCTTTAAATCTAACCATTTCTTTACCTACTTTTACAATTAGATTTTTTAGTCTTCTCTATTATCCTGTACTTTGGCGTCTGACTGTTTAATCCTAATACCTACCTAATATGTTTTTCTTGTACTTTTTCAATCTCTACATATTTTTTCCATTTTCACAACTCTGCCCCATATACATTATAATGCTTTTTTACTAAACCATTAAACATCATCATTCTTTTCTTTCCCGGTCTACTCAAATTCCCGTTCTGTCAAACTTAACACGAATCCTAAAGCCTTATTTACTTTTTTAATTGTATTTTATACTTGAGCTATATCTGACATGTTACTACTTACAGTAGGTACTTTATTTTATTCGCCTGTTTTATGTTCTTTTCTTACCAAAGCCATTTATTTTCTCTTTCTTTTTTACATTCTTACCAAATATTTGTTTTATATCCATTAACTTGCAGTTTTTTTCTGTATCTTTTCTATATCTTTTCTGTATCTTTTATTATATTTTCTTTATTTCACTCTTTTTTTTTGTTACAGTCACCAAATTATCCTCAGATGCCAGGAACCTACAACTATTTTTTTTTCCTACAATACTTTTTCCACTTGGGCTGTTTTTAATACGTCACCTGTGTCTCTCGTAGGTAATGTAGGAACAATGTTGCGCTTAAAAGATCATCCTGTCTTACATCTTTATTTCTCTAAAAACATTAACTTACTTTTTCACCAAATTTGGTCTGGTTCTCTATTTGCAGGAACACAGGTAAAAAAAAACGTCAATAAAACCAACCTTTTGCTCTTGTATTCAATTTTATAGGCATCTACAGTCAGAGATGGAAGAAGAATAAAGCCTGCAAGTCCTGAACTGCAAGAAACCAAAGAAAAAAAAGCTGGCAATGACACATCTGCAACAAAACGAACACCCAGATCACCGAAAGTCACAGAAAAGGAAGCCAGAGATCAAGATAAGGTTTATGAAGACCTTAAATAATTTCACAAAACTGAAGTTTTTTAATCTTTTAGATTGTTAACCTTCTAGTATATGTGGGCTATTGCTGATATCGGCTAAATCATAGTCGGTTTTTGTAATAGCTGGCTCAGCTATAAAGAGGTTTAGTTGGCAAACTAGTAGGTTGCGATAGCTAGCAGGAGTCAATTAGTAGCGTTGGTCTAAGACAGTCAAGTGTAGTAAAGTGTGACGACACATACCCAGTTCCTTCAAGTTTGCGTAATGTTACCTTTTGTCCTATTATAATGTAAATATATGTACATAATTAAAACTGGTTTTTTTTCTGTAAAACTCACCATTAATCTCAATCCCACCTCACAAGACAAAGCTTTCTAATAATTACGTTTGAACGTTAAAAACTAATTTTTCTAGAAGTTTAGTGACAGAAATAGGAAATTCATTTTTATGTACTAAAAAATCAAAAAAAAATACAAGTTTTTAAATTCAAGAAAATTAAAATTGCTTTAAAAAGAAGATGACAGTCTCATCCAAGCGGGCTTTAAAAAACTAAGTTTTAATTTGTGAGGTTTAAATTCATTGACTTTATCAATGAACCAGCCAGGGTGTCATTATCCAAGTACCAATAAATGTTAAGTTTAGAGACCAGTTTGTTAATGATGAGCTGAATTGAGAATGAAGATTGCTGAACCAAGCAGATCTCCTTGTTGGCAACTAACTAAGAAAGAAATCTTATATTTTTTGTAGAATAAATTGGAAAAACAAGTATAACATTGTAAAAGATAAAAAAATAATTCAGGAATTATATTCTTAACATTCTGGAGCAAAACATCTCGTTCAACTGTATTAAAAACATTTTTAATGTCGATATTAATTAACACTATTTCAGAATCAAAATTTTTAGCAAAATATGTATGTTCTAGTAACATAAACTGCATCAAATTAAAGCTGTACAGGTTCTAAGTAAATAGCAAGCTTTTCTCAAGCATGACAACAACCAAGTTTTGAAACCAAATGACGAAAGATTCAACCAACAGCTATTGGACAAATGCCACAATTGTTTATTATTATTATTATTTTAATAAAGCACATAACACAGCTTCATACAAAAAAGAAGTAAGTAATTTTACAATTTAATTACTTTGCCGGACAACGTGAGGTTACAAAGGCTGATAATCTGGGAAAGTAATTATTATCAATTTAGTCCTTTAGATGTTACGATCTTAAAACATCAATTCTAGCTGCTGAATTAATGAAGAATAACATATTAGCATTTTGATTTTTTTTCTTATTTAGATTGAGTTTTTTTTGATAGTTTGTAAGTTAACTATTTACTTTTTCTGTCATATTTCTGTACGAATTTGATAACAACTTGTCAGACTTTTTATTTTAAAGTTGTGACTAACGGTTAATAAACAGTTTTCGGGGTACTTTGGGTTATTAGTAAATCCTTTACAACAGCCCCTTTAACATCTCTATCATTCAGTTTTGTTTTTGCAATTTTACACTGCACACCACTGTTTTCATTCATTCTACGGTAGAGTCTGCCTAAATGATTATATTTTTTTAGTTGTTCTGCACATTGTTTAAAAAACAAGAAAATCCAATGTGATGTTTGAGTAAAAAACGACAGAAAAGCAAATTTACAGAGCCAAATTAAACGGTAAACTCAGATACACAACTGAAGGTACAGTACCTTTGAATACATTGATGTTTAGTAAGTAAATTGATTTCAAAGATTGGCGTTTTGTTTAATGGATAAAATTCATATACCTACTTAATTTGATATTAGTAACACAAGACGTTAGAAGCATTATTTATTAATTTCTTTTTAATTATTTTATTTCTTACTATTTGAATTAATAATAAAATAAAACTTAGCTTCTTTAAATTCTTACAGAATTTTGTATTTTAGGTAGCCTTCAAAAGCCCAAGGTTTATAATGCTCTACTTTTGTATGTTCCAAAAAACTCGTTCTGTATTCTGGGTATAAGCGAAATTAGACTCACTTTTTTTTAATAGATAATAATAGTACTAATAGTAGGTATTAGAGTACCTATTATAATGATTTTAATAAGAGTATGGCAAAGAGCGTGATTCAATTTGATTGGTGGATCACTTTCTCCACAGCCTATTTGTTGTATATTTTATTAAAATATCCGTCATTGTGACATTTATTGTGAAGCTGCAGTGCAAAAGGATGTAAAAATAGAACCGAAGATGGTATAGTCTTCAAATCTATCTCGAATAACCCATATAAGCGTGCTGTTGAAATTCTGTTGAAAATTGCGTTTATTTTAGAAAATTTAATAAAACATTTAAATTGGTCAAATTATTTAAAGTTTTTATTATAGACCATAAATGTTATTTTGTTATACTGAGAAAAAAAAGTAGTTTCAATTTTCAACACATTTTCAATAAGAGTTGTCATTTTAAAAACTAATCGATTAACCGCAAAAAACAGGATAAAAAAATGTTGATATATGTTAAAAACGTGCGCAATAAAAAATAAAATCGACTTTTCTTGCCGTTTTTCGCAATTATGAAATTTGTGTATTACGTTAAATTGATACCTAAACTATCTTCAGAAAAAAAATTGTTCTAGCAATTTATTTGAGCTATAAAACTGAAGAAAAATGATTTTAGGAA
The DNA here is from genome assembly GCA_029207805.1 of Tribolium confusum. NCBI lineage: Eukaryota > Metazoa > Arthropoda > Insecta > Coleoptera > Tenebrionidae > Tribolium > Tribolium confusum. The sequence continues at coordinate 7,550,535 of JALGAY010000006.1, forward strand.
AAAAATTTGTCCTGTTTTTGACATCAACTGATCAAAAATGTCTAAAAAAATTAATCTGTAAAATTTATTATTAAAAAAAAAATTAGACTTTGATTAAAATCCATTTTTATATTATTTATCAAATATTTTTGTCTAATTTAGGACTTGATAAGTTGGAATAAATCTCCGGCTAAAACCCTAACAATTGAATTAGATTTATGACCTGGAAATTTTTTACCAGCTGCCTATCTTTCAAGTCTCCACAATAGTCGTGTGCCATTTTCATGACAAATACCATAAACTTCAAGAAACCACCACCCTGAAAGGTCCTTTTTAAATAAAATTTATAATACTCTCATAAATTATAAGAAAGTAAGTGCTTCAAAATATTAATTAAAAACAAACGTCACATTTGCTCAAAAATTTAGTTAGCCATTTTGATGTATTGTTTCAAAATACACCTATACACAAAAAATCGTTAACATTAATTTATAATCAAATGAGCAAAAGTGAAAAAAGTAACCGTAAAAATAAACAATTTGAAACTTGGAGAAAATCTTCTTCTATTGAATATGTCACCTATAATCTTTTTGAGAATTTTTGCTTAATTAGAAATGGCTGTTTTTGGAGTGCAGGTAAAATTTGATTTACCCAGTATATCAACTTTTGATAGAAAGGTAAAGAAAAACAAGAATTTTGAAAAATTTTGAGAAAGAGAAACCATGAGGAATTGATCATTTTTAAATGACGTCATCCATCAGCTTCAGGACAACCTTTACATGGTGTTCTTATGTAAAATAAACTTTGAGAATTTTTTTCACGTATTTAGCGAACGATATTCAAATTATTACTCAAGGTGGCATAAAGAGTGGGATTAAGTCTATTTAATAATGTAGTTAGAACTAAATTTCTTTCAACTTTTTTTTTAAATTAATTATTAAAATTTGATAATTTTCAAATTTGCCCGCATTTTTTTAGTAACTTTTGATTGCTTGTGTTGCTTGTGAAGATTGCTTTTGACAGAAGTCAGTGAAGAGTTTAATAACGTTTGTTATTTTTGTGTTTTTATCGTATTTTTTGGACTTTTGAGTGACTTTCTTATATTTTTTAAAGTAAGTAATTTGTAAAGCATTGTAAGTACAACGTCAATCAACTCTACATGTGATGTGAATAATGTTTCCGTGTTTACATTTTAAAGACAAGTGGAATCATAATCTCTGGTCATTCTTCGCACTTTTATTTGGAAAAAATTTCATTTCACGGGTAATAGATTGTGAGGGAGATGCGATTTCCAGAAGTCTGGACGATGATGACGGCTCGTTGATGGGTTCCACCGCCTGTAATCTTGGTGTTGGTGACGATTTGCACAGATGTTTCGATGGCTTGACCTGGCACCCTCCAATGAAGACGATTTCCACAGGGTTGGGCTGGATGCTATTGATAGTTCAGTGACAAATTTCCCCACCTCAAAGTCGACGACTTGACGTGGTATCTTCTCTTGAAGACGATTTCCACTGAGCTGGAAGTTGAGTGTTCGATCGTGATGATGCTGATTGATCCGGCTCCTTTGGACCAAAATGTGAGGGAAGATCGAAGGAGTCACGGATTCGAACAAAAAGACTTTTCGTTGTTTACTGGTTTAATGATGAAATCGATCTCTGCTCTCTGGTGTACAAGATTTTACAGACTTAGCTCCAGACACCAAGGGTAGGCATGTCTACCTCATTTCGGTGGTTAGGGCTGTTTACAGTCATGCGTGGCGTGAACATAGAAGCTTTGTTAGAGCTATTCCAAATGTAAGTTTATATTTTCGCAAAAACGGTAGCTGTTTACTCAATTCATTAAAGATGAAAAGTCACAATGAAGTGACAACCTCACTTGTGTTTTCTTCAGGAATGTGAAGCCAAGTTTGCAAAAATTTTCCAGAAAATGTATTGATGAAAATCCAATTGTGACATTATTACAAATTATTTTATTTTAGCACTAGCCACTGAAGATGTGAATATTATTGAAACAGCACAAACTTCACAGAAGGTACGTTTTATTAATGCTTTTTAATTACAAATACTGATTTATTCTTGTAGGTAGACAATGTTGTACCTACATGCCTTTGTGAAACGTTCGATAATCAAAAGGAACTGGTGAAATGCAACAATACAAATTGCAAGAGAGTTTGGTACCATAAAACCATTGATCTGTCAGTGGTATATACTGACAGATCAATGCATAAAACCCGTCTAAGTCTTCAAAAAATACCTAAGAAATTGTTCTGTCCAAAGTGAAAACCTAAAAATTGAATGCCTTATTCAACTTTATTTTTTCCCATATTTTTAATATTTGTATTATATTGTCAGTGTCATACAGCCAATTTATGTTTGTATTTTTTTGCTATAGATCATACAATGAATGATATGCTGTAACATTTTAATAAAACATAATTACCTACAACCTTATGATTGATTATAAATATCCAATTTTTATTTGATATGGGTTCTTTTAGTTAAATACTGGTGGACAAAAATTTACTAAAACGGAACAAACAGTAAGCATTTGATCTCGCACAGATAGTCCATGTTTTTTTCTTTAAAAAGAATACTGGAAATACCTCCGAAAATATCCTGTACTTTGTTACGTAGAAGTCCCACAACTATTTCGCATAAATTCTACAAGATATTTGGTTTTTAAAACACTCGTGTTTTTGAATCATAAATAGGTACTGTAATCAGTTTTACTTAGAATAGTTTATTTACAATAATTTAAAATTACACTAATAATTACTTTATTCACAATAAATGGGTTGAGATTGTTTGGCAATCAAATCGAGATCGTGGTGTTATTTTCGAACGCGGACGAACCAAGATTCTGACCAGATAGGGACCCCCATCATGCCCTGTTGATGCAAGAAAGCGACTCCTTGACGATGCGGAAGAGTATGAGTAGCTCACAAGACCAGTTGGGACCCCCAGAATGACCGGTTAATGCAAGAGAGCAACTTAGTGTTGTCAGTACCCTTCGGTCAAGGGTGGTTCCTTCTGGACTTCTAAGAGTTGGAGTTGCTACAAACAATTTATAAATTAACATGTAATGTGTAGAGGGTAATTTTGGAATATTAAGTTGAAAGAGATTTCTTGTAAAATTTTACACTTTTAATAAACATCGTCACCACTGATGATTGGAAGAATTCTACCTACTTTTAAAATAGTCTTAAAAATAAAAAACAGCAATAAAAACACTTTAAGACACCTAAAAATCCACAAAATGTTAACTTAAAGTTGTTTATGTCAACAAACGTCAAAACTCATTATTGGCACAGAACACTTCTCATTGGTCACAGATCACTGTGAAAAATTTAAAATTTGCCCGCAAATTTATTGTAATAAAATAATTAATTTAAAAAAAACAGTTGATAGAAATTTAGTTTTAACTACATTATTAAATAGACTTAATCCCACTCTTTATGCCACTTTGAGTAATAATTTGAATATCGTTCGCTAAATACGTGAAAAAAATTTCCAAAGTTTATTTCACATAACAACACCATGTAAAGGTTGTCCTGAAGCTGATGTGTCAGGCGGGTTGCATAAAAGTCTGAAAACGCCCAATTGAGAGAAAAACTTAAAAAAATCGAGAGAAATCTTGAGGAAATCAGGGTAATCTTGACAAAACAAGAGAAATCTTGATAAAATCTAGGAAATAATGAGGAAATCAATGTAAAAAAAGGAAATCGGATCGGTAATACACACATATGTGAATCTACCTTAATGCCAAATAAATAAAACCATCAAAATGTATATAAAAATTTTATTCCCAAGTTCTAAATGAAAAAAACAGTCGATGGATTAGAGTATTCATAAACAAAATATCCTCTTTAGAGTATACAAAACAACTACTAATGAAACGGTTTATTACGTGTAAATCTCGAAATCAAATCAAACGCCCACTTCGGTTGATCAGTCGGAACCATATGCCCTGCATTGCGTACTAACACCTCAGTTAAATTTCCTGCTTGTTTCACATATCCAGCTAAATCATCATCAACATGCCATTGAAATCTTTGCGCTGTTTTATATTTATCAGCACCACTAAAATTCAGATTTTGCAAATAATTCACGGTCAAAGGATATGCGACAATAATATCCAGCTGTCCGTTATAGATCAAGACCCGATAATGACTAAGCAATTCAGAGACCCAAGGCGCTACCGACTGCATAATATCCGTTATAAGATTTATTTCAACATCTTGGCTTTCCCCATGAAACGTTGCATTGCCCACATGAATAGCAGCCCTCACATCGTCTCTTTGTATAAATTTTCCCATGTAGATTAGCTCGTTACTAGGGTCAATGGGGTATAAATAGTTGAAATAGTTCGTAAATCCGGTGATGTTTTTAAACAGTGAAGTGTGATTATTTAAATCTCCGTTTAAGAGATTATCAAAGACCTGAAATGCTTTAGCCCAATCTTTACTTTGGATGTATTTAATACCCTCATTTTGGTACTGTGCCACTGTTGTTCTTGTGTTTGAGTCAATCAAACCAATTTGGTATAAATAATCAGCATAGTCAAGTTGGTGGACTGGATCAGTCAGTCCATTTCCCATACTAATTCCTTTTAAATTAATTTTTAATTTAGCTGTGGGATTTTTTGTATGAATCGTGTATGCAATAGCAGGAGTGTATTTCCCACCATAAGATTCTCCCGAAACGAAGAAATCATTTTTTTGTAATTCAGGAAACAGTAAAAAGAACTGTTGAAGAGCATTGTATAAATCAAGACCAACTTGTGTCTCATTTTGGCAAAATCCGTTATTAGTAAAACTATATCCAGTCCCAGTTGGATTATCAATGTAGATAACTGAATGTGTGTTTGTCCAAGCGTATTTACGTAGTTTTAAACCATGTTGTCTCATTACACTAAAAGGTCCATTTTCTCCAAATAGTCCAATCAATGAAGTAGCTCCAGGACCTCCCTGTAGCCATAAAATAACCGGCGAATTTTCATAATCAACTTGTGAAGGAAAAAACCAAAAAAATAAGTTCGAGTCGTACTGTTTGTTCACGGTGAAGTATCCAGAGTAACTTTTTAAGCCTTTGAAACCGTTGAAATGAACTTCGGAAGCTGTTAGGGCGTCTTGAATCTTGCCTTGTTCAATAAGTGGGGTTAGGATTAGGGGTAACCCCGGGTTATCACGAACTGGCTCTTCTTTAATTTTTGTATAAACATTAGGGAATGCAGCAGAAGTAGAATTTATCAAAAAATTTAAAGTAAACAGGAAAAATATAACAAAATTCATTGTTGCTCCTTGAATAGTGTTATAACAGTCATTACAGCAACACAACTGAAGAGAGGATAAAAGGTTATATAATAAAAAAAACTAATCATTGGGTCAATTAAGCAGTTATCAGCTACATTCAGTTATCTGTTTTTGCTTTATTTATGTACAAGTATTAATTTCACTACGATAATTATTAATTTAAATTAATTATGTCCTGACAAAAATTTTGACAGAAAATCTTTTGGTTTCGGATCAACAGTATCCTTAAAATAATTCATAAAAGTTCCTTTTTGTTTCCAAAATTCAACAGTTTCTTTCAACTCCATTTGTCCCTAAAAACACATTTTAGCTCTCCAAAAGAAGCAAAATTGAAATTTTACCTTCACAACCAACATATCAATCAACCGAATGTCTTTCAGCTGATCATTTTTTCTAAATTCTTCTCGTAGTTTAGCCCTTAAATTCTCAACGCTTTTTGGAATATCGTACTGTTTTACTGTAAAAAATCAAAATTAAAAAAGTGAGGTTATGTTTGATTTTTAAAAACCTATGTAGGGCAATTGGCGGTACCATGCTTTGTATAAATTTAAGACTCTCCGTCTTGCTTCATGAGAATCGGTGGATAAAATGGGCCTTACTTGTTTTGTAGCAGCCCTAACTGCTTGTGATGACATAACGGAGAATTTTTATTTTTTTATCGAAAATGACAGTTGTGTTGTGTAATAAAAAGTTGCGATTTGTCGAAATCCCGAAAATTTGAACAACGGATTCTGAGCTTTCCGCGCAACATCAAAAGTACAGCCACCCAGCTATATGCAGTAAAAATTTAGATATACATTTTAGCTGTGTTGTAAGTTAAAAATTAAAATTGATAAACAATAATAAAAAACACAAAAGATTTCAATAAATTTTAAACAGCATATTTACTGATAATAATTTGAGAACATACATACCATTAATAAAAAAAACTCTGCTAAATATTTGTTTCATTTTTACCCATACGTTATTAATTTAAAAAAAAATATTTTTTTACAATAAGGCCGTGTAGAAAAATGAATAAAATTAATACAAGACATGGGTACATGACAGCTATTTAACATATTCAAAAGCCAACGTGGGACAAAATGGGGTTTAGGAGTTATAATTTTTTTACGATTTTTGAATTTTTATACAAGTTGAGAAAATAATTTTTTTGAACTTGTTCCTGAAAAAAAATATCCATACAATTAATACAATATATAGGTATATAGCAGCTATTTAACATACTTAAAAATCGTTGTGGGGCAAAATAGGATCTAGGAGTTATAAAACTTTTTTAGATTTTTGAATTATTGTACAAGTTGTGATTTTTTTTTAATTTGTTTTTAGAAAGAAATATCAATAAAATTAATAGTAGATATAGAAGACAACTTGCATAAAAATTTATAAATTTAAAAAAAATTCTAACTCCTAAATCTCATTTTGTTTCACGACGATTTTTAAATATGTTAAATAGCTACTAAGTGCCTAACTTTTTTATTAGTTTTATTACTATTTCTTTTTTAAACAAGTTTTAAAAAATAATTTTCGCAACTTGTATAAAAATTCAAAAATCTAAAAAATTCTTAACTTTTAAACCTCATTTGGTTCTACGACAATTATTATATGTGTTAAATAGCTACTAAATACCCATGTCTAATATTAATATTATTAATCTTTTTCTTCAAGAACAAATTTAAAAAAAATAATATCTAGGTCTTATATAAAAATTTAAAAATCTAAAAAATTAATAACTTCTAAACCACATTTTGTCTCACGATAATTTTTAAGTATGTTAAATAGCTCTTAAATGCCATTTTTTTTAAATTTTATGAATATTTCTTGTTAGAAACAGGTTCAAAAAAAATTATTTCTACTTGTATAGAAATTCAAAAATCTAAAAAAATTTATAACTCTTAAACTCATCCATTTTGTCCCAGGATGATTTCTAAGTATATATATAATTATATAAGTATAATAGCTTTTAAATACCTATATTTTCTATTAATTTTATTAATATTTCTTTTCACAAACAGGTTCAAGAAAATTATTTTCTTCAACTTATACAAAAATCCAAAAATCTAAAAAAATTCGAACTCTTAAACGGCATTTTATTCTACAACGATTTGTAGCTGTTAATGATTAAATAGCTGTTTTTATATTTTGCATTAATTTTATTTATATTTCTACACGGCTTTATTAAAAAAAAAATTTTTTTAAATTAATAACCTAAAACATACGAGTGAAAATGAAAAAAAAACATTTAGAAGTGTTTTTTTATTTATTGTAGATATATTCAAATTAGTATTTCAGTAAATATGCTGTGTAAAATTTACTGAAAACGTTTGTTTTCCTTACTATTGTTTATCAATTTTAATTTTTAACCCAAACTCGGCTAAAATGTTTAGCCATGCGCATGCGCGGAAACACTTTTACTGCATTTAGCTAAGCGGCTGTACTTTTGATATTGCGCGGAAAAGATCAGGAATATTTTTGTTGTTATAATTTTTAAAATTTAATTAAAATTTTGATTATTGTGACACTTCTAAGGCCTGGTCTGTTCAAAAAAATTAGATTTTTGAATGATCGTCTAGTATGTTTGTTATTAGGACTCTACGTTGTGTTTTGTATTTATTTGTTCGTTGTTTACAAGGAAGAGTAAAACTGCTGAAATTGAATAAAGACTGAGACCATCCAGGTCTGGCTAGCCTTTTAATATATGCAACCAACAATACGGCGACATTATTTTAATGTTTTATTACAGGAAAGGGTTGGTAATAGCACATATAAATGAGATAGGGTTGTGCTACATTTTTTGCACTTTTATTTGGTAATTGTTTTAGTCAAATTTAATGTGTATAACTGCTATTTATTTAGCCTCCAAATTTTTCAGCATTTTAGTAAACAATAACTTTACTAATTATCGTTTTAACAGGTGAACATCGAGTGGACGATGTTCAGTATTATTGTCTATCTATTTATAATCGTAAATTGTTTATTTATCTCGGGCCCGAGTATTATAATTTGTTGTTTTCACTTTCACAGCTTCTTTTTCAGCCATTCAACCCCGTAGCGAGTTATCTATCAAGATAAACTTCATGAAAACAGAATAATTAACATTGTTATTCATCCACATATTACAGGAACCAATTAATTGTTTATATTTTAGTTAAATTAAGAATATTGGAGTCGAAAATCGAAGATTTTAGAAGGCAGAACGAATTGCGGTTCCACGGAACAAGGGTCATCGGGTCAGCCATTAAAGGGTTAGTTACGCATAGGGGAGATTTCTCGGCACACTCTTTTGGGTCGAAAATCATCAAACTTAGAATTAAAAGAAAGCCATAAGAGCAAACCCTTCTTTGGTTCGAAATCGTTAAAAATTAATTAAAATTCCCAGACTGAGGGAACACACAAGCAACCCCCTGAGGAAAGTCACGTAGCCACCTCCGACGTCACTAAAAATTTGGATATAAAAGGAACCCCGAGAGAAGCCATCTTTTCGCTGAAAAGGCCTTAAGCCTCAGCAGCGCCTATGTTTGCTCTTAATAAATGTCATAGTTTCTAAGAAAAATTGTAAATATGTTTGAAAAAAATAAATGATTTTGAAGCCATCTTCAGAGAGTGCTTTGCCATTCTCCAAGCTAGTCGGCTTATTTTTTTGGAAACCGCAGATTCCTAGTCTTCGACGGGTGGATCGCTTTCCAAAAGACTGTCTACTAGCAAAACTTTGAACTCATTACACGGACTTGTTCAGAGAGTGCTTTGTCATTCTCCAAGCTGGTTGGCTTATTTTTTTGGAAATCGCAGATTCCTAGTCTTCGACGGGTGGATCGCTTTCCAAAAGACTGTCTACTAGCAAAATCTTTGAACTCATTACACGGTCGTGTCCAGAGTGCCGATTTCCAGTCTCCGACGGGTTTGATCGCACCGAGGGCTCGAACTGTAAATTCACCTGAAGTGCAGATTTCCCAGTCTTTGACGGGTCGATCGCACCTAAGGCGAATTTTTGAACTAGCAATTCTACACCTATTTGCAGATTCCCAGTCTCCGACGGGTTTGATCGCAAATTGGCGTAAATTGTCTCACGAGTTAACTCTCGTTTAATTAATCTTTCTCTCAAAACAGCTGTCCACGATGTCAGGGGAGCCAGAGGACCACCTTTCCGCTGTCCGTGAGAGTCCATCATCTCCTGAAGGTGACCAGATTCCCACAGGTCGGTATCAAAGGGGTAAAGACTAATTTAATCACTTTATATGTGTATTTAACAACTTATAATCACAGGGGAGTCCCTGACGGTTATGACCAACTCATTTAATTGTTATTTTGTTAACTCTTTCATTTACTTATTATTTTATTATTTACCGATTAAGTTAGCTCCGCGTATCCTTTGTACGTGTCTAACTACTAACGGCCTTTTGCTGTAATTAACTAATAGTTGATTACACTCATCTGACTCATTACTTGCACTTTAATTGCAAACTCTTTACTATTCTCCTGGCCAAGCCAGGGACCACTACCACACCACGGGAAAAGACTAAGCCAGCCCGGGTGTAGTACTATGGCACACTTAAAACCTGGCGATAAAAAGACTGCCTAGCTAATTATTAACAAACAAAAGACTCCCGAAAATGGGACATATTAGGGAAAGAGAGTACGCGGTAGTTGGTTCTTTGGGGAGGCTTCTACGCACTCTTATCTATTAATTTTCTGAGTCGGAGGTGTTTAATCAGCTCTGCAATTAACTCAGGGTTTAACCCTTTTTTGGCCTGCAGTGGTTTTGACACCGGAATAGGTGTTGTAACCCTTCAAGGGATGCAACGTATTCTGGGTTGTATAACTACGAATAAGGTTTGAATTGTATAACTGGTTGCCTAATCTTAGGCAAACAATATACACTTGTAATAATTTTGAATAAATGTCTTTATTCAATTTCAGCTGTTTTACTCTTCCTTGATACACAGTGCTTAAACAACGAACAAATAAATACAAAACACAACGTAGAGTCCAAATAACAAAAATCCTAGACGATCATTCAAAAATCTAATTTTTGAAAAGGCCAGGCCTTAGAAGTGTCACAAGACATTTATTCAAAATTATTACAGCCTAAGATTAGGCAACCCGTTATACAATTCAAACCTTATTCGTAGTTATACAACCCAGAATACGTTGCATCGCTTGAAGGGTTACAACACCTATTCCGGTGTCAAAACCACTGCAGGCCAGCAAAGGGTTAAACCCTGAGTTAATTGCAGAGCTGATTAAACACCTCTGACTCAGAAAATTAATAGATAAGAGTGCGTAGAAGCCTCCCCAAAGAACCAACTACCGCGTACTCTCTTTCCCTAATATGTCCCATTTTCGGGAGTCTTTTGTTTGTTAATAATTAGCTAGGCAGTCTTTTTATCGCCATGTTTTAAGTGTGCCCTAGTACTACACCCGGGCTGGCTCGGTTTTTTCCCGTGGTGGGGTAGTGGTTGTTATATGTTAATTAATACATGTCGATGTGGAAGGATTTACTTTATTTTTAATTATGTCATACAATTACAACCAGCTTGTCTCTACTCTATGATGCAACCCTTAATGCATGTTCGTATGCAACACACTATGCATTCATATGTAACACCTCCCTTTTTTACAAACTATTAGATCACATTAATTACAACAAATCTTAATTCTAGTAACAAACAAAATCCTTAAACCTAGATGGGTGAACAATCCGGCGACCATACCTCGTATGAGGTGATTTATCATTTTCATTCACCCTTTCAGAATCATTAATAGATGAACTATTGTTCTGTTCACTCACTTGAACATTCTCTTCACTCTCTTCTTCTTCATCCCTAAAATTAACAGCTTCTCTTTCATTCATCTGATTTTTTGAATGTTTGAGGAAAGAGGAATTTCTCCGGTACTTTGTTCCTTCTTTATCCCTTATTATAAACGATCTAGGCGTATCCGCTAATTTTACAATTTTGCCCGGTACCCAGTTTTCCTCTTTCCCTTTTTTAAACGTAACATTTTCATTTGCCTTAAAATTAGGTCTATACTTAGACGATCGATTGAAATATCGGGTAACAATTCTTTGTTTCTGAATTTTAGATTCTTTAAAATTTGTGACTTTAGGTCTTAACAACTCTCTTGAAATTGGGACATTTGTTCTGACTATTCGACTGTTTAATAATTCAGATGGCGAAACACTAAAACCAGTTAATGGCGTTACACGATATTCCAACAAACTATAAAATAACTCTTCCTCATTTTGACATTTACGTAACATTTGTTTACAAATGTGTACAGCCTTTTCAGCTTTACCATTACTTTGAGGATAACGAGGACTAGTAAATACGTATTTAATTCCATACTTTTGACAAAATTCTTTAAACTTATAACTATTATAGGGAACATTATCGGACACAATCTTTAAGGGCAGACCAAATCTTGAAAATATGTCTTTGAAGTGTCTCAAAACTTCATCAATTGACTTATTTTTTAATTCGATAAGTTCTATCCAATTGCTATAATAGTCTACAATTACTAAGTACGATTTTGAACCGAAGTCTAAAATATCCGATGCTATTATTTCAAATGGTAACTCCGGAATGGGATGGGGAATCAGTGGTTCTTTCGTATTATTTCTACTAAACTTTTCGCAAATTTTACATTTGGAAATAAACTTCTCTACATCAGTAGACAAACCAGGCCAATAGAAAAGATTTCTTGCTCTGTTTTTGGTTTTCTCTATCCCTATGTGTGCCTTATGTAGCTGTGCTAACATGTGTGATTTTAAACTTTCTGGTATACAAATTCTATCATTGAAGTAAACAATACCATCTTTTACAATTAAGTCACTTTTTATTTTAAAATATTGTTTTAACACACTACTGTCAAGAAAACTTTTCTGAGGCCACCCTTCTTTACAATATTGCATAATTCTATTTAAGTCACTGTCATTATTAGTTTTTACTTTGATATCCTTCATACGATTATCAGTAATTGGGTATTCAACCTCTAAACAGTGAACAATTTCACACATAGTTTTATCATCAGACACCTCTTTCTTAATAAAAGATCTACTCAACAAATCAGCAATATACATTTTATTACCCGGAATGTATTCAATTTTATACTTATATTTCAACAACTTTAGTCTCATTCTTTGTAAACGAGCTGAAATTTTATTTAAATCTTTATTTTGGACTCCCACTAGTGGCTTATGATCTGAGTGTACCACAAACTCTTTCCCATACAAAAACTGATGAAATTTAATTACACTAAAACAAATTGCTAGAAATTCTTTTTCAATTTGCGCATATTTAGACTCAGTATCGGTTAATTTACGCGAACAAAAAGCTATAGGTTGTCCATTCTGTAATAAACAACCTCCTAGACCCGATTGACTAGCGTCACACTGCACTACAATTTTTTCTTTAGGATTAAATAACTTTAGAACCGGTAAATTACTAATTGTTGACTTTAATGTATTTAATGCCAAAGTGTGATCTCCAGTCCAAATAAATTCACTATTACTCTTAATTAAATTGTTTAATGGCGCGATTATATCTGACAACTTAGGAATAAATTTTATTAAATAGTTAGCCATTCCTAGTATTCTTAACAATTCTTTCTTATTATTAGGGATTTCTAAAGCTAAAATGGCTTCTATATAATCACTATCTGGTTGTACCCCTTCTTTAGAATAAACCTGACCCAGGTATTTAACCTTATTAACTTTGTATTGTAACTTATTCGGATTAAATTTTACATTATATTGTTTAGCCCTTTCGATTACCTTATTTAAATTCAAATCATGTTCTTTTTCATTTTTGCCTCCCACAATAACATCATCAAAATAGATCTGTACATCCAGATCTCCAAACATTTTCTCATTAACGCGTTGAAAAACTTCTGGACTACACGCCAATCCAAATGCTAATCTTTTAAACCTAAATTTTCCAAACGGTGTGATAAACGTACACAGTTTACTACTTTCTTCATCAAGTCCTATGTGATAAAAACCTATGTGATAAAAACCATCTTTCATATCTAGAACCGAAAATACCTCTTTACCACGCAATTTTAAACCTATTTCTTCAGAAGTAGGAATTGGATGTTTATCTAAACAAATATATTTATTTAAATGCATTGGATCAAGACAAATTCTCAAGCTTCCATCTGACTTTTCCACACAGACAATATTATTAACCCACTCAGACGGGCCATCTACTACTTCGATAATGTCCCTTTTTACCAAAATCTCTAGACTTTCCTTTAGTTTAGCCTTAACAGTCTCAGGCAAACGTCTACAATTACTTATTACAGGAACATAGTCACTTTTGAGTTTTATGGTATACACAAATGGTACTTTACCAGTGCCTTGAAACACTGTACTGTTTTTATTAAGAAACTCATTTTTTAATGTACTATTTGTGTATTCAATATTATCAACCTTATTTATTAAATTCAATTTAACACAAGCATTCAAACCTAATATCGGTCTACTGTCTACATCGACAACAATAAATTTTATATTTACATTTTTTCCTCTTACCTCACATTGTAAGATTATATAACCTACTGCATTTATTCTGTTTCCTCCATAGGTCACTATAGCCTGATCAGTTTTATTAACATACTGGGCTTTCCCTAATTCCTTAACAATAGAATAAGGCAAAACGTTACATTGTGCCCCTGTATCCAACTTAAAATTAACAATTCTATTTTCTATAAGAATTCTTTATAACCAAACGTCTTTAGAAATGTGATCAACGTTATTATTCAACTTAAATTCCTCAATAAAAACTTGACCCACATTTCCACTTTCAGCTATAGTATTTACAGTTTTATTATGATACTTTTTATTACCTTGCCAGTTTCCACTACCTTTTGTGATTTTTCCTTTTTTACAGCCCACTGCAAAATGTCCACTATCACCACACTTGTTACACTTTTTGCCATATGCAAAACACTTCCCTCGTATGTGCCTCCTTCCACATTTCAGGCAGTCATAAGGAATAGTTTCTTTTGTAACTAACGATTTTTTCACAACTCCTGTCCCCTTTTGGCTCATCGCATCGACTTCTTGTCCTTTGAGACCTTGTGCCTGCATCTTGCTAGCTTCTGATACTCGACATAACTGTTCCGTCTTTTCTAAGGTCAGCTTGGTTACGCTCAACAGTCTTTCTTGAAGCCCTAAATCCTTCAGTCCTAAAATGATTTTATCTCTCACAAGAGAGTCCTCTTGTCCTTCAAAATTACACGGTTTGGCTAACATTTTTAGGTCCTTTATATAATGATCCATATTTTCTCCTTCTTGTTGAACACGTGAAAAAAATTTAAAACGATCATATGTTTCATTAGTCCTGGACTTACAGTACACATCAAATGCCGAAATTACTGAATTATAATTAATACGTTCTTCTTGAGTTAACTTTAACGTATTAAACACTTCTAACGCCTCTTCTCCTGCAGCCGTAAGAAATAGAGCCACTTTTCTCTCATCTGATTTTTCGTCCAATCCCGATGCTTTGAGAAAATATTCAAATTTCTGCTTAAATTTCTCATAATTCTTGTCAACTTTACTGTCGAAGACCAAAGGTGCTGGCGGCCTTAGATAATCCATTACTTATTCTTGTTTTTAACACCACGTGTTATTCTAACCTCACTTTTAAATTTATTATTAAATAAAACTTAAGTTTTATTAGATCCCGTTATTCACTAGTTACTCACGGTTTGTTCACACCTGACACCATGTTATATGTTAATTAATACATGTCGATGTGGAAGGATTTACTTTATTTTTAATTATGTCATACAATTACAACCAGCTTGTCTCTACTCTATGATGCAACCCGTGGTGTTAGGAAAACATGGTGTGCTCTCGCGCATCGTGCGAGTGAGACTTGCTCGTTTGTTCTCTGTCTGCGTGACGTAGTATTGGGAGCAAGTTAAGGAACAATGCATTATAAACCCTATTTAAAGTGAGGGAAATTTTAATTCTACTCTCAAAATAAAAACTTTTGAGTTATTTTTTTTACAAAATGTCGTATACTGGTGTGTAGGTATATTACTAGACCACATATATAAAAAAAAATTGTTTGTTTTTATCAATTTTTTTTGACATTATTTAATTTCAATTTTCAAGAAAAAAATTGCATACGTGATAAACAGAAGATTCTTTGTTGCCGAATATATTTTTTTATGCTAAAAAGTTGGTTTCAAATAATAAATAACTACACTTAGTATTTAATTATCTTATTACTGGAAAAAAAATATTTATTATGATTTAGCTGTGAAATCTATTCAAAATGAACCATATAATAGTGGCAACAACATTAAATAAAACTGGAATGGTTTGAGGTTTAGGAATGGCACATCAATTGTCTCCTGGATTTATAAACAAATTTATTAAAATCAAAACCATATAAATAATAATTAATAACGAAAAATTTCAGTTTATTTAAAAAATTAATTAAAATAAAAAAAATTGAATCTGATTAACAGCTTAATCTTTTATATTAATTAAAAGTTTTTTTAATTAATGTGATAAATATTTTAATGAAAATCGGTTTTTAGGAAAAAAAATTATGGAAAAGTCCTAAAAATTTGAAAAAAAGTGAACTACTATTTTTTGGAAATTTATCTTTAATGTTTGTAATTGTCCGAATAAGATTCTTGCGGAAAGAAAAATTGGAAAAGTTGCTCGGAATATTGAAAAATTCGGGAAAAACAGAAAGTGATTTTTTCTTAATCACAATAAAGATTTTAATAAACTAAAAGTTGCTGAAGTTCTAGAAACATTGGAAAATTCTGGAAAAACTGAATGTTTTTTGCCAAATTTTTATGTTTATGATAAAGTTAATAAGATTTTTAGAGAAAGACTAAAAAGTATTTACAATTATTTTTAAATGTGATATTTAAAGATCACCTTTTTAAAAATTACTTTTATAAAATCTATTGCAAAATGTCTATTTAAACATCTTTTTTTTTAAATTAAAATTGATAGTGTCATTTGGCATAGTTTTAGCTCTTAATTACAAATTTTTTTTTTTATCTCAATTGATCATTGAATTATTTATTTTTTTGTGTAGCACTGCAAACGCCTCAACATTTTTTGATGATCGATTTGACGTGAAATAGCGCATATATGAATACAAATTTCTATACAGATGTTATAATTATATATCATAGATTATGGCTATGCAAAAAAAAATAAAAAAAATTTAAAATGAAGCTTTAAATTGAATTTTAAAAATATTAGTCGTCTTATGGGAATCTCGCGTTTTGCTCCCAATGCGCAGTAGAGTCAAAAACGGGTCACGCTTTGATTATATATACAAGTGGATACCTAGTAGCCTAGGACCAACCGAACACATAAAAGGAAATAGGATGAAATGTAGGATGACAAGTTGAGCGCATGACAGCGCCTAGTTTAAAAATATTGAACATTTCAATTCAAATATGTTAAGTTCCAACATTTTCCAACTGAAAAGTGGACTTGAAATATATATATATAAATAGGTTAATAATAAAAAACAAACCATACGCAAACAAAATTTATTGATTTTTAAACAATATAATTTTTGATAGTTTCCGCCTTATATAATTTTCCTTATTTACAACAGTTTTACAATAATAATGTATTTTAATTTTGACAAATAAATCTATAATCAATTTAATTAAATTCGTGCGATGATTGTCAAAAATGTCTTGGTCCGCTATATGATGAAAAAAAGCATCGGATAAAAAAACATGCTGATTTGCTTGGGCAAATGATCTATGCTTTATTAAGTTGATATTTGTTTTTGAATTATTACACATTTGCCTGAACCAAATTTCTGTAAATTTACAAACTTTTGTTACATCATCAGATGGGATTTTTAGGTTTCCGCAAAAAACCAACTTTTTATAAAAACACGTGGTCTCACAAAACTTCGCACAATCGACACAACCAGTCGGCACAACACACAAGTCAAAAAAATATGTCAGCTGTCTAAAAACTTCTGTCAATTGAGAAACGGTACTTGCGCAAAAGATCGGCATCCTACATTTCGTTGCATCTCTTTCTGGCGTACGCTATTTTTGAGGGTATCCTTGTCCCCCAAATCTTTTCAAAATGTGTACTCTTCTAACACATTGAATTAGGTATCCACTTGTATATATAATCAAAGGGGTCACGTCGGTAGCACACCATCATCCTAACACCACGATGCAACCCTTAATGCATGTTCGTATGCAACACACTATGCATTCATATGTAACAGTGGTCCCCGGCTTGGCCAGGAGGATAGTAAAGAGTTTGCAATTAAAGTGCAAGTAATGAGTCAGATGAGTGTAATCAACTATTAGTTAATTACAGCAAAAGGCCGTTAGTAGTTAGACACGTACAAATGATACGCGGAGCTAACTTAATCGGTAAATAATAAAAATAATAAGTAAATAAACAAAAGAGTTAATAATAATAATTAAATGATTGGACTGTAATTTCCAGGGACTCCCCTGTGACTATAAGTCGTTGAACGCGGCTATAATGTGATGAAATTTAGCTTTAACAAAAAATAATATTGTACATTTTTTAATCGTTGCTTTTTAAATGTATACATATCCAAATTCGGCGTTACCGGATTTCGAAAAAAATGTTTGACAGTTCTTTGTGAAACCTAACCTTAAAATGGTTATGTCACTTATCATTGGAAAATAATAATAATCCAAAAAATTAATAATTATAGCAAAAATGTCTGAGCAAAACTATACTCTTGATAATATTTCAACGTTTGTTACATTACCAGTGGATACTTTTGATGGTGATACTCTGCAAAGATCTGAACCGTTAAGAATAATTAAAAATGCAATTATTAAAAAGTTACCTGACGGTTCATTGTGTATTATAGACGCTAATGAGGTATATTTTGCAATTTTGTCATTGTTATTTATTTTTTCTGACATACGTACTATTAGTGTCAATTTTCACTTAATTTTTGGCTGATTTCTTGCTGTAAGTGTTCATATAATTTTCTGTATATTTAAGGCAAAACACACGCGAAATAGCGTAGAACAGCTGTGATTTTTTCTCAAAAGTTACATTGACAGTACGAATGTCAAAAAAATAGTTGCTAAGAGATAACTTAATTTTTAGGTTAATGATGGCTTGTCTCAAATCGAAGTAACTTACTTGCCACCAATTCAAAACGATCTGACAGCAGCCCCACCTTTAGAAAAGTCACCAGTCAAGTAATACTTTTTTCTAACACATTGTTGTTATATTACATTAATTGTTTTAGTGTTGATAATATAAAAAATGATTCTAAAGAGGTCCCAAGTCATTCACCTGCAACTCCAACATATAAATGCCCTAGATGTAAAGAAGTTTTTAATAAAACTGGGTCATTTAAAAAACATCTGATGTCACACAAGAATATGAAGAAATTTAAGTGCGATAAATGTTCAGCCGGTTATAATGTTGAAACAAATTTGAAAATACATATGGCAATGCATTCTGAAGGAAAACCCTCGTGTCCTATTTGTCATATATCCTTTCAGAGAACTGCTAGTTTAAAATCACACTTGATGCTACATCAAGTTGAAGAGTTGTATACTTGTGAGGAATGTGGAGCTGAATTTGATAAAGAGGTGAAAAGTGGTTTTGGCTTGTTTTTTTGTGAATTTAATTGTTAAACTATTTTAGGAAGATTTAAATAAACACCTTAACAGTCATATCCATAACACTGCTAAAGAAAATAATAGCTTGATTTGTCATTATTGTAATGATCAACTTGAGGATTATAAGTCTTACAAAGAACACCTTTCATTTCATGCCAAGGTATGATTGATTTTTGTTTAATTTTTATATTTTCAAACGTTTTTATTTTTCAAAAGATTGATAGTTTATATGTATACAATTTTTGTTCTCTATAACATTTTACTTATCTTTATTAGTAGTTTTAGTTTAGTTTTAATGTCTTTATTGCCTAATTGGCTTTACAGTCCTACGTATTTGAAAGTTTACAAAAAAAAATTCTTCTCCAATCTTCTTCAAATCACGTAACTTCTTTCATCCATTCTTTCCCTTCTCCATTTTCGTTTAGAACTTTTATCTTTCCATACTCACACATTCTTAACTTTACACACTCTGACAAACAATGCTCTATCGTCTCCCTTTCTTCTCTACATAATCTACATACACATTCTTTCCCAATCTTCTCTCCAAAATTCATTTTCCCTTTCTTCATTCCCACATCTGAATCTTACCACCATTTTTTATTTTCCATTTTATCTAAATATTTTGGCAGTTCGGTGAAAACAAATCAATGAAAACTTACCAAAATTATATACAAGCAATAATTCTGTTGAATGAGAAATGTTAGGATTTATGACACTGCCTCAGGCAGGGACTGTTTTTGAGGATGATGAGAATTTTCTAATTGTGGTTAAACTCTAATTGACTTCAATGACAATAATGTTAATGGTGAGCACAAATTTTGTAGATATACAGGGTGCGGCAACTTAAACGCGCACTCCCAAAATAGCGACTTCTGATTAAATAAAATCATTGAAATTTATCACACCTAATTGGACATTATTAAGGTACATTTAAGAATTTTTTGGTAATTTTTCACTTACAAACAAAGTCAAAAATCTAAGAAAAAGTAATTTTCGAACAAAAAATTAAATTCTGATTTTTGTTTTAATAGACGCAGATTTACTTCTAATAATTGTTTACAAAATCAGCGCCCAAAAATATCAATTAGATTTTGAATTAATCGCAATTTTAGATTTTTACTTTGAAATTGATTTTTATTTACGACCTGCTACTGTGCCGTCGTAAATATTAGGTGACAATGGGGATTGTAATTGGGGTAAGATTGTAAAATTTCCAACTGTTGGAAGGTTGAGTGCCGATGGCAAGTGACTTCTTCCAATTCTTCCAGGACCGTAATAACTTTTTTTAATTAAAAAACATTATTTAAACACATATTTATTTTTATTATAAATGTTCGAAATAATTTTAAGTGACTTAATAAAAATAAATTGTCTATTGAACCAAACACACACACACACTAATATAAAACTAACAAAACAACATTCAAATCACCAGAAACGCACTGCTCGAAGATGGTTTTCAAAATGAACACGATAATTCTAAAGTATTGTACCTGAAGATTAAATAACTTTCAACCCCCCAGTTAACAATCAGTAATTACTCAGAAACAAATAATTAGGCTTAATCCTTAGAGCACTTGATTTTACCTGTGTATAACAATTTCTTGGAACGATTTACTCAAGTACAGACGCGAGAAAAAAAATTGGTTGCCAAAATGATTTCTACGCAAAGAAAAGATTTCAGTTGTGATCTTGTGGGATTGAATTCCTAGTTACCGTCTCTGTTTCTTTTATTAATTTACCAAAACTTCTTATTACAGCTAAATCCTCAAAAATTAAGAAAAAAAGATCATTTGTGACATTTTTTGACGACTAAGATTTTCTTCTTGTGACTCTAAAATCCTGTAATGCGGCCCTGTAAAATTCGTTGGGATATTTGAGCAGGCATGTTAGTCATTGTCAATTTTATGGCAAAGTTGTAAACAAGACCCTTCAAAGCGGTTGACTACTACTAAATGATCCCTTTGTTGGTAAATTATGCCACTTAGCCATAAATCACGCGTTTGGTTTGCCTTTATTGAAAAAAAGCGATTATTTAAACAACCAAATCAAAATTTATAATTGTAATACCAGAGTTTCATGCGCTAGCAGGTAGAGATTCACCTAGTGCAAAAACGTTATCGATAAATTAACAGTTATTGCCTGAAAACTCAAAAAATTGCAACGGCTTTATTTATTAACGAAAAATTTTTAAAAAAATCTCAAGTATACCCAATCAATAACTAATTAGGTGTGTAAAATATCGTCAAATTTTTTTAAGCAGAAGTCGCTATTTTGGGAGTGCGCGTTTAAGTTGCCGCACCCTGTATGTACTATACACAATAGGGTACGTCAAAAAAATCGATTATTTTTTTTTAACTTCCGACACTGAAAAATTAATTCTTAGGCACCTTTAAAAAATGCTTTTTCAAGATGAGCTCTTAATTTTAATAGGAAAGACTCCCTCATCGCAGTTTTTTATTTTTTTTTCAGTTTCATATGGTAAAATCCATATCTCGTTATTGCTTAATTGTACAGAAAATTTGTATTTACATTTTTTGTAGGAAATTAAACGTTCTACAAAAAAGTTATCTTACATTTTTTTATATCTCTTACCATTTAGAAGATATCGGAGGTCAAAGTTTGAAGAATTTAACAAAAATTTCTTTTCTACTTCTAAATTTTATAACTCAGAGATAAATAAATATTATAAAATGCGCAACATACAGCCTTGTAGAAAATTAAACTCTCTATAATAAAGGTCTCTTGTCGTTAATTGATTATTCTAACCATTTAGAAGATATTCGCATTTTAAAAACCAAAATTTGATAATAAATCCTCATTTTTTTTAAATGATTGAAGTAATTGATTAACCACAAAGGACTTTTTTTGTAGAGTGTTTAATTTTCTACAAAACCGTATGTTGCACACTTTATAATATTTATTTATCTACGAGTTATAAAATTTAGAAGTGAAAAAGAAATTTTTGCTAAATTCTTCAAATTTTGACCTCTGATATTTTCTAAACGGTAAGAGTTATAAAAGAATTGTAAGATACCTTTTTTAGAGGGTTACATTTCCTACAAAAAATGTAAATAAACTTTTTTTGTACGATCAAGTAGTGACGAGATATGGATTTTACCATATGGAACTAAAAAAAAAAAAAAATGGAAAACTGCGATGAGGGAGTCTTTCCTATTAAAATTAAGAGCTCAACTTAAAAAAGTATTTTTTAAAAGTTGCAAGAAACCAATATTTCAGTGTCCGAAGTTAAAAAAAAATAATCGATTTTTTTGGCCCACCCTAATACACAATGTTTTTAGGGTAATCCTAATAAAGTAATCTAAAAAAAATTTAAAAAAAGGTAAATAGATAAAAAAATTACAGACGGCAACGGCGAAAAAATTATTTTTTTGGACGTTAAGAACGGTATCGGACTAAAATACGATTTTGGCGGCTGTGATCAAAAAAATAAATATCGTGGCTGATATACATATAAAGAGTGAATACAAATCCTGCTTTATTGACAGGGCGCTAATTGCCATTTCTGTAGATTTTCCGTATCTTCAAATCGATTTTGCTCGTCGAACCTATAGTTTTTTTTACAAGTACTGGCACTTGTTTTTTTTATGTAAATTTGGCTCGACGAAATAAATTATGGGATTAACAGTAAGGTGTAGTTTTGAAAGTCTGATAACTTTGAATTAATTTTTATATGACAATAATTTTACGTATAGCAGCGCCATTTTTTTTATCGAAAGAGTCATAGACCAAATACGGTGAGAACTGGAATCCACTGAATTAGAGCTGGCTTTGTGTCTCTTGACCGATTAAGTAAAAGTATCAAAATATGACAAACTAGAGCTTGTTATAACTCAGCAAATTTTCGCTCTCACGGTAGTTTGGTGCATTGGACGCCTAAGATGCTTTTAGATGATTTAAATGATTTTCAAAAAAATGATTCTTTGGCGGTTTCAAGACTAAAGGTTGTTTTTTTCAGAAATGATGGGGCCTATTATATCCAAAATTTTCTAGATAATTAAATAATTTGATTTTCTTCTGACAAAAGCTCACAAAAAATAAAATCTATCTGAAAATACATTAAATTTTAGTCTTTCAAAATTTCAAAGTTGAATACAGTAGAATTCAAATATAGCGACGGTCAAGGCACTGTGACATTACTACTAGTCGGAGGACGCAAACAAACTAATAATTCAAACTTTTTTCTAATATAGCTTGATTCAAAAGTCTGCAGTAAAAGTTTAACTATAAAAATATAGCACTAATTCAATTCAATAATTGTTCATGATTTTTTTTTGTATATTTGGCAGAACACAAAATGTGTGCGTATCAAGCAATTTTCGCTTAAAATTCGGTTGAAGTTATTCACATAAATGGATGTAATTTCAAAGTAATAAATATATGTACTATACAGGTGATTTTTTTATTTGTTCCCGCCTGAAACTCAAAAAATAGGCAACACGTTATACAAACGAAAAGTAAGTTAATTAATTAAATAATGTGGCAACAAATGATCCAAATAAATTGACTCTGGAAGCACTGTTAAAGGTATTATCAACAATGTTGATATTAATTTACCACTCTTTAGGCCTTAATTTTGAAAATTTTTCAATGTATAATGTGTTGCCTATTTTTGGAGTTTTGGGCGGGAATAGATAAAAAAATCACCCTGTATAATATGAAATGCAAACATTTGAGGGTTGCCTAGATGCTATAAACGCTTAGTTGTCATAAATGGAGTCGTTATATCTGCATTCTACTGTATTTCCGTTTAACATCGATCCAAATTTAATCAGTTTTACCGTCTTTTTTCACTTTTTGACGATTATCTCAAAAACTAAGCTTTAATTTAAAGAACATGTTCCTTGAAAAGTTTTTGTTCTATCATTTTTGATTAGAATGGTGTCACATTTAGTTTGTTTCGTTTGTTGTTTTTGCAAAAATAATATAACAAATAAACTGTCCATAAACAATCCTCGATAACACGCCTTTGCTTTTCTATCTTATTTGCTTAACAATTACCTGGCATTTCAAACTATAAATAAATAATACTAAATTAAAAAATTACGGTTTTTTGAATGCCTGTAATTTCGTCAAATATGTATTTTAATTTTTTTTTGTATTATACTAAAAATCAAGTGATTACAATTTTACAATCATCCTCCGTTTTTACCGCACTAGTACCTACAAAGAGCACATGGATTTTTCTCGTTTAAAAAACTGTTTAAAATTTAATTATTGTATCAAATTACGGCCTTGTGGAGGATCCGTGCAATAAATAATATACAAGTGACGTGCGGGAATAGTTTTGCTCTATTCGTGCGACATTCTTCACTCGTGCGCAAAGCGCACTTGTGTAAAAACCTGCACTTATCGGGTAAATAACTATTTCAAAATCTTTAGTTTAAACTATATTTTGCGAAAAATGAGTGTAGGAAAAAATTCGAAGTGTTAATTATAGGTAAGTACATATTTTTTAAATTATTGAAATCTGTAATAAAATTTCATTTTTGAAACTGTGTGTAGCGATACTTTCTCCATATTTTTTGACATCAACTACTATTTATTCTAGTAATACGTATTTTAAGACTTAATATTTTTTAGTTAATTGATTTGATCTATCTTATTTAAATTTTTGTAATTAAAAAAACGTAAAATAAAAAATTTCAAAAACTCAAAAAGATAAAAAAGTCAAGTACACAAAAACAATTTAATCTTAGATAACGTAGAATAAATAGTAGTTTTTGTCAGAAGAATATGGAAAAAATATATTGATTACTTAGTTTCAATAATGAGATTATATTATATAGTATGTCTAAGTAAGTTGACACTACATGGACAACTGATTTATTAGATTTTTTCAACGGATACTAAGAAAGAATATCTAAAATTTTAAAAATATTACAAATGTATAGCTATTTGATAGATTAATTTGGCATGGAATGTTTCAGAATTATCTAGAAAATTTATATAGATAGTGCTCTTTTGCACAGGACAATTTTTGGACAACTTCGTATATAACATATTTAGGGCATAAGCTTCATCAATTCTGTAAAATCAACCTATAGTCTTGAAAGTTCCAGAGGGTGACACATTTGAGGGCATTTTGCTCTCTACCAAAAACGAACAATTCCTAGTTAGCGATAGCTAACCTGTAATGTTTTTACAATTTTTTTATTTGAACACTTTGCAGGTTACAATTACACTAGAGATCAGTAATATTGCTTAATTTTACGTTAGACTGTTACGTACTAATGGGCTAATTTCAAGTTGAGATAATACCGGTAATATGTTTGTTTCTATGGAAACTTAATTAAATTGGGTGTTCTGATTAGTTGTACGGAAAAGTATTAAAATTTGTCATACTACCGGTAGTACCTCAACTTGAAATTATCCTATTAGATTCGATTAGGTATACGAGGGGTGATCCAAAAGTAATGATAATCGGGTATTTCCAATTCGCATAAAAATCCAAAAAAAAAATTTTATATGTTTTTTAGAGGTAACGGGTTACAGGAACAATTAAATAAACGATTTGACTTTTTTTATTACTGTCTTTTTCAAGGATCTAAAAAGACAGTAATAAAAAACAGTCGAAACGTCGGATTAAAGTCAAATCGTTTATTTAATTGTTCTTGTAACCCGTTACCTCTAAAAAACATATAATAATAACAATTTGAACGTGATCATATTAAGAAAAAATTTTTTTGCTTGCTTATATACCCACTAAGTCACCATGAAAAAATCATATAAATAGGCCACAATTTCCGGGAAGGACACTCATTTGAATACGAACCATCGAAGGTATAACATCAAAATGGACAAAAACGAAATTAAAGCTGTCATCAAGTATCTCTGTTACAAAAAATATCTACCAAAGATATACATAGCAACTTGGTATGGTGGACTCTGTTCTTCCATATCCCACAGTTTCAAGCTGGGCAAAAGAGTTTAAGCTGGTCTGAACATCCACTGAAGATGAACATCGCAAAAGACGCGCATCCACGTCTCTCACTAAAGATAACGTAAAAAAGTCAATGATATGGTGTTGGCAGATCGAAAAATAACCATCAGGCATGTAGCTGAGGTCACAGGGATCTCATATGGCAGCGTTCAAAAAATCCTTGTGAACGAACTGCATATGAAAAAGGGCTCCGCGCGTTGGGTGTCGAGAATGTTAACCCACGAGCAAAGGAAAAACCGAGTCGACATTTCTAGGGCCAATCTCAAAAAGTTTTAAGCAGATATAAAAAATTTTTTGGCACGTTTTGTGACTATGGATGAGACCTGAATCCACCACTTTGATCCTGAAACCAAATAACAATCGATAATTTGGAAAAGAGCCTCCTCATCGACTCCGAAAAATTCATTGTCAAGTTTGGCGGGAAAGGTTGTGGCGTCTGTTTTTTGGGACGCTGAAGGAATAATTATGGTGAAATATTTGGAGAAGGGTGCTACTATTACGGGGTCTTACTACGCTGGCCAAATAACAAGATTGCGGAAGACTTCTGTCTGTTTCCTCAGCTCAAGGAACATTTCCGTGGTGAAAAATTTAAGAACGATAGCGAAGTGATGACCGCTGTTGAGACGTTTTTGGAGAGTCAAGAAAAAGATTTTTTTAAAGGAAATCCTGGGTTTAGAAAAAAGATGGTCTAAGTGTGTTGACTTGTAAGGAGAATATGTAAAAGAATAAATTATTTTTTTTAAATATAATCATTGTATTTTATTTTCAGTATCATTACTTTTGGATCACCCCTCGTATGATAACGTCTTGGGGCAATTTTATCTTAATATTTTTTTTTTAATTTTTTTACAATCATCTTTCGATTTAAATATTTACATTTGCAAAACTTCATATTTTAGGTTAAAAAATTGGTACTTTCTGGTAAAAAATCTCGCAGAACTCATGGTAATAAATTATACCCTCACGTCTGTAATATCTGTTCTAAAAGTTTTTCTCGAGTTTCACTTTTGGAAAGACACTTACGAGTACACAGTGGTGAGAAACCTTTTGTTGTAAGTGTTAAACTTGTCTTTACACACTTGAGAATTAGAATCATATTTTTAGTGTCAACATTGTAATCGAGGTTTTAACCAAAAAGGTACTCTCCAGATACATCTCAGTAAACACACTGGTATCAAACCATTTCAATGTACCTTATGTTCAGCGAAATTTAATCAAAAAGGCAATTTGCGAGTACATGTCCAGAAAACACATACTGTACCTCAACCAGGTGCTAAAGTCTACAGATGCTCACATTGTCCTTGCATTTTTAAGAAAATTGCATCGTTGAATATTCACATAACAAGATTTCATGCGAATCATGAAGAAATTGGAAATAATATTACAAATGTTATAAATCGGTTAAAAGAGTTGGAAGAAGTAGCTACTGTTACACCAGATGAGAAACAGGATATGAACAAGAATACTTCATGTGACAATATAGACATCGATAAGGATACTAGTTATGTAAGATTAGCTGAATCATTTCTTGATGGAACTGTTCAAAGATACTTGGTTATGCAAAAGAAAGTTAATGATGTTAGATGGTATATTTGTAGTTATTGTAATAAGGAATTTAAAAAACCTTCGGATCTTATAAGACACACAAGGGTACACACGAAAGAAAAACCATTTGAGGTAAGTATTTTTTATAACTTTTTTTCAATTTTTGTCATATTTTTTTTAGTGTAATAAATGCGGAGCAACATTTTCTTTAAAGACAAGTCTATATTATCATAGTAAAACCCATCTTAGTAATAATAATAATTACCTCTGTTCTATTTGCTTGAAGAAATTTTCATCAGTTCGTTCAGTTAACTCTCATATCAGGTTTTACATTCTCAATACAAATCACGTTGAAATATTTAATAAAATTTTTAGGAAACATTTAGAAAAGCCACAATACAAATGTCTCACTTGTAGTAAATGGTTCACTTCAATGCAAAAAGCCAAAATTCACAACAAAGAAGTTCACTGTAACCAATCTGAAAAAGATTTATCCCAAACAGTGATGAAACAGCCTTTACTTAAAACTTCCAACGGTTTACTACCAGTGCCGCCTCCAAAATCTAATATAACGGCTACAAAACAAGTTTACTGTCCTATTTGTAGTGCCAAATTTAGTAAAATACCGAATTTAAAACGTCATATGTTGCTTCATAATGGCGAAAGAAAATACAAGTGTGGCCAGTGTTTGAAATCGTATTATACACCTAATGGGTTAAAAGAACATCTTTCGAATCACTCTGCTATGAAAAATTTCGGATGCAAAGTTTGTGGCAAGAAATATGCCACAGCTTCGTTGTTGAAGAGACATGCCATCAGCCATAGCACCAATAAGCCTTATGTTTGTCCTTACTGCAGTAAAAGTTTTAAAAGTCTTATGTTATGTCGAAAGCATATAAACATACATAAGAAAGATGGAAATATTCAGGTGAGTAAAAATGCTTTAATATATCGGGGAACCAAGTGTATGGATCGGTTTTTTTTTGACATGATGATTAACGCTGCCAGGAATCCAGAGAATAGTGTAAAGTCATATTTTTCTGAGTCACAGACTCACGTAAATTTTCGTAATGCACGCCGCAGAATATTTTAGAATAGTTCTTTATAATAACATAAACTACACGGGTAGTGAGCAAGCAAGAGTTATTTAAAAATCGCCACATACTTCAAGATTTTTTTTTACCGGCTAGAATTTATATTTATTCTAACATTAAATCAAGTAGCCGTGGCCTTGATACATCTGCACTTCTGTGATCAATTAGTAACGAAATGTTGACATAGTTGTCTAGTTGGACAATAATTAGTTATTTTACGCTTTGTTACATCGAAAACATAGCTGGTCGACTGTATCAAGGCCACGGCTACTTAATTTAAAGTCTGTTTACATAGTTTTTACAACTATTTTACTTTTACGATTTAATTGGGGAGCCCTATATCTCTTAAATTAAGAATACCACGTGGTATATCTCACCTACCTATTTATAGTACCTTTTAAATTTGCACTGTTGTTATTATCACATTAATTTCTAATGTAACTGTGGATACGAAGATCTAAATTTAAGACGTTACTATGTCAAGAACAATTCAGACTCTGACATTTGTGTTGTAGCTGTAGAAACGTTGTAAAGCTTATTAATTTTTAGATCACTCATAACGAAACAAATGAAGTACAAAATGTGAATAATCTTGATAAACTTCACTTAAGTGTTATTCCTGATTCAGTTTCTAATGCGACAAATTTGCTAATAAATAATCAATCAAATAGTACCTCACAACTAATAAACAACAATGTATTGGTTACACAGCCAAATACAAGTCAAGTCGTGGTAAGTCAAGGAATTACGTTTTGGTGTTTTGTTTCTTTAATTTAATTACTTCTAGGACCCTTCTGTCAATATTATTCAAACACAAATTGACAAACAGTTATACGAACTGTCACCTAATTCTATACAAATAATCACCAATTCAGATAAGGATATTACCCAGGATCCGAATCAGATACAGACAATTTTTATTAATTGTGATGATTTACCATTGGGTGATAATTTATATACATCTAACGCTGACACATTGTTATTTAATTCATTGAATGATCTGCAAGAAACAAATTCATTTAATATTGAGTCTATCAATGGAAATTTTTCGACACAAACAACAGAAACATTTAACGTCAACCAAATAGTCACTAATGAACCAACAAATAAAATTACGAAAACTAATAATTCAAATTTGAATACATCCTATTATCCACAATCGGATCTGAATTTGTTGTTTAATCTAGACAATGAATTTGTTTCAAACAGTTGTGATTTACCTAACGAAAATTTGAATTTACCGGATATTAATGTAAATGAAGTGCCTAATTTGAATGTGGAACAATTACAAGAAAATCAAGAAAGCAAAGAAAAAAGTAAACCGCTTAAGTGTGAAAAATGTAATAAAGAGTTTAGCAACAAGAGAACCTTCTCAAAACATCTCAGTTGCCATAAAGATAGGAAAAAAGTTGGAGGTGGTGTACATCATTGTAGCTTTTGCCAGAAATGTTTTAAAAAACACTCGGATTTGGTAAGTGTTTAGAAGTAATAGAATGTTTGGTCAAGTTGGCTGTGAAATAAATATATCTAGAAAATCTGGTTGTGTTTAATGACGGTTTAAAACTATACTGATCATGCGCATTAGAGATTTCGGACCGCTAAAATGGTACTGCGCATGTGCAGTCGAATTCTGAACCGTTGTGAACTGTTATTGAACCAAAATATTATAAATATTGTACCGACAATAAATAAATTCTAAACTAATGGGCTGATTTCAAGTTGAGATACTACCGGTAGTATCGCAAATTTTAATATACGTTTTCAAAGCAACAACCAATAACAACAAAATTTTTTTTTTAATTTTCATGGAAACAAAGATACTGCCGGTATTATCTCAACTTGAAATCAGCCTATAAGAAGTGTATTCCTACCTGACAGGACATAAACGGTTTTTTGTATTTTTGAGGTGACCAACCATTTATCTTCACAAAGTGGCCGAACTTCTCTTTGTCAGGTTTTTGAGAAGATTGGGTTATACTGAAATCTTCACGTTTCTCGGTTATTGGTATCAGATTCTTCTTTAAATTGGCTTACTAAAACTTGTGCTGCTTCACCGCCACACCATGCTAATTTTTCGCAGCAATAAGGAAAAATTTTTTTGTAATCCCAACGGGGTTTCTTCTTCTCATACAGTTATTTTTTTTAACTGTTTTTTTTCCTGCAACTTCATGCAATTTTTTCTTATTATTTTAATTATTTTTTAATTTTCTTATTACTTTATTATTATTTTATATTAAACGATTTGTAATAATTCTCTTGCAGCAATTTTACTTTTGTATTCCACAACGTTTTACAAAGTTTCTTTGTAATCTTTTCTATTAAATTTGTTCATTTTAAATGCATAATCTTCTAAAAGATGGTTAAGTTTTTCGGGAGATGTAGTCTGTTTCCAGGTCGAACTATGATATCTTTTAGTGTTTATAGAACTAGAAGATTTAATTTCTTTTTTACTTCGTCAATAGTTTTATTTCCGAAACAATTTATTTGTCTTATTTTAACTTTTTTTTTCATGTTTGTGTGGTTGTTTTGTTGTAACTGTAAGCAACCATAACATACCTACTAGATTTTTAAATTTGACTTTGAATATTCGTGTTGGATTGTCTAGTTGAATACAACTTGTGACATGATTTCTGCTGCAATTTTGTCGTTTAATTCCACTCGTAGTTATTACTTTTGAAAATTCGGCACTGGTCTGCAACTTTTGACCGATTTTCGTTGCAAAAACTACTACTAAATTCGGGTTCTTTAGATTCAAAGAGTTGTATTAATAACGAATAATTTATTTTCTTTATATACACTTAATACACAATATACAATATGCAATACATATCACACAATACAACAATAAATAGACAATTCGATATTTACACGACAATCGCTGTCGCTTTACTGATGTCACGTCGCTGCCGAGAATAACGTCTAGTTGTTTTCTGGTTCTCGCTAACTGACTGATTGACTCCCAGTCAATTTCTCCCTCTTTATGTGAGAAATATGAGATGTTTCGTGACGTTTCTTCACTGAATTGGACGTGAGGACTAATCGGTAATCGGTTTATGAACGGGATGATTTCAGGGAATTTCACGTTTCGATGCGCTTTCGACGCGATATCTTTCTAGTATTTTCTGGAGCTATTTACTCGAACTTTCTTTCTCTTTTTGGTATTTTGAATTATATAATAATAATATTGGTATAATACGAAAAAAGTATAGGGACAATTTATGTAAAGAATTGCATGATCCATATTATTTTTTCTAATATATTTTGACGATAGTACTGTTGTGTACAAGAAAAATGAAAAAAAATCGATATTTTTGACGTTGATCTTAATATTTTTGTACTTATATTTTATAATAATTGCCGTGGGATTAATGGGTACCCTTAATGGGCGAATCAGACCACAGAGTTTCCTATACGTAAATGTCCTCTACATTTATTTCAATTTTAAAATTTTAATTACAAGAGTTTTAAGCATAATGTTAAAGACTAAAAAAGAAAAGATAAAGTGAAAATGTGAAAAAATTCGATTTGAGCAAAGACATAATTCGCAAGTTTCGAGTCGAAAGTTCTAACCCTGCTAATCTATAATCTACAATCTAGTCAAACACAAAATTAACTGAACTAACTGAAGTGATGTTTTATCTACTAATATTTTCTTCTAAAATTTTGGATTTTGTTGAAGTATAAAGTTGAGATGCTCGTTTTAATACAATTTGCAGTTTGTGAAATTGGATGTGCCGTGTTGACAAAATAAAATGTTTTTTGAGTTGTATTACGCTTTAAACAGGATTTTTGTGACGGCATTGTCGACAATTATTGTGGGGCGTAAGAAAAAATGTTTAATTTGTTAATTACAGTTATTATAACGTGGTAACAATTATTTTTAAGAAAATTTATTTAACTTAGAGTCTATATTGATGCAAACGGCTCTAATAAATTACACAAACAAGTTTTTTTTTCGTTTTATATGCTGTACTTGTTTTGATTCTATCTTAAGTTTTTTTCTTTCTTTTTTTTTTTTTAAAACTTGACTCAAGATTTGTAGGAATGTGAAAAGAAATATAGTATATTAAATAACGCGTTTTATAAGGCATTTTTGTAGCACGAATCCATGTTTATAAGACGAGCAGCAAAGCGACAGTTTTATAAATGGCGAGTGTAGAAGAAATTTTTGTGGAAAATGTTCCTACAACCATTTATTTGTTTTACCACTCATAATCATACATTATTAACCAATAATAGTAATTGATTTATTACTATAACTACGAGTAGATAAGATAAATTGGAATAAACTATTTTATTGCAAGTCATGCTTGCAGTTAATTTTAAATTTTGCAAGTCATGATTCATAAACAATTTAAATTTTGCTAAATCATTTTTAGGCGATAAGTTTTAATTTTTGCAAATCATGACTGATAAGCAGTTTAAAATTTTCTAAATCATTTTTAGGCGATGTGATTTTGCAAGTCACGATTAGGCACTCGTTTTTTGGAGATAACTTTGATTAAAAAAAAATATTTGGATTAAAGATGCTCACTAATTAATTTGTTTAATAAACTGATTAATATATTTTTTCATTGATCGTTTAGAAAAAAGTTTATTAATGCATGATTTTTTCTGTTAAATTGTGAAAAAGGAGTGTTTTTAAGACGAGCAAGCGCATGCGTACAATAGTCAAATAAATAAAAGTTTAAGAGTGATTACAAGACGCAACGAAGGTGAAACAAATTGAAATTATCAAATTGTTTGCGCATTTTTACCATTTATGGTACTGTATTTTTGATTAAACTTGTTTCACGTAATTTTGAGTCACTTTGTCCGGGTTTACCAAGTTATATCCGCACCTCAAAAACACGTCTTAAAACAAGGAAAAAAATTATGAAATTTATGTATTACATAAAATTGGTATCTAATCTACCTTAAAAAAAAATGTTCTAGCAATTTATTTGACCTATAAAACTGAAGATAAATGATTTCGGAGAGAAATCATACGTCCTGTTTTTTATGTCACCTGATCAAAAATGGCTAACAAAATTAATTTTCAAATTTATTATTAAAAAAAATGTCACACTTTGATTAAAACCCATTTTTATATTATTTATCAAATATTTTAGTCTAATTTATGATTTGATAAGTTGAACAATTGAAGTATATTTATAACCTGGGAATTTGTTACCAGCTGTTTTAACTTTCAAGTCTCCACAGTAGACGTGTGCTGATTTTTATGACAATTATTTATTAATATTTATTATATATATTTTATTATTGAATAGGAAAGTTGTTATTTTAAATATTATTAAAATTTGTTTTCGTAGCTAACTTGACCAATATCAAAGATACATATAAACACTTTGTATATCTAATATTTTTTTAAGGTGCGTCATATACGAACCCACACAGGTGAAAAACCATTTGCTTGTGATAAATGTGAGAAAAAGTTCACTTTAAAATCAACTTTATTATCACATGAACGTACACATAATCCTGTTAGCCATAAGCAGTTTAGTTGTGTTGTTTGCAATTCATTTTTTACTTCAAAATCTAGCCTTAAGGTTCACATGTCTATTCATACAGGTATTTTTTTTAACTTTGTTAACTGTGCTTTAGTAAAGTTATTGTTGTAGGTGACAAAACACATAAATGTAATTTTTGTTCAATTAAATTTCGAACTGCTGCTCATCGAAAATCACATGAAAATAATTATCATTTGAATCCACCAAAAAAACAAACGAAAAATAAAGTTACAAATTTACTTGCATCTGTTGCAATGGATGTGTTGAATCAGCAGGAGCAAGTTGGATTGCAAAACGATCAAGTTGTAACGAGTGGTGATTTAGAAAATGTTTTAGTTGTACAAGAACCAGTAAGTTTTCAATTTAATACGGTACTTACATTTCATTTATTTAACCATTTATTTTATAGATTCAACTTTCTGATGATCAACTGAATTTATTGAATGAACCTAATCAGAATACGCTAACTGAATCAACTCAACTGGAACCATTAATTTTGCAACAATTGCAATCAAATTTTATCTCGTCTTTGATTCAGTTAGATGATGGAACACTTCTTAATGTAAAAACTATCAACACTGAAGAAGAAGCTACTAGTAACGTTAGTTTGCCAGTGCAAAAACCAAGAAATTTGGAATGTGATATTTGTAATAAGAAATATGCTTCTAAAGAAGTTTTAAGAAAACATAAAAAGATTCATGGAATAGATAAAAAATTTCGCTGTTCACAATGTCTAAAAGGTTTTGATGGAAAAGAAGATTTGGATATGCACCAAAAAACACATGAAGGACTTAGACCATATCCGTGTTTCTATTGTGCTAATAGTTTTTCAAAGCAACAGAGTTTAACAACACATTTGAAAAGGTAAGATTTTATTGCTTATACGGACTCGTATTTTATTTCTTTTTTAATTTGGCGTTAAACTTGGGAGTGGTGTTAATGATTTGAACGAATTACTAAAATCTATTTAAATGACTTTAAGCAGTAAATAAATAAAATAAGTGAAGCTTCACAACACGTGTTTCTGTCAAAAGTACTAAACATCTTTTTGATTGGCTTTGATTGGCCTTTACGGTAAATCTGCCAGTGTTGTCTTGAGAAAGAATGTTTTTAAAGCATTATTAATAAATTAAATGAATAACAAAAGGTTAGGTTATAGGTTGACGCTGTTTAGAGAATTAGTAAGGTGACTTGTTATCAAAAGGTGGGACATTTGCAACACCTTATCCAAAGTACAATTATTTATAAGTACTCTATATAATGCTCTGTAAAGTACTTATACATAATTTATTTGGTGGGAGTTGGATTTCGAGTTGACCTGTTTCTAGTACCCGAAAAACACAGTGTATAGGTGGAGGCACTCAAAGTTTTACGGGCGCTGGACTAGAGGGATTCAAGACGCAACCCTTCTACATCGGATAAATCAAAAAATACAACCAACAACACTTTTTTCACATTACGCGCGTTTCAGTAACCATGTTATCGTGAAACTTAAGACAAACATCGGAGTTAAGAAAGAGCCTTATTTATTAATGCCCTAAGGCTGCATTAAGGACTAATTAAGAAGTTAATGTGTTATGGGTTTATGAAAGATAGTGTCTTGTATATACGACAAACACGTGTTTAAAAGCTTTACCTTTTTTATTTCTTCGTTAGTCAAAAATATTTAAATGGACTTTAAACGCTGTAATAGTTGAACATGCTTATAATATGCGTAAGATGCTATTGCCATCTATGACGCTAAATTTAAATAAAAAAAACAATATTGATGTTTTTCTCTATTTTCAGGATTCATAATGTTTCGTTTACTAAGGATAATTCGTTGTTGTGTGATCTTAAATAGGTTATTAAGAAAGTTTATCTTGATTAATATTTTTATAGCAAATAGGTCAATAAAATGTACATATTTTAGATAAATAAATTATGAATTATTAATTTTAACATTACGTTTATTTAAATTCCTTTTTCTTACATACTTAGTTAACTAAACTCTGATTTACATCAGCATCACCAAGACGGAATTTTAAGTATAGTTAATCCTAATACTCATATTACTCTCAAAACATCTCAGCAAACAAGTCGTTCAATTGCAAGTCCTATTACCAAAATTTTTCAATCGATTTTTGATTAAATTATGTTAATTTTTTTTTTAATGTTGGTGTTTATTCGTTACAAAATATGTTGTATCTAACTATTTCCAGAAGAAATTTTTTGCATTCGGACTAATGCAGCACTCCCTTCACTCGTACTGCAAACAAAGTGCTCATGCAGAAAATTTATCTTTCCGAATACGTTAGGTAAATAACTATTGTTTGAAATTAGGTCTTGGCAGTGTAGATAGTCTTTAAGATGTCTACTATTGTCTCCGATAACCGAATTTCTCTGATTTTGATCTACGATAGGTAACTTTTCGCCACCCAGAAATCACCGAACATTAGACGACCAATCTTAATTTTTAAGATGCTCTCGCTCATCGTTTCGTTTTGATGTTTTGCGAAGTTCTGGTGAAGTTTTCGAAATTCATCAAAATTTGACAGTTTGTTAATTTAATATAGAAGGAATATCAAAAGATAAGTACAATTTTTTGTCGAAAATCTCTGAGTATTTTTTTTTTGTTTAGTAACTTTAGTATTTTTTGAGTGCTTATTAAAATGGGCTTTGTATTGAAATAGCGCGTGATAAAATAGCGCAGTTGTAATAGCGCTGTAATAATATGGCGCGTAATAAAATAGCGCCGTGACATTTTGGAGTTTGTTACAAAATAGCGTTTGTATACAGGGTGTTTCAGAAATGAATACAAAAATTTTAGCCAGTAATAGATCTCACCAAAACAAACAGCTTTTCTAAATAACATTTTTGCGAAAAATGAAATTTTTCCGAATTTTTTTACCGCTATATCCTCCCTATAAGGGTACGATACGCTTATGAAATTTTGTAAATTTATGAATTTTCTATAGTTATTATGGTGACCATTCTATGGTGTATTCTACACTCAAATCGGCGAAGAGATATAGTTATAACTAATGAGCGGAATCAAATATTTTCTTTGGTGGGGAGCACGACGAGCCATTGATAAACGTTCTAGCGGGCACATGTAGCACATGGACACCGACACCGAGTGGTTAGCCAATCACAGAGAGCAAGTTTAGTATCGTGTTGTAATCGCCTTAAGCGTTCACTGTTTAGACGGCGTTTTACCACGATAACTCATTACAAAGTGGTGTGCCGCTCTGCTTCGAGAAAATATTTGTTTCCGCTCACTAGTTATAACTTATAAATCATCGTAGGGCATATACATGTGCGTAGAAGCACATACGCAGAAGCCGGGTTTACACATAATTTCGAATACGTATTGTTAGTTGCATACACTTGGTGATTAAGAAATTGTCAAATGGTATGGAGAATGATGAAAATGCATTATACAATACAATACAAACTACAGGACGCGTGAAGTAGGTACTGGGCCTTTCCTAATTAGCTTGTAATCACTCAGTGCTAGCAACTCCCAAATCGTTTCTAAGTTCAAGAAATCTTGGTTGCCGACCTTATTAAAATTAAAAATTTGTCAGTGTGACACAGAGTTATTACAATTGACATCTCAACTTAAGATTTCCCGCGCTGTCATTTGTCATTAAATCAGCTGGAAGTGTGATTCAAGTGTGTGGCATATACGTATTAGATACGTATATATCTAATACGTATATGGTGTGTGGGAAGTGTGTGGCTAATGAAGTTTTGCAAGTTTTTAGAGATTTTTAAAGTTATTTGGGCAATATTAAATATTTTATTTAATACAAAAAGACTCAAGAAACAATAGAAATAAGTAGGCTTTTCATGTTTGGTCACACTTGCCTCAATGCTCGTAGTGTCCGCCAGGGGTCGTGGCGCTTGGCAGCTAATGAGAATACTCCTAGTTTTCAAAACAGCCAATTGCAAGCTACTATTCAAATGTCCCGGGCAAAAGTGGGCGGTTTTATTACTATATCTGTTCGCTGAGGCAACTATAGGTACTGTTTAGACCAGTGGCGCGTATGGAATTTTCGCCAAGATTTTAACTAATCTTATCTTGATAACGGTTGAGATTCGGAAAAAAATTTATCTAGAAGAAACTCTTCTTTAAACGAGATCTCCAAATGGTTAATATTTTTGTATTCATATCTGAAACTCCCTGTATATGTAACAAATAAGCGCGTGTAACAAATTCTCCCACTTAGAATGATTTGGACCTGACCTGGCCTGACACCTGACCTGATCCTTGCCCTAACTTTTTTACAACGCTGTTTTGACGCACTGTTTTGTTACAGTTGTTAATTTAATTTGGTGTTGTTTTGTTACACGCGCTCTTAAGAATCGACGCTCTTTTAAAACGCGCCTTTTTGTATATTTTGTTACAGAGCTATTAAAATGCACTATAATTCACAGATTTATTTACTTTCTTAGTCAATTTTCTACATATTTCAAATCTTCAATTTATTTTTACGTGTTGAGTTTCAAATATTTTCAAAACCTATTTTAATCATGTAAGTGTTGAACCTGTAAACCACCCTATATGGAGTAGCTCTAATCCCGACGTTAGTCCGTAAAAGGGACGTATGTGGAGAACTCCTACGTCGCTGGTCCGCAAAATGGACTCGCCGTTTAAACCAAAATTTTAAAAAGACTCAAAAGAAAAGTCTTCTTTGGCAAAACATTTTTAAACATTGAATTTTTATACGTCTGTTTATTGTCAAGAATGACACCTATATTTGACATTTTCATGAAACTGGTGCCACAGCTGGAGTGGTCGCTTATGCAGGATGTGTCGGATTTTTTTTTCCCCATCTACTGAGTAAGATTTAAGTAACACATCACTCAATAAGTCTCCGGTCTGATTAAGAAAAACAATTTTTTTTCTAGAAATTTGTTTTTATTCATTAACATATCGTCGCTGATCTTTTAAAACCTCGTATGTTCAAACTTGTCAATTTTACAGGAGAACGAAAAAACTGTTTAGATAAACGCTTATGAATGTATGTTCTATTCTATTGTGACATCATCTTTTCTCGTAAATTGGTAATTATAAAAAATCATGTGTTTTGTTTACAATATTTTAATTGTCTCTATTTTTATTAATTTTTGGAACTTACGATATTTTAAAATGATTTATTTATGCTTGAAACCAAACATACGTGGTTTTTATACAAATCAATTTACCTATATAATTAAAATATAACAGAAAGTATAAAGTAGAAATAAAGTGTATTAATTGAAAGAATTTTGAAATAGCACAAACAAAATTAATTTTATGGTAAACTATCGTAAAAATGGTGGAACTCTTTCGCTAAAATCATCTTTAATTGCTGTAAATTTTGCTATTTTTCTCTTTTGATTTCCAGTCGTTTATCATACAAATTTTTAATGTTTCCAAAGGGCAAACTTTTTATAGCAACATTTTTTCGTTGAGGTAAAATTTGCCAGTCGTCACAATAATTTATTTTATATAAAATAGTCAAATTCGGTCTATACATCAAACAGCGTAAGTCTGTAACCATTGGATCTCCACTTTTGCAACCAGGCCTTATAGACTTGTAAAACGTTATAAAATTAAAAGATTTAAAAAAATGGTAATTTGGATATATTACATGATAAGGTTTTGTCGGTCTGGCGTGTTTCATAACGTCCACATATTCTGCCGGTACGTAGATGTCTTTATGTTTCCTCTCTATTGTCGAATGCATAGAATCACACTTCATTTGAGTATGACCCTTTTCCAAAAAATTTTGAACAATAGTAACATTAAATTCAGACGCTATATTTAGAAGGGCATGGCTTAATATTGTGTTCCGATTTTGATAATTACATCCATTACTGTAAAATATAATTTCATTTTCGGGTGCAGACAACAATACGTTTGAAATTAAAAAATGACATTATTGAAGCAAATTCATTACCAGAAAGAGCTTCTTCCAAACGTAACAATAACCTTCTTTATTTATTAAGTCAAAAATTGTAAAATTATGAACAATTAATTTGGTTTTATAATAATATATAGCCAAAACCTTAAGTCTTGGACATAGTAACACTGGGCCGAATTCTTTTCTCTATATTAGCGCTAATAACATTCTTTAAAATTGTTAAATAACGTCATTAAATTTCACCCATTCTTTACTCTTGATTAAAAATTTAGAGACTTCAATTAACGATCACATTTAGTGGATATTTTAAAGAACGCCAATCGTTGTTTAAAATGTCTATTAACTTGGCAGTTATAAAAATATCTGTTTTCTTTGAAAATGACGGTGTACGGTGTACTACTTATTGGAAAACATTGAATTAATTGAAAATAATTTTTATAAAATCAGAGAAATAGACAGAATACCGAGAAATCCAAGAGTATATGTATCGAGAACGATTTGTTCCTTCTGATGAAGTGATGAATCATCAGATAATCATTTTGATAAGCGATATTGCTTAAGCAAAGAAACACCGCGATTCGTTGCTAACATTTTAACACCCCAACTTGAATCTGTATATCATAGGAGGATTGATTTAACCTCCAAAATTCAAGTTTCAGTTTTCAGATTTTTTGCCAAACAATTTTTAGTTAAGATAAAAATATATTTTAAAATTATATATTTAAAAATTATAATATCTTCTTTGATCCATTGCCAAAGGTTCACTTGATTATCCTTCGCCACCTCCAGTTTTTTTAATTTCTTTTTTGTACTTCCCTACCACAGATTTTGCTTGTTGCTTCATTCTGTAGTACGCGTTTCTAATTGTTTTAGTATCGCAATAATAACCGCTCGTCGCTCTTAAGTTTTCTGCTATTTCTGCCCACAGTTCCTGTTTTTTTTTTATTTACACGAGGTTCTGACTTTTTTTATTCCAAAATATGCTTGTGTATGGCAACAAAATCTACAACACTCACTTTTTTGTTCTCAGTGAAGTTTTTTTTTGTCTTTCTCTTTTACTATTAGCTGCCCTAAAAAACACTTAGGTACTTACCTACAGAACTTAGGTACTTACAGAACTACACATTAATCAATTAATAACACTTTGATTGTTTATTAATTTTCATTATTCGGCACGTTCAAATCACTTATAAAATGTTTAAAATTTAAAGTTGGCGAGGACATGTATGGATTACTGTAATTACTAATTACAAAAAAGCCTGATTTAAAACAAACAATTTGCCTAGAGACGTCTATTAACAAATTGATGTGCAAACGAGGATTAGAATAGGCTATTCATTAAAATATTCGTTAAAATATTAATTTAGGCTAATCAATTACTTTACTAATAAACATCTAAATAACATTTTAGTTTAGGGAAAAATTTGGCCCACTGATTGTAGATCCATTGTAAATACTTTACTTGTTTTCAGTTTTTTATCGTGTTCTTTTTCACGTCTTGCTTGTCCTTTTTTTAGCTGATGTTGAGCATAAATTTCTTCGGTAATATTTTTGGTTTTGAAACTGCAACAGACATCGCACTGATCTTTTTTTGGTCTAAAAAGACTTAAATTTAATTGCTGGAAAATATCTAGAAAAACTTTGTATCCTTGTTGAAGTTTTTCATTATCTTTGCAATATTTTATGTATTCTTCAAATAATTGTTGTTTGCTCTGCCACAAAGCTTCTAAATAAATTCTTGAAGATGAAGAGCGACAGTAATGGGAATCCATTTTTGGTAATAGGTCAAAAAATAGTTTTATTTCTTTTCTACCTGTCACACTTTTACTTAATCTACCGTTTTCCCTACTGAAACCTTTGTTTCGGTCATGTTTTTGTTCCATTGTTGTCCAATTAAGAACATTCCATTCTCCGATCGCCAATGTATTGGTTGCTGTTACTTCTATCAGTGTCTTTACGAAAAATTTTTTTTCAGGCCAACTTAATTTCTAGAACTAGTCTTTTATTTGAATTCTGTCCTTTTCTGTGAGCTCACTGCATTTTATTTTAGACTGATTTTGTCTATTATGTGCACAGTTGCAACGCTCTTTTAAAATTCTACCAGGTCTTTCAACCTTGTATTTCCATTTTGTTTTTTCATCTTTTTTTAAACCTTTATTAGGTAGTCCCTGTTCGCGTTTGCGTTTATTTTTTATACTAGTCCAGTTATTTATATTAGCATGTTCCTTACGTGCTCGTTTTTTCAAAACTTGTGTCTCTTGTTCTTTATCATCACTGTCGGAATAATCAACAATTTTTATGCAATTAATGCCTGAAAAACAGGCTTCATCCGATTGATGTTTATTCATTACGTAATAGTAATAATAATACCTATATAAATTTCTACATTCAATTTTCACTTTTAACTGATTATTTTCTTAACTTACCACTTCCACTTTCAAGTAGCTTCAAGGTGACTCTTAATAACAATAAAATCACAATAATTAGGTACTCTCGGTAACAATTGGTTTTTAAAATATGTCAAAACTGTCAATTGTTCCACCGATTACTTGATACGAGAGCGGGATGAGAAATGTTGCGATTCGGTTTGAAAAGCTGGCACTATCAGAAGCGATTATTTTTTGCTTTAATGTGATATTTATCATTTGATAATTTAGTTATTTATTATAATTTTTAAACATGTTTATAATACATTTTTCTTTTAAATTGTACTTTAAAATGATTACAGAAATTTCAAGAATAAGGCACCTGCTGCTAATACAGACTTACGAGGTTTTAAAATCAATAAAAAACTTACGAGGTTTTAATTCTGTCAAAAATTGACGAAAACAATAAAAATGTGTTGAGTAGCTCTTTCAGTTGTACGGATAATTAAAAATGAATTGTATTTAATGCAAAAACCAAAGTTACCAAATTTTGTTCTTTCGAGGTTTTAAAAGATTAGCGACGATATTCTCCTTCAAGAGCGATACATTGATTCCAGCGACTCTCTAATTTTTCAATGCCTTTTTTGTAAAACGAGTTGTCTTTGCTCTCAAAATAGGCTTCGGTTTTGGCAATCACGTCTGCATTTGAGCCAAATTTCTTCTCCTGGAGCATTTTTTCAAGATCTGCAAACAGCCAGTAGTCGCTGGGGGCCAAATCTGGAGAGTATGGGGGATGAGGAAGTAAGTCGAAGCGTAGTTTGTTCAATTTCGCCATCGTTTTCATTGACTTGTGACACAGTGCATTGTCTCTTTGAAACAAGACTTTTTTTTGCATGTGTGGCCGTCTTTGCTTGATTTCTTCACTCAATCGATCCAGTAGGGCTATATCATATTCGTTGTTAATAGTTTTATCTTTTTCTAAATATTCGATAAACAAAATACCATGTACGTTCCAAAATACTGATGCCAGAACCTTGCCAGCCGACTTTTGCGTTTTTGGGCGCTTTGGACGGCTTTCGCCGGCTGGTGTTCACTCCGCTAAGGATTTTTTTGACTCAGGTTTGTAATAATGGATTCATGTTTTATCCAAACAGCACTCTGAATCGTCGACACGTTGTTGTTTTTGGTCAGGTGTGAGCACACGCGGAACCCACTTCAAAAGCAATTTCCGCATGCTCAAATTTTCGTCTAATATTTTAAAAACACGACCTTTCGATATCTTTAAGATAACAGCAATCTCACGCAACTTTACGGTTATCCAAAACGATTTTATGGACTTTTTTTATGTTGTCCGGAAGAACTGCTGATTTTGGGCGACCAAAGCGTTCAGCATCTTCGGTGCTGGTACGACCTCGTTTAAATTCAGCATACCAGTCAATAATTATTGTTGATTTCCCTGGTGCAGAGTCCCCATAACACTTATCAAGCCACTGTTTGGCTTCAACAGTATTTTTTCCCATCAAAAAGCAATGTTTAATCAATATACGAAATTCTTTCTTATCCATGGTTTTAAAAATAACAAAAATTGCTACAATTAAACAACCGTAACTTGTTAACCAATAGTTGGAATAAAATGAAATTTACACACTTTTCGTTTAAAGGTTGGTACTATCTAGATATCATATGGGTTTGTCAACAACGGTGCACTTTACATGTGAGATCGGAGACTTATTGAGTGAGTATTTGATTTTTGTATAAAAAATGAAAAACCAGTTTGGCGGAACCGCTTTTTTAATTTGCTTAGAATGTCGTTTCCTTTTAAGGATAGATATGGTTAAATCATCAGCAAATTAATACAGGTCTTAATTTTATTAGTAATTTTGTT
The DNA here is from genome assembly GCA_029207805.1 of Tribolium confusum. Lineage (NCBI taxonomy): Eukaryota > Metazoa > Arthropoda > Insecta > Coleoptera > Tenebrionidae > Tribolium > Tribolium confusum. The sequence goes on from JALGAY010000006.1 coordinate 7,594,724, forward strand.
GATTGTTAGGTATGTTGAATAACTTGATGCTTAACACCGAGTCTTGTGGGGATTTATTTTTAAAAACTCTAGAAGCAGATGTAGATTAATTGCCAATTTGTAATATTTTCCTAATTAGTTTTTTATGTAATAATTTAAATTGTAGATTTAAATGGCAACAATGTACCGTGAACTCTCCAGAGGCATTTTTTTTTATAATTGTGTGCTGCTATCTGGTGTTAAGTGCTTTTTTCAGCTCAAATAAATACAAAAATCGCTAGAACTTTCCGATTTTTTCAAAAATTTTACCTGTGCGGAAAGTAAATAGTTGTTTCTCTTCAGATACCAAACCAACCTTTTGTTCAGAAATTTTTCTAACAATTTACACATTTTGCAAGTTAAAGATACTGGTCTGTATGTGGACGAAACTGATTTCCTTTTGCTAGGTTTTGGGATTGTTGGTACATTATGGGTGCGATTGATCCAAGATCATGAAAAGTACTAGAAGTTAGGAAGGAGTTGTAGATACAAAGCACATAAGATTTAGCACATAGAGGCAGCATTTGCAAAAAAATTAAAAAAAAAATTCATCTAGACTAACTACACTATTTCGATAGTCTGCTTGAGCTTTAGAACATCGACAGTTAAGCGCGTTTGGAGAATCGATGTAGGTTATTTCTTGCATTTTCGTTTTTTTTTTTGTGAGTTAAGAACTCTGGCGTCTAGTTATTGTCTGTGGATGCTTTGAAAAATTATCAGTTAGCTTTTTACAAATTTTAGTATTAGAGCTGAAAGTTTGATAATTTGAACTAAGAAATACTGTATGATTGTTTGACGAAGTTTTTTAAAATTTTTTTTTTGTTCTATACTTCACTGCTCGAAGTTAAAGTGGTTTTGTAGAAATTTATTTTTACCAAAACTTTCTTATGACAGTTTTTTTAAGTTTACGTGCTTTTGCTTTTAAAAGTTTAAATTTCAAGACATTTTTAGTTGAATTATCTTTCTTGAAGCTTTTTTGTTCTGCTGTTTTGTAATAAAGCGTGGTTTATTATTATTGGAGAGAGATCGCTTCTGTTTAAGTCAAAACTCTAAATGTACTGTCCAGTCTACCAGTGAGGCAAAGCATAAATTACAAAATGATAAGTTCAGCATCGAAAAAGTTCCAGAGAAGACGTTAGATCGAGTTTTCTATCTATTAATTAAAAGAGATGAAATTTGAAGTGCCTAAAACTTTATTTTAAAATTTTGATTTTTGTGTTTGTTGACGAAACTCCTTATGTAACACTATACACTGACATTTCCTACTATCCATCTAGGGGAGGAATTTGTTGTAGAACAATCTGCAGATCAATTAGAGAGATTTTTTTTACAACGTTTTATATTTTAAGATAGACAGCGATAAATTGACTAAGTAGTTCTATTCCTGTAGCCTATGCTATGGTCCAGATTAAAAATGACTGATCTGAAACCGCGACCATATTTTTTTTGATTTTTAACAAAAAATCTTTTGAAAACTGTTATTTGATATAAATGCACTTGCACGTAAAGCTTTTTATTTTTAACCTAAACAATTTTTTAATGAATGGTATGGCATTTTTTACACACGTTACTATACTTTCAATACAAATTTTTATATCACGTTTAACATTTAAAATTTTAAAATGACATCCTAAATATGACTTGCAAAAATTAAAATTTATCGCCTAAAAATGACATACTAAAATTAAATCGTTGATCATGACTTGCAAAATCTAAATATAACTTCAATAATTAAATAGTCGTTAAAAGAGTGCATGACTTGTTATAAATTTACTGCTATTTTATATTTTATTTATTTATTTTAGTGACTTATAGTTCTAAAAGTTACTATCAGTATTACTTTAGAGAGTATTATTACAGTAGTTGTTATGAAAACATTATTTATAAAGCTATAACTTTATAAACAAGCCGTATGTCAACTTTACTATACTGCATTCTGACAAACATTGAAATTCTTATGACAATTTGAGTTTTTTTTTTTGTTTGAAAAAAAAAAGAAATGATTTGCTTCCGTTGCTAGGAATATTTGCTCCCATCGTTAAAGTTTGTACAAGCAACACACAATACAAAAGTGCAAATAATTTTGGCTCGCAAAAGTAATCTCAAAAACCCTCTATAACCGGATTTTTAGTAAAAAACTACAGTGCAAAACTGATTTGCTTAGTTCCAGATAACTTTTATAGTATACCTACCTAAAACAACATTGACTGGATAAACTGGCTTTAGATTCATGCTGACTCGTGCATTATTTATAAGTGATGTTGAAATGATGATAGGCAAATACCGAAATAAGAGATAATAATCGCTAAAATCTTTATAGCACAACATATAAAAGCGGTTTGATTTTATAGTAAATCCAGTACTAAACACACAACCAAATAATTCAGTTTACAAACATGATTTATATTTACATTTCGTGTTTTCTGTTGTTTCTGTATTACCTGTATAGAAAGAACTATCTGTATTGGGAATCGCGAGGAATATCCACTGAAAAATCATTTTTTATTTTTGGAAGTCTCAGTGATATGTTATTAAGAAGAAAATGATTTTTTTTAACAAAGTTCGTGAAATATACAACAATTTTTCAACTCCATACTCTGGAATTTACATTTTCAACCAACCCAATTTGGTGATCCGAAGTCCCGAGTTAATAAAAAAAGTGTTAGTGAAAGATTTTGACAAATTTATAAATCACCCAGTTGCATCTAATGAATCTGTGGACCCTATAGCATTTCATACACTCTTCAGTTCAAAGGATGAAACTTGGCGCAATCTTCGTGCGAAAATGTCACCAGTTTTTACTTCAGGAAAAATTAAATTGATGTATCCTTTAATGAGAGAATGTGCTTCGGATTTGCTTGACTATCTGAAAATACACAATGAGGAGACTCTTGATATGAGAGAAGTGACAAAAAAATATGCAGTAGATATTATATCATCGTGTGCATTTGGTATAAACTCTTTCTGTTTAAAAAACGAAAATTCTGAAATTATGAAATTCGCAACAAAACTGGCAGATTTAAAATCATTTGTTAGAAATTTTTCTATCTTTAGCTTCTTTTTTATGCCAAAACTGGTTGATATATTTAAACTGACATTTGTGGATAAAGACGCATCAAATTATTTTATAGATGTGTTTAATACAACAATAAATGAAAGAAAAAAGAAGAAAGTTGTACGAAACGACTTGATAGATTTGCTGGGTAATTTAAAAGAAAATAACACATCTTCTAGTTACACATTTAGTAAGTACAACTACGGAGATTGGAATCTTACATTATTACAAAATTAAAAATAATGTTACAGTAAAAGATTTTTGGCAATAAGGGTTCTATTTTCTAAAATGTTTTATATGTTTGTAAATAGTTGTTTAATAACTCGTATGGGAAATCATTCCCAGTGCAATATTTGCCGATTTTTGAGTGTTAGCATCCTGTTTAGCATCAAACTCACTCTTTTTCAATGATCATGTTCCCATCGAATAGATCCACTCGCTTTCAACCTTTCTACCACTTCGAAAGTAACTTTCGACTAAAAATTTTTGGTGCTTTAAAGTGTAATTAACCATTGCGACAAAATAACAATTAACTAGACCTAATAATAACAAACAAAACTGAAATTGAAACTTAGTACGAACTAAAACTGAACACGAAAAAAAAAAAAGAAACAAAATAAAACTTGAAGTAAAAATGACTTGTAATCTAGTAATCACGCTCTCAAAAATAATTAAAATGATTAATTTATTTATTTATAATATTTTCCATTGCTACAGTGCATAACTTTCGACATCCACTTTTTGCTATACTTTGTATATTCTTTTATCAAAATCTTATAGCACTCTTGACAACTATTTTAAATGAACACATTTTAATATTATTACTTTTTCTAATTTTTCTCGAATAAATAATTTTCTATGGTTAATTCTTTGCTTTCATACAGACTTTTTAAAGTTACTTTAAAAATTTTAAGACAGAGTTCTTAAGTTTAAGTTTATTTCAGACGATCCTAAAATGTCAGCACAAGCTATATCATTTTTCTCTGCTGGAAATGACACCACATCGCTAACAATTTCTTATGCTTTGTATGAATTGGCTCTAAATCCCGATGTTCAAGACAATTTAAGACAAGATATCAAGAAACATTTTGAAGCACATGGTGACTTTACTTATGAAGCTATTCATGACATGAAATATTTAGATATGGTTTTGTCTGGTAAAAATGTTTGAAATCTTTATTAATATCAAATTAAATTTCTAATTATCTTTTTAGAAACTTTAAGAAAGTATCCTTTAACTAATTTTTTAAATCGTAAATCTGCAACGAAGTATACATTTCAAGAAACCGGATTTACTTTAGACAAAGACGTTGCAATTTTTATTCCTGTGGCTGGGCTACACTTCGACGAAAAATATTTTCCAAATCCAGATAAATTTGAACCTGAGCGTTTCAGTGATGAAAATAAACGTAAAATACTCCCGTACACATATCTACCATTTGGTGATGGTCCAAGAATTTGAATTGGTATGATTATCAATGATTTTTTAGTATCAAATAACTACATTTATATATTTTAGGACAAAGATTTGCGATGACAGTGATGAAAGTTGCTCTAGCTTATCTAATTAAAGATTATGCAGTTGAAAAAACAAGTACTACAGATGTTCCACTTCAATTTGATCCTACTTCTATGTTTCTAACAAGCAAGAATGGGATATGTCTGAAAACAATTAAAATTTAAATACATAGCATTATATTATTATTACTGACAAAAGTGAAAGTACATATAGTGGAACTGAAATATTTGGTTACTGACTTTTTAAGCTCATAATAAACCAAATAATGGCTATTGTTAAATGTACACAGTAAATAAACACTTTAATTTATGATAGTTTCTTGCAACATCTGCGGCGGGATTACGTTATCTCCAGACCAAATATTTTCGTGTCCACTATAATAGTGGATTATTTAAATATTTGTATTATTTCTTAAGCTTTTACAAAATACATAATTTTGTAATTACAGCTTTAATAACATTTAAAAAAAAATGCATAACTGCTTTTTGTTTAGAATTGATTGCTGCATTGAGATATAATACAAAAAATATAATTAATAAAGCAAAAATTTATTATTAAAAAATAACTTTGAACGTGTTATTACAGATGTAACTTATAAGTATAGTTGGTTAGAGTTAATCACAAGGAATTAAATAACAAATTTAAAATTAAAATTTTTTGAAAGTATGCTTTTTCATGCTCAGAAAGCTTTATATTTAAGAGAAAATACAAGAATCTAAAGAGCTCTTGTTTTTATTTAAAAAAATGGTAAACATAAATAACACAATAAATGTTAAATCACTTCAGACTACTTCGTTATTCTGTCCTTTGTTCACTATCAGTCTTGTCTCGTTTTCACTTTCCCAACTGAAGTGAACTGAACTAAACTAATAAATGCCTGGTTAGACTTTATATAATAGTGAGTGCACCTTCTAGAAAAGATCTGGAAGCAGACTTTTAATGACCTAAACTAGGCTATACTTACCGCCATAAACCCAAATTTGCGCACAAAATTCATATTCAAATAAAAATGGCCAAAGTCGTCATCGTCGTCTAGTGGAAAGGACCCCTACGTTGTTACCGCTACCTCTAATTGTATATTACCTATGTAATTTTTGGTTTTGTTTATTTTTTTCTGTATAAAGGCTTGTTTCTTTAATTATCAGTCTGTTCAGTACATCTTGATAATTGTTATTATTCACTAATTTAATCTTTACCATAATTTCAAATTATGACTTCAGTAATATTGTAATTTTGACTTTATTTATTGTTTTGACTTTGTCTATTTTATTCTTAGACTTACTGCATTTCTCGAATGTGAAGTCAGCAAGGTGGGTGTTTAACTCATTTACGTTTTAGTTCTTTTATTCTCATGTTCAGTTTTGTCTTGTCCACAAGAATGGAGGTGTTTTGCATCTGTTTTAAATTTTAGTTAGTCAACTTTTTACCGGTAAGCTATCTCCAATGAATTTTTAAAACTCTGTATTTTAAAATTGGAGCATGGGACTTAAATTCTGTGATAGAGAATGTTATTGAGACTAAACTGAGAGTTACTGTCAAAAAGAAGGTTTGATTGAAATTTGCAAAATTTGATTTTTAAAAATTGGGTGCCTTGTTCGTTGGGAGTACCCGAGTTGGGCTGGATACTTATTACAGTTTTTGAGATAATTTTTTTAAATGGTCAAGTCGGGCCAAAGAGAACAGGACTTATATGCGGACCAGTGAAATCAAAAACAAAAAAGTGAAAATTAGTTTATAAGCACTAATCTAAATATTGTAATAATAATGTAACAAGGACCAAAAATAATATTAATCATAACAGAGTAAATAAAATTAAGTACTTACCAAATGTGTAATTAGAAGAAGTGTTATTTTTTTTAAATTCTTTAGCAAATCTATCAAATTGTTAAGTACAATTGTCTTTCTTTTATTTATTATTGTATTGAAAACGTTTATCAAATAGTTTGAAGCATCTTTATCCAAGAAGTTTAATCGAAATATATCAACTAGTTTTGGCATAAAAAAGAAGCTAAAAACGGAAAATTTCTGACAAATGATTTAAAATCTACCAGCTGTGTTGCAATTTTTATAATTTCCGAATTTTCGTTTTTTAAACAGAAAGAGTTTATACCAAATGCACACGATGATATAATGTCTACTCTAAATTTTTTGTCACTTCCCTCATATCAAGAGTTTCTCCGTTATGATTTTTTAGATAATCAAGCAAATCCGAAGCACATTCTCTCATTAAAGGATACATAAATTTAATTTTTCCTGAAGTAAAAACTGGTGACATTTTCGCACGAAGATTGCGCCAAGTTTCATCCTTTGAACTGAAGAGTGTATGAAATGCTATAGGGTCCACAGCTTCATTAGATGCAAGTGGGTGATTTATAAATTTGTGAAAATCTTTCACTAACACTTTTTTTATTAACTCGGGACATCGGATTCCTAAATTTGGTTGATTGGAAAAGTAGATTCCAGAGTATGGAGTTGAAAAGTTCTTATATATTTCGATAACTTTGTCAAATAGATTTTTTCTTTTAAATAACACATCACAGAGACTTCCAAAAATGAAAAATGATTTTTCGGTAGGAATTCCTTGCGATTCCCAATACAGTTCTTTCTGTAGACGTAATACAGAAATAATAGGAAGCAGGAAATGTAAATAAAGATCATGTTTGTACACTAAATTACTCGGTTGTGTGTGTTTCATACTTGTTTTATTATGATATCGAACTGTTTTTTATGCTGTGATTGAAATTACTATCTCGGACAGAGTGGTTGTAAATTATCGAGTCTTTTGGCAAACCTGCCTAGCTTTAATTAACTTTGCTTGTGTTAGAAAAATGTTCAAGTACTTGCAAATATTTATGGTACAGGGCTGTTTACGTAAAATAATGAATTTTATATTTAGAAAATGCAACGCAAAATATATTTTTCAAAAAATTAAAAGTAATTATTAAATCTAGTTGATGAATTATGTTTAGCATTTTATGGGCAAGTTTCAAGTTGAGATAATACCGGTAGTGTTTTTGTTTCTAGAAAAAATTAAAAGAATTCGGGACTGTGATTGGTTGTTGCCATAGAAAAGTATTAAAATTTGCGATATTACCGGTAGTGTCTCAATTTGAAATTAGCTCATTAGACAGTTACAATTATCTAAATTTAAAGTGATTTTTGTGACACTACAATTATCATTAAGGTCATATTGGCTAATTTCAAGTTGAGATACTACCACTAGTATCGTAAATTTTATTATTTTCCATGGCAACAACCAATCACAATCCCATTTTTTTAAAATTTTTCATGGAAACAAAGGTACTACCGGTATTATCTCAACTTGAAATTAGCTCAATAGTTTTTTAGATGATTTTTTTTTGATCATATTGTACTTGCAGACATTATTTTTAAAATGAGCTTGTATTTTCTTTTAATTTCAAAAACAAATATTTTTAAGTCATGCTTGCAATTATTTTTAACTTTTGCAAGTCATGGTTAATCAGCAATTTAAATCATGCTTAATAATTTTTAGGCGATATGTGTTAATTTTTAAAAGTCATGATAGATAAGCAATTTAAATTTTGCTAAATCATTTTTAGGCGATAAACTAATTTTTGAAAGTCATGTTTAGGCACTCATTTTAAAGTTTTACCCATGATATAAAAAATTGTTTTGATAAATAGGAGTGATTCTTACCGTTTAGTTTATCTAATCTAATATGCTGAACGTAGTTGTGTATTTTTTATGTTAATGTTTTAGGTACTTAAATTTTTTTATACATCAACAGTAGTGCAAAGTATACTTGATTGTAACAATATCAAAATGCTGCTACTAGTGACAACACTCACTTACTAACTGGCCCTGAAAGACTGCAAAATTAAAGCAGCATTTTTAGTTATGTTTAGTTATGTTTTAGTTTTAGTTTATTTTTTTTAGTTATGGTATTTAGTCATCTCTCTCTCACTTGCACACGTTCAAATTGCTCTAGAGTTCTTATTTCCGAAACGCCACAATAGGTTTACAGATGAAAATGTCAAAATATCAAGGATTTGTGTTGAATAAGAAAATTTTTTTTAGTAATTTTTGCAAACATGACAGACAAACATGCATATAGAGATTATCGAAGAAATTATTTAAGTGTTGGAAAATGATGACAATAATTTCAAATAAGACACAGAGCGAACACTGAAAGTAATTTCTTTGGCGTTTTACTTCCATTTTAATATATATTTGAGAAAATTAACAGGAAAGTGGACTGGGCAGACAAAGACTTATTTTATATAGCCTTATTCTATACAGGCTATATTAAATAAGTTTTCATCTGCCCAGTCCACTTTCCTGTTAATTTTCTCAAACTGAAATTAATATTAGTAGTAATAGTAACAGCAAGTTACTACAGCAACTCTAAGACGTTTTTAAAAGGTTATTACAAAGTTGCTAAACCGTAGTGATGATAACTATAAATATATAAAGATTACGTCATAAAAAATTTCATTTTAGTAAAATTTAATAAATAATATTAAATAAATTTTATTGTAAAAATATAAATACAAATAAATTTACAATAAGGAGTAGTTAGCCGTAGCTGTCTTCCACTACCTCTAAAAAAAAAAGAAAAAAAACACACAAAGTATTTGTACAAAAAACCTAAGTCTAAATACACTGCTAAAATTTACTAAAAAAAGTTGCTTTATGGTAAAGTTTGTTGGTGTTCATATTTAAAAAATAATATGTTTTTGTCAGAAAATATATAACATTGGTTGTTACATATTAATAAGATTTTGTAGAAACAACTTATAAATTTTTTTAGGCATCTTAAAATTTTCAGACTTATTGTAGTAAAAACAAAAAAAGTTAATTATGCAAGGTAATGGTGTAATAGTCTTATGTGATGACCGCTCGTTTTCAAAGCTTTCAATTTTTACTAGAATAAATCTAAAAATCTTAAGATGTGTAAAATAAATATTATAATTTGTTTCTGTAAAATTTTATTTCGTTTTTTACATAGTGTCATTGTACTTTTAATGTAAAAGTTTAATATCTTGTAACTCCTGCAAAAATTTATTAATTAAGATGATCTTTTTTTTCTAGATAGCATATTCTTATACTTAATAAAGCGTTTCTTAAAGATTTGTTGTTTAAGTTAGACAGGGTGTAAATGACAGGCTCTGCAAAAAACGAAACGAAAAGTTACATATTTAACAAAAAAAAATGGACTTTTTTAATTAGTCTTGGAAGAGCACTAGACTAAACTCTCGAAACGATTTTGCAGATTTTGAGCTCAGTTTATAAATTAAAACAAAAATTTAAAGGAACTGTTGTTTGCACAACAAGCAATAATTTTGTTAATTAATGTAAAAGTTTTTTCACTTTTACCTTATCTTCCAAATATAAAAGTGTAAACTTGAACTTTGGAAGACAACTGTAGACATACTCGTATTGTTAATATTTTGTTTGGAAAAAGACTCCTAAAAATGCCCAAATTTTTAAACTAATTTTTCTATATAACTTCCACTCAATGTGGCGTTTTTGTGATGTAATATTACAACGAGCATCAACCAATAATGTCGTAGAACTACGAAGCAACAGTGTTCGGTATATAAATTAGGTTCTGGAAGATTTAAGTAAGCAGCATTTTTTTCCATGTTTCCAAATTTGTCTATTCTTACGTTTTAAACGATGCATTTTTTTAAAATTATTTAACAAAAAAATGATGGGATAATACAATTGCTTAGACAAAATTTCATGTATTTCTTACATATTTCATATTTTCATTTATAATATTTCATGTTATTAATATTTTATAATAATATTTCATTTTAAAATTTTAGTTTGATAAAAAGATTAAAATTTAAGCCTGTATTCAGACACATACTCGTAACTTGTTTTTTTGTATCTCAAGATTCTTGTAACATTGATTTATTTAGTACTGATTGGTGATTAGATCCAATTCTTAAAAGCATATTTTTAGAGAAAAATTGGAATTTTTCTAACTGTAACAGCTCGTTACTATAGTAGGGACGCTACTGTTAGCTGTCCATAATTATATCATTGGTAACGAAGCGTTCAGGTTCAGGTAAGCAAAAGCTTTATTTTTTTTAAAAAAATATGGCTTTAAAAATTGGATTTAACCACTGACTAATACCGAGTGTTAATAATGTTACAAGGGTCTTGAGATACAAAAACAAGTCACGTTTCTAAATACAAGTTTAAATTTTTGTCATATTTTTTACAAAACTAACATTTGGAGCTTTTAACAATTTGGTTTTTGCTTACCTGCAAAATTTGGTTTTTGAGAGTTTTTCACTGCTTTCAAAATTCAAGTTTGGACTTTTATCTATAAAATAAGTCAAAAAAAGAAATTTTTTTACATCAATTAACAAAATTATTGTTTGTTGCGCAAGAAACCGTTTTTTTTAATTTCTACTTTTATTATTATTATTTACATAGCTTAAAAGTCTAGCTCTCTTTCAGAATATTTTTCTTTTTGGCAAAACGTAAGTACCTAGTCTAAACTTTTTAATTTTTGCAGAGCCTATCTTTAACACTTTGTATAACTTAAGCAACAAATCTACAAGAAACGCTCTACTAAACATTTTAAAGTTTAAGAAATAAGCTACCCAAATACAAAGATTATTTTAATTAATAAATTTTGCAGAAGTTACAAGACTTTAAACTTTGTTAAGATTTTATAGTATTCCATATCAATTATTGTTGACTGATGTATATAAGAACAAAACATACATAATGTTCTACTTTTGAAAAAATTGTAAGTATTTTATAGTCATGTCAAAAAAATTTTTAAACATTTTTCAAAAAGGAAGAGGGTGTTTTGAATACTTTTTTTTTAATAAAAGGTACTTTTATTAACTTTAAATGATCTATGTATATGTTTTTCATAAACTCTCTATGACAAAACCAAATCATAAAAATATATTGCTGTTTTGGTATATTCAGGATCTACGTTTTTATCCAACTAAAGGAGTTACTATATTTTATTCAGGGTAACCAGAGTTAAAAAATATATATTAATTTCTCTTTTTTTAAGCTTTTGCTTCAAATTGAGCTTTAACTGGAAATTTATTTTTAGGTAACTTATCTGCTATAACAACTAACGTTATATTTATTTAGTTACGCTTATCGCATGGAGGGTTAAACATGACTCGAAAAGTAAAGTAGCGTCTAAAAAAATAGCTGTTGTTTTCACTTTATCAAAAAATACACAAAAATAAGAAAAAATTAGTAAGGTACAATGTTTAACTTTCCAAACTGTCTAAAATAATACAAATTGAAATGTTATCTGCGTCATATTTGGACCATGATACCAGTTAAGGGTTAATGTCGATAAAAAAATAAAATAGGTCACGTGTGAGTACCATTTAGACAAAATTGATACAAAAATTTGAATTTTTGCTCTTAATTATAGATAAAACATTGTACTCGTATGTATTACAGGCATATTTATCACTAATGGTCTTCGTGTTATAATCTATTTTACTATGTTTTTAATATAGGTTCCGGGTGGACCAAATGAATAGATCGGGGCGTTTTCTGACTAAACCGTAAAGAATTTTGAATAAACAAAATTTAGGCAATAAATGGTTATAAAAATGCTACTCGAGACTATGTTTAGAAAAATTTAATTGGTGTAAATTTTTAAGATTTTTAGATAGCAACACATTTGTCTTTTTGTCAAATTTATTCTTATTTTTTTTTAAATAGTGTTTTAAAAAATGTTTTCGTCTACCCGATATAAATAAATGTTATGCATTATAAATGTTTAACTGGATTCAGACTCATGCTGACTCGTATTTTAAAAGTTCGAAAAATATTGTTTGTATATTTGTGATAGAGCGTTATTTATAAATGATATTAAAATAACGATAGGCGAATATAAAAATAAAAGATAAGAATCAGTAAAATGTTTATATCACAGCTTATAAAAACAGATCGGCTTCAAAATAAAACTAGTACACAACACATACACAACCGAGTAATTTAGTGTACAAACATGATTCTAATCTACATTTTCTGTTTTTTCTTATTTCTGTATTACCTGTACAGAAAGAACTACCTGTATTGGGAATCGCGAGGAATACCTACCGAAAAATCATTTTTCATTTTTGGGAGCCTTAGTGATGTGTTATTTAGAAGAAACAATCTATTTGACAAAGTCCGTGAAATATACAACAACTTTTCAACTCCATACTCAGGAATCTATGTTTTCAATCAACCCAATTTGGTAATTCGAAGTCCCGAGTTAATAAAAAAAGTGTTAGTGAAAGATTTCGACAAGTTTATAAATCGTCCACTTGCATCTAATGAATCTGTGGACCCTATAGCATTTCATACACTCTTCAGTTCAAAGGATGAAACTTGGCGCAATCTTCGTGCGAAAATGTCACCAGTTTTTACTTCAGGAAAAATTAAATTAATGTATCCCTTAATGAGAGAATGTGCTTCGGATTTGCTTGACTATCTGAAAACACACAATGAGGAAACTCTTGATATGAGAGAAGTGACAAAAAAATATGCAGTAGATATTATATCATCGTGTGCATTTGGTATAAACTCCTACTGTTTAAAGAACGAAAATTCTGAAATTATGAAAATTGCAACCCAGCTGCTAAATTTCAAATCATTTGTCAGAAGTTTTTCCGTTTTTAGCTACTTTTTCATGCCAAAATTCGTTGATGTATTCAGACTAAAATTCGCGGATAAAGAAGCAACAAACTATTTAATAAACGTGTTCAATACAACATTAAATGAAAGAAAGAAAAAGACAATTGTACGTAACGACTTGATAGATTTGCTGCAAAGTTTGAAAGAAATTAAAACAACTTCTGGTTACACATTTGGTAAGTAATTAACTTTATTTACAGTTGTTTTGTTTTATAATTAATTATTAAGATGTTGTCCGGGACATAATCTTTTTTTTTAATATAACAAATGGCAATTTCACAATATATTTGATTGATAAAGTAAAAATCAAAGAAGAAACTAAAAGACTCCGAAAATTGGTCTGTCGCACATGCTATGTCATGTCTTTTGCTGATTTGATTTTTACTCTTTTAAATAAACTATAGAGAATTTAAAAAAAAACAAAATGTAGGCATTAAATGATTATAAAAATTCTACCCGAGCCTATGTTTAGAAAAATTGTTTAAATTTTTAAAATAACTATAGCACAATATAGAAATAAATCAGTATGAACAGCTTATAAAAACTGAAAACTTGTCAAAATGCTAGCTTCCCTTCAAGTTAAATGTGTAAAATAGAGCCACTGATTTTTAGAATTACTGTAGGCAACTATTAATGCACAATTTAAATTTAAAAGGCTATAACCGTAAATAATATAATAAATAATCGAAAGACAAGGGTCAGACAAAGATTAAATTAATTTTTATAATAATTTATTTACAGTTATAGTCCTTTAGATTTAAATTGTGTATTATTAGTTCCTTATAGTAAATCTAAAAATTTACTTTTTTAGTAGCTTGTAGTAGGGGTTTGTTTTTAGAAAAATTTACTTTTCCTTTATTTAAGATTTAAAGGTAAATCTTAAGAGATGTTAGTGATAAGGCCATAAGCGGTTCCTAATCCACAAATCTAATGAATGTATATTTTGAACGTAGGCCTTCCCTGCGATTTCGTATCATAAAAATATTTTAGTATTATAAAAATATTAAATCGGAGTTCGGGAATCGAGTGCTTTAGGGATAAGGGGTGCCGTCTAAGATCTTTCCATTATTTAAAAACAAAAACTCAGTTTTTAACTTAAATACTAAATACATTGAAAAATGCTTAGCTAGTACAACAAATTAAATAATGATATAATTTTGATAAAATCTTTAATATTGATATAAAACTATAAAACTCAATTAAAATATGAAATTAAATATGAAATTAAACCATAATGTACTGAAAAAATTTATAACAGTTAAAAATTACTTCCAAATTAGGACAAACAAATGTAAAGGATTTTAAACTTTCCAACACGTATTCTAATAATTTTCTTACTTTAAAAGATTACAATAATTTAAATTCAATATTGTATAATCAATTTATAACAAAAATAAACACTTAAAAACTAGTAAACATTTATTAACGTATTAATTTCCACATAACTGAATTTACTAAAGCACATTTTAACTGTTTCAAAAATCTAGAGCGGTTACATAAACAATAAAAACTATAAGTCTCAAAATTGATAAAAGAAAGATTAATTAGTTACGATTCTGTATTTAATCTGACCATTAATAAATTAAATAAATTCAACAACAAGTAAACCAAGTTAATTTTACCTTAAACTAATCGTTCTTTTATTACAATTGATTATTAATTTACTTTAATTAATTTTAAAATAAGACAATAAGATACACTTAAGTGAAGGAGAGGATAATGCGTTTCGGATATGTGACAAAACACGCAAATGCTTTATTAAACTCAAATTTAGTATGCACAAACTCATAATTTCTTTAGCACAGTTTTAATAACAACTCTCAATTAAATCAGACTTTACTTCTAAATCAAGGGTCGTGATCATGAGTGATAAAATTCCTTTTTATACTTAAGAATAATTTCCAATTAATTTTCAATAAACAAAGCCGCTTTTTAAGTATTACAACTCAAGTTACCAATAAATTTTTATTTTAAAATCAAATATTAAATTAAAACGTTCAGATGCAAATCCAGTTCCAAAACAACTACATATTCAATAACTTTTAAAAAAAAGTGTGTGTAATTATCAAAAATTGCACGAGTTAGTTACTTAAAGCCTTTTTATAAATCAGGATAAAATCAGTTTAGCTTCTAGAGCCATTGTTAGAATTTTGAATTATTAAAGCATTCGATATTAAAACAAAAAAGTGGACTTACGGCTTTCACCGGATGACACTTGGGCTTGGATGACTATCGGACTGGCTTCTATTGCACACACATTTTTTTAACTATTTAATTATTTACAATAATTGTGGAGAAGTGCACATAATAACCACACTTGGAGGTCTATTTTATATTATCCCAAGTAAGGCCAAATATGAAAACCGTGTCATTTTGACCATGTAACTTATTTTTGTTTTTGATAGCTTTAGCGAATCATCTTGTAAAATAAAAAACAATACGTTAAAGGACACAATTTTTCTTTGTATGGAACTAAACTCGTCATTCGTCTTTGAGAAGTCATTTTATTGAAAAAACCTTAACTTAATTTTTTGTGAACTATCCTTGTTTCAAACAAAAAAACTATGTGACCCCATAAAAATTTTGACCATGTTAGACTTATAAGAATTTGGGTCGCTTCCGTATGATAAATTTCTTTGTTCCTCTCGTCGTTATTGAAACTTTTATTTCTAGAAATAACTAAAACAATGTTTTGAATTTTAGCTACTTTTGAAAAGGGTAGTTTTTTCCACCCCACCACAAGCTCCAGTCAAATCAGTGGCTTTATCTTACACATTTAACGTGAAGGGATGCCAGCTTTTTGTCAAGTTCTTAGTTTTTATCAGCTGTCTATTTCAGTGAGATAACACTTAAAATGGTGGTTGTAAGTTCAATTTTCGATTTGTTCCATCATTTTATGGGCACCGATGGTACATATTTTTATTTAAAAATTGAAACTATATAAAACAATAATAGCAATAGAATAGCTCGGGGGTAAGTAAGACCGCCTACTTGATTTTTCACCGGCGTTCGTGAAAAACAGTTTACATAACATGTTTTTAAACAATTTATTTAAATAAAATTTCGTACGTTTTTAATATGTACTATTTACATTTTATTTATTTAGACCTAGTACTACAACATACTCGTAATGTACACTACAAAATAATAAAAAAATAAAAAAAACACATTACGTTTTAATGTTAAATTATTAATTATTTAAATAAATTATTTTTTAAGAACTGTTATTAACTTTTCAACATGTATTAGTTGAATTAACCAAATATTTTGTAGGTTTGGCAAAAATCAAAGATAATATTCGGTAAAGTATAATTTTTTTTGAAAATTTATAAGTTTAATATAAAACAATTAATAGAGCAACATTTTCTGTAAAAGGTTTGTTTTGAAAAAAAATTGAAGGTAAATATCTCCAAACAACTAAAGTGTTGCTATAGTTTTTTTAAAAATTTAAATACCTACATAAAATTTTTCTAAACCGAGCTTCGGGTAGCCTTTAAATAACCATTTAATGTCTATATTTTGTTTTTTCAAAAAAATTTCTAATTTTTTTTATAGTATAGGCAAAAACGCCTCAATCCATACATTTGGTTTATCCGGCCAGTATATTAACACAGAAATGTGTTAAATTTTCAATTTCAATTTTAAGATATTATAATATAAAATTTTTGTAGACGATCCAAAGATGTCTGCCCAAGCGATAGCATTTTTCTCAGCCGGAAATGACACCACATCGTTGACCATTTCTTTTGCCTTGTATGAATTGGCTTTAAATCCAGATGTTCAAGACAATTTACGAGAAGATATAAAGAAACATTTTGAAGCACATGGTGATTTTACCTATGAAGCAATTCATGATATGAAATATTTAGATATGGTTTTATCTGGTAAAAATGTTTTAATTTTTATTAATAATAGAATATTTTATAAATTATCTTTTCAGAAACTTTAAGAAAATATCCTTTAACAAATTTTATAAATCGTAAATCTGTATCTAAGTACACCTTTGAAGAAACTGGATTTACTTTAGACAAAGATGTAGCAGTTTTTATTCCAGTGACTGGGTTACACTACGATGAAAAGTATTTTCCAAATCCAGAAAAATTCAATCCAGAACGTTTTAGTGACGAAAATAAACGTAATATAGTTCCATATACTTACCTACCTTTTGGTGATGGTCCAAGAATTTGTATTGGTATGGTTAGCAATGAGTTGTAGTGTTAAATAGCTATAATTATATATTTTAGGACAAAGATTTGCCATGACAGTGATGAAAGTTGCTTTAGCTTATATTATTCAAGATTTTAGATTTGAAAGAACAAGTGCCACAGATGTTCCACTTCAGTTTGATTCCGCTGCATTGTTTCTAATGAATAAAAATGGAATATGTTTAAAAACAATTAAAATCTAAAAAACTTATTAAGTATTATTAAATTATTAAGAAGAAAAATAAATATATGTAACATTATTTTTTAAATAGAGCACAATTTAAATTTTTATCTCAAATAAATACTATTTAAATAAATTGTCCTTTTTGAATACTAAATGCTTTTATAATCATTTTGGGAAATTGCAAGTCTTCTATGAACCGTAATGAAACAATATTTAACAATCACATCTCTTTTTTCACTCTATTTTTAACGTTTTTAGTTAATAATTTTATTAGTTGTTTAATTTAATTTAAATTGATTGTCGTCTTTAATTTTTCTTCTTTACGAAAACAAAAATTTTATTTTGTTAATTTTTTGTAAACAATGGTGAAAACAGAGAGCTGTTTTTACCTTGTTGTTTTGCTAATAAAGGTCATTTTACTTTTTCTCTATTGTTTTATTATTTTACGCCATTTGTTAACTATTGAGCTTCACTGGTCTTGACTGTTTCACTTTCTTTTTTCTCAAAATGTAATTTGAGAATTATATAATTTACCCTCATTTAAAAATCATGCGCTCTAATCGATTTTAAATATGTAGATTGTATAAAATAATTTATAAAATTTAAAAAGTTTTTTTTTTGGTGTTTATATCCTTGTTGCGTCTTCTTCTTCCTCTATTTTTTTTTTATACAATGATGATGAGTGACTCCCGAAACTATAGTCTGTAATTGACAACATTTAATTATTAAAAAATTTGTTATAATCTGTGAGTAAATTTTGACCTTTCCTACATTTATCTCTTTGACCTGTTTTTTTTTATCAATTGATATTTCTTATAAATTTGCCTTTTTTCTATTTTAAAGCGCAGATTTACTTGTTTTCGTAAATTGCTGTTTCTGTTTCAAAAACTGTTTTTCCATTAACGCAAGTTTTTCACAATGCGAATCACTCTGAGGTCAAAGAAAACTCTTATAATTTTCTTTCATCTTTTTCAACAAAGTCTTCTCAAGCACTAAATGATACGCATTCTTTTTTTAAATACAAATTGTGTTTTTCCACGCTTTTTTGCTAAAGATCAGTTTCAGCTTTGAATAATCTTAGTTCTTGTTTTAAGCCATCTGGGAATAACTTCATCTCACGTATTTGCTTGCCTCGGATTTCTTTCGACATTGAGTATTATTCGGCATCTTGGTGTGCCTCAGTTTTTTCAATTCGCATTTTTTGCTGCCGGCCTAATATTTCTAAATAGTTCTTGTAATTATAGAATTTTCAAAAGTCACTTTTTCTTGCTTAAACTTTTTTCTGGTTGCTCAAGTGTCACTTGTTCTTTAAATGCCAGATTTTGGAATTGTTTTTGTTCTTGTTTTTGCAAATACAATTCTTAAGAGAAGAACATTACATGCTGTGGTTTCAGACTATTTATTGTTCAACATGGCAGTTTGAAATGGCAGTTTCAAAAACAGTTTTATTGCAATCGAATGAGAAATTTTTGACATTTCCATGCTCATATTTGTTATAACTTCGTCACTACTTTTATCTACTTTTTTATTTTTGTTTTCAGCCAAATTTATTAATTCTTTATCAGGAAGCTTTTCTTCAATAGAATCTACTTTTTTATAGTATAGTATATTTGCTTAAGAAGATCAATCAGTGGAATGCTGTCATCGTCTTCTTAAAAGTTGTCGTCTTCATCAATAACATTATTTTGATGTTTCGTAAGCATTAACCAAGACTTTTGCGACATTGAGGGTTTTACTCTTTGCCAAGCATCTGCAAGCCAGAAGATAACATCTCTTTTGATTGTTGCCATTAAACTTTCATCTTCAACTAAATTTCTCTAAAAAGGACCGTCTATAATTTTGCTTTAAGTTTTCTAAGACTTCTTGATCCATTGGTTGCAATAACGCAACGACATTTGGTGAAAGAAATATCACTTTAATATCTTCACATTTCAGTTCATCAGCATTAGGGTGAAACGGCGCATGTCAACAACTAAAACTGCATTTATAAACAGATTTTTTTTTCTTAAATTTTTTTTATACCTGGGCCAAATTGTTCAGAAAGCCAGAGTTTAAACAATTTAGCGTTTATCCATGCGCTTTTCTGGTGTTGATAAAGCATGGGCATAGCGCTTTTCTGGATGTGTTTGAAAGCTCTTGGTCTTGCCGATTTTCCGATGATTATTACAAGCATTTTATGATTACTTGATGAATTACTACAAGGCATAACTGGCAGTTCCTTACTTTTTTCTAAACTTGGTGCGCTTGACTGAAATTTGGATGCCAAAATTTAGGAGGGTAACTTTTTTTATTTAAGTCTTGTTTCGTCACAATTGTAAATTTGATCTAAGCAGTACATACTTTTGATCTTCGATAATTTAATTAAATGTTGTAACAAACTCTGAACGATTGCTTTATTTGCAGATAATTTTTCTTCACAAATATTCAGTTTTCTTCAGTGAATGTATCTGGAGCTTCTTTGACAAGAAGTTCCTCGCTGATATTGATTTTGTTAGAGGATTGGGCCAGATATTGAAACTCCACGTTGACGTTGTTGTGTGAACTATAAGTATAATGTGTCATCAATTTTCTTGAATTCACCATCTTTTATCACTTTTCTTTTTGGAGCGGGTGAAGCTAAAACGCTATTTCACTTTTCTGATTTGTCGGGATTTTTTCTCTAATCTTAAATTATACTCACGTCTACACCGTAATCTGCTGCTACCTTTTTTAAATGTTTGCCACTGTCTAAACGTTTAATAGTATGTATTTAGTTTATTGGACATAGTAATAACTATACGTTTTTTTTCACTCATGTTTTAACTGAAAACAGACACACAAACAAGGGTGACAAACGAGTAAAGAGCAAACATAAAAAACACGTAATTTGCTTTATCTGCATTGCTTTTTTCGATTCTTATAAATGTATTTATTTGATATTCTTGCAATTTTGGATAATACGGCGGTCGCCTGCAAGCTATTCCGGTTAAAATGGCAATTTTCAAAAGCAGAATTATTTTGGATATCGCAGCGTTTTGGATAATCGGGTTGCAAATAATCGGAAGTCAACTGTAATTTATTTAATAAAAAGTAAAACAGTTCATATGGAAAGTGAACTGTGAACAAAATGCGTAAACCGCCTGATTAAAATTGAAGAAACTGTTACACATCAAAATTTGTACAAAATTTATCAATTTATGTAGACGATAATGAGAAGAGTGACAGTAATATTTTACTTATTATTACCTTAATTATTATATTATTAAATTTTTATATATATATATTATTATTAAATATTATTATCATACATATCATGAAATTGGTATATTTTTTGGCAAACTTTACTTTAGAACGAGACTTTCACCGTTAGTTACAATCATTTTTATGCACCACTGCAAATAAATTTATGTCTGTACTTTTATCGTAAAAATCATCTTTTTAATTAAATAAATTGTTTTATCTTAGATAAGTCGTAAAAATTAACAATTTGTTTTTTATTAATGCACCATATTTATAATAATAATTTAAAGTGAGCATTACTAATTTTTGAAAAGCGCGGGTACTAAGATGATTTCTTGCCCTCTGTTTCTAGACGCCATACTACCTGTGTGTGTGTGATTTTTCCCTAGATGCCATGCGGTTAGTTGCGCAGGTGCAGAATGCAGATCTATGGCGGTTTACCGGTGCCGTGTTGTGTTTAGTTGTTTAAATTGGTTTTAATTACTGTATACAGGTGCAAAATGTAAGTAATGCGAATGCGATATAATTATTGATGCATAACGCTTTACTCAGAGAGCGCAACAATTTGTGCTGATATGCTTTTCTGGTGTCAAAACTTTGACGTTTTGACATCTTAAATTTACACACTTATAAATCGATTTAAATTTTACACACTCCAAAATTCTAGTTTTGATAAATTGATTTTTTATTATCTAAATACAGCGTCTGTAAAAATAACTGGGGGCAACTCATAACTCCTTGCTTAATGAGCGCTTTACACTATTGGATTTTTTAATTCGATTTTCTACCGGATTAAATTCAAAATGATTTTTTTCAATTTTTCATAATTTTCAATTATGGAAAACAATATTGAATAAAGTAATAGTATTTTTTGTACTAATAAAGTGTGAGCAGCTATTTTTCGGTGATCCTCGACGCATGAAAAGACTGCTTTCTCGCACCGAGGTGTTTTTTATTTCCCATAAAGTAACAATTAAAATTTGTTATTATTAAAATTTGAAGAAGTTAGGTTAAATTTTTTTTTTAAATATTGGTTTTTATTCGTTGCAAAAAATGTTGTATCTAACTATATCGGGAAGAAATTTCCCGCATTCGCACTAATAAAAAACAAAGTGCTCATGCGGGAAATTTATCTTCCCAAACACGTTAGGTAAACAATCATTACATATAACACGTGCGGTAACAGTCATTTTGGAAATAAACGTGCAATTTGCAGTTCAAGTGCGCCTAGCGCACGCATAAATAGCACTTTACACTATTGAATTTTTTTATTCGATTTTTTACCGGATTAGCTTTAAAATGATTTTTTTGACTTTCTGAATTGTAAAGTTGACTTTAACGTATTGTAAACGTTTACTAAAAGTGTCACTTTACACACTAGTGCGTCAAAAACTGCAGTAAACTTTATGCTTTAGATGTTGATACGTGAAATAGTTTTTAGTTTATTCAGTTTATTAACTACTTATAATAATTACAGTAATGAAAAACACTGCTGTATAAAGAAAATAAATCGTGCCATACAAATTTTGCATAAAATACAATAACTAAAATTTAATAACTAAAAAGTAATAGTTATTCAATTATGGAAAACATTGCTAAAAAAAGTAAAAACAATTTACCATAGCTGAAACTAGGTTTGTGCTTTATAAGTTGCTGTTTATTTTGTAAGACTTTGTTGTAATTTCTGGTAATAATAAACAATTTATTTTCTAATACATTCAAGAAAAATTTAAAACTTTTGTATCCTATTGCTTCCAAATCTACCCAGCACGAATTACGAAGAAAAATTAATAATAATTGTTGTTAACATCTTAGTTAAACAAAAACAAACACAAACTATAGAATTTTTGGGTTTTTTCTTCCAACACAGTTGTTGTAAAACTGATGTTAACTGCACTATTTCCTATTTTTGGAATGAAGTCAAAAACTAAATGACTTGAATTTAAATTTCTTTCTTCTGGGTTAATAGTAAGATTAGTGCTAGCCCCTTTCTTTGAAGTTGAGGGCATGTTTTCTGTCATTAGGTAGGCAATTTCCACTTTTTTTTACGGATTCGGCGACGTATTCGTGAGCCACAGTGGAGGATTTCTATGTATTTCCATAAAGTGTTTTCTTTAATTTTATAAAAGTCGTAATTTTTGTCGAGACTGGACTATTTATATTGATAATTTATTCATTTTTTTTTCTAGTATTTTAATAAAATTTAGAACATTATGAAATTTTTTTATTTTGGTGTACAATTTGAAGTTAAGTTAGTTTATTACATTTTCTTTAAAGTTACTTTTGGTTTTTTACTTAATGTATCTGAGGCCACATTTTTAAACGTATTTTTAGCTATAGAAGCGTTAAAAATTCATTGTTTGATACCTTTTGTTTTTAAAGTAGTGTATACGAAAATATTCAAAATCAACAAAGTAATGTTATTGTCAAACTGTCAGTTTGCAAAAAACAGGATTGCCAATTTAAATAAATTACACAATTTTTTTTATGCTTCATATAAAAAAAATTGGCGAACAAAAATGTTATTCAAATTTCGTGTGTCAAGTCATTTTACAGCGCTCGTTTCTCAAATAAATTTATTTATTTCTTACTACATCAGTATAGCCAAATATTACCTTAGTTACGGTAACCATTATGACATTTATAACTCCCGAGGGAGTTATAGAAGGGAGTAAAGAATTCTTAATTTTCTCTAATTTGCATATTAAAATAAGTTACAAATATGGCGCTCTAAAGTTACAAGAAGAGAAGAACTGTTATTAAATAACAATTTTTGGCTTAAATTTCGGCTTTTTTTGTAATTCTGCTGAAATTTTACTATTTTTATTCATTTTTGCAATCGACAAATTCAGAAAAAAAAATTCGTCAACAAATATTTTCCATAGCAATCATGCACAGTTAACTAAGTAAATCGTCCACAAAATTCTATTTATTCACAAAAAATACGTTAATTAAGGGGTTAGGGGTAGTCAGAATTTTCAAAAAATTAATTATTTTTTTTTTGCATTTTCGTTAAGTGTAATATCTTGAAAATATTCTCTGAAAATTTCAATTTGATTCAATAATTACTTTTTGAGTTATTCGACAAATAACAAAAAGCGCTCGGGCACTTCAAAGCGGTCGGGAATATGTACGTAAAAATAGTGTGAAACTTTAAATGCGTTTTTCTCAAAACTATGTTTTTTGAACTGGTGACAACTGCAACTCGATAAACCGCTTAGTAGATTTTAATGAAATTTATACAGCTTTTAGAATACATAATAAACTCGGGCCTGATCGAAGGATATTTTTTTTTTTCAAAAATTTCGATTTTTAAGACCAATTAACTGTTGATTTTTTCCCAAAAATCTAGAAAAAAAATTCCTGAAGCCGCCTTTTTGTTAATTTTTGAAAAAAAAAAGCTTCGATCAGGCCCAGGATTATCTATTTATAAAACTAATTTTTTCTATCCGATTAATTTTAGATAAATCTCCAAGGACTTATGATTGTCACCGCAAGGACCTTTTTTTGGAACTGGGTCAACACAGACAGCTATAACTTTAGAAATTAAATTATTTTTTTTTTGAAATTTTTGTGACGTCAAGTCAAAACATTGTATAATAATGCCATATTACTACTTTTGTAAAATAACATCATTTAATAGCAAAAAAAAATAACTGAAAATTCTAATTTTTTCGTGCCTCTGACTACACCTAACCCCTTAAGTAAAAAATACAATTATTAATAAATCACGTAAATTATTAGATCTTAATTACCTTGGGCAACTTACTGTTCCTCGGCCCTAACGGCTCTCTGGACAGTCGTTGCCCTCGGTTATTAACATCCTTATAATTCTCTTGATACATAAATAACTATTATATCTTTTACATTTCACATATCGACTATTTTTGGTATATAAAAACTATAATTAATTTTATTAGTAGAAGTCTATCAATAATTACCACCCCCTGATGAGGTAAATCATAAAAATATAGAAAAAAATTATTAGTTTTTTTTTTAAGTTATTTGTTAGTTAATACATGGCGGTTGTATTAAAAAACTTGGTACAAAAGTTTTATTTAGAATATGTAAGTTTATAACATTAAACATAAAAAATGTGGAGTTTTTTGTAGCCATCTCTGTATCTTCTAATACTTGAAATAATTATTGGTTTTGTATTATATACTTCTCTATTTTTTTTGTGTTTTAACAAGTTCTTTGTATCATTTAGGATCTTGCTCAAACTCAGCCTCGTTACATTTATTCAAATATTTGGCGATATAATCATTTCAAGCATTTGTTGTTTAGTCAGAGTTTTTATTTCTTTTTTCTTTCTTCAGTGCAATGACTGCTTTCGATAATATTCTCCCAACCATCACTGCTGTGAAGAACCTTCAACTATTTTTATTTCCTTCTTTAATTTATTAATAAATAGTATCAAGGGGAAGCCAATGCTGTAGGTATTCTTCTGTTTATAATTTTACAGTAAAGGACCTTTATCTACTTCAAGTTCTTTCTTTATTACTTTTACTTGTCCTCATGGCAGTTGTAAGAGTCAAAGTCAGTATTATTTACTATTAGTGAAGCTTCTCCTACTTCAACTTTTTTCTTTATTTTGCAAAATATGTTCTCATAGCAGTTATTAGAGTTGAAGTCGGAATTATTCGCCATTAGTAGAGCTTTTTCTACTTATAAAATGTTCTAGTTTTTTAATATGTTTTTTAGTTTGATAAATATTCTTACGCTTAAAGCTTCAGAAACATACTTTCAACACTTTTTTAATCAACTTAATTACTTCTTAGTATAATAAGATCATTTTACTAGTTGTGTTTTGTTTTCCACACACCATAGCAAATAGACCTTGCACATATGTAATAATATCTAATATCAAATATGTATAATATCTAGTAGCAAGAACATTTAATAAATAATTCGTGCTATATAAAAATCTGTACATTACTGCACATAGAATCTTGTTAATCTAAAATTTAAATTAAAACTGTGGTTAGAACTTTTTTATTCCAAAGCAAAGATTTGAGGGGTTCAGTTTTTTTAAACCTTTTTTCTGTGTCCACAGCAACTTTGAAATTTTTTTAATGGCACTTTACCTTTCCTTATACCTCAAATGAATGCTTATTTAATAAGCAACTTGTTGGTGTATTATATGTATGAATAAATAGTTTTTACAAAAAATTATATTTTTTAAAACGTTAAAAAACTGTTTTAACTAATAGGTATTTTAATTGTTTACTAATTTGTTACTTGTTTTTTAACTTTTTTTAAACAATAGTATTTTATTATTATATAAAAACGAATGTAATAAACAATCAGCAAATCAGTAATACTTTTGAAATTTATTACAAAAAGTGGAAAAAAATTGTGTTTTTTTTCATTTATTAAACTATAAATCTGAACATTTTCAGAATATTTTTTTTTTGCAATTTGGAAAAAGCAATTTTCACATTTTAAATTTTTCAATTTTTTTTTGTATCTAAACCGATGCTTAACCAATAACATTTTATGAAGACTTTTTTCTAACTATCCAAACGAAGGTAATTTTGAAATGACTTATAAACAGGAAACGCTTCGAAACAATTGTCAATATTATTTTTTTCAGAATTATTGTTCTTATTTGTGTTACTAATAAAACTTGTAATATTAAACAGATGTGGGATTTTTGTTGCTTTACAGTTTGTTTCTATTGAACTTTTTCTCACAAAATCGCGAATTAAAAGTGTCTTAAACCTGTCTCGAAACTGAAGAGCTGTTCAGATTTATTTTACGAATTCTTTTATGTCCAATTTTGTCAAAATAATTTTCTAGTAACATCCTGATTTAATGAGCAAGGTAAAAAATTTAAATTGTATTTTTTTTATGAAAATTTCGTATAAATTCAACGTTTTTATCCAATTTGTGTACATATTTCGTAAATTAAAGATTGCTTCTGTCCAAAATTGAATATGTTCTAAATTTTATGCACTCCACCAGAAAATGATTTTCATAAGGACCGTATAAGGTTCTTTTATTTACACTAGCAATTTGTTAAAAAAATTAAAAATTTTTGCTGTTTCTAAAGCTTTTTGTTGCATATTACATACCTACAAAATAATAATTAAGATAATGTAAATAGAAACAAAATTAATTATCTTGATTCGTTTTATTGGGAGTTGGAAAGGAAAATAAATTCGTTTTTATTAAGTCGACAGTTTCGTGTAATGTTACACTTCCTCAGGACTACAATATGTGAGGAAGTGTAACATTACACGAAACTGTCGACTTAATAAAAACGAATTTATTTTCCTTTCCAACTCCCAATAAAACGAATCAAGAAATTTAAGATGGAAAATAACAAAATTAATAAAATTAATTATTTTACTTATTTTAATAAATGCAGAAATTGCCATAGCCATCGAATGGCTCAATAACTGCGTGGCATAGCAAATTTTAATTTTTTGGATTTTCTGTGGTCCGACATGCAGATCGGTAATTTTAAAAAGTACTCTGATTTCTCCATATGTTGCATTATTTTGATAAGTTTTTACTACATACATGTTGATACTTTCCTTTTAAAAATTGTCCATTTGCTTCTTAAACTAAATCTTTTGATATTATATTATTTTTAATTTTTTTGATCAAATGTATAATATCATAAAGAAGTATAATTTTTCGGTCTCTAACTAAGCATTTTTTTTACTGGTTGATTTTGCATTGTATATAGGTTTCTACATTTTTTAAATAAGGTACGAGTATTTATAGCTGTCCTTGATCACAAATTGTAGCAATAATTTTATGTTCGCAGTCTTGAAGATTTTTGATTAAACGTTCTATTAAGTCCATTAACACGGAAGACTTTGTAGCTGACGCGAAAAGTTCAAATCAAAATATTTATGTTAGTTGCTGCTATTTTCAAAAAGTTCTGCGTAGGTAAAACACAACAACATTATCAGCAACGTGTAAATTTTGAATATGTTCCAAGTATTCAAATCCAGATAATTTATTCTCAAAATTTATCTTGATTCTTAAAATTTAAAGCAGCGTGGTTTAAATTGTCGAAAATTAATTTACTTACGCCAGCGTTAAGAAGGACCACGTTTAACATAGAAATAATTGTTTGAGTGTGGAAAGTGCAAAAAATTCTCTTAATTTTAAATGCGCTTGGCCACATTGTTTGTAAAATGCTAACGCTAAGATCTTTTTTTGTAGTGTATCTATGTTTTTTTTTTTTTTAATTGTAATAAACAAAAATTTATTTCATCTTTGCCTAATATTTTGCTTTCTACGTTTACATTAAATTTTGCAAGGCTTCTGAGACGCTTTCTATACGTTGCAGCTCGAATCTTTTATTTACGAATGAACTGTAAAATAGATCTTGATTTACTTGTAAATTATTGCAAGCATTAGTTATAAAATTCCATAGTTGTTCTGCATTTTGGAGTTTGAAATTTTTTGTATAAATTTGTTTGGTCAGCAACCCCCAAAAATTTTCAATTGGATTTAAATTCGGACTGTTTGTTGGCCAAGGTAACAATTCAATGCTGTTATTTTCAAACGAGTTGCAAACCACAATTGCGGTATGGATTGGACAATTGTCTTCATGGTAAATAAAATTATCATCAGGATACACTTGACTAACCGAAGGAAGCATAACGTTTTCTAAAATATTACAATGGGTCTCTCTGTTAAAGCGACCTTTAATTCGGCAATTCGGGTTTGGAGAAATAACATATGGTTTATCAAATCTTGAATTTGGTGGTCTATACACTCGGATTCGACCGTCATTCTTTGATTTAAAAATTTATTTATTTGTAAAGATTACTTTATTTCAAAATTTTAAGAGCCAATAAATGTTGTATAAACAATGAAAACACGACCTTGCTTATTTTTTTCGAAAAGAATTTGTTTCTTAGCACTAGATTGATTTTTTAGTTCAGAACTTTTTATTCTTCGAGAGGTGGTAGACTAGGAAGCTAGAAATTGGAGATTACACAATGGCATTACAAGCACTTTCAAACAAATTCTTCTGTAAATTATTTAAAAGAGCTTTATCATGTAGCGCAGTTGACATTTTCCAACTAATAGAACCAACTTTTTTTGCAACTATAATTTCTGTTCCCATCTTTTTTTTGTTCTAAAAATTGTCCTTATAGAAATTCTTAATATTATTGCAAGTTTCCTAATTGATTAGTTTTTTTCTAGTTTTGCAATTATGTATTGTTCTAGAGTAAGATTTGCTATTTTAATGACTGACGTAAATAAATATTAAATTTAACAAAAAAAAAACAGGCCACACAGCAAAAAATTTGGTGTAGTTAATTTTTATACAAGTAAGTGTACGTATGCTGTAGATTTTGATTATTAAATAACCAGTTTACGACCTGGCACGTCAAAATATTTAATTAAATTTCAGCATGTTCTAAGAGATTGTGGTAGGTGCATTTTTACAAATTAAAATAAAAAATATAGGAGCATAAGTTCTATTTTTCCTATGTTGTCTATTAGTCGGTAGGTGTGTCATCTTTTCTCTCCTTAATCTTAATAATTAATCTCCTAATTTTATAATAATCTTTTAAAATGGATTTTATTAATTTTGAAAATGGCGCGCAACAGGATGATTTTTTGCTTCCTGTTTCTAGACGCAGTCGCGTCTTGCTGTTGCTATGCTGTTAGCAGCGCAGGCGCAGAAAGCAATGCAAAAAATTCAAGGCGGTTCACCGGTGCCATGTTGTGTTTTTGTGTTTACTTGTTTGTATTAGTTTTATTTACTGTATACAGGCACAAAATGTGAGTAAAGTAAATGCGATATAATTATTGATGCATAAAGCTTCAAATAGAGCAACAATTTGTGCTGTTGTGCTCAAAAATTCGACATCTTTGTCTTAAATCTTGTGGTGCGTGTTTGGATGTTTAACCAGACTTTTGTGATGACATGGGACGTTTTTATTACTAATAATCGGGTCCTACAGCTTCCAGATTTGGTCGAAGACTGTCGTCATTGGTAAGTAATAATTTTGGAATGTTTTTTTATGTAATTTTGTTTACGATCGCCGAAAAAAGCTTTGAGGTTAAGTTATTGGGCCGCCGCGCCGCCTCATATTTTTATAAGATATTAAAATCCTGCCCCCTAATATATTGGAGCTGTTCTGCCGCCATACATCATAATTTAAAAGCAGAAATTCAGGGGACGCATCCCTTTTGCGGACCAAATAATTTTTAATCCTATCGGTCCCTTCTATTGAAATAGACAGCCCAAATGCGGACCAGCTAATTACTTTATCTTAAAAATATGAAGGCTACATTTTTAATGTATACAGTATAATCTCGATTATCTGAGCTAATGTGGACCGGCTGCGGCTCGGATAAGAAAAAATTCGGATAACACGGAGGCTGTGGTAAAAAACTTGTTACAAAAAAGTACATAGCTTTATTGACAGGAACAAGTTATTTTAACATGTAGGAGGTAATTTTGGTTTGTTTTGAAACATTGCATCTTTTTTGTGCTGCAATATTTCGCCAGCGATTAATTAGCAAAACATCAGAAACGGTTGCTTCTTCTTGCTGTTCAACATATTGTAAGGCCGTCTCTAACGCCATCAGACCTTCGTTTTGAGACACCACTTTCATTTTTATGTTTATTACTTGACTTGTCTGCATCATTGAGATTCAAAACTTGATAAATTATTTCTTAATCTTCCAAATCTTCTGCAGAAGCATCAGCAACAATCCAGTCTTTCACGTCGGTTGGTGTCACATCTTCGCATTCTCTTAGTCGTCTTTACAATTCGTATAAGGTAACTAATATTTTCTTGATTGAATAAGAGTTGATTGCCTTACAATATTGCAAGCTTCTGCCAGCCAATAAACCACATGCTTTAAATTAATTTTTTTTAGCACATTTATTAGGTCATTCGTTTCACTCTTCTCTAACGCATGTTGTAAGAAAGAGCGTCTGTAGTTCTTCTTAACATTATTTAGAACTCCTTAATTCATCGGTTGGATTAAGGCTGTGACATTTGCTGGGAGAAATTTAACAGTGATGTTTTCACTTTTTAGCGTTGTTGCTTACACTGCCTTAATAGAAAGATTTTTTTGTTTTGAAGAATGTATTTACCCTGGGCACAAACTCATTGTAAAACCAATTGCTGAATTTGTATCCATCCAAACCGAATTTTGATTTTTCTAATAAACAGGTAAAGCTCTTGGCGCTATATTTTTAAAAGCTCGTGGTTTTGCAGACTTTCTAATGCACATTAAAGGAAGTTTATGCCTACCAGATGCATTGCAGCAAGCCATAACAGTTATTCTTTTTTTTTACTGCGTTTATACCCACGAGCTGAAGACTCTTCTTTAGATGCTAGTGTTTTTGACGGCATGAGATTAACATTTAAACCAGTTTCGTTGCTATTATAGATTTGATCGGTAGTGTAAACTTTTTTCAATAGCAATTTCTCAAACTGATCATTAAACTCTTGAATTCCCGTTGAATCTGAAGAAAGTTTTTTGCCGCAGATCTTTAGTTTTCGAATCCCATGACGTTTTTTCCAACGGTCCAGCCAACCATTATTAATCTGTTTTATTAAGTCCCAAGGTTTTTTTCTTAAAATGGAACCTGATACCAGGATTCCTCTAACTCTTGTTGTGTGAAACAAAGATATAAACTATCACCAACTTTTTCGTAGTCTCCTGTTTACATAGATTTTTGTTTGGTAGCTGTTGAAGCTTGGAGACTATGCCATTGTTAAATTTTCTCGCGATTTCGTCTCTAGTCTCCTACTGTGACTTGACCGACACTGTATTCAGCGGCAATAGCTATAATTGTTTCACCCTTATATATATATATAACACAATAATATGAGTTCCACAAGATTCAAGCAGATTTGAATTTGTAAAATGTGTTCCATATTTGCAAAATTAATAAAATTTTGTTTAGTATATTTTTTGTTTAATAATAATAAACTAAATGTTTTTTCCAACTCGAGTGCTTATTAATAAGCACTGATTATTCTATCCCATTCTTCTTTAAAAAGTTCTCGCAACGGTAGTTTTGAAAATAACAGTTTATTTAATAGAGAGAAATTAGGCAGTATATTTATAATTCACACAAAAATTTATTTACTTTCTTCATTAATTTTCTACATATTTAAAACTATCAATTTATCTTCACGCGTTGAACTTTAAATATTTTTAAAACCTATCTTTATCAAGTAAGTGTTGAACCCCTTACGGTGTAGCACTAATCCTGAGGTTGGCCCGCAAAAGGGACATATCTTAAGAACCTTTACGTCGCTGGTCCGCAAAAAGAACCAGAATTCAGGATACCCAACAACCTGGAAAACCGGAATGACTTGGAAATATCCTGGAATTTATTTTATTATCTGGAAAATTAGTTGGACGGTCATTGCAGTTAATATTTTTTTTGAAAAAAAATTTTTCTAGCAAATGCTCCTACATTTCGATGACTGCCTGTGTGGAAATTAATACTCTTGTCTGATGGTTTCTATATTTTTTTGTTGGCAATTTGTATTATAGAAAACAACCCCACAGAATTTTTAAGACAGTTAATAGTCTTTTTATGTTTAGATGGTGAGACGTCATTATGACCTATTTATGACATTTCACTATAATTTCTCCGTATTTCTACGTATTTCCAAAATTATCTCATAGAGAACTGCACCATTTGTCAGATAATGATAAGCCACCACTTGCTTCCATTACACTGTGACACCAATTAACATAAACTGTAAAAAGCACATAAAAATGACAATAAACCAGACATAAACAAACGAGCGTGTCTTGCTCAAAAGTGGCTGTTATACTATGTGACCTTGCCAACTAATGAAAAATGAGACACATCCGTATCGCCATTGTTTTTTAAAGCCACTGGAGGATAACCGAGACACGGATTTATCGGGGTTTTACTGTAGTTAATTCCTATATGTATAAACCCATTAGTGGACAAATTATTTTTTTAAAACTATTTTGTTTTTATTTTTAGGATCTGAATGTTCTAATCATAACCACACAATTTATAATTTTTTTAAAGTTAACACTTTTTGACATTTTTCCTCTCTCTTAAAAGGGACGCTGCACATCTCGTAACTACATAAAAAATTAAAGAAAACAATAAAACAATAAATTTATTAGTTTTTATGGTATAGTTTAAAACAAAATTTAGGATGTAATAAAACATTACATTTCGCACAAATGAATTGACTTTTTTGTCTCACTGTTTACAACGTCTATCATTTATATTATATTTGATGATATGTCTGCAAATATTAAAGCGTACATCACTTTAATCTTTTGGGATACGGCCTTGTTGAGATTTAGAACTATAGGATTCACTAAACTTAGAGCTATACACCTCCTAAAACTTAACAAACTTGCTGCGTCAGGATTGTCTGGATGAATTTTTTTCATTAGTAGCGAGCCGATTGCAACTAAAGCACCAAAAAGATATGCCACTAAAGGCCAGTACCATTTTCTTTCATTACAATCAAAGCGTTTAATTGATCTACTTTTTCTATATTTTTTTCTTGTAGAGCAAATTTATATTTGGGTGTACCAGTTCGCTATCTTTCTATTGTACTAGTTAGTGTAGTATTTTTATTTGAATAAAATCGATATGCTTCTTCGTGCGACACTATTCCAATCTTTTTTTTTTTGTGGCACATGGCATTTGCTTGTTGCTTTGAATTGTTTTTGTAGCACAAATCTTTTTTTAGAGATATATGTTAGTTGTGGTAAATCGATCAAGTAATTATCGAAATAAATCTTATGTCCTATATTTTGATGAAAACTGAAGACAAGTTTTATCCCCGCCAATGTATTAAATGTAATGTTAGCCATAATATCATATTTTCGTCTAAAAAAAACCTACCCGTGGAGGTATTTGTTTCAAGTTGGGCGCTTGTACAGACATTTGTATAAAATTAACTCTATGTTATTTTTAAGAAATAATAACTGATTAAATTACGATAGTTGGCGAATCTGACCGAAAAAGTGTCTATTATTGGGTTAAAAAAAATGGCTAGAGGTGTACCAACTTGAGCTTAGGCCAACTAGTCGATTACTTGGTTTCAAAACAGTCGACTAGTTTGCAAATTATTAAGTGTTTAAACAATCTTGCAGTTAATAGGTTTACCCTTCCGTTATAAACGGAAAAGAAAGATTATTTTAACGGTGGAATGATATAGTAATGAACGAGTTTCGAATCAAGTACATAACGCATTTCATATAGTCAGTTTTGTGAGACGAATTCATCTTTTTAAAATGAGGGCGAAGCTGGAGTTTTTTAAAAACGAAGGCCCACATTAATGTAGGAATTAAATTATTCATACTATTTTTATAATTGGTTGTTTTTTATTATTACTTTAAATGTAAAAAGTAAACTTCTGGGTATAAAACGGGTTTTTAATATGCTATTATAGCACTGGGTGCTACAATGGTAATTGAAATAGCCCAAAAACTACAAGGAATAAAACCAAGAACCATCTTCGTTTTGAGATTCACCTGCTATTTTTGTTCGGGTGTGAAAAGCATTGCTTTCACCAACATTTTTTATTTTTTCATAAAAATGCGTTGTGTTTCTACTTTTTCTACCTTACTTTAGTAAGATTCTAAATTTATAACAACTGATTCTAGAATAAATGCTCGAACAATAAAAAAAAATTTAAGATTCTAAAAACGAACACAAAACCCTCCAACACGAAGGACAACGACAATTATTTGTCATATTGGTAAAAGTGTCTTGTCACGCTCTTTTTGCAGTGCTGTCACTAGTGGAAACAAAATTTTCATGACGTGACATTCAAATTTGTTAGATGGTTATTTGTGGTTAGGTGGGTTGGAATTATTTCCGATGACCTTATATTAATTCCACTACTGTCTATTAAAACTGACTACTAAACTGTGTACTAAATTGAAACGGTTACTGATTTCTTATTTTGGATAACCACAGCGACCTCTGGTGGCGTTCGGAACATACTAATTAAAAGATACCATTATTCTTGTTATTTGCGACTTTTTAAACGTATAAACTCACCGTTTCGTTTTTAATCTTTGTGTAAAATATCTGGGACAGCAAAACTAGTTTTAGTGTTAGTTTTCATTTCTTTCTACCTCAAAACATTTGTAAGTTATCGTTAATTTTTACGGTATTTACTGAGGAATTTATAGACGAATTTATAAAGTGTGTGGAAAATATTTTACAGCAAAAGACTACTTTTACCACATAACACTAACAATTTTACAGACAAGTGCCTTTTCTTCCACCACACATCTGTTTCTGGAGTGATATCTAGATATTTAAAAATTGATGCCGACTTTAAAAATTTCCATTTTTGCTAGAAAAAAAGAATTTATTAACACAATGTTTATTAGTTTTTTTTGCCCGTCTGCAATACTGTTAAGCACGCTTAAATATATAGATCTTATTCAATAACAAACGATTTACATTAAATTTTTATATATTACATATCTTATCGTCAAAATTAGCTCTTGAGACACAGTTAGTTATTAGTTTACTTATAATATGCTAAACCTGTCAACTATCAGCTGTTCGAAATTGCAAATACAGTGTGGGATGTCTTGGGTAATTCTAAAAAACACCGAAAGACTTCTTTCAAGATTTACAGAACAGTTCCCACAACGATAATACTTTCTTTATTAAACTTTAAGATTTGGCAATAGTATATACCAACACGGCACTTTGACTGCGTAATACTGATAACAACAGTTTAGGTTTACGCTGCGACTGGTATTTATTCTTTGCTTCTTTTTACTGTTCAGCTGATGTATATACCTGTTTCAATCTGAAGCCTTTGACTAATAATTATCCAGTCGATTTCCTAAGTAATGATGAAATGATGAAAAAAAAAGTTCTATTTACAATACTTTTATTCGCAAGGTACATACCTCTACCTTATAAGACGTGTTTTTCATACTAGTTTGAACTATTCCAATTAGTACATTCAGTGATGAATCAAAATCAACCTGGTCTACATGGCCAGGGAGGAATTGTGTTTGCCCTTTTGTTGCTACTTTATTATCGTTTTTAGAAAATGTGTTTATTGCTGACAATTTTACTACACGTGAAGTCAGGAGTATAAAAATTATTTACAGTGGTTCTAAACCAGAATAACAAAATATATATTTTTTATTGCATATTAAATAGAAATTATTAATTACAAGCTAAGTAAGTCATTGATCTATATCTTGAATTGATTGCGTTTATTTGACGGCACTAAACTAAAGCGATTAGCTATCGTTGCTTTGTGTGTTAAGGCCAGATTGATAGGCAAAATTAATTTTACAGCAGTGTGAATTTCACGGCTGGTGATCATTGCTTGTTTCTTATTTTTAGTCAAATGCCTCGCTTTTTCTGCGATTCGTCACATCATGTTTACAATGTAGTTGTCCATTATTACTATAGCTTTGCGTGAGATTTGCATGTTTGGATGCACTATCTTTAAAACTTTAGGGATAGAATGGCTAAAATTGTTGTCTAGATGTGTCTTCTTGTTGTTGCTTCGGCTTTGATGGTCCTGGTATATACAGCCGATTGAGAACAAGTAGATAGATGGATAATAGAAGGGTACTCTGGCACATAAATTATAATTTTATTATAGTACATTAATTACGATAAACTTGCTTGTATACGATTTAATTATAAACCTTTGCCATCGTTTTTCGCAGAATTTGTTTTTTTTATGTAATTTTCACGATAACTTACATAAGTTTAAGTGAACCAGACAAGTTTAACACAAAAGTTTAAGCACATATATCGTTATTGCAGCAAGTAGAACTATACAAATATCTTTCCTTTTTCTTTTTTCATAAATATTGGAATAACACAAAATTGTTAAAATTTTGCATTGTTTCACTTGTTTTATTTTTTGATCTGATGGAGCTGCTGGTCTTTCTTGTGCCACTTTGTCGTTTTGGAGGTCTACAAAAATTTATACATAGGTACTATTACAATCCTTAATTTAACTCGTGAGATCGACAAGGATCGCAACTTAAAAATTGATTGTTTTGGAAAAATTATAATTTCAGTTATAAACATATGTTAAGGTTATAATCACAAATATCGATTATGGCTCATATAATCTGATACTTGATGGTAAATCGTCTATGCTTTTTGTAGTCTTAAGCTCACACTTTGTGAATTATTGCCTACTTCTATTCTACGACAGAAGAAACAATCATTTACGTGATTTTGCGGTTTCCGCCAATGTCTTGGAATACTACATGTCATTTTATGCTTCTCCCTTTGCATCCAACCTTCTAAGGTTGAATGGCAAGATTCAAAAACGACGTAAGGTACTCATGGCCGGTTTATCTTGATTTAATATGTATAAACCAAATATAATATTTTTGAACGAATAAGTAAAATAAGAATTTGTCGTGATTTTATGTTTTACTTGATTAGATTTAATATAATAACCGCTGACATAACAGAAACAATCTGGGGAACACAAACAGACAAATGTCGATTGCGTAGTAATTTTGCAATTGTAACAAAATGAATGATAGACAAGCGTGCTTAAAGATTTGAGAAATCGTGGAGTTTATCGAACATGTTTTTTTTAATAGTGCAGCGCACATTGCAGATTGTGATAAAATGCATTGTAGCAACAAAGTAAAGATACTGGTTTAATAAGTCGAAGTATTAATTAAATTTACAAAAAAAACAATTAAAAAGTATAAATTACAAAAGTGTAAAAAGTGTGAAAACATAGATTTTACATGTTAAAAAAATAAACAATATATAATATTGCGCGGTTACTTATTTCTTTCAATTTTCGCATATAATTGGACTAAATTTACAGTCAAAAGTGAAAAGATAAAGAAATGGCACCCACTTTGGTGTATACAGGGTAAAACACTGTAACGTATACAGTGTGCCGTAATAAAAATAAATGATAGTACATACAGTCATAAAGATTGATAATATTAAAATTACTTTTCGCCAAATTAATAAATATTTAAATATTTCACCGGCTATAATGTTTGGTAAATTGCATTGCTTCCTATGTTCAACTTTTGCCAATAAGTCGACAAAAGCCCAAACACTTGGAGGGGCGAATATTGTACGTTTTAATGAGGCATGAAATAATGCCACCGATTCTATTGATGGTGCCCACCAACAACAGAAATATTTTTATAAAATAAAATTAAAAATTAACCGTTCCAAGATAAAGAAATAAAAACACTTAGTTAGGCGACATATTTTGAATTAAAAATATTCCTAGCATTCTGAAGCCTCTTCAAGTTAAAATTTAAACAAATTAAAATCACTAATAATCACGTGTTTCTTTAACATAACTTTTTAACTATATTGATTAACCAAGAATACCA
Source organism: Tribolium confusum (assembly GCA_029207805.1). NCBI lineage: Eukaryota > Metazoa > Arthropoda > Insecta > Coleoptera > Tenebrionidae > Tribolium > Tribolium confusum. The sequence goes on from JALGAY010000006.1 coordinate 7,632,925, forward strand.
AATACTTAAAAAAAGAAATATTTTTGTTGACTTGATATACTCTGTGATCATTAAATCACGAATTCTATTTCTTTTGTATGTAACACGTATATTTTGTCCACTTTTGATACGTAGTCATACTTGTTTTTTTTTTGTTTCCGACTTGTATACTCGTATATTATCTTATTTCTATTACAGTAGTGCAAATATTTAATCTATTTCTTTTTTAATAAATTCGTAATTTTGTATTGAAATTGGTTTCTTGTGGGTACTTTTTTTAGTACAATTTCTTACATTTGAAATGTCAAAAATATTTTTAAAAATTGCACAATTATGCAGTAGGTTCACAATTGGTAAATTTGTTATAATTATTTTGTTTGCAAAATAAAAGTGCTGCTGAAACGCTCCAACTTTAAGTTCGATACAATTTACCTTATATTATAATAGGATTTCCTGCTGAATTAAAGCTTTTTATAATTATTTTTTTAGAAGCATAGATTTTTCTTCCGATACAATGAGTTTTGAGATAAATAATTTTTTTTTCACTATACCTATTTACTTTTTAAAAAATTATTTAATTTTGTCATCGTCAAACACATGTGTAACACTTCTTCTAACTCTAAGATTAGCTTCATGCAACCTTTTTCTATTCGTAGACAAACTTACATTGACCTCAGTTTGTGCCGGAACGTAGTATATATGGGCGACTTGTTGCTGTGTAAGATTCGTGATTATGATTTTTTGCAAAATATGTTTTCTAAACGCGCTATGTAATAAGCAAAATGCTCATGTGGCATATTTATATTACCGTGTAATTCATTCTTATCATACGCTTTAAAGCAACAAAAAAAGTTTCATTGCTTAGTTTTCTACAAGAATTTTCACATATTTAGCAACTGTCACTGTAAATTGACACATTTAAATTTCTACACTCAGTAGAATCAATTTTTATTATCAGATGTGAGATATTAGCAGATCAAATTTTGAAAAATTTTGCATTATGTCAATAATTTCTAAATGATTGAAGAGACGTCAAAGCGTTTGCGCAATTCCCTGTTGGGTTATGTCAAAAAAATGCATACAAAACAGTTTATAAATGGCCCCTTTAAAACGGTGTTTAGGTGTGCAGTTTTTTCCTTCTGTTCTAACTGTGTCAAAAAAATTAAACAAATCCACAAAATCTTGATTAAAGTTTCTTGTGGCTAAAGTTATTTTTTTCAATTATTAGTAGATTGGTTATATAGGCTATTTGACGGCTATTTTATTCAGTTGATTTACACAAACAGCTATATACAAGGTTTCTTTAGGTATTGCTCTCAAACTAAATTTACAAGTTCGTTTTTTTTTTGGAGGGAGTAGGGTGCATCTAGAGGGGGTAGCTCGAAAATACTCCTTCTTTGAAAAGGCCCTGGATTTTTAAATAATTGAATACATACGAGTAATTATTTTATATTAAACAACAAGAGAACCGAACTAAAATACACAAGTGACAAAGGTTTGTTTATTGAAACCACACTTTTTTGTGTATCATTGTTTACTGAAAAACACACACACTATTGATACTGCACGTTTCACTATGCCACTCGCGGTTTGCACTGACAACAAGCTCTAAAGGCTGTCGTTACCGTGGTGCAGACCAGTGGTTATATATAATATTATTATTATACATATAATACCCAAGGGCTAGCATAGAGGGTTGGTATTATCTTTCTTCAACACTACTAATTCGTCTCTTTGAGGGCTCGCATTTTTTCTGGCGTCTACGTGTGCAGTTGCTGGTGTTGATGTAGGATTTTTTTTGACTAGTGTTTCCAGAAGGGCTGTTTTAGTTGCTCGATGAGCTAGTTCGAGACAACCGATTAGAGACGACTTCGGTGAGATCCGCCGATTACAAAATCCCTGAGAGTTAAAGATTCTAGATCTGAGGAGTCGTTCGATAAAGGAGACAGAGGAGAGGAATTAAGACAGAATTCAATTATACGCCAACACGGTGTACATCTTTTCGTAGTTCAGCCTATTTAACTCCAAAACTTTTTTTTAAGTGCCTTTTTTCTGATTTGGCCTGAGCGGTATAAAGTGCCAAGTGAGTTTGTTTTCGGCTAAGGCCTTAATCACCTGGGACGTAAATTGTTGCGATTTGAGTAACGTTTTAAATTCTTTCATTTCTGTCATTATCTGAATAGAGGTAGTGATACTAGGCTGCGTCTGGTCATAGATCTTTTAAAGCAATTTAGGAAGGTAGAAGACGTGCAAATACATACCAGCTCTATATGTGGAAGAGCGAGTGGTTAAGCATATGAATATTACGATATACGTCTTAATGGTACGGTTGGTCTAACCGTGATTACTTTTTAATATGTATGGTCTAGCGTAATCTACACCAACACAGGTAAAGGACCTAGCAGTGTTGACTTCGCTTGCAGGTAATTTCCACTGTTCGTAGGGATAAGGGCTTTAAGCGACAACAGGTTACGCAAGAATGTATTATTACCCGTGTTTGTGTGCTTCTACTGCGGCGCGGCGGCGTCAGCTAAGGAGCGATGACGACAATCTAAGCTGTGTAGTGCAGGCGACAGCATCGGCTGTAGAGCGATGAACGATGTAGAGCTGGTGTGCACTTGACTGCCTTGGGGTGTGTGTAGGAGGGGTACCCCGAAGGGACTAATGTAAAGTTTTATCTAAAAATTTTTTAACTTGTTATTTTACCCACCTTGTGAGCACCACAGTTAAATGGAGCAAAATCTAAAGTATCGATTAATAAATTGACTTAACGCAGCGCGTATATTTTTAACTGTCTATACTTTGGGAATGGTATAATTAGAAAACAGAATTCCCAAGGTTTTGCCTGTAATGTAATACATGTAACTGCCTGGCTTTTGTAAGGTGTAACGTTTATATTGTCTGCTTTCTATTATATTAAGAGGCACATTGCCGTCTATATGGATTAAGCCGTCCTGACATACCTGACACTTTTTTTTAAAGGCTTTTTTGCTTAATACTTAATCCACCAAGAAGACTTGTACAATGATTTGTATTTATTTCATTGCAAAATTTGTTTTATCAATGACCCAACTTGGTTAATAAAAATTTGGGTCATAAGAGATACTTTAATTTTTATATATATATATATATATATGAGCAGCATATCAAATACATCAAATATATATACATCAGATATACATCAAAAGTAGTTTTATACATATCCGGATCTAGTCTAAGATGTCGAGGACATAAAATTTTTGAATGTGTTTCCAGTTTGCTACTTCTATTTGGTTTACGGAAAACACAGTGGGAAATTTGATAGTTATTGCTAAATCAATTTTATTCTTAAATAACGTACATTAAAAATTTACAGTTTTTAGAATAACATTTCTTGGACTTTTAGCAGTCAGTGTTGAAGAGATTGCCATTTACGTAGGAAACATCTGTTAGTAAGTTTAAATGTATACTTTTGGTTACTCATTGTACACTTCTACAGAGGTTAATAAATATTTATTACTTTTATTGTCTTAGAGAAGTTTTGAAAGATACGATTTTATAGGAAAACAAAAAACACTTCCAGTCTAAATAATTTGGTAAAACAACGAAGACTTGTTATTTTGACAAAGAATTGTCAAGGCAACCAAGTTATGATTTTCTTAGCCACAATATTGCTGGGCGTCTTATGGCAAATTTTTTCGCTACTCGAGCAAGTTCTTTTTTTCAGTGTATAATTTAATAAATTAACAGTACGGTTTGAAAATTGGATAACTCACCTATTTTAACCAACCGTTATGACTTTTAGTTAAGAACGAAGACGTGAGGAATCTTTGTTAAAAAGACGACAATTTTTGTGAAACAAGGACTAGAGTAGCAACCCTAGTGTACAATGCATGGGATTTTTATTTCACACGTTTAATGTGGGTGCCTGAATTGGTCACCTATTTTGTTTCAAAAACCGCCGCCTTTGTAGATTTGATTGAGATCTTACTAATACACTTTTTTTGATGAAAAGGTTTTTGAAACCACTATTTGTTAGAATACCGCATTTTGCAGGCACTGTATCCAAAAATTTGCATTGTTGCAGCAGCAAACTATCACTTATGCACCTGTCATAGTATTGCGACAAAGAATTTAAATTCGTCAAGTGTAGCAAGTGTATCAAATATGTCTCAATGTATTAAATTTTTTATACTCTATGTTAACGCTTGCTTAATAGGGTCGTTTTTTTTCCATTTTTAAGCAAATAATAATGCCTTGCATTTTACTATGTTTTATGTATTTGTAACGGTTGTTTCCCTGTAAAGTTCTGGGTGACGAAGCGAGAGAGAAGAGCGGTTTTGATAGGGTTTATTTAAAATAAATAACTATGTACAAATATAAATAATAAAATAATAATTCTCAAACTAAAATGAATCTTCTAATAATTTATACACGCCCTCGTTCTCGACTCTTCGTCGTCCGCTTCTCGTCCTCCACGTGTCGGCTTCGGCGGCTCGCACTTGTGGTGGAGGGGGGGTGGGATTCTACCTACGGGTTGATGTACCGTGGGTAGCGGTATCGGAGAGGAGAATCCCTGGGTTAATGCACCAGGGGGACGGGGTCTGGGGGTGGCTACTTACAGGGTTGATGTACCCATAAGTATGAAATATTGGCGGCGGCTAGGTGCTATTTATACCCTCCGATTGTAGGCGAGGGAAACTAGAGGCGAGTAACGTAGCGGAGCGTTGGTGGGAAGTATACATGGCGGGAGTAGAGATAGCATAACGTATACAAATGACTTCGCGGTCACGCGGTCCCATATCAGCCGTTCTGCGTTATCCTGTTTGTTTACTAAATTATTACAACGCTTCGTTACATACTCTAAAGGGTTTTGGCAGCAGGTGGTAATTTCCAGTTCATAATTTTTATGTTAGAATTGTTCATGTTTAATTCAGTTTTTTGGATAAATTTTTTTTGTATTTTTTTACTTGGAAGCGGCTTGATTTTAGTTATTTCGGTCTATGTTGGTTTTTCATTTTTCGGTATTCGCCGTTTTGTACATCTTAGAGATGTTAAGATGTTCTTTATTACAGTTTGCGCATTTTGACGTGGTCGTTAATGCTTTGTTGCATAGGTGAAGTTTTTGTTGCAGTGCTTTTGCACATGGCCGAAAGGTTGACAGCGTTTCTCTTTTTGGTTTTAGTAGCTGTATTACTATGTCCAGTTTAAATATTTTTTTAATATTATACATGTGATGGATTTGTATGTTTTTTCAATTTTTATTAGAATTATTTGAAGGGTTTGGTTACCTCTAGTTTTTACTCTTACTAGTCTAGTGCATGGGTAGTGAATCTTTTTTATTTTTCTTCAATTTTTTTCCGATAATTTTGTAGGTAGGTCAGGCACAATATTACAGATTTCTTTCGTTATTTAGTTGAAATTGAAGGTGTTGTAAATGTACATTCAGTTTTATTATTTTCTTAAAAATACTTATATAGATTTATATTAAAATATGTCAATTTTGGGCTTCAAAGTCTTATAAATGCACCGCCAAATAGCAAATCTGTTGACTAAAGTGCTTGGATTTGTTACCTGCCGAATTGAATAATAGTCAATTCAGTTGCGTGACGTCATTCAATTATGGCGTTAGAATAGAATGTTTATTCAGATACATTTATTTAATTTGATTTTGGTAAACTCAAATGCTTCCCGATCTATGAAACAATTATTTTTTACCTAGGCATGAGCAGAGCTAAACGTCAACCTTAATGCAAAATTGTTGTAGTGATTAATTTTTATTCGTTGTTTATTTTCGTCTATTTAAGTTACGACTAATTTTGAGAAAATTAGTTAATATGGGGCATTATATACCAAATTATAAAAGTACATATATATGTTTGTATGTGTTTTTTCTCTATTAAGTTAATAAGGTGTTGTTTTTTGTTTTCTCCATTTTAGGATTTGTGTTCGGTTATGAATTTTTATTTGTAAGATAAAAATCTAAAACTTGACACATCTGTTTTTTTATTTTTTTAAATTTTTTTGAATTATAGCTCTAAATTTTTGTGATGCTCATTTTAGGGCTAAAGATTGTACTAAATTTAAGACATTTTTTCAAAATGGTATAAGATTTAACAAGAAATTGATAATAATATGTATTATATTAAAGGAGAATAGGGTAAATTTATTAAAACTTCCAACTAAAATCTCTGTGGAAACTAGTATTTATTATTTGAATGGTATGATAAAACAGAAAACATTTTTTTTTCTTTGACAGAATTTGGTATCTTGCAACAGCTAGAATATGACAGGTAAGTGTCCAACACCATAGAGTCGAACCTTCATAACAGGTCGATTGATTGGTCTTCCTTTCGTTGGGGCTGGAGTGTAAAAAGGCTTGTCGATAAAAATTTAAATACAAATTTAACAAATGGTCAAAATTCTATAAAGATGGGGTCAAAAAATTAGTTTTAATAACTAAAATTTGTCTTAATTATTTAAAAAATTTACAAATTACTAACTAAACTATAATATTATGTTTAGATAAGTACACTAACTTATTCGTCTTCGTCATCTTTCACTTGTTGATGAACCCACTTACATACATCGGGATTAAAATCTATGTTCTCTTCATCTGAACTACCAGTATTGACATTGAATTCCAGAGCGTAAATTTTTCTATGAATTTTTTTTAAGAGCACAGTTATTGGCTCCCACACCTCAAATTTTTTCAATTGGGTTAAATTTTGGGTTGTAGGGTGATAACCTGAAAATATTATGACAATGTTTTTTAATATTTCATTCATTCGGTAGCTGAGGGAAATATTTTTACATTTTTTTTTAATTTTGTACAACTCTAGCTTGGTTTTGTTTGCGTTATAAACTGTACTTTTGTTAGTAAATCAACAATGACAGATTTTCTACTGTTGTACCACGGTTCTTTTTCGTCGACAATATTATGGTAGGATGCACTACCTAAGACGAGTACAGAATTCGTTAGCAAATTTAAAAGAGTTCAAATGGATAAGATTTATTTTACAAAACTATTTATGTCGCTGTGATAGTCGTCTTTTTTTTTATCTTAAAACCAAAACAATTTTATTTGTATTATACAATAGAATTGTCAATATTAATGTTTTAATGTCGAAAGAGTAGGTTCCGGAATTCTCTGTCGTCTAAAAATTCTATGTTGTGCTCTACTGACGTAGTCCCCTACGCGACCAGTATGTACTAGAACGGAGGTTCGTGTTATCTCTGTCAAAAGGGTAGTTCCGGAATTCTCTGTTATTCCAGAGTTGTTTTATTTAAATTTGCTGTGCTGTGCTTGATTTAAATATAAGCAGAACATTTTCAATAATAAATTTATGTCTTTTTCCTACGGGCATTGTTAAGGATCGATTTTTATCATCAACCATAATACACATAAATACAAGTTTCATCAGTATAAACTATAATTCTTCCTTCTTTTCAAAGATGTCTTATTTTTCTAACATAATTAATGCTTTTTAATCGTACATCGTGTCCATTATTAATAAGTAATTTATTTATATGTATTTTCGAGATGACTTCTTTTTTTCGTTTAAAAAAAAATTATAGACTATCTTTCTTATTGTTCCAAGTTCACCGGTAGGCAAACCATGTGGAGAGCTTTTTGACTATTTTTTTCTTTTTAACTTGGTTTTAATTACACCTGTTCACTTTCTTTACTTACGGTTCGGTGGGTTTTTTCTAAAATTCTCACAGCTTGAATTAGCCTCTGTTTAAAATAGTAATAACCGGTGAAGAGAGATCGACTTCTTTCACGAATTTTAGCATATTGGCTGTAATTTCTTTTACTTTGCTGTGAAGGGTTTTTTTCCACTCAAATTTTCTTGTTGAACAATATTATTATAGACTTAGCACAACTTACACAAATGATCGTAATTAATAGACCAATTTTGTCTTGAGTTATTAACAAAAAACAGGATTTATACCTAGACGAAAAAACAAACACAAAGGAACCAAACGACGCTTCACCGGATGCCACTAATGTAAGAATAACACAAGCGCTCTTAACTGGCAGATAATATTTTGCTTTTGCGCAGTTACATTGGTGTGTACATCCAACAAAATACACTCTAGCAGCGGGGTGGGAGATATTTTTATTATGTGGTTACTGTGAGCAGTTCCATGTAATTAAGAAATAAAATCATTTTTTCGAGTGAAAATTGGTAATCCGAAAAAATTGTTGAACACCATTTTACCTATTTTATCTAGTATTAATTTCTATCGAATCGGGAGTTTCTAAGTCGATACATTTTTAATCGTCTATTGTGGCAGGGTTAGAACACCCCATCGCTAAATATGACCAGTCACCAAAACGAATTATTTTTTGCTAAATGTTCTAATGCAAAGCCCACACGTGCCTTTTTGATCCGTTGTGTAAGACGGACTTTTTGTGCAGCCGCATGATGTTTTAACTCACTTTTTTTTAAACGCTGATAAGATTGAACAGCGGTAGCAAAAGGATGATTTCTAAGAGTATTTAGTTTTGTTTCGCCTTGCTCTTCGTTAGAAACGCTAGGTTTTCCGGATTGTCGCCTAATTTCTACTGAAATGGTTTGATCCCATTTACGTATTATTGAAGAAATTTTTGATCGGGGCATCTCTAGGGATGTTGCAATTTGTCCATGCGACATAACACTTTGGGCAAGAGCGACTACTTTTGCTTTTTTAAAGGTTGAAATCAAAGGTATTTTTATGTTGTTAACTGATGATTGACAAACACTTACAAAAGTTTTTTTACTTGTAAGGCATATATTACATTGGGCTAGAATTGTAACTCACTCTTTGACACTGAAACACTTTTTGTGGGACACGGTCGGACCTATTAATGTCTGACCAAATATGTTAGACTCTTATTATGACTCAAAGTAGGGTGAGTCTTTCTAAGTATCTATAATTTAGCCTGTTACTACTTATTTAGCTACTTTTTGGTTGTTACAAAGGATAAAAAAATTTTTTAATTACTTTTAATGCATCAACAAAATTATAGAAGGTTTTGGTCTATTACCGCATAATGATTTAGAATCGGAAATAGTGCATCTTTATTTTAAAATTTGTTATTAAAAAACAATGAACGGCCGTCATTGCCGTGTTTGGTTTTAGCCAAAGGAATTTTTAATATGCTTTTAAATTTGTTAAAAAGTTGCTACAAAGAACACTTCACGTTTTTAGCAGTTCATAGTTTATAGCTTGTTGTAGCTTCTTTAGCAGGTTGTCGGTTTTTTGTTTTGGTGACTGTTTAAGATTATTTGCCCAGCTTATGCTCTCTGATATGCACTCGTACATGATCGTTTTGCGTAGAATTTATTAAGTTTATTATTATTAAAATTTGAAAATAAACAGGAGCAGAATTGACGCGTGAAACAATATGTTACAGTAAACAACAAACCACCACCGTAAAGAGTACAACTCAGTACTTGAGTACAACTATACAACCCTTTCTTTTTCTAAATAATGAAAAGTATTTCTTACATTTTTAGAGCGATCTACCAAATTTTTATATATAAACTCCTTGACTTTAGATTACAGTTACAGCTTGGACTACTGGCAGAAAATAAAACTTAGGAAGTTGTAGAAAATTACAAAATTATTTGTAACATAATGTCAATTTTTTTTTACTATTCTGGTCGCTGAATTCTCGTCTCCTATTATCATCTTTATTCTATTTGCTATATTTGTTTTTTCTGATACAGGGAGCTTGGCATTCTTGAGATTAATTGTCATTTATGGGACTGTATAAATTAGCATTGCTTGCTTTATTAAATAGAAATATCATATCAGAGCACTTCAATCTTATGTAGAGACATACTTTACTACTTCCTCTTTTCCAAGAATAAGATTTAATCTTGTTACAAACTGGTTGCTTTATTATTGTTACTGGAAGATCACTATTGTACAATTTTACAGCGCCAAAGTTGTAATTTATTTTGGCCTTCATTTGAGTTTTGGTCACTCAAAAACTCTATGGTACATCTAGGTCTATATAATTTATATTTCATAAACATCTATGAGGCTGTATAATTTTGCCTCACTATTTTATTAAATAGACTTATCATATCAGAGTAACTCAAACCTTTGTAGAGACATGCTTTACTACTTTTTCTTTTACAACTGCGGAGAATAAGATTTAGTACCTTGTTACGAATTGGTTGCTTTATTATTGTTACTGGAAGATCATTATTCTACAGTTTTACAGCTACGGTTTTTTTGCAATTTCATCAGAGTTTTTTGGACACTCAAAAACTGTAAAAAGACCGTGACAAACCGACCACTATACCAATATACTTTTACAAATTTATCTAAAGTTATTCTTCAGCGATTAATATAATGTTCCATACAGGAACTGGTGTAATATTTAGAGCATCCACAATTTTATATTAACTGCTGAAAAATGGTGGGATTTGTTTACTGGAATTTTGTGAATTTTATTTTTATTTAAAAGCTTCTGGAAGTTTTGCAGAAATCGGTTTGTTGGGGACAGAGACTGTGGTCGAGTTTAAAATATTTCTACCATTAATGGAAGAATTCCTTAAGAAACAAGGCTACAAATTATGCATTGTTTTCGAAAAAGATCGAAATTCAATCTGTAAAGCTTTTGGCAAAGACAGAAGCGAGAGGTGGACACAACAAAATTTTTGGTATATACGAAGTAGGGTTAAGGTATTCCGGAGATTTTCGTGGATTAACAAATAATTTTAAGAGATTTCTTAAAGATTTCCTGGGAATTCTTATGCAATTGGCTTGATCTGCAGGCGCAAGCAATTTGCACATTGCCTGCATATGCGCAATTAATTTGCACTTGCACAGTAATGCGCATAATTAAATACTACAAATGTGAATATTACAACTAACTCTGTTAGAATATATTATTTACGAGGAGCTACAAAATAGTTTAAAATAATAATTTTAATAACCATGATAATATCAATAATAAAAACTAATTATGAAGTAACTATTTCAAGAAATTTGGAGACCATTTCCTAAGGATTTCTGGTGTACATTTTTTAAGACGTGTCTACTCTTCGGACAGAAATTTGAAGAGGAACTAATTCAACATCGTTTACTATAAGCGACAAACTCGTAATTATTTTGAATTTTTATATAAAACTGACTTGAAATTTACGACACTATATACATTGTATGCGTTTTGTTGCATATAACACATAACTTATTGCAGTTTGTAATGTCAGGCCTTATGGCCTCTCTTTTTTAATAACACCAACGACTTCGCCATTAGTATCAGTTTTTTAGTTGTAGTTATTCTGTAATATTTTTTTTATATAACTTTGCACAATATTTAGGACCTCCTCTCTGGAAAGTTCATGTCCTCATTTCTGTATTTTATTTAGCAGTATAGTCAACTTCTGTTTTGCACGTTAGCGCTATCTTTGTCTACCACCTTTTACATTTTCAGTTAAAATACCCTTAATACCTCTAGTGTTATTACTGTAATATCGCAAAGTGGTTTTTGGGCTATTGTAACGTCTTGTCGTTGCATACACGGTTAAATTTCCATTTGCAACATCTTGTCTTGCTTGAGTCAGCTGTTATCTTGTATAGTTGACACCATTTGCAATTTTCTCTTTTTTCGGGTGGTAAATTCTACTAAAGATGACACATATGGGTAACTGGGCACCATGGCTTTGTTGTACTAACACATGTGGTGCAGATACCTCAATTTTAAGAAAAGGGGCAACTGAGCTACAGTCCAGATTATTTTCTGTACATTTTAACCTCTAAATATGACAATTTATTATTTAATCTATATACTTATGAGAATAGTTGAATGAGTTGTTATCATTGTTGCAGTAAAAATGCATTTACTTCGAATTTTCAACTTGTTTTGTCGCAATTTGTCATTTGACCATTTGTCATTATAAAATACTGTCAGGAAACCAATAGACAAATTGACGGGTTTCTGATAACTGCCGATCAAAGTTCAGATGCATGACTACCAACTTCATGTCTCTTAACTTTACTAAAACCACACTGTTCAATTTCATAAAAATCGTTGCACATTTTGAAAAAAAGAAATTTTTTTGCCGGTAAATGGTGGTATATTTTAGTAGTAAAGGTTACCGTTTAAATTTCTTTGCTTTTTACAAGTTAATAAGTGATGTGGTAGGTCGAGTAGAAAATGCTGTAGTTTTGGTAAACAAAAAATACAGAAATATGCAATAATACAGAAGTAGTGTGACAATAAGTGTTACAAGACATAAAAATTAATATTAAGTATGATTCCCACAAACAGCCAAAAACGTTTGGCATCTTGAAGACATGGACTAAATTAGGACGTCTAGTAGCTCTTGAGAAATGTTATTCCATTCATCTCTAAGAGTAATTTTTAGCTCTTGAAGCGTTTTTGGAAGGATATTACTGGCGGCAATACGTCGTCTTAAGCCATCCCAGGCATGCTCTATTGAATTGCCATTAAAGGAACAACCTGGTTAGTTCGTTTTAATATCTATTCAATACCCACTTTTTGAAGCCAGGCGTTTAAAGTATTTGCTCGATGTGGATGAGATTATTATCTATAAAGGTGAATCCTTTTTATTCTGCTGGTAGCGCTGGGCTGTTAAGACACCAGTTTTCATAAAATAGGGATCGGTATGTGCTCCGCTGCTAATATCGGCCTATAACATTATACCACCACCTTCATATTGTGGTCCTTCTCGTACACATTCCGTGTTATTTTATGGGTTCACGCCAAATAAGGACACATCTATTATCTGGTTGCAAAGTGAATCTAGATTCATCACTGAATAGCCCCCATTTATTATTGCCTCAATTAATATGTTCATTTGCCTACATTCTGAAGACTCTTTTATGTCGTGGTTGATACTAAATTTTCCTGGAATTAGAGCAAAGTTATGTAAACGATTTATAATTGTTTGGGTTGGTCTTGTCACTGGAAGGACATTTGCAAACTCAGCTCGAAGCTGGTACATTCAAAATGCGATTTTTACGTGCCAGTTGGACAAGATATCTAGAAAGCGATTCCAGAAGTCTAAGATGATTTTGTGTAACTCTAAGCACTTCAGCAATACGTTGCTAGGTTCTTTCATCTTTTAGTTGCCCTATCACTCTTCAAACTTGCATAAACATGTTAAAACATGGCAATAAGATTGGATTCTTGCTTAAAGCCATTGAAATTAAATTTTTCAAATAGTTTTTAGTCTTACATTAAGTAGCAGTGCTTTTTATTATAAATTAAATGGACTATTAAATTCACCTGTTATTTTTAAAAAATGAAACAAATAGTTTTTATGAAACTATGAAGTAATAATTATAAAACTATTATTTAGACACATGAATTTGTTACCACGTCTTTTTTTTTCTCCTATTACTACAATTTTTTCTTCTTCAGTAGAAGGGGCAGCAACAGAAATGTGTAAGATTGTGCTAAATGTAACCCAGTCTATTTGTCGTTATCAAAAGGCATTTATGTTGTGTCAATACCATGTACTGTCTTAGTAATATGTTCTCTCAGTAGAGCTGTTCTTTCGGTAAAGCCTACTAGAAGTTTTAATATAGACCTTATTTTCTCCACTTTGCCGATGGAGATGAGCGACCTAGCAATATGATTATTTTTATTTAAATTTTTTTAGACGTCTTATTTTTTAGTAAATCTCACATTATTGAAGGTTGAAGGTTATATTTGTTAAAGAGCCTTCATAGGTGCAAATTATAGGCTGTCTGGACGTTTTTAAATTTAACAAGAAGCTTTAAAATTTTTGTTAGTGAGCTTGCAATATGTATTTTTTGATTTATATTGTGAATTTTCTAGACGCTTTATTTTCCTGTAAAAGATCTGTTACAAGACCTTTAAAGGTGCAACTTAAAGGTTGTTTTTTTATATTTCTTTATTTTTGAGGTTTTTTTACAGTTAACTTTTTTTCTAACAATACAAGGTCTGGCAAATAGAACGACCTATTTTATACAATTAATAACCAACAGTTTACTCTTAAGGGCGATGATTTTAAATTTAACAAAAAGCTTTAAAACTTTATAACTATTAAAAGTTACACTTGAACTATTTGAAGTATGTCCTTTTTTTACAAGTTAAGCATATTCACGGTAATAAATGATCAAAAATTATTATTTTTTAACCGAGATACATTATTTAACAAAATGTTACTGTACGTATATATGCACTATTAATAATTTGAAGTCTACAGTAACGTTATTAGTAAATAGTAAGTAAGATACGATTCTAAGAGCTTTTAAATATTGAATATTTATAAATGGAGCACTGTACTTTTTTGTAAATTTCTTGTTTCAACTCTTTTTTACAAACGCTTTATATTGTATGTTTTCATTGATTTTTGCAAATACGCTGTAGTTAGGATCCGTGCTAAAGCACCACTGCAATTCAATCCTTTTACAACTATATTTGCTTTCATAGCCGGTGCTGTGTCGTTGTTTTAACAAGACTTGATGACTTTAACAATTCCTAAAGAAAATTGTCATTAGTTTTATATGATCGTTTATTCTAGGAGCCATTAGTGTAAACAGTAATCCATGGAGTTCTACAATGCTTATAATGATTTTGATTAACTAATTTCTTTTTCTTTCTATTGTTTCATTTATGCATGAAGCAAGTACAATTCTTATTCGTTTTTTAATTTATTTTCGTCTTTATAAAACAGTTTGACTGATACTGATGAAAATTTTATATACTTAGGTTAAGTAAGAACTTAAGTTCTTCTATATGATAGTTTCTGAGTTTTTCGTTTTTCAGTGACAGTTGAAGATTATTAAAATTGTATACTGATTTTACTACATTATAACACTTAGTAGCTTTAGCTTGTTTTCTCTGATATATAAATAATTTTGTCAAGATCATAAAGTGGCTCTTCTCTCTCAATATTGTATTTAATTAAAACTAGGTACATGTTTCGACTCACAATCGTGGTCAGGCTAATTAAAAAAAAAATTACAAAATACAATTTTGAGAGAGAAAGACCACTTAATGATCTTGACAAAATTCATATAACCTCTCACAATGGATCCTAACAATATTCGGCAGATTTACATTAATTGCAACAGCCATAGTAATAAGAACAAAAAGACAAATGCGGACGATCAGAAAAAAACAACAACAAACCACTTGCGTAGTGGTTCAAATTTATTCAGTGAAAGGATAATAAAAGACAATGGTTTCAGAGAGTGTCAAACCTAGCAACTGAGCTAAAGGTTTTTTGATAATCAATTCTCGTTTTTTGTAAACATTTTTTTGCCATCAATCAAGCTTTATATTTGTTGACTCTACCGTCGGGTTTTTATTTTCAAGACCCTTTTGCAGTCCATCGTTTTCTTATCTGGTTGCTGGCGGTCGACTTTCCAAATGTCATTTTTGGCTAATGAAAAATTTTTATCATCTGTTACACGTCGCCATAGTTTAGCTTCAGGAGATTGCACTGCTGAATAAAAGGAATTTGGGGTGTCTCATTCAACCACCATTGCGTAGTCATGTAAGTGAACAGGTAGTCTCTTGAGTTCGTCATTCATTTCTCTAAAGTTTTTTTGAAGTCTGGTAATATCTTCTGCTAGATTTTTTACAGCCAAACAACTGTTTTATTAAACGGTCTAGTCGTTGTCCTGAGCTCTATTCGTAGACCGAAGACAGTTTTTCCCAGTTTTTTTGTGTTGTCTTGCAAGTTGATGTTGAATCTATGTTGACATTGTTCATCGCTATGTTGAGGATTAACCCTACAATGCTAAATTTTTTATTTTTATGTAAAAAAATACAGTAGGATCCCAATAAATCATAGAATCTCATATAAAGAAACATAGAGTTATATTAATTTTTTAAACATTGTTTGAATTTGCATCCATACTCATTAAGTAATGTGTAAAATAGTGGGAATTTGGACCTATTTTTGAGTGAAACACACTTTTTTTTATATACTTGCTTGACCTTTCGGTCATTGTGAGGTTAGATCCAATGTTTTTAATCTGTTCTACCACGTGGTTGTAATTTTTAAATTTAATTGTAATTGTATTTTATTGTAATTAGTAAAGTTAGGTTTTTCGCAACGCATACTTTCACTTGTGTATTGGGGTCAATGCCTAATTTCATCTGTTTTCACGTTTTTTGTTGGAACGCATAATGAAGGTTTCTTTATCTTTTTGGCTAAAATTTGTACTACTTGATGGTCTACCACGTTTACTTCTCTGACTTTGAGTACGGGCACGACATAAACAATCTGCTACTTTAGTTTCGAATTGTACCAAAGTAATAAATTTTTGTTTTTTTTCTTTACATACTTTTCGATATAAAATTCAGCTATTGATAAAAATGATATCAATAAAATGATAGAAAATTCTAATGTATTACTTTTTTGTTTTTAACTTAATTATATTTTTCCCAACTAAGCTGTCTACGCCGACTATGTGACGATTGTATTCCTTGATAATATCTGAACGAGGTATTTTTATTTTAGTGTTTGCTTTATTGTTGAAGCGTTCGACTTCTTGTAACGGTACTTGTATAATAAAATTAAAAACAAGGGTTACTATTTTATTGTCTTTCCTGTCGAAGCTCTTTGATCTTTCTTGGTTTGTCTTTCTGGCGGCAATTTACAGTTTGGGATCCGGTTTTTTCTTATGGTCTCTAGCGAATAAATACCTCTATTGGTCAAATACATTACCAATGGGATAATAATGGTTAGATAATAATTGACAAAATACAATCTGTGAGAATTTGTTGTAGAAACGTTTCTACATAATCGTAACTACGACATTTGCACTTGCTCCTAAATTCATTTCTGTAGGCAGTCGATTTTTATTTTCTGTTCCTGTACAGATTTCGAATTTATAGACAAAGCCGCTTACTTCACATAAAACAAAGAGTTTAAAACACAATTTTGTGAAGTTTTAAAGGAAGGTACTGTTTGAGGTAATGTCGAGTTTTTGTGGAACATAGCTGTTCATCTACACATAAGTATTGTTTATGAGGAACACTTTCAAATTTGGAATTTTTTGGAAAGAAGATTCTATTTCAGTTCCTGAGACGCGGAAGTAACCCGAAAGTGAACAATTTGTGGTCAATTGGGCTGCAAACACTGTCACAGATGTAGAAATGGTCTCTCATCATAAATATTAACTTTGTTTTAATATATTTTTAAAACTTTTGAGGATATTTGAATATTATTACGGAGCAAAATTTTTGTGTTACTTTGTTTTATGTTGACAATGAATGATTAGTCACTTTTTCATCTGGCGTAAAATTTTCCGAAATTTCTGGTCATTATATAAACAATTTGACTAAACCATTATATTTTTCAGTTTGAATAAGGTTTTGGTTTGAAGAAAATAATTGATGCGTTTTTTTTTATTTTTAAATAAGCATGAACGATGAATTGTTGATCAATTTACGGCCATGTTCGACAATTTGAAAGTTTTCCGGTAGGAAAGACAATTCGCATAAAATTGGTGTACTAAGTCGTTGTTCGATTCTTCGATTTACAAACGGAATGTTGTGATGCCAATCCAAATCACCATTTGGAAATAGTAACTGGAGTGATAAAATATCTGCAAATTTACGTATCCCGTCAAGTGTTTTTCTTTTATAGTTTTTGTTAAAAAAAACGCGCATTTGCAGATTTGGTAGATTGTTTTTCTTGTAGTTTGCAATGATGCTACTTAATTCATGCTCGCGACGACATTTAGTAAATGAAAAGTATCCTTGACGCACCTCGATGTTTTCGTTTTGCTATTGAAGTTTTTCTTGGTCGTAGACATCGTGCATGTGACGAAACAGCAGAGCGAATAGAATCACCTCTTGTAAATTCTCGGTGACCAACATCATAAACTCTTGATTAAATGGTTTATTGTCGTTATTGAGACGTTGATCGACCGCTTGTTCTGGATCTAAATAATGCAAATACATTCACATTTATATTTGTAACGTGATGGTAAATTTTACCATAAATTAAGTATACATTACCACGACAATAGCGTAAAGATATATTTAGTAAAATTTTTATTTTAATTTGCCTGAATGTGGGTGTTGATCTGAAATAAGTTGAACCAATCATGGAAGACGTTTACCCTAAGATGACAATTAAATTTTTCTATCATTACAATATTTGTTGTTTTTTGTTGTTTTTTATTTTTCTGTACGAAAAAGCAAGCTTGACAGTGTCGACAAATTTGATCCATCATTTCTACTGAATGAACTGGAACATCGTTTCTTTTGGTTGCTTTTAAATATGTAGCAATTTAATTATTTCGATTGCGGGTTCGTTTAATTTTTGCTTCTGTTTTTTGACGATCAATTTTGTCATTTTGACAATTCTGTTTGTTTTGTGCAAATTTTTTGTCAACGGGACCTTCATTATTGTTTTGAATTGGAAATGGAATTCTCAGTTTTCTGGTGCTGTTTGGAGAAAACATTGTGGTGGGATTTTCAGAATCTGGTTCTGCCTTCTCATCAATCATATCCATTTCGTGAACTCGACATAAATCGATTGCAGTGCGTGGCTTATTGCAACGTCATCTGGGTTTCACCATTGCTATGTTTATGTGATGGTTTTGTCCAGGAACAGAAATGATTATTTTATTGTCGACATCAACAATCATTGGCTCAGGTGAAGCAATTTCAGAATCAACCATTTCAACGTTTATTACAGGTATTAAGAAGGTTAAATAAACTAAAAATATATTTTTTTTAAAGCTTCAAGTATTTTAGATATTTAGATATTTCTTATTAATTATTTACTTATATATGATTTTTAAAATATAACTTTTATGTCACCATCTCATATGAAAAAGAATGTGTATCAGACCTAAACTTGTTTAATAACAAAAAATTTAATAAAATGTGTTAATACTAAGTATTACTCGTATAATGTTACTATTCTTACCAAAAATAAATAAGTGATAATTTAATGTACATTTTTGTTTCGTTAATTACCAAAATTATTAATTGTTGGCGTTCGAATATGTGTACAACCAAATTTTATTATGGTCTTAAATTAAATTATTTAATTGTTTTTATTATTTTTAGACACGATATGTGTTTTCTATAATTAACATAGTAATTACAAGATCTTTTTATATTTCTACAAGTTATCAAATGTCATCTAATATTTTTTATGAAAGTTTAAAACATCTAAACAAATAAGGGAGTTTTCAACAATAATATCGAATTTGGATACCAATAGATATATTAATTTTTATACCGTTAAAACGCTACAGCATGTGTGCAATACAATTTTAGACCGTTAGCCTTATAAAAAATTCTTTATACAAACATTTAATATGACCATAAGATTACCAAAGCTAAGCTGTTGACAACGACGTTTTGCCACCAGTACCACTCCTCAGTTTCATATCAAAAGCAACACCTTAGACTTCCCATCTTTAGGGTACCATAACAAAGAGCAACTGCCAGGATTTTCCGCTGCTGGCAGTAAAAAAAATTATAAACTTTTAAATAAAAGATTGTAATTTTTTAACAATTTAGTATAATATTAATATTATTAAATAAATTTGTACTTATTATTAAATTGTATTTTTTCATGTAATACCATTTTTTGGGATGTAAGCTCAAACCAATCCTAAATTAAAAACTTAAAATTTAGGAACGCTGTTTGAAAAACCTTGAAAGTTTCCAGATTCCAGACAGATTCAAACAGCTCAGAATCAAAGTAATTTGTCCCACAGCTTCTCAAGACCTAAAGTTGGGACATAAGTTGAGAATACCATTTTTAAAGTTGTAAAATTAAGCTCAAACAAATGTATAATTAATTTATTAAAAAAATAGTATATGAAATGTGGTCGTTTGGATGATGATGACCAATTTTATGTACATAATTTTTAATCATAAATTTTGTTAATTTCTTTATACTGTTAATTTTAAAATTGTAATAGTATTGTAAAAATGTTGAAAATAAAAATTTCTATTTTCATGCAAAATTGTTAAAATTTCTATGAAATAAGAGTGAGAAAGCAAGTACTGTATCTTTTAATTGCTGTTAATTACTCATAATATAATTATCTGGGCCAATAAGCGGTTTCTGTTTGCTTTTTTTTACTCGCCTAGGTGGGTGGCTCTATCGGACGAAATGGGCGCTACTAGTGCCGCTTTCGGTTGGAAACGAAGTCGATGTTGCGCCTACAGCGCCGCTTTCGGTTGAAACTGAAGTCGATGTGTGGCTACGGGTCATTTTCGGTAAAAACCGAAGTTGACGTTGCGCTTATGACGCCGTTTTTAGTTGAAACCGAACTCAATGTTGCGGCTACGGTATTGCTTCTTTTTCTTTTGTGAAATGTCAGGCTTTCGGCGTAATTTTCTGTTAGGTAGCGAAAGATTTATGCTATTGATTTAAAAAAAAAGGAACGAATGCCTAAAAGGGAGTTTCCATGGTTAAGGAAGCAAAGCCTCAAAGGAGACCTTTGTGGTTAAAGTAGCGGAGCCATAAAAGAGTACTCTCTATGGCCATGGGTTTTTTGTATATTTTTTCTTTATAGTTGGTTCGGTCTTCGGCTAATAATTGTAGGCTGTCTAGTTTTAGGGTAAGCTAATCTGGGAATACGCTCTTAAGACTCAGACTGTTTTAAAATAAACAATACAATTCTAGATAATTAGTGAAACTTTTATTTTGTACTTCCTAATCACACTTTTCATAAAGTAACATAACATGTAACAAAAATATACCAGTTATTGAAAAAAATAACGAAATGACAAAAATGAGAATTGTGTACTCTTACAAGAGCTATTGGATAAGAGTACGCATGTGTGTCTGTAGGAGTACGCAGGGAAAATTGTCTCAAAATTCGGGTTTTCATTACTTGCAGTTTTTACAAATAAATATATTCTGACTTTCATAGCTGGTACATTCTTCATGCCACCACTCCCTGCATTTGGAACATCCAAGCCAGTCTTCTTTAGAGGGATCTTTGTATACTTCACCACATGGCGGACATTTCCTTATTTTCTTTTTGGGTGATTTCTTTGGAACTTGGTAAGGTTTTTTAGACCTATTTGTACTTTAATTTTTAGTCATTTTTGGTTTTTTCTCTCTTCGAAAGCCAATGAACAATCATCAACAGAGACCCACATAAAATGTTTGACATTGCTTTTTTACTGTTTGATCTTGAGATTAATTTAGCTCGTGGCAGTGGGGCTACATCTGCAAGCGACACGTGAGGCGGTGTAAGTGGTGCACTGGTTACTTCTCTCAAAATATTTTGCCTCTCTTTAATTAAAATATTTTTATCCTGTAGTTGGTCAGATATCTCAACTGTTAGGCATGTAGACTTGTTCGACGTTGATCTGTTCTCAACCTGTAATTGCTTTGATATTTTGACTGTAGGACTTGATAGTTGCTCCGCCACCTGATGGACTGGGTCATGAACTGTTTGCACCTTACCTAAAATTGATCGCTTTTTGTCAGCCACTTGTTTAGATTTCTATCAGAAACTAATGTCGTTATTGCACCATGATACTAAGACTAAACAAGATATGATCACGCGCAGCTTTTTTCCCTCTCTCTTTCGACTCTGACGTCATTGTGTGACAAATCTGGTGGTGGTGACAAACGTAGTGTCAATTGTCATTAGTGTGACTATTATCGTCTAAATTCTCTCTGTTTTCAGTGTTTTACTGGTTTTTGCAATTCAATATTGTTTATTTAATTTTGTGAACGATGGTTTATTGTGCGGTGATGGGTTGTACCAGCAACAATAATAAAAAAAGCAAAAACTGTTCCTCCGATTGTCGATGGTTCAGTTTTCCAACCAATATCAAACTTTGTAATTTGTGGGTGCAAAAGTGCTCTCAAAAGCATGCTTTTAATACAGAACATGCCAGAATATGTTCAAAACATTTTTCTGATGATGATTTTTGTATGAAGGAAAAACTATTGCATGTGTCCAAAAATAAATGAAGGTTTAAACGAGACGCTATACCTTCAGTTAATTTACCAAAGTCACCACAACTGCAAACATCTGTCCAGAAGGATCCTGAAGAAAGAATAAAAAAGAGAGAATTTGTTAAAAACATACATTGCATGTAAGTACTTGTTTAATTAATTTTATTTAGAATATTTTTTTATTGAATGCTTATACATACTCGTAAAAAGTGGCACCACTTGGCACCACTCTAGGTCATATTCCACCCTAAAAATTAGACCTTAATAAAAAAAAAAAATTCTTAAATAACCCGCCCTATTAATAGTAAAAATAAACTTAATAAGATTCTAAAATGTCTTTTTATTAAGTATTATTAAATAATATTTATCTGAGATATTAGAATCAACAAAAGTTTTAGTAATTTTCCGAGTAATTCTCAAATAATACTATTAAATGCATGTTTTTTCTAATACCGCAGTACATTTTTGTCACGCGATGACGTCATGCGCAAACTAGTCTAAAATTCGTACGTCAAGTGATCATATCTTGTTAGTCTTAGTATCATGTTATTGCACCGATCGACTGGGCCGCCTTTCGTCTTAGTCTCAATGTTTTTCTGGAAAGATGGCAGAGAATATAGCCGCAATTGTGTTCATTTATATTTGTTTCACAACAATGTAACAATGACAGCCAAAAGCAGCGCCGTCTGTTGCTGCACTACCTAGGTTACGTGCGCTGACAATTTCTTAACAATTTGTTGAAAATAGGTTTAGTATGACGCACTTGTTCAATTGCGTTACAGTTATTCTTTGTTTGCGAATACTTGAGGCGTATCAACCATCTTAATGTACAAATCATATTGTCAATTAAACAGTGTCGCATTGCTGGATTTTTATTTTTTTGAAGCTGTTTTAATAGCTTTTCTACCATTGTTATCGTATTACTTTGTGCTTTCACACCGTTAAATTTGTAGTCCCGTATTGTAATAATTATACTCGCTTTACTCTTGAAATTAGATAGATTGGATATCGGTTGTTGTAAAGTTTTTGTTTCCAAGTATATCTCCCTTTGGAGAATTTTGGAAACATTTTTCAAGTACATTTTAGAGCTTTTTCTATTTGGAATAGACAATAAAGAAAAGATCGATAACAACCGTTTAAGTAGTGAAAATAATTAAAATAAAAAAAAACTATAAACAAGATTTTTGCTTTTAACCTGTTTAGTGGACAAAGTAATTGTTACTTCAAAACAATTTTTTTATTATTATTTTATAAGGCGTGTTAATTTGTAGTCTTATCTACACAATTTATATAAGGATATATTTTTGAAAATTACCACTTTTGATATTTTTGCCATCCCTTAAAAGAGATGCTGCACATCTTGTAACTTTTATTAGCAAAACAATATTAAAGAAATCAATGTTTTTTACTATTTTTTATGATATATTTCAAAACAAAATTTGGAATGTAACAAAACATTAGATTTCTTACCATTTCTTTCCACATTGTTTGCAACGTTTATCATTTATGTTATACACGGTGGCAAAAAAGTTTGAATACATTGTACGTTTCAATTGCTTTTTGAATTGCCACTGTTGATTGTTTAGTATCAATGTTCTTGCTTTTTTTAAATCAGCTTACTTTTTTTATAAGACCATATCCTGTCTTAGCTTTGTCTTTGTTCTTATAGCTGTAGTTTCTCCACATTGAACATTTACCCTTTTGTAACATCGTGGCGTTAATATCAATGTCTGGCTACTGTTTAGATTAACACAAAAATCTCCGTCAAACAAACTCTCGTTGAAGGGTAATATTGCCAGGATAATCGTTTTCTCCCGGTTTTTTTCTCATTGTTTCTTCTTTCTAGATATTGCCGCTTCATGGTTCAAAATATGTGTCGAATGTGTATTGAAAGTGTTTCATTTTTTTGGCTATTTCTAGTCAGAGATTTTTTTAAAATTTATTGTCACAAGACGTTCTTTTCGATCTACAGCCGAATTTTCGAAATGGTGCCGATAAGTTGTAAATCGTTTAAGTCATAAATTTTTCTTAACAAAGACGGATAATTGACACCAAACCACACTATTTGGAAGCTAAAGAGGGTGTCTTTTGTTGGGATATTTCAGGGTAGGTAGATGAGATTTATGACCACAAAGCAAGATGTTTACGTCCAACAAGTGTGTTGAACAAAGATACAAACAGTGGCTGTTAAGAAAAATATTTGCATAGTGAAAGCGCATTTATTTTTCCAGCGTACCCAAAAATGTAGTTGCTTGATGGCAAATGGTTACAAATAAATACAAGGTGTTTATAAATGGTTGTAGGGTCGTAGGAGACTGTGAAAACAATAAAAATGTTTGGCTTTTTAAATAAAATGATTTTTAGCTATTATTATACCTTATCAATTTGTGTTGCGCTAGTATTAGAGAACTGTTTGAGAAGAGCTGAACTATGCCTGAACCTGTCACTTCAACCGCTCGGTCCTTACCCGAGCAATAAAGTTTTATGGCTTACCGGCACCAATTCGAAAATTCGGCTGTAGTAGTAGTTGAATAAGTAGTTGAGTGGCCAAACCCACATTTTTTTAATGACACTTGGTTCAGCTTCAAACTCGGTTTTATATATTTTCATCCAAAGCACCGATTGAGCCCGTTTGGGTTCATTGTTGAATCTAAGCTCAAGGCTTAATCCACTCTCAGTTCAAGTTGATCCGCCAAATTTGTTGGCTAATCTTTTACTCATGTCATAGTGCAACTACTACCTAGAATCAAAACTTAGTCAAGGTAGTTTTATTTCGCTTTTTAACTTTTAGCTGTTTGAAGTTATTTTTAAAGACAATTTGAGAGCTTGCAGAACAGCACTTTCTGTAGATGGAATTACTTCTGTCGGCTTGTTTTTGTCCAAGACATTATTTTGAACATTGTCGTCTACCTCAAGTAGAGTATTGCGGTTTGTTTGCGACTTTTCTTGATGAGTACAACAAAAGTTATTTATTAAGCAATAAAATATTCAAATATGTAAGTTGTATTAAGAGTAGAATCTTCATAAGTACATCTTCATAAGTAAGTACTTACATGAAGTGGCAGTACTCGCAAATACAAATTACTAACAATACCAGACAAAATTAGGCACAGACCTTGACAACCTCTTGACGGGTTCAAATTGTAAAGATATACTATGATAAACGTTTACTACGTTTTTCTTTTTACAGGGTCTATAACAAAAGTTGTCGAAAATTCTCTAAATATGAAGGTTTAAATAAAGCTTAGCTAAACCGACACTGAACTTTATAACAAATTTGCATTAATAAATGCGAGTGAGTTGGGTTTGGTGATTTCTAGGTGCAGGCTAGTTGGTTGATAGCTTTTATATTTGTTTCAATATAAAACGTTTAGATATTTGTTTGAATGAGCCGAAGTATATCAATGTAAAATAAAAGGGGCTTACCTACATCCTCTCGCCTGATGACGTTGGCGCTTGTGCCTACGATTTGTAAAGTTAAATTCTACTTACATACATGACAATTCAATTTTTATTTTCTTGTACTTATTTTTAGAAAGACATTCTTTATCCAAGAACTAGTTTTTACTGGTTTTAATATTTGATGTTTTTTTTGTAGATGTAAGTAAGACTTCACAGTTCGAACATTTTCGGATGTAATTTTTTCTTTATTACTGTGGTTGGCTATACATTTCATTTACTTCAATTTCGCCTTGCAGTGCTTTTGGCATCTCTGACACTGGACTGTGTATTCACTTGATATGAAGTGTTCGCTTTGAATACTCAGGTCATTGATTGTGAGCAGTTTGTATATGAATTTATAATCTTTCTTGATTTTGATGAGAAGCTTTAGAGCTGGGA
Source organism: Tribolium confusum (assembly GCA_029207805.1). NCBI lineage: Eukaryota > Metazoa > Arthropoda > Insecta > Coleoptera > Tenebrionidae > Tribolium > Tribolium confusum. The sequence continues at coordinate 7,658,631 of JALGAY010000006.1, forward strand.
TGTTTTTTTGCAGTTTATCCTAGTTATTTTTATAGGATATATAGTATATCCTAGTCCTCTAGGATAAGCTTTATCTATTAGGTCTTCTTGTATATAATTTATTTTTATTACACAATTTTGACAAGTCGGCTTTTTACTCTGAATTTTTTTTTTCATTGGAGAGTTTGGTATTGCAAAGTTTTTAGGAAGCCATGTTATTACTGCGTGTGTGTGTGTGCACATCTGTATGTAACCAACATAACATCACAATATACTACAGATTAGGGTTGCTACAATAGCCTTCTTAGATAAGGTTACTTTTGTGTAAGCAACTTTTTTTATAATTTAAGTTTTACTTACAGTAGTCTACTGCTCTTTGTCCCCTAAGATAGATGATGGGGGTAGTGTTGTGTTTTAGATATTTTTGGATTTTTGTTGTTGGTTGGTTGGCCTCTTTCACTTCGAGAGGGGTATAACGCATTATACGCTGCACATTTTATTTTTTTATTTTTTTTAGCCTTTAAATGCAAAGATAGTAACATAATTTGTGGCGGCTTTGTTCAATTCTATTTGAAGAAATTGCTTGTTTATATTGTTTTCCGATTTCTTCTGATATCAGATGTAATTTGCGTATCTACTTACGTATTTTCGTTGCTCTTCTTTAAGAATTGCAACAATGTTTTAAATTTTTCAAAAATTATGTCATATTCATTATTTTCGCATTTAAATGATGCTGAATGAGTTTTAAATATTGTGATTAACAATATTGTTTTAATAGTACTTTTGAAATCTACAGCTGAAGGTGTATTATTGAAGATCACCTGACTACAAGCTATTCCATTTTTTTTTAAATAGAGTCTTGATTTAGGTGTTGGCCAAGAAAGTATTCAAAACCATTGTGTTTCAATGTGTTCCAAACAAGAAAAATATTTTTGAAGGTAAAATCCAGTTTTTACAACTTGGTGGCTTTGCTTTATGGCTTCGACGAGTGACTTCAAATTCTTTTGAATTTAAAAATGGGCTAGCATTTTTTCCCATAACTCAATAAAACCACTGGAATCATTAATCCCACAGCGATATGTTTTTTTCCAAAGTGGGATTGCTTATGTTGCCATTGACAGAATCAAATAGCTTGCTGAAGAGAAACAATAATTCTGAAGCTTGTTTGGTTTCTTCTACCAATGTCTTGCAAAAAATCTAAAAAAGTAAATAAATGTTAAATGATCACAACACAATTAATTAATTTCCATGCCAAATTTGCTTGCCAAGTGTAATGTTACAGCTACTTGATGCTGTGACAACATTGTGCATCATGCTTGACTTTTGTTTTTCTAATTTTTTCTTTGTAAGTATGTTTATCTGTTAGATGAGGTAAAGCCTTGAATTTATCTATTGTATTATTTGTGTGGTCAACCTTATATAATTTGAGAAAATGTTTCTATTTTGCCCTCTTTTTTTGAAAGTGTCTAAATTTTATGGTTTTATAAATAAAATTGTTTTGAATCTTCTTCAGCTTGATAGGGATGATAGGATCAAAGATAGGAAACTTTATAAAATTATTTATTTTAAAATATTTTTCTCAATACTCTTTATGTTCTATTTGACACCTAGCCTTGGTGTATTTTATTAAAGTATTTAAAACTTTTATATTTGTAGTCGTTTGGTCACAAATTGTTAACCATTGGCTTGAGCAAAATTATTAATAATGCCTTTAAAATTTTGGTGAATAGGACTTTGATTTTATGTTTTTTGGTTCTGTCTTTTGATGAAAAAGCCTATGAAATTGGTTGTTTGATTTTACTTTTTTTAACCAAGACACTAAGTAATAAACACCGACGCTGCGATTTTATTTTTTCTAGTTCTACTTCCAAAATTGTGATTCCATCTATGGACTTTTTCCTCTGATTAAAGGTTAAACTTGGGGATATGGACGTTTCATTGTTAATGACACTTATGTATCGATCAGAAGGTTCCATTTTTTTTACCTTTTTTCCTAAGGCGTCAAAATTTTTATACTCGTATTTATACCAGCATATCTCTTTTAATTCTTTAAGAAATAATTTTCTTTTATAACAAAATATATGACTTAGGTCTTTGTTTAAATAATGGTAACACCAAAAATTCCTTTTCGAACACTAAAATGGTGTTGTCTTGCCGATTTACCAACTTCACGCAGTTGACACTTAATCAATTGTGCTGCCATGCAGAAGTTCAGAAAGATTGTTTTTATCAACATTTTTCTTTTGCAAACTTTTCAGTTGCAAATATTCTTTTTCGAAAACATTGCTTTGTGGTATTGCACATTTTCAATTTTGTAGACATTTTTTTTTACTAAACCATACAATTTGTTTTGCGGGGTGAGAGGCATCCGTAGAACATTAGTTCTTACACTCTGCAATATTTCAAGATTTTGTACCAACTATATTGCCAAAAGATGGCTCTTACACCGCCAAATTTAAAAATGACATTCTAATTTACTTAATTTGTATTTGCTCAAAATGTCATTAATGTTTGTTTTACTTATCCAAATTTAGGAAAACTGAATACCAGTTTAAAATTTCGAAAAAATGAGATTATAGGTAGAAATATACCAAAAATCTATAATAAACGTAATGTATGTATTCTTTGTTAAAATTAAATTAATAAGAACAAATTAGAACTAAATTCTATTGACGACTAACAAAAACACTACAAAATTTTGGCTTTAAATTTACAGAAAAATTGAGTAGAATCGACGTAGACTGATTGAATTTCAGTGTTGTTTTCTAGTATAAGTTTACTATTTTGTGACAACTGTAATTAATCAACAATAGTATACTGAGTACTACTAGTAGCACCGTGGGCGTTTTTACCACTTTGCATTATGTTTTGTAGTGGTTGTTGTTGTATACTGTGAATATCGTTTTTTGACTTCACCAGATTACTGATACTTTAACCACAATCAGTTTAATATACTTTTAGTAATGTTGGGAACATCAGCAACTGCTCTTTGAGACAAACCCTCTTGACGCATCACAATGTGATTGGATTGGAATGTCTTTGGATATATAATCTATCTTAAACTGAATAAAATGCAAAAAAATCACTAATTTACGTTCTTTGCGATATTTGTGTAATGTATACAAAGTTTGATGTGTGTATATTTTATTTCGTAAGCAGAAACAGGAGCAAGTTTTTTAAAATTATTAGGTTGATTATTTTGTAGATGTTTTCAGTAATTGGATTTGTTCCTTCTTGGTACGGTTTTTTTTTTTTGCTTGAATTTTATTATAATTTTATGTTTTTTTGTTGTGTTAATTATAGAAATCCAAATTCTTGTTCTATTTTGTAATTTTTTTTTGGTTGCTCGGTTGCTGAGGACCTTTTCTTCGGATAGACACGTGTTCCTTTCTGCATTTGGGCACTGGTGTCTTATTCTTATCATTCGTTTGTTTCATATTTTTTCGAACGTGCAAATTTGATGTTACAGATTTCCTTTGAAGTGTCAGAATTGTTAGTATCTGTGGCAGTGAAGGTTTTTTCCTCTATTTCAAAGAGGTTTAATAAGGATATTATTAAAGCCTAGGATTTGTTTGAATTTAATACTTTTTTTCAATGAGAACCAGTTTCATTTTTTCTCATTCTTGAGATCCTTTGTATTAGATATTTTGTTCCTTTGAGGTTTTGTTTTGTTTTTATGACGTTTATATTAAATAAAAGTACGTGTTTAGGAGATTCAATGAATTGGGCGTACATTCTAGGGATAAGCTTTGACCTCATGTGGCATCACTGCTTTTTTCTAAGTGGCGCAATGATACAGTCATTAATTACACAATAATACAAACTGCAAAACATTGCGTTTGCAACAAAAGAAAAAAAAACCGTTAAGTAACAACATTAATAAGACACAACAAAGTTAAGACATAAATATAAATACACAAAATACCACATACATAATATGTAAAAATACAAAATAAAAGCTCTACAAAAGTTAAGAAAGTGTGTAATAATTACAAAAATTTAAGTAAAAACACATCGGATTGTATAAATACAACTATGTGTTAAATGTATGAAAAATATAAATCATATATAAAAAATATTATTTTGATTTAGGTAGTACATAGAATTTGATTATTTCAGTTTGTGATGCAACATTACCTTTTAAATGACAATTTCCAAGAATGTTTATTTCAATACAAGTAGTTGTTAGCTAACCATGTTGTCAGCCTTATTTCTGGCTTTTGTAATTTTATATCTGTTAATTTAATTTACCTAAAATTAATTTTAACTTGCTCTTATGAAATGGTTATTATCGCAACGTTTCAACTGAGTATTTAGTCCTCTTCCGGCGGAAACAAATGGCTGTCGTGGTTGAGGCATGGTCTCGGAATGAAAAATGACATACGAACATTAGTTTGATCGTCAATAATTTTCACCAGTCAAGTTTTTGTTTATATTTCAACCGTTTTTTATTCTAGGACATTTTTTGTAAACTATTTTAGACACACACCCTATATCTATTCATTTTCTATTTTTAGTATAATACAGTAATGGTTTCCCTCTTCATTGGGTAGCCTGATCATGGCCAGCTTTATCTATATTCACTAACGTTCCTATATGACCGTCCCACTCGAAAATGAAACTGTCAAAATAGGTCCCAATTGTTGAGTTTTCTACACATCTTTTATTAAAACAAATACAGTTTCCTACCTTGTTAATGTGTGTTTAATTACAAACGATTTCGTATGCCAATAAATTAAGGCTAAAATTCAAAAAGCGAAGGATTTCTAAATTCTAACGTACAAATCTCAATAATAATAAACGTATTTTTAATATTTTTTTTGATCTAACCTAACTTTTAAGTGGCAATCAGGTTAATTATATTTGTCACCAAAAACGCTAGGAGTCGCTAGTTCTGAGACCGGCTGTTTCGGAGTGGAATGGCCCTAATAGATAAGATAAAGCTGGCCTTGGTCTGATGTACAATTTTTTTTTTGTTTTAGGTTGAAATGGCCTAATGTAAGTTCAGAATTATCTATTTCTTTGTTTAATAAACTAATGTATTTTGTATGTACGAGTTTTTATTTCGGCGAATGTAGTTCTGGTTTCGAAGTTTTCGTTTCCAGATGTATTTGGATACAAAGTGTGTTTATTAAATTTGTTAAATCTTAACGCAATCTCACCGCCACAAGTTTTTTCTATGTCTTCTAGACATGAATTCGATAATTTAGAAGAGAAGTTTTATTAGACGGTGTGTTTCTGAAACGGCTGCCACTATAATATTTTTTTTTTGAAATATAAAATCAGTTTCTTCTTCGGTTATCCCATCTTCAAATAACTGGTTAGTTGGTTAAGCGCTTTTTAAAAAATTATGATGAATTTTTTAACATAAAATTAACATTAAAACTAAATGGAGTGGGCTTATAAACAAAGAATAGGCAATTTATCTGTTAAAAAAATGTATAATAGTCAACAATTTAAATGGAACACACATTGAGATGTTCTTTTCTTGGTAGCTGATTTCTTGTATGCTAAGATATTTAATAGAGAGTTTCTTGTAGATTGGTTGTTTAAGTTATACAGAGTGTTAAAGACAGGCCCTGCAAAAAATAATATATATTTATTTTACTTTAAAAAAACATTATACAATATATATATAATACAATAATAAAAACATATTACATTGTTCGGTCTAGCGAATAAGAAATACCAGTTTATTTGTGTGCGATAGGGTCAAGCGACTTTTTGAATCAGAGCATACATTATTCAGAGTTGATAGCAGTGGTTTAGAAGCAACTAATGCACCAACAACTGTCAGGAATGAGAATCAAATGACACCAATGCGGGTGGTAATTTAGAATTAATTAATGAACAATCTTGGGCAATTGATAAACAGTGATTTACAATAGAGAAATTTACATACTTATTTTAAAAGTGAACAATCAAAATTAATAGGTGGGCAATCGATTTTCAATCATTTATTAGAAGAAAAGACAAATATTACTTTTGCCCCCGCAATTTTGTTTTTCATATAATTTTTTTCTAGTGGGGTGGTAATTTAAAAATGAGTAGTGGGCAATCTTGGGCAATCGATAAACTATTACTTACACTAGAAAAATTCGTAAATTTTTCATTGGCGGCCAAAACGTAAGAATAGCCTCCACAGTTTATTATTTTATATTATTCTTTTAAGAGGTAGCCAATCAAAATTAATGAATGAACAAGGGTGGCCAATCGATTTGCAATCATTTGTGACAAGAAAAAGCGGAAATTTTATTTTGGTAGAACAAACGTGAAATTAGCCCCCGCAATGGTAAATCAAAATGATTTGGTGGCAGTGGTGGGCTATCGATGAGCAGTTCTGAGTAATTGTTTTTATCGTTGTTTTTTTTTTTAACTTTGTGGAGCTTGTTCTGGTTGTACGGCTGCACGTCTATCTCTCTTAGGCGTGGCACTATTCTATGTCAGGAGGGTCAAATTGAACGCGTTCTTCGCGTACTTCTTGCACTCCAAATTCCCACTTTTACTATTTTCCTCCTCAGCATTAAACATCTCGATTTAAAGCCGTACTGTGCATCTTTTTTGCTCTAGATCTGAGAGCAGACGCGCCCAAATTCGTGTTTATACAGTTTACCCAGACTACCCAATCAGACAGATGAGTCGAAACTTTCTGTTTCCCACTTGGTCCTGCCTTTTTGGTCACATCAAACCTGCCATGCGGTCTGCCATCATCATGAAAACTTTACATTTTTATATTGACACTTATGACCACTCTCGGTGCCGTCTTTGCTAATATTTTAATAACTTCCTGTGATTTTGGTCTTACCGGATGGCTGCAATTTGTGTCTGAGAGGTATTGCTGCCATTATAAGTGTTTCTTCTTGGTTATCATTGGCAGTGATGATGTTTTTTTACCTTTTTTTTTAGGAAGAAGGTGAACAGTCATTTAGAGTGATGTAATTAAGTATTTTCCAAAATGAGAACCATTTGAAGCACGGCCCCTGTTGGGATTGCCCTTCAATCATTTCTCAGCCATGCTTTTTCTTTGAACGACTTACAAAATCTCAAATTTATTTTTAAAAAAGCACGTCATAATACAAACTGGACCATTTTCTACTTTAAGTTGACGCTAAAAAACCATTTCATTGTAGTGTAAAGTAACCTTCCGCTTCCTTAATCCAATTTTGTTCAATTTTTTTAGTTGACAAGATCAATTGATTCGATAAGGGCTAATAAATTGACGGTGATAAAATATAATTTAATATATTTGTATTATAATAATAATAAGAATGACTTTTATTATATTTGAGTCCTGTAAGAAAAATTTTTATTTGGAATGAATAGCGCTGAACAAGATTTAAGCGTTTTCACGTATTAAAACGAGCCAACAGGCTAATGTAGAGTTCAACGCTATTACTAGTTTTTCTATTATTGAACAAGTGGCTTTTTGTTAGCAACATATTTAATGTATACTAGATATGGTGATGAGCCCCTGTTTTATTTAATTCAGTGGTTCTACCCATTATTTTGTCCTTAACATAAAAGTATTTATTTTGGTCAAATGTTTATATAAATACTCTAATATTTTACACAGTGCTTTGTGTATCATTTTTTACTTATTTAATACTGTTACAACATACTTATGTATGTACTTAAATCTTCTAGAAGTTTCATTTCATGAAGCAACATTATATTTGCTTTGCTACACAAATAATACTTGGTTACCAAAGACGTTATTTACACTATTTCTTATGTCATTTTTTAGTGATGACAGATCTCTATGAGCATTCGCATATATATGGCATTCTACACAGTACTTACAAGTTCTTTTACGACTGGTGGGGTTAAAAGTTTTCTACACTCAAGTGTGGCATTTTTCCGGTCATCTTTAATTTCATTCAAATATTTGCTATAATTTTTTATGCAATGAATAATTTTCAGCTAAATCATTTTTTTAAATAGCAAAATTTCAAATTAGTATTGCAACAATTGTGCAAATTCTGGGTTTGTTGGATTCAAAGAGTTGGATTAATAACGAATAATTTATTTTCACTCTGTATGTACGCTAACACAATAAAAATAAATAAACTCGATAATCGCACTACAATCGCCGTCTAATGTTCAATCCATCGCTGCCGAGAACATGGCTCATTTTCATTCGTTTCTGTGGTTCTCGCTAACTGACTAATGAACTCCCGGTCACTCTCTTTGCTTATATAAATGAACATCTTTCACGAATATGCCACATGATTTGTGACCACATTGTGACACATGATTGAGTTTTTCACTCAATTGGAAGCGATGGCTAATCCTTCCCGATCGGTCTATGAGCGGGTCGATTAATGATTTTGGGGAATTTCACGGCTCAGTTTTTTTTGTTTATTTTTATTTTTTTTGCATCATATTCTCGAATTGTCTTTCTCTTAATGTTAATTTGAATGTTCGTAACAGTATAAACCAACGTCAAGTCCGTAATTAGCATCCTTTCGTAGGGTGTTGTCAGCCATTTAATAGAATTGTCTACAGACGGTACTTTTTAATAAAAGTGGTAATCGTTACTGGGACGCTCTGAAGTACTGACTATAATTACGTAATATTCTTTACACGTTTTTATTCTAATTTGAAGAATTAAAAAAGTGCGTGGGAAAAATATTAGAAGTTCACTTTTTACCGGTTGTCGGCCAGAATCCTCCTATTATCGGCCGGCTTTTTCATTGCCTTTCTTGATGTTGTAAAGGTTTTTCCAACCTTTAGGGGCTAACACTTTTCCTGTTTTAAGGCATACCGAGAAACCAGATCTATCCCCGTTAAGTATCCTGTTAGGATCTTGGAACACGAGCACATTATGGATTCAATTTTATTGTCTTTCTAAATTAAAAAAATTAATCTAAAATTAAATCTAAAATTGACAATTAAACTGAAAGAACGCAAATAAAAATTTAGCATAAATACGAGCAACTATCGAAATCAATTTTAAAAATGAAATCAGATTTTTTAAATAAATAAAATAATCAAATATAAGAGTCATACTAAATGAATCGCTTACAATTTAAATCAATGTAGAAAACGCTCAGATTTTAGTTGATAAAAATAAAAAAAGGTTGTTGCGTTTCTTTTACAAATGCAGGAGCGTAGGTTTAAGGCTAGGTAACTAATTTGCAAATTAGATGACGAATCGACTGTGTTAATGACCTGACCTTCTATTGAAGGGAGCAACAGCTGTGGTTCTATCCGGTCTTGTCGAATTTTGGGTTACTAGGTTTAATTTCTCGGCGAAAATGACAAAATCTTTTAATATAGAGTTTTGGAGTTAAATTAATTAACTAAGACTTGCGTGTTAAACCATACTAAAAATCCTTTAAATTAACTCCAAAACCTAATAAAACTAATAGCTTATTACTAACACTATTCAAATAAGACAAATTTTCATAAAATCAAAGCGCTAAAATTTCGATTTTTTAAGCTGGAAAATTGCCCTAAAACACGGAATAAATTTAAATAAAATTAAATAATTAATTAAATAATTAATTAAATAAAAAACCAGTAAATAGTAATAATCATAACTTATCTAGGTGGGTCCTTCAAGAAGGATGCATTGGACACTTAATTCAAAATTAGGTTAATTCGAATTTACACTTGTAACTAAACCTTAATTTAATTGTTTTTTTTTATTGTTTTTTCTTGCCAAAAGGATTTTTGATGTTCTCGCCTGCCTGTTTTGGCATTCGTCAAATCTTTAATACGTTATTTTTACCATAATAAATAAGCGACTTAGAAACTTCTTTTCTATCCCTGTTATATTTTTTTAAAGTATTGTATCCGTGTTTGTTATCTCTCAGATGCCAATCGGGACCAAGGTTTTTCTTATCTCCAATAGTGGAATACATTTTGTAGTACGTTTTTGGTTGTATAATAAAAGTTTTATATGGTAAGTCTTCATTGAGTTATATTGAAGATGAACATCAAAAGCTTTTGGCTTATCTCAAAATGTTCGTTGCAAACACGTATGTACCTATTGCCAATAAAATATTTTTTAGAATTTTTACTTATTATCAGTGATTTATTTAAAAACTAACTCACATCATATTTTATAAGAAATTTATGAGTTTTGCATCATCTTTTATGAGCAGAATTTTGTACGTCTATCATCTTACAATATGTTCCCAAAAGAGTTATTTTTTTGGTTTTTTCAAAGAGCTCATAATGGCTTTAAGAGCAGTTCGCACTGACGCAGGAAAATTTAATTCTGCTATTGCATGTATTGCTGAAGCAAATGGATTGTTTTAAATTACTTTAATTAAGCCGGCATCTTTTTCCCTAGTTGTGGCACGCTGCTCCCCTGAACTTTGTTTTTGTTCTACATAACCATGGTCTCTCTATTTTTTTGATATATAATTAACAGTACTCTTGCCTGTACCTAACTGTGTTGCTATATCTGCCTCAGATAGCCTCAATTGCAAAAGCGTTATTATTTTAACTTTATTAAAGTAAGAAATCGTTGCCATGTTTTTAAATAAATCAATTTGACAGTATGAAACTTTTGAACTTTTATTATTTTTTGTAAGCTGCTCAATAAACTTATTCTGCTCTGACAACGGTAAGATATTTTTCTACTATTTATTTACCATAAAAGATAAATTATCTTCCACCTCGTTAACCTCGTTATTAACTCTTGCTTGCCAAAATTAGTTGTATACTCTGATTGAAACTTTACTTAACTCCGTTGGGTTACGATCGAAATTATTTGAGTCACATTGCTAACAATTTAGCTCCGTTGCACATGCATGTTTAACAGAATTTCCTCATTCACTTACTATCATTTACACTTTCCACCGTCATTACCATTTTATGAACTAGTTTACAATCAAAGTCAGAATTCATCTCATCATCTGATTCTGAATCAGGTTTACCCAAAGTTATAATCACAGGTGGAATATCTTTTACATTGCAATTACCCACAAGTCTTTTCCAATCATCTTTAATAATTTTTTGACAATGGGCCACATAGTTTTTCCATTTGTCTGACGTGCATTGCAACAAGGATTCAAGCCATAAATCCGATGCTTTCTTTCGATAAATATTGCGATGTTATAATAACTTTTACCTAGTTTCTAAGCTATTTCAATAAGATTGTACTGACAGTGGTGAGAGGGTAATCTAAGGGTCTCAATTTCATTGTCTCTCAACAACTCGTCTACCGCATATTTTTTTTTAGTAAGGAATGGTTTAATGAAATCATAAAGTCGCGGTTTAGTCAAAGTCTCGTCAAATTGAATTTTGTGTTGAGTCAACCATTTCTTCAATGCTGTCTTCGATGAGGAAAGTGTTGGTGTTTTCTCGATAAGCACCGAATGATAAGGTGCATTATCCAAAACCACCACAAATTTACCACCTTTCTCTTTCATTACCGGAATAAGTTGATCTTTTGTCTATGTCACAAAAATTTTTCTATTCATTGACTTATAGTAGTCCCTGTCATTGTTCTTGGAATCCAACAAATAACAACACCCAGGCAAAAATCCTGTTGAAAATTCAGCATGCAATATTATTGTAAATCGTTTTACTTCAGATTTATTTTAATTGGGATTATTTTTTAAATCAGAATCGTGGATCCACCGACGTATTACGCTGCCATTCTGATAAATTCATTTTTTATCTAGAAAGGCAAACCTGTAATTTTCTGGTGTAATTTTCACCAGAATTTTGATACTGCAAATATTTTCGTTAAAATTGAATTTTGGCCGAAATAACATGTTTTTGTTCACAAAGAATATAAAATCTTCCATAATGTTGGTCTCTCTCTCTGATATTCATTTTTTTTTACAAAAATTTAGAAGAGTCCAAAGTAAAAAAAAACATAATATTTTAAATCCCAAATATGTTTTTGTATATTTTTCTTTTGAAATTTTAAAAATTTCCTCTTGAGACACCTGAAATATAGTTGGTAAAAAAAAATAAATGTAAATGCTGTAACAAATGTTATCACTTTTCCGAAAAAAAAATAATAAAAATGTTTAAAGGTTTCAAATTTATCCATATAAATGTGTTCTTTTCAATTTGAAATAAATATTTTTGGCTACAAACACATTTTGACATTATTTCAATGACAAGGCAAGTTCCGAGGCGTTCGCTTTTGTCATTTTGTGATTGTCATTGACAAACAGTTAAAACGTAGCTGGGAAGTTCGACTAATAAACCCATGACAAATAATATTAAAAACGGATCATCATTCAACTAACCCATGTTCAACAACAATCCATAATACATCAACAAATTTGCAAACCAGTTTAAACATTACTTTTATGGAACAATGGAACCCTTTCTTCCTCATATATAATGGAAAACTGATAAAACTTATCTACAAATAAAAAATATTTAGTCATCTAAAACAATGACCGAAGGCTTTATTGATTCTATGAAAATAACGTCATCATCTTTTTTTATATCATTGACGAAATCACCTATAACGAACTCGAGAAGAGCCTGACAATATTTGATTTCAGGTGGCAAAAACCTTTTTTTTTAATAACTTCATTTTGGGTGTTTTTGACTACATATCTGTGCTTTCTAAATGTGTCAAATCATCTAAATTTAATCTTACCTTCCTCGTCGTCTAGACCATAATCGTCAATTTTGATCATTTTAATGGGGCAATTATGCGCTCCCGCAGATTATGTTTTTTAGGGGGAGGCTCTGATCGAAGCCCAATATGAAATCTTTTTCACTTTCATTCTTTCTTGGACGCTTCTTTTCCATACTCTCACTTTGGTTTAAATGCATATTATTTGTTTTGAAGATGGAACAAAAATAATCTAAGCAAACCATTCGGAGAACAATTAGATTAAATATTTTTTCTAATTTACTGTTTCCACAACGGTAATATTACCTTCCTTGTCGTCTAGACCATAATCGTCAATTTTGATCATTTTAATGGGACAATTATGCGCTCCCGCAGATTATGTTTTTTAGGGGGAGGCTCTGATCGAAGCCCAATATGAAATCTTCGTCACTTTCATTCTTTCTTGGACGCTTCTTTCCCATACTCTCACTTTGGTTTAAATGCATATTATTTGTTTTGAAGATGGAACAAAAATAATCTAGACAAACCATTCGGAGAAAAATTAGATTAAATATTTTTTCTAATTTACCGTTTCCACAACGGTAATATTACCTTCCTCGTCGTCTTGACCGTAATCGTCAATTTAGATTATTATTGATGGGGCAATTATGCCCTTCCGCAGATTATGAATTTTATGCGGAGGCTCTGATCGAAGCCCTATTTGAAAATATTCGTCACTGTCACTTTCAGTTACATTCTTCCTTAACCGTTTTTTACCCATATTTTCACTTTGGTTTAAATGCATATTATTTGTTTTGAAGATTGAACAAAAATAATCTAAGCACACCATTCGGAGAAAAATTATATTTAATATTTTTTTTAATTGACCTTTTCCACAACAATAAAAAGCTGTAGAATGTGTGTGGCGATGTGGAGGAGGGCGAGGGAAAAGATGGAAAAATGAAGTCACAATTATTTGTATTATTTTTAAAAACGTTAACTACAAACACTCCCACAACTCCATGTAAAGAATAAAATTTTCTAAGTTATGTGAACTCAGTTGTAACGCATTTGAAGGGCGAGTAGAATTTAAAATGTCTGACAATTCATTAATGCGTTTACAGAATTTTTTGATCAGTTCACAATCTTCAAAGCCTGGCTTATTAGTAGTGTCCAAAAATTCTAGAGCACTTGCCACTGTTCCACTAAATAACTGAAAAACCAAACGAGTTGCTATTGTCTCATGGTGCTGAGGGTTTACATGCCGTTGGGTCAATTTGGGTACCAGATTACATTCATGTTTTACATTATAAGCAAGTAGATTGTCAAAATGCTTTAGTTTGACTTTACCTTCTGGTATTTGAAGTTCTTTTGTACTGACAAGTCTATTTCTCATAATATATTTCAAAAGATGAGGAAAAACATTGCACATTTGTCGCTTCCGTTTAGGGTCGCATGGAGAACCCGTGGTATTTCCTTTTGGGAAAAAACAAGCAATAACTTGCATATGTTTTCCTTCCAGTGACTGAAACATAATAACTAGAGCATGGTCTGCTAACTAATTTTTTTGTTCTCAGGCGAGTTCACCCAAGTCAACAAAGCCTAGAACTTCTAATCGATTTTTATCAAAATGTTACTGGGTGTTATTTTGCATTTGTTTACCATTAGAATACCATGACGTTCATACTCAGTCATATGTTTTGTTTTATCAGAAATAAGATGAAACAGTTTTGGTTGAAAACCATAACTGCTATCAACGTTCTTCATGTGCCTAGATAATGTACTTGGTGCTGATGAAAAAAGTAGATTTTGATTTCGCAAATGACGATACAAGGGAGGTCTTTTGATTTTCATCAAAAGACATTAATATATCCAGTCTTTATCATACTTTTTTCTTCCAGGTAATCGTTCTGCAGTACCATAACAATTTTTTATCGTTATTTGTTGACTTTTAAACCCGATCAAATTTTTACAAAGTATTTTATAATATATATACTTATTGAAATTGAGTGCCGTATAATTTAGTTTAATTGGTAAAGGTGTTTCTACACTCTTACAATCATTTACGCTGAACTTATTTAACACGAATTTTAAATATGAAATTTGATCGAGGATAATTTTATCTTCCGTGCGTTCAACTTTGATTCCTAAAAAGATGATTATTTCACTAAAATCAACCATGTCAAATTGTTTCATGAGATATGATTTAAAATTTATCATAGTGTTCATGTTGTGAGTGACAATCACTAAATCATCGACATATAATAGGACATAAATATTTACGTGTCCATTATTTAAGAAATACAAACAGTGATCAACCTCGGAATTTTTAAAACTGTGTTCTTTTAGAATGTTATCATATCTTTCAAACCAGCACCTGACCGATTGTTTAAAACCATAGAGTGATTTATTCAATTTGCAAACATAATCCCTTTTAGCTTGTATTCCTTCCGGAATTTTCATGTATATTTCTTCCTTTAATATTTTTTTAAAAATGCAGTTTTAACATCCATATGATGAACTGCTAAATTAATTTGATCCACACAGGCTAAAATTAATCGAAATGTTAAAATCCTTGCAACTGGTGCAAAGGTTTTATTATAATCTGTTAAATATTGTCGACTGAACCCTCTAGCCACTAATCGCGCTTTATAACGCAATGGGTTTCCAAAATCGTCATTTTTAATTTTAAACACACATTTACAGTCAACTATTTTTAATTTCATAATAATTATTATTATCGGTGCCTGAGCATCCGAAATTTGATATATAAACATTTAATTTTGACTCTAATATGTGTTCAATATTTAAAATTTCCAAAATTTTCTTCTCATTTCGAGATGGAGCTGGAGCAACATGAACGCCATCCGGACCAAACGTGATTTCTAGATTATTATTCTGAATGAAATCTCTACCCAATAAAATTCCGTGTGACATTGTTTACAGCTGATTTAAAATATTTACAGAAACCTTAAACCTAGATAAAATAATAATCGGATATGTACTGACGCCAGACAAAGTTTCCGTTATGATTGCATGTGAAAGCAATTAGTAGGGACAAAAAAACTTTTAATCAAGCTGGAAACGCTACCCGTGTCAAGCAAAGCATGTGTATGTTTGTTTAAATGTTTAAAATCCCATTTTTATCGTAAACATTAAAAGAAATCGGTGTAACATACGGATTTCGTAGAGGCTGAACAACGTTGTGTAGTTGGTGATTGGACTGGTGGTGGGTTTCTTGTCCGAATTTCGCTGCGGACACTGAGGTTGTTTATGTTCGAGATCCGCAAGTAAAACAAGAGGCGCTCTCTCGTTTAATCACTCTACACTGAGAAGACATATGACCTCGGCGATTGCAATTAAAACAAAGAATACTTTTCTCAGACTCTTTATCTGATTTCTCACTATCACTAACTTTGTTTTTTTACTGACGCACTCGCGCACTGAGTCAAATTTAGTTTCTTGTTATTGTCTGATTTTATACCCGCTAATATAACACTTTTTTGTTTTACCTTATTAAAAATGTCTAATTTGTCTTTTAATTCTCTAATTGTTTTGGCTTCACATAGGTGTATTTTATTAGCTACAAGGTCAAGAATGGTCTATACTATCGCTGGCTCGCAAGAAAAGTGACCCAATTCCGAAAAACTAAATTTTTCAGGAGAGTCAAAATAAAGATTTTCTTTTTTTCAGCTTCCTGTAATACTATTTCATTTTGATCCAAACACGATTCCAAATGCCCGAACTTCTGCATAAATTCCTTAAGAATAACGACGAACAGTTATTAAATTTAACACTCCCTCAACCAAAAATTTGATTACATTTTCAGCTGTGACATTTTTCATGTAGCATCGACGATACATTTCTCAACACCTCTTAAAATAGTACATGCAGAAATGTGTGTGTTACCAAAGACGTTATCTACTTTCTTTCTTATGTCATTTTTTAGTGATGACTAGACCTCGGTGGGAATATGGGAACAAAAACCCTTTACAGTCGTCTAGCTAACTACTCGTACCCGCCACGCGATAAAACATTGAAACTTAAATTGGTCGATAGCGGTACTAATTCGGTACTACTATCGACCAATTCAAGTTTCAATGTTTTATCGCGTGACAGAAGCGAGTAGTTAGCTAGACGACTGGAAAGCGTTTTTGTTCCCATATTTCGTGCGAGCTCTAGATGACGGGTCTCCATGAGCATTGGCATTCTGCGCAGTACCTACAGGTTTTTTTACGAATGGTAGGGTTAAAAGTTTTCTACACTCAAGTGTGACATGTTTCCGGTCATCTTTAATTTTATTCAAATGTTTGCTATAATTTTTTATGCAGCGATTAACTTAATATTTTTCACCTAAATCATTTTTTAAAAACAAAGGAATTCCAACTTAGTATTGCAAATTCGGGGTTTGTCGGATTCAAAAAGTTGGATTAATAATGAATAATTTATTTTCACTATGTACGCTAACACAACAAAAATAAATAAACTCGATAGTATAATTACAATCGCCGTCTAAAGTTCAATCCATCGCTGCCGAGAACATAACACACTTTTCGTTCGCTTGTCTGGTTCTCGCTAACTAACTGATGTACTCCCGGTCACTCTTCCTGCTTATATAATTGAACATCTTTTACGAATATGTCAGACGATTCGTGACCGTTCTTCACTTAATTGGAAGCGATGGCTTATCCTTCCCGATCGGTTTAGGAGCGGGTCGATTAATAATTTTGAGGAATTTCATGGCTCAGTGCGCCTCTGGCGCGATATTTTTTTGCATCATATTCTCGAACTGTCTTTTTCTTATTGTTAATTTGAATGTTCGTAACAGTATAAACCAACCTCAAGTCCGTAATTAGCATCTTTTCGTAGGGTGTTGTCGAACTTTTGTACGTCTATAATCTTAGAAATTAATTTTTTCTGAGAAATTTGATCTGGTTCTTCAAAAAAACTCTCTCCAAGCTACAACATATCTTGGAACTAAATGCAGTTTAAATATGCAGGCTACTTATTTTTAACATAGGACAAAATGCTATTTAAACGTCCAGGAAAAACAACTGCATGTAGCATGCAGCTCCAGTTTTATCCCAATTTAAAAAAAATTGACAAACCGCATTTTGGAAGTTGTTATTACTAGTTGATTGTTCAGAAAAATGAATTAATGTGTGAGGTCTTGAATGACATTTTTTGCACCGGTACGTGGATCTAGAGTTGATGG
Source organism: Tribolium confusum (assembly GCA_029207805.1). NCBI lineage: Eukaryota > Metazoa > Arthropoda > Insecta > Coleoptera > Tenebrionidae > Tribolium > Tribolium confusum. The sequence continues at coordinate 7,676,363 of JALGAY010000006.1, forward strand.
AAATATAATATTGCAACGTTTGTGCAAATTTGGTGTTCTTTGATTTAAAGAGTTGAATTAATAATAAGTAATTAACTTCCACTATGTACACTAATACAACAACAATAAATTAATAATCAAATTCGATATTTACACTACAATCGCCGTCGATTATTGTGTAAACTTAATGTCGTAGTTTCTGAGAATATTGTTCATGTTGCTCGCTTGTCTGCTTCTCGCTAACTGACTGACAGTTCTGGTCACTCTCCTTCCTTATATAATCAAATGTTCCTGCTAGAATGTGCCACAGATTTTATGATCTTTCTAGATTTAACTGGAAGCGATGAATTTATTTTTCACGATCGGTTATTGATTTCACGCCTTTATTCGCTTACGTTTATTGGAGACGTACGCAAATAGTAGATTGAAACATGTACAATAGAAATTAAATTGAAAAAATGAGAAATGTAAGAAACTGTTGCTGAAGGTATTCTGCTGCCCCGTAAATGGTGGTGTTTCCAGGTGTTTGAGTTTTTTGTAATCTGAGGGTGGCTGCAATTCGGCTCGATTAGATCAAGACGTAGTGTACGGAAGCACCGACGGATTGATACTAATAAAACTGATGTAGAATATTAAATTATTTACTATTCGGTATGAGATTGGTGATGTTTTGGTGGGGCACGATTATATGCAGTACTGTACAATAAATAAAAAAGGTAATAAATGCAATTTACTGGATAAAGCGACTGTCTTCATTTAACTGTTTTAATTCTTTTTCATCAGCAGTTAATAATCCGGTTTTTATTAATTTATAACGTTTATATAAAAGTCAGCCATGACAGACTTTATCGAATTGTTTAGCAACATCTAAAAATATTACTCCAATTTTTCTTACTGTGGTGAAGTTTTCTAAAATGTGTTCTGTAAGTCGACTTATGTACTTGTGTGTTGCATTATATTGTTTTCTAAAGCTGTATTGTTTGTTTGGAATTATTGAGTTGGCATTGAGTTGGTCATTTATTGCTCTGTAGATAATTATTTCATGAAGTTGGTTGATTCCTGATAATAAGCTGATAGGTCGGTAGCCGATGGGATCGTTTCTTGGTTTACCAGATTTTGGTAACATAATAACTTGTGATGTTTCCTATTTGGCGGGAAAGGTCCTGATTTTCAGGATTTTGTTAATGTTTTTCTAGGATTTTTGTTTATCTATTTCTTTTTTGTTGCTGGGTTTTTTCGAGACAATATTTCCTTATGGAAATATGCTTCCCTTCACTGTAGCCACATTTTGGCGTTGTTTTCGGTTCTTGGGGCATTCATGAGAACGTTCATGCATTTGAACTGTGCACTGCAATGGGGTTGTACGAACCCATATAGTTGGCACCTGTAACTATGCCTTTTATTAATATTTTTAATGGTTTTTCTTCTTTCAGAGAGTACGTATGAAATTGAATTTTTATTTCTTTTAGCAATTTGTAAATTTGTCTGTAATCGTTGGTAGTAGACGGTTGAAATCTGATTCCATCTTTGCGAGCTGTTGTCTTAGAGTATTTAATTTTCTTTTCATATAGTTGTTTACTGATTTCGGTCTATTTTCCTTGTTTCTGATTGTTGCCGGCGTCGTATAGGTTTTATTTGCTTGGCTAGTTGTGTGCTTAATTCGGTTGTAGATTGTTGTTTTGTAAGTGGCTTTTTTGCATGCTCAGTTGGTTGTCTACGTTGGGTTTTAGGGATGGTTTTAATGTTTACATTTTTATTATTTTCGCTCGGCATTTAGTTGTTATTTTCATTGTCGAATATCTGAAGTTAGAAAGGTCAATTAATTTAATTAATTAACAGTTGTATGGGGTCATGTACGACATACGTAAAAAATGTCATGGCTTGCTACGAGTTTTTTTTTTTTTCAAACACACATTACTATATACTATTATGCATTCAGTCTTGTAGTGAGTGGTCTTCAAAATCTACTATGTCATGTTTGGCTACTATGTCACCTTTCGTATTTTAAATTTCCCTAAAAAATTATTCAGTAAGGTGTAAATATTTTTGGCACTTTTGCATTTTACAAGCACAAAACTATAAAAACATTTAAAACAGAGGTATGAGTAACTTTCTTTAATATGCAGAGTGAAGAATGAATGCGATGTTTTTCTTATTTCGTTCTGTTAGAGCAATGAAGTGATATTTGCAACACAATAATCTCACACTTTTGGATGGTTAGGTCACCCATCCAAGATCTAACCATAATTGACTTTGCTTAATCCACATCATAAAGGGTGAGATCTATCTACACCTCTGCCGTACGGCCGGCATAAAAAAGCAAAGTTCAAACACTAAAATTTGAACTTTCGTGAGATTCAATCACATAGAATTTTGATTGGGTTACGATCAAAATTATTTGAGTTACATTGCTAACAATTTAGCTCCGTTGCACATGCATGTTTAACAGAATTTCCTCCTTCACTCACCATCATTTACACTTTCCACCGTCATTACCATTTTATGATCTAGTTCACAATCAAAGTCAGAATTCATTTCATCATCTGATTCTGAATCAGGTTTACCTAAAGTTATAATCACAAGTGGAATATCATTTACATCGCAATCACCCATAAGTTTTGTCCAATCCTCTTTCATAATTTTTGGCAATGGGCCACATAGTTTTTCCATTTGTCTGACGTGCATTGCGACAAGGGTTCAAGCCATAAATTCGCTACTCTTTCTATCGATAAAGATTGCGCATTTATATTCTTGTTATAATAACTTTTACATAGTCTCCAAGCCATTTCAATGGGACTGTACTGACAATGGTGAGGGGGTAATCTAAGGGTCTCAATTTCATTGTCTCTCAACAACTCGTCTACCGCATATTTTTTTTAGTAAGGAATGGTTTAATGAAATTATAAAGTCGCGGTTTAGTCAAAGTCTCGTCAAATTGAATTTTGTGTTGAGTCAACCATTTCTTCAATGCTGTCTTCGATGAGGAAAGTGTTGGTGTTTTCTCGATAAGCACCGAATGATAAGGTGCATTATCCATAACCACCACAAATTTACCACCTTTCTCTTTCATTACCGGAATAAGTTGATCTTTTGTCTATGTCACAAAAATTTTGCTATTCATTGACTTATAGTAGTCGCTGTCATTGTTCTTGGAATCCAACAAATAACAACATCCAGGCAAAAATTCTGTTGAAAATTCAGCATGCAATATCATTGTAAATCGTTTTACTTCAGATTTATTTTAAATGGGATTATTTTTTAAATCAGAATCGTGGATCCACCGACGTATACCGCTGCCATTCTGATAAATCCATGTTTTATCTAGAAAGGCAAACGTGTAATTTTCACCAGAATTTTGATACTGCAAATATTTTCGTTAAAATTGAATTTTGGCCGAAATAACATGTTTTTGTTCACAAAGAATATAAAATCTTCCATAATGTTGGTCTCTCTCTCTGATATTCATTTTTTTTTTTTTACAAAAATTTAGAAGAGTCCAAAGTAAAAAAAACATATTTTTTTAAATCCCAAATATGTTTTTGTATATTTTTTCTAAAACAGTGATTCAAAAAATTTTTGCTGGGTTTAAAGTGGTTTCCACCCGTTCGCGAACATTCCGAATTTTCCCGCTCTTCTTTTGAAATTTTAAAAATTTTCTCTTGAGACACCTGAAATATAGTTGGTAAAAAAAATAAATGTAAATGCTGTAACAAATGTTATCACTTTTCCGAAAAAAAAATTATAAAAATGTTTAAAGGTTTCAAATTTATCCATATAAATGTGTTCTTTTCAATTTGAAATAAATATTTTTGGCTACAAACATATTTTGACATTATTTCAATGACAAGGCAAGTTCCGAGGCGTTCACTTTTGTCATTTTGTGATTGTCATTGACAAACAGTTAAAATGTAACTGGGAAGTTCGACTAATAAACCCATGACAAATAAAATTAAAAACGGATCATCATTCAACTAACCCATGTTCAACAACAAACCATAATACATCAACAAATTTGCAAACCAGTTTAAACATTACTTTTATGGAACAATGGAACCCTTTCTTCCTCATATATAATGGAAAACTGATAATACTTATCTACAAATAAAAAATATTTAGTCATCTAAAACAATGACCGAAGGCTTTATTGGTTCTATAAAAATAACATCATCATCTTTTTTTATATCATTGACGAAATCACCCATAAGGAACTCGAGAAGAGCCTGACAATATTTGATTTCAGGTGGCAAAAACTTTTTTTTTAATAACTTCATTTTGGGTGTTTTTGACTACATATCTGTGCTTTCTAAATGTGTCAAATCATCTAAATTTAATCTTACCTTCCTCGTCGTCTAGATCATAACCGTCAATTTTGATCATAATTAATAGGACAATTATGCGCTCCCGCAGATTAGGCTATGATCGAAGCCCTATTTGAAAGTCTTCGTCACTTTTAGTTACATTCTTCCTTAACCGTTTTTTACTCATATTTTCACTTTGGTTTAAATGCATATTATTTGTTTTGAAGTTAGAACAAAAATAATCTAAGTAAACCATTCGGAGAAAAATTAGATTAAATATTTTTTCTCAATTTACCGTTTCCACAACGGTAATATTACCTTCCTCGTCGTCTAAACCATAATCGTCAATTTTGATTATTATTAATGAGGCAATTATGCGCTTCCGCAGATTATGTCTTTTAGGGGGAGGCTCTGATCGAAGCCCTATATATAGTCTTCGTCACTGTCACTTTCAGTTACATTCTTTCTTGATCGTTTTTTACCCACATTTTCACTTTGGTTTAAATGCATATTATTTGTTTTGAAGATAGAACAAAAATAATATATGCACACCATTCGGAGAAAAATTAGATTAAATATTTTTTTTAATTTACCGTTTCCACAACAATAAAAGGCTGTAGAATGTGTGTGGCGATGTGGAGGAGGGCGAGGGAAAAGATGGGAAGATAAAGTCACAATTATTTGTATTATTTTTAAATACGATAACTACAAAAACTCCTACAACTCCATGTAAAGAAGAAAATTTTGTAAGTTATGTGAACTCAGTTGTAACGCATTTGAAGGGCGAGTAGAATTTAAAGTGTCTGACAATTCATTTATGCGTTTACAGAATTTTCTGATCAGTTCACAATTTTCAAAACCTGACTTATTATTAGTGTCCAAAAATTCTAGAGCACTTGCCACTGTTCCACTAAATAACTGAAAAACCAAACGAGTTGCTATTGTCTCATGGTGCTGAGGGTGTACATGCCGTTGAGTCAATTTGAGTACCAGATTATATTCATGTTTTACATTATAAGCAAGTAGATTGTCAAAATGCTTTAGTTTGACTTTACCTTCTAGTATTTGTAGTTCTTTTGTACTGACAAGTTTATTTCTCATAATATATTTCAAAAGATGAGGAAAAACATTTCACATTCGTAGCTTCCGTTTAAGGTCGCATGGAGAACCTGTGGTATTTCTTTTAGAGAAAAAACAAGCAATAGCTTGCATATGTTTTCCTTCCAGTGACTGAAACATAATAACTAGAGCATGGTCTGCTAACTAATTTTTTTGTTCTCAGGCGAGAGTTAACCCAAGTCAACAAAGCCTAGAGCTTTTAAACGATTTCTATCAAAATGTTATTGGGTGTTATTTTGCATTTGTTTACCATTAGAATACCATGACGTTCATACTTAGTCATATGTTTTGTTTTATCAGAAATAAGATGAAACAGTTTTGGTTGAAAACCATAACTGCTATCAACGTTCTTGATGTGCCTAGATAATGTACTTGGTGCTGATAAAAAAAGTAGATTTTCATTTTGCAAATGACGATACAAAGAAAGTTTTTTGATCTTCATCAAAAGACATAAATATATTCAGTCTTTATGATACTTTTTTCCTCCAGGTAATCATTCTGCAGTATCAAAACAATTTTTTATCGTTATTTGTTGACTTTCACACCCGATCAAATTTTTACAAGGCGCTTCATAAAATAGGTATGTCGTAATTAAGTGCCGTATAATTTAGTTTTTTTACTACTAGTCTCAAAAGACATCATTATTTAGTTTGTCGAGGGGGTGTGAAGTTGTTTTTCTCTCCTAGTAGTCAAGAATGATTATAAACCAAGGGAGATAAAGTGTTAGAGTTGAGTGGATACAGACATTTAACTGTGTTGCCTGATACGAATATATTTGCAATTTTTATGGACGATAGATATAAGTGTTGACAGAAAAAAATAATGTCCGAAATTAGGCGCACTAGAAATACCTAATAAACAGTTTATTTAATATTTGTGATCTCAAGACAAGTTTGTTTAACACCGTACCTCATCTCTAATCTGCCAAAACAAAATGGTGCGCTTGCGCGCAATATCTTGTCAAATGTCAAGTGTGTGTTAGATAGATCATAATCTTGATAAAATTTATGCCAACCGTTAAAAAGCAGAATAAACGCATAATTAAAACGTTAATGTTATAATAATAAAATATTTTTAATCCAAGAAAATGAAAAAAGGTAGTCATGCTCAACCAACCAGTGATCAACCAACCAGTGATCAACCAACCAACCGTTGATTGCATTAAAAAAAATTTTGTAATTTTTTACAGCTTTATACATATAAGTATGTACTTTGGTCTTGTCTTATTGTAAAAAACACTTTCTATTGTGACGAAATGGAAAAATTCTATGAAAAGTAGTATGTACATAAAGTTCTAAACAACATAACCTCAAACACCAGAACAGAAATTTTACATTTAATTTATGCAGAATTAATAAAAATAACTGCTATTAAAGCTGTAAATAATGAAAATGGGCTTGTATAAAGTTACACGTCAAGTGTGGAGCCCTGTGTATGGTTAATTTGACCATGTTTTGTTACAAATTCCATTGTTCTACTTTCCGACCAGGAAAGCGGGGGGCTGTCAACTTAAATCCTAAACTATGGGTTCTGAAGATCTAAGTTGATAGAAAAACTACGCTATTTTGTTTTCCAGTACATAAATAGTTGTTTACATAAAAAATGCTTACAATAACGTCTTTTTCGGTTTTTATCTGTGAAGTTAAATTTCCGAAGTGTAAAAACGTAAGTAGTTAAATATCAGTCGTTTTTATTTTCATAAAATTTACTTTTCGACAACAAATAAACACACGTTATGTTTAGTCTGGATTTGTGCTCGTTAAATGAAGTTATATTTTTATATGACATAATAAATTAATGTGCTAGAAGTGAAAAATCATATGAATCATATATAAATTACGGCAGATAAAACTATTATAGCCTCGCATCTTAGGCACTAAACCCGCTCGGCTATAAAAAGTGTTTTCTCTACCTTGGTGTATAATGTACTATTAAGGCTAGGTTAAAAGGATTTCTCTAAGTTTCATTACCCATGTCGTTTTTACGCGATAACTAAGTTATTTAAAAAGATATCAACTTCATTTAAAAACTAGTATAATCTTAACGATATTATCTACTTAATGAACGCTTTTAGTCAATTGTACCATTTTAAATCCCGACAGGAGTCAGTTAGAAAATTTATCAAAGTATTTAACAATTATCTTGATTATTATTCTATTACTGAACTCTGTTCGAAAGTTTTATATTTAGGATTTGATGATATATCACTTGATTTTTTTATATCTTTTTTTGATAATAAAAATCAGTGTGTTGTTTATAAATAGTAATGTCTCTGATTTCGTCAAAAATACTTCTGGTGTTCCCCAAGAAACAAGTCTCGGACCCTTACTTTTTTTAATATATGTTTTCGGCATGCATCAGTATATTTACTTCTCAGACTTATATAGCTATGCCGATGATAGTCCATTTTATTACGCTTTCAATCCAAATAAAATTGATCAATCAAATATGCATCTAAACTTGGATCTGAAATAAAATAGAAAAGTATGCTTTGGATCATAACCTATATCTTGATGTTAGCAAATGCTCTGCAATCGTATTTACTAAATAGAAAGATAGACCTAGTGTTTAAATTAGGCTAAATTTATATATAAATAATACTAAACTTAATATGTCGACGACATTAAAATACTTGGTGTAACTATAGACGTAGATTTTCGCTTCAGTAAACAAGTAAACGTGTTACCCAAATAAACGTTTGTTCCCTTAAAACTGCTAAACACTGCCATCAAAACAATTTAACAAACGTGTCAAACTCCACTTTTTTCTAAAATCTTCATAAGCGCAATTCTTTGTTCATTAATTTTCTTTTTTTTCTGTTTTTCTTTATTTTGTTATCTATTCCTTTATGTTTAAGAATAATATAAATCTAGTTTTTTTTTCTTTTTTACAGTTTATTTCATTTGTAATTTGTATTCTGATTTCTGAGGTTAAGTAGAGTGGCTAGTTTGTTAGATTTTGTCTCTTTCTCTTTTTATATTTATTTTTCTCTAAATAAAAGCATTTATTATTATTAATTTTAGTATTGTTGGAAACTGTTCTAGGATCCTAAAAAAAGTTTTTTTAATCCTAAAATCTGAGCTTTACTACCACATAATATATCTCCAGATTTAACATTGACAAAACATAAGCTTCTTTGGTAAAGTAAGTAATACCAACGCAACAAAACCATAGTATAACAACTTATTGTTACGATAAATCATTGACAGAAATTTCACGAAAAAACAAATGTCGCGTTACAATGACTTATTTTAGATGATTTATCATAGGAATAAGTAGAACGTGCCGCTTCTAAAAGAGTCTTCTTTGAGATGTTTTCTAGAAGGTGCACTAACCATTATATAAAGTGGTAGTCTGATCGGGCATAAATAATACTAAACTTAATATTGTCAACGCCATTAAAATACTTGGTGTAACTATAGACGTAGGTCTTCGTTTTAGGAAACAAGTAAACATGTTACTCATGTAAACATCTAACAAGTAAACACGTTGTGTGAATCTCTTGTTTATCTATAATAAATTATGCCTTAGTAGTTCCTTTCATGTTTAGATGCTAGAAGTCGTGCTAGACTTCAGCGAAGTGTTAGATTTATTTTTCGTCATAAAAAATTCAATTATGTGTCTTGCAATATTTCTGAATTGCATTGGTCAAAGATAGATTGCGTTTATAAGTATAGTTTTGTTAAAATTACACATTCAGTTCTTTCTTCTAGTATGCCACCCTATCTCTACAAAAAATTAGTTCACGGCATTTTCACAATGTGCAATTAAAAATTATACATAAATAAAACACGCTCCCTTTTCGGACATTACTGTTTCAGGTTTCAGCGTTCTTACACGCAGTACGTAAATATAACTTTTTACCAATGTCTGTAAAAACACTACCATTGAAACAATTTAACGTGTCCACTTTTGTCTAAAATTTTCATGAGCATAATTCATTGTTCATTAATTTTATTTTCTTTTCTGTTTTTATTTATTTTGTTATCTACTCCTTTATGTTTATGAATAATATAAATCTAGTTTTTTTATAGTTTATTTCAGTTATAATTTGTATTCTGAGGTTAAGTAGAGTAGCTAGTCAGCTCCACTTCGCCTCTTTTTATATTTATTTTTTCTCCAAATAAAGGCATTTGTTATTATTATTACATATCAACAAAAGTTTCGGACCCTCTGGCTAATGTAAAAAATTTTTTTTTTAAATTCAAAGTAATTTTTTTTATGCTAAAGTATCATTTAAATAGTACATTGTCAGTATATGGCTCTGACTCAACTAAAAATGGACGGTCAAAAAAGCCAAAAAAAAAAACATTTTTTAACAATAGATTGAAATTCAATGGTTTACAGGAAATGAGAAAAACCATACAAAAAAGTGAAACAAAATTGCTCAATATTCTGTGTGTCTTCCTCTATTGTGAAGCAATGCCATGACACGCCTGGGCATTGAAACAATGAGATGATTAATTGTTTCTTGGGATATACTTTTTCACTCTTTTTGTACAGCGTTTGTTAATTCTTCAAGAGTTATGCGAGAATTATTTCTGTTGTGGATAGTGTCTCCAGCATAATCCCACAAATTTTTGATAGAGTTTATATCGGGGGAATTTGCTGGTCAGGGTAATCGTTGAATATTTACATCTTCTAATGAGTTTTGTAATCTTCGGGTGCGGTGAGGCGTTGCGTTGTCATCCATAAAGATAAAATTTCCTACAATTTCATTACGTAAGGGATGAATATTGTCCGAATGATGTTTTTAGCGTAAATGTCTTCAGTCGTTGTACAAACTATCGAAACAAGCGCACATGATACCACCCCAAAACATGACTGATCCTCCTTGGTATGAGACCACTTTTCTAGGAAATTAGAGTCTTTCTTGCTTACCTGGCGCTCTCCAGACTCTTAGACGACGACTATCACTAACTAATTTAAATTTTTTTTTAACTTTTTAAAAAATAATTAATTTTACATTTGACACTATCTACGAATTTAATGAACTTTTTCAAATGCGCAGTGTAAAGCTAGAAATGCTGATCAACAGCATTGGTTACATTTTACACCATGGAATTATACGAAACCACGCTTTTCTCTTCACAACATCAACCTCAGTTAGCACTTCACTCGTTTTGAACTGGAAGTCAGTATCACTCAACAGAAGATATACATGAAGTTTCTAAAGCTACAGTATACAGATATGTACAAAAAGTAGCAAATGCTGTTAATCGTGTCTTGTTACATTAAGTAGTAAAATGGCCAATTAATTGTAAGTTATTCAAAATTTTAATAGACTCGGGGGATTACCAATGGTTATTGGAGTCATTGATGGAATACTTATACTAATAGATGCTACTGTGGAAAACAAAGCAGCATTTATAGATCGACACGGTAACCATTTTATCAATGTAGTAGCTGTGTGTGGACCCCCAAATCCCATTTTTATTACATTAATGCAAATTGACCTGGAAGCGTCCATAATTGTCTGCTTCAAAATAACAGTTTATATCAGAGAATGGAGACCTATACCTAATGGTTACATTGTAGGAAACAGTGCGTACCCTATGAAAGACTGGCTTATAACACCGACTATAAAAAATGCTAATAATTTAGCAGAAGTGCAATTTGTTATAGCCCACAAACAATTATGTCGAGTAATTGAACAATGTTTTGGAATATAAAAAAAAAATTTTCTGTTTAAATCACTTAAGGGTCAAGCTACTGATAGCTGCAAACATTATTACTTGTTGCGCAGCACTATGTAACTTTTCTAGGAAAGCTGAAGATGATAACAGAATTCGGGCTGCTAATCAAGAACTGCTACCACAGAGTCTCCAAAATGTAGCAAATAGATGAAGGATTATCATAAACTATTTTCGATAATGAACATTAAAAAACAATTAATTTTTATTTAAAATATGATGTCTGGTATATTCGCAATGAGGAATACCTTCATTTTTTTATTAAATAAGTACAGTAGAACTCCAATTATCCGAATTAGTGGAGACCGGGACCCATTCGGATAATCAAATATTCGGATAATCGGAGTTTTTTTTAAAAAAATTGCCATTGGAGAGAAAAAAAGCTACGTTTTGATATTGCACTTTTTTTTATTAAATTAAATAAAAGAAACATGATATTTTCACATGTTTTAAATATAAATAAAATGTACTTATGTACAAGTTTAGAAATAAAAATCATTGTTTTTTAAACATCTCCGTCAATGTAAGCTGTTTTGCTTAAAAGTGTTTTTCTGAAAGTGATTCGGATAATCGGCGATTCGGATAGTCGGAGTTCGGATAATTGGAGTTCTACTGTATTTCTAATTCAGTTTTTCTACACTTCAATTCTTAAAAACGATTTTGTAATTTTAAGTTTTTGTTAAATACAGGTTCATAATTTTTTTTAATTAGCAGAACGCTTTGTCTTTTTTTAAAAAAATATGATGTATACTAATGCAGCTATAAGCAAGGTAAATAGTGTATCTTGTGTTTTTGGTAGAAGAGCGTCTGAAATTTCTACTGATGAAAATTATCCAGGTTCTTTGAGTTCTTCATCAATTGTTTCATCTTCTACTATTTTAGAAAATGAAAGTAATCTATACTTCCTATTGTTTTAATAACAGGGGATTATTTTCCAGTTATTTGCAAAATGACTTTATCAATCTGTTAGTTTTGCCTTAGTACCTCCCCCTGTACTGGTCTTTTTCGAATTATCTGTTGTAGACTAAATTAAAATATTTTTTGTAAATAATCAAGTAGAGTAAACAAATGCTACATACCGGTGTTCTTGTGCGAAAATTGGGCCAAAAGGTGTCTCCTACATGCTACGATTTTCCTCTTATTTTTCGCTTTTTAATTTTTTTGTTATTGTAGGAGAAAACGCCCTAAACAATATTTTTTTTATTTTCGTCTATTAGATTTAACACAGAAATTTTAGAAACGCTTTTTATATTTTTGTCAGAATGCATCTTGCACTGGGCACTTGTAATGACATTTAGATGACAATGTTTTTGATTTTCTTCCAATTTGTTTCAAAGACGACTTAACTTGTCAAATATAATCCAAAACTTGTTAAAATTAAATAATTGGACAAGTTGGATAAAATTTTATATGGAAATTTTTATAAATAAGATTTTATAATATTAAAACTTATCACTAGTCACTAAATTGCTTGTAACTTGTCACTTGTAAATTACAAAGTGAGCAAGATCTATTGATTGGCAATACGTTTATCAAAAAACCCTAGAATTGATGGTGAAATTATTTTCAACAAATTTGGTCCTTGCTTTAGCGGAAGTAAAAATTTCAAATTTGACAGAATGGGACTTTGAGGTTATGGATACATAACATACAAAGGGTTATTTATAGAAGTTGTTTTTTGTTACTTGTAATAAAAATGAGAAAATTTTTGCCATGAAAGCATTGCGCAAGTCTTTGACCGGTTTTCATTCTTTTTTGAGTTGTGGTGTACTATTGTTATATAGTTCGAAGTTGAGTGAAAACAAAGCAAACTTTATAGAAAAAGAATTTTGATTATATACAAATAAAATTTAAAGGTATTGTTCGAACTGTGTAGCATTGTTCTCTAGGCACAGTTAACTCTTTTTTTAGGCTTTCAAAAACATTAATAAGAACATTTAGAGCAATGTTAGCAACTTCCTCCGTCATGGCTTCTTGCAGTTCTTCTGGTGTATGCAAATTCCTAGTAAAAACTCGATTTTTTAAATGTCCAAACACAAAAAAGTCTAGTGGCGTCAAATCCGGAGATTCGCTGGGCTAAATTCCTCTGCTAATTACTCTATTGACGAAGATATCGCATAGTTTGTTGCGAGGTGTAGGCTGTCGCTGAATCTAGTTGGAACAATCCTGTTTGTAACTCTTCGTTGTCCAATTAATTTATGAAAACTTCTAAAATGTTTTCTATATATCGCTGTAAATTTATGGTTTCATTAAAAAAAAATCGGGCCGATAATTCGCCTTCGTGACATTGCCAGGCACACCCCAACTTTTCGAAAGTGTAAAGTTTTTGTTATTGTTTTATGTGGGTTTTTTCCAGACCATATCCTGTTGTTCTGAGAGTTTACGTAGCCATCTAAATAGAACCAAGCTTCATCTGTGAAAAATGACACATCTAGCAAGTTATCATTATTAAAGTTTTCAAGGAACTAGTTGCAAAACTGAATCCTTGCTAGATGGTCGGGTGGATTCAAGAACTGGACTATAGAAAGTTTATATGGATAAAATCTTAGCTTTTTTTAAGAACTGTTCTACAAGTTCCATAAGACATACCTATAAAGTTGGAAATAAAAAGACTGTTTTAGAAGAAATGTATAGGAATTGCACCTGGATAGACTTTTTTGGACTTTGCTCCATCCGAACGCGTACCTATGTCTTCAACCACTTCTTCCGTTAAGGTTGTTGGCCTACCAGGAGGCTTTTGTTTATTCACGTTTCCCGTGTTAAAAAAGCGTTCTACAATTCGCATGCAATGCGTTTGGAATAGGAAAAGGGAACAACATTTTTGGGGGTAGGTTTCCCTACATTGGTTGTATGTTTGTACAACAGAATATTTCCAACCAATTTGGTGATTGTAATTGCCAGTTCTGACGTACGCCACATTAGAATAAAAGCTTGTGTTCCTGCGTGAAAACCATTGTTTTGCATCAATTAAGTAAATGAATCAAATTAAAACAAAGTTTTGATTTAAAACTTAACAGACGTAGAAGAAATCTGTTTTATTTGACATGCGGAAGTTACATTAAGCATTGATAACATTTCTCCGAAAAATTCAGTGATGGCAACTCAATCATTAGTTGTTGCTCACGTTGTAGTTGTTTTTATGAAACTGGACGCTGATGGTTGTCTTATTTTTAATGGTGTGTAATATTCTACTATAACTTTGTTTTCTCTAGTATTAGTCATGTCTCTTATTTATTGCAAATAAAAAAAATTATTTAGTTAATGCAATATTAATAATTAAAAATTAAGATAAATATTTTTTTACTACTATCCGCAGAAAGTACAACTGAACACTGATTTCCCTACCTACAAGTTATTTTACTTTTTGAGAGTCTGGCGATAGTTTTAGATAAAAAAGTGCAGTGTGACAGTGTGTTTTTGTATTTACTGTGTTTGAGGTATGTTTGAGGCACTCACTTACCTGTGGTAACAAAAGTGATTTTGATAAAAAAAAATTGACAAAAATGTCACATTTACATAACCTCTTCGGACCCGGTTATAGTTTCTGTGCAAATTTTAGAGCACAATTGTCGATATAGGTTGTATGAAATCTAAATAATATTAAAATATATTTTGTCGAAAAAATAATGTATTTTTTTAAAAAAACGAGAGTATCATATACAATGCTCTGGATCTCTATTATATCTTAACTCGTAAATTAACAACACAAAAATTTATTTAGTATAAAATTTCAAAAAAACAATTTCTCTCTGTCTGACAGCAGAGAAAAAATTTGCAAATGGTACATCTCAGGAATGTAACCATTTTGCATCCAGCGTATCTGAGTCGAGACATGTTTCTCTGTTCTTGATTTCTAGATTCTAAAAGATGAGCCACATTTGCTCTCGACAATCTTCTCTTGGGTATGAGTTACCGTTTTCTTTTTTTGGCAGTATTTTGTTGGAGAGACATTGTCTTCTTCCTCCTCGTGAATGTCGATGGCAGCCTCGGGAAATTTATCAAGTAGCTCGTTTGCAATTAGAAATTTGCAATCCAGAAAATCAAATTTTTTTCTACTTTGTGTTTTTTGTTCGCTTCTCTGTATTCCAACCAAGATGCAGCGGTTAAAAAGTCAAAAAAATAAAAAATACCTCTAATTGTCCATTTGATCGTACTATATCTCAATGGGTGATTTGCAATTACCCTGTCTAGCAAATCGGTTTCTCCCGTTTGTGAATTGTATCCCCATACGACATCAGGTTGTTTCACCTGTATGCATTTACCATGTCTACTCCATCTTGAACACTGACCTTCGGGTTGTGCCCCATAAACGGAAGAGAGTAAATGGACAGGTCGAGTGTCAAACCACTTTACGATAACAAGCCTCCCGTCTTGTCTTGCTAGTTCTTCGTAAGTTCCACGACCTTGCTTTTTCATTGTAAGGTCTTTAGATAATTTAGCCACTTGAAAATTCTGTTTGTCATGAGGGTTCCGGTTGCTCCAATACCTCGTCAAAAAGGCAGTCTAGCAATACAACTGAGGTAAAACACCTATCAATGTATATGTTACGGTAAATATGCGAAATTGGAAAATTTAATGGTGAATGTGTACTTTCACTAAATATGCTAGTAAATGTAAGTTTACTCCGTCAATATTATGCGTTAAATGCACATTTACTGGGGAATGTGTACTATGTTGGGAAATGTAAGATTATGTAGGTGAATGTACACATTTCCCGGTGAGTGTAGTCATTCACCAATATTGCTCGTAAATGTATGTTTAGGTTTAGAATATTAATAAATTTGCATTATACCTATTAGTCAATGATATTAGCTTTGTGCAAATTACGAATGATTTTGCCTAATGGGAGATTATTTGGGTGAATTAATAAATTTTTTGATATTTGTTTATCTCTGTTTATTTGTTTGGTATAAAAGGTACAGATTATAAAAATAAGATAACAGTAATGAATAGAACAACACAAAAATATTTAATTTTATTAAAATATTGTAAGAAGTAAACATTTTATAGTTTTATTTATTTAGACATACACTATTATTATTATGGCACTTAGAATTGCATAACACTTGCGCAGATTTGCAATTACATTTTTTAGTTGTACATTTTCTTTTACAATTGCATTTCTTAAACCCTTAACCACCAGTTAGCGACTCTTTAGCAACCAATTCTTGAAGAGTTTTTTTAACAGTAGGCACTTCACTAGTAAACAAAAAATTCTGCTTACAAATAGAAAATTGGATAATATTGCTTTAATATGCCTTCTTTGGTACCCAATTTATATGTTCCATTACCGCACATAGTAATTTTCGAGAATCAGTTTTTCCACGTTCTACATCTGGTATCGGTAACTTAACGCTCTGTCCAATTTCAGCAGAAAAAAATTTCAAGCTGAAATTATTGCACATTTTTATTGCTTGAACTTTTAAGTTCTCCTTAGCTATGGTTCGGTTATTAGCCATTAGAAAGATTTTTTTGTTTCTAATAAAGGATTAATATTTGTTTCTTCTGTTTCATTCAAATCTTTATTTGTTTCTTCTGTTTCAAATCTTCATAAAAAGATTCAAATTAATAGTTACAATTTCCTACAGGGAGTATTATGTTGAATATTATTAGTACAACATGTTGTAAAGTTTTAGAATACTTAGAAATTGCAAGCAGTAGGCTTTTGGCTTCTACAGATACAGTAAGTTAAATTTCTTGTGCTTCGAGATCCATAAAAGACGGAGCTTTTACAGTTACAACTTCTTGAAGAAATGTAGATGTGGTAGCCTAAATTATATTGGTCAAATTTTCTTCCGAATATATATCATTTCTGACACGCGGTGTTGGCATATCGCGTGTTTTGTGTTCCTAAATTTGTTATAAATTGTTATTTTTATTATAATTTAAGTAATTAAAACAATTTGATATGGCACCTACATCGAAAGGTGCTCAACTGGACAATTCAGTGATATATTTTTTGAAGTGAGAAGTGTAAACTAATTGTGTTCAATATCATGAATAAAAAGACCAAAAAACTTCGAAAACAATTCGAAATGCTCAAAACTGAAGTCGAAAATCTAAAAAAAATTAATAAGGATTTAATTAAATTTAATTCTGGGGGTAATCCGCCAACAAAGTGAAAATTATAATTTAATGAAATTCTACAAAAACCAAAACAGCAAATCTATTATCAACCTTACAAAAAGCCTACATTAGATATGTCGTATTCTAAGGATAATGCGCAAGCGGTTCAAACCAGCAATGTTATCAGCAACAACGAAAAGAAGAACGAATTTGTTTACCTCAAGAATAAGGTTAAGAAAATAAAAACAATCCAAGGTAATAACGATAAGTCGAACTATTGGGAATTAAAGGAAGGTGATTAAGGGAATAGAAAACTATCACCATTTTCATATTTTTCGCATCGCACCAAATGTCGTAGAAGACGTATCATCTCGTAAAAATAGGAATTAAAACTATCAAAGTTAAAAAAATGAACTCCAAACATTCCAATGTATACTTTTTATCGAAAGTTTCTGGCTTCCTGAGAATGATGACGCAATTCAATACCCTGATTCCTAGCCTAAATATGTTAAAATTAACCGTTTCCTTTTCCGTTTTCAGAAGAAGGAGTGACTAAAAAATGTAAATGTTGGATTTACTCTATTACTCCTGGAGACATTTCAACCAGCTCTCGTAAATGTGCCTATTTTACCTAACAGTGATCTCAAAGATCTAAACAATGTGTGCGCGCAAAAAAAGACTTTAACAGATTCATCATACAACCATTGTTTAACTCTATAGTACCAAAATACACGTGGACTTTGTTCAAAATCAACGCAATTCTACAATAATATACTATATAACATCTTTAATTTTGTAGCCATATCAAAAACTTGGCTTTCGACCGACATTCACAGCTATGAATTGTTCCCACCTTATAAAACAGTTTTTTGAAATGATCGTTGCAAAAATACTACTGGGTTATCAAGAGGTGGCGATTTTTTGCTTGCTGTCAAAGACAGTTTCATGTGTAAGCATCTAGACTTAAGTGACATTAATAATACTCATCCTTTAATTGACATTATAGGAGTTAAAATTGTATTTCTATTAGATGTTCCTCCATGCAGAGCTTCACGTCCTACGTTACAAATTTTTATCCATTTTTGTCAGACTTCTGAGAAATCTTGGGACAATTTCATCTAAAGCGCGTTTACTGCACCCATTAATAAGTGTAGTTCCGGTGGTAGACTAACTTCGAGAACAATATCGAATCCGGCATTTGTTTTAATAATTGAAAAACAAACACAATTTCTTAAATTTTGGGCAACACTTTAAACGCTTCCTACTTCCGTCCACAGAGTATACTGTTTCTAAATCTCAGAAAATCTTCTCAAATTTACATTACACTTTAACTGACTCTTCGGAATGTCACACCAAGTGCAGGAATGTGCTAAACGAATTAAAACAACTGAATATTTACCGTTTTTGTTTATAAAAATAAAATATTATAGTACTTTAATAGAGTACAATGACTATTTTTTTCCACAAACAAATAGAACAAGTAGAAATAATTAGTGTTGATGTATTAATATTGCGGAAAAATAGAATAAAATTTTTTAATTTAGGGGTTTTGTTGCTAAAAGTTTGGCAACAACTAAAGGCATCTTCACACTTTCATTTTACACGTGTTGTTTGGTACAAGTGCTTGGCGTGTTTTTTAGTGATTATAGAATTGTTCTTATTAATTATTAGTTGTGCAAAATGCCCAACTAAAGTTATAAATGCCCAATAAAAGTTTAAAATTAGATTATAGTATCAGAGGTCAAATTTAAAATGAAACAAAGCAGTTTACCACTTTTATTCAGATAAAACAACAGAAATGCATTCACAATATTGTATTTTAAATTTAAGGTGGCGCTCTTCAAAAAATCGGTGATCTCGCGTCAACTTTAGGTCAAGGTAAAGTACAAAATATACAGATTACGTTATTGATTTTTTTTACATATTAAACATAACACAGTGCAGTAGTTATTTACTAAGTTTCATATTTGTGGGCAAACATTTTAAGTGATTAAAAAAAAGATGAAATTTTCTTGTTTTGAACACTTTATTGAGTTAATCTTGAATAGTTTAATACATACATAGACTAGACTTGTACTATATAAAAAAGCAAAAAAATGTCTAGTAAATCTTCTAACTTCAAGAAAAAAATGCGTTTATTTAAAAAAGATACATTTGATATCTATGTATTGAAAATGAAATTTTTGATTGTTGTTTGGCAAAATATTAGATCTTTTTCTTTAAAATTATTTAGAATTTTTTGTTTTTAATAATAATGCCCCATTTTAGAGATTAACTCAAAAAACGGTTTTTTGTTAGTTGCGGCATCGACCACCAGTTATCGCTTGAAATTCGAGCTGTCTATAATGTCGCCTGAGGCAAAATATCTCAGTTTTTCAGTAAGCCTTTGTAAGTAAATGCCGTCCAACCCCTTATTGATAGTTTTATTACTCTCTATTGTTGAGATTGGTCATGAAGTGATTAACACCACTTGCTTGCTAAATATTAAGTGATAAAAATATTGTTATGAAAATACTCTTATTTAGTTTTCGATTATTTACAAAATTTTAGATTTTTATGAAATTATGCTTTACGCCTTTTCGAAAATTGGCAATCAAAATTGCGACGGGCTAATATATTCGTCAGAACTTTTTCATTTCTTGATTTAGAATAAATTTAGAAGTTACATTTTAATTTTCTCATAAAACAATTTCTTACTAGTTGTTTCTTGAAACACTATGAACTAAGTACTTAAAAAAATGTACAAATCTTTTATGACAATTCATAAAGGCTTTAATTAAAAATATTTTGTACTTTTTGTGTAATTAAATTAGATTTTAAAAATAAACGATTTAATTATTAAATTAGGTAATAAAATAAAAAAAAAACAATTTATTATTTATTTTTATTTTTAGCATTTAAAAGACTTTGAGGTTCTTCACATTTATTTCCTCGTGGGATCCTTCTTAAAACAATTTCCGGAAGCATTGCTTTTTTAAAGAAATTTATTAATTTGGATTCCATTTTTTTTCCAAAATAGATCACCTTTTATAATTTTTTGGACAAAGAGATCATCTTCATCGCTAAACCCGACAAAATAACAGAGATTAGCTTTTGTAATATAAAGCTGGCCTTGTACTAAAAAATAATAATTATGATTTTTGTTTAATTCTAATTTTCCGTTATTTAATTTTAAACAAAAATTTTTTATTTGGCTTGCAGCTTGGATTATTGTAATTTTGTTTTGTTTTAATGATGATTTTATTTCGCAAATACTTTCATCTTCCATAACACCTATAAAATAATATTGTATAACATAAAAGTTGTGTGACATTTCAAAAAATTTTTATCGTCTGGAGAAGCAGCCAAAAAGTTGTGAATTTCATCAATAAAAATTCCGCAATTTCTAATTTTTTGCCCAACTTTCTCTTCTAATAAATGTTTGACAAAATTTATTTTTTCTATTCCATATGACATATAAAAATTAGTTTGGACTTGAGGATATGAATTTTTTAAAAAGGCCTTGGTAAGACGTTTGAGTCAAATTATGGCAGACTGCTACAAAAAGGGAAGAGGTCAATCTATCCTTCCTGTAAAATTTATATTTTATATTTGTGTGTTGGCCGATTGTTTCTTTTTCTATTTTATTTATTTCGTCAGGTGATACCTGTAATACTTAGAATTAATATAATTATATATACTAAAATTATAAATATGCGACGGACCGTAAAATTTTTTAGGAGATGATTACATAAATGTACTAAATTTTCTTCATTTTTACAATCATCAGCATTTGGACCATATTCTAAATTATTTGTCGAAGTGTACTGCTCGCTGAAATGTTTTCGTGGTCTTAATTTTTTTTTATGATTTTTTTCTGGACACATTTTTTAAAAATACTTCCCGGAGACGGCTTTGTATAATTTTTCCAACCTTTAAATTGCCATTTAGGGTTTCCATATCGAAGAGCAGTCGACATACATCTTCTTTGAAAAGATCGTCGTTGTGTCAAACGTTGTGTCGTTGTGTTTTTCTTTTACTACAATTATATTTTGTTAATGGACTCATAAAAAGTTTTGCCCTATTATTTATCACATTTGGACGAATATGGAAGAGGAAAAATTTTCTAAGCTTTGCTTGAATTCCAAATTATGAATACATTTATTTCTTTACCTGTTGCCGCCGACTCACTCAATTTCGACGAAAGGGATAATCCGTCATTCATTCGCTTCTTTTTTTCTAAGAACATGTTACACCAGATTTTGGAAATATTTATATTGAGTATAGTGACTAATGAGAATAAATAAAGCAACAAAATAAAATTACATGCTTTTTCATCTTGCCCAAATTGTTTTATTCTGGTTCTCAATGTAAATAAACAAAATTGTTGTAAAAAAATGTTGAATTTTTTTATATTTTGCTTACTACTTTGCTGTCCTAATTAGAATAAAAATTGTAATTGTTACACTCATTTGTTAATAAATAAATTGCATTATTAGTCAACATTTCATAAATGAATGATAAATTTTGATAAATAAAAATTAGTGATATTTCCACTTTATTCAATACGAGCTACCTGCTAGAGATTTTTTGATTGGAATTCAAAACATTGGGGTTGTAAATTATTGGAAACGAAACTCAACCACGTCGTAAATCATTCTTAGCTCAAACATTTTCAGTAAAAATTCGATTTGAGCGCCCCCTGAGCGGGAGTAAGTGTCGTCCCCTTCGACTACCGCAGCCTTAAGTCATGGATAACATATTGTCCGTTTCACGAAAGAAGCGACTTTTGTCATCAATTTATTTTTAAGTTATGACACACGTTATTCACATTTCTGATGTACTGAAAAGAAACAATATTCAAAGTAGTGTCTACTAGAAGCCAAAGGTGAAAAACGTGAGAACTAGGAAGATGGCTATATAATTGTGCTCGTTAATTAAACTAGACGGTGTGGAGTGACTGCGCGTAACTATTGTTTTCATTGCGTGTTCTAACCGCGCTCATTCATCAACGCAGTACGTGCATATCATAGTTCGGACCATTAATGGCTCTGACAAAAGTCGCTTCTTTCGTAAAACGGACAATAAATACTTTACAATGCAAAGCGACGCATAAATTTTGTGGAATAATTTTGCGCACCTACCACAGCCCGTGAGAGGGCGCGCAACATGCCATGTAAATTTGTATATCGAAATTTAAACAAAAAATCAATTTTAAACAAATTGTTTGACAAGCAATTGCAATTAATAGAATATCTTTATTGGTATTGTAATTATGAGAATCTGCAGTGTGCGAACCTGTTACAAGCCAGGTAAATCCTGTCATAGATTCCCGAATCCCTCCAAGTTCTGCGCACGTTTCACAAACTGGAGTAACAGAATTGGAAATTTTCAATTACTTTCTATGGATCCTTTTAAAGTTTACGCGAACCATGCCGTTTGTGAGACTCATTTTAAATTAGATGATTTTGGCGCAAATAATAAACTTTTAAATAGAACCTTCAAATGAAAAACAAAACATTGCATGCCCAAGTTTAAAAAAAAACCTGCTACTCCTGTTTAAAATTGAAAAAGGCGGCACATATGAGTAGAAGACGAGTTGTTTTCTAACGAGCACAATTAAAATCCGCTATGAAATTTGATACAAAATTACATAGCAAGGTTTTAGGACCAGTTGCAATAGATTTTTATTTATTACAATTAAAAATACTGCAGTCAAAGGACGCAGATATACTATAGATGAAAAGATTTTAGCATTAGCTGTATCTAAGCAGTCAGGAAGAGCATATTCAAAACTAAGACAATTATTTGTCTCCCTACTCGGCAGACAATGATCAAAATATTAAATAAAGTACCAATAGAGGCAGGTTACAATAAAGTAATTTTTGAGAATTTGAAACGTGCCGCTTTAAAACTAAATAGTCGTGACAAAATGTGTGCCCTTATTTTTGACGAGATATGTCGATAACTCCGCACGTTGACTATGATCAAAACAGTGACAAATTTTATGGTTTTCAAACTGATGACAATAGTCAAAATGTATTAATTGCGAATCATGCGCTTGGTTTTTTTGTGGACTTTTTAAAACATGGCAGCAACCAATATATTTTTCATTTTCATCTTCAAGTACAAAATCTTTAGTTATAGTAGATTTGTTAGAACTATTAGTTAAAAAAGTTGCAAATTGTGGTTTAGATGTCGAAGTTATTATTTGTGATCAAGGAAATCCAACTTATGGCCACTTTACTGTAATTTCTCTTTTAATTAGTTTTCTATTTTTTTTCTTGGATTTATGGATCTAATTGTTCTATATTTTAATGTTTTGTTTGTGCTTAAATTTGATTGATTTTGTATTTTTATAAATGTTGTTGCTGTGAATATTTTTTGTCAGCAGCTATTTTGTCATTCGGCTTTGAAGATCCGTTTCTTTATAATCCCAAGTAAATTTCTATGTCTCGTTTGTTTTGCGCATTTATGCGGTTTTCCTTTAAACAATAACTACACATTTTTGCAGGTACAGGTTTCTCTTGTTGACTGGGACTTTGTTTAGGTCGACCTACAGATTTTAACTTATAATAATTACTTATTACTGAAGATTTTCCTATCTTGCAAATTTCGCAACTACAACGTTCTAGTTGCTGGCGGCAAGAATTTTAATTTGGCATTGTCACGTAATTGAATATGTCTTGAAAAATTGTTGCGACCATATTCTTGTACAACTTTTCTACAGGTGCCACACAAGGAAATCGTGAACCTTTAGGACTGTATCAATTTAAAAAATGTTTATTAATAATCAATTCTAATTGTTTGCTTACTTTCCTCATTTCTTTTGTTTTTCTCAAACATAATAAACACACATTTTCGGTAGTCTTTATGCGACTTGTGTTTCATTTTTTTAAACAAATTATCACAAAACACAATTGAAGAGATGAGTAGATAAAGACTACAGATATCTTAAAGACTGGTGCAGTCGTTAGACAACCTTGACAATATTCTGGACGTAATATTGGACAATAAAATCATTTAATCTTCATCTTGACTATGCTATTAGCAAAAAAAGCATTAGAATAGATGTCAAGTCTTGTTCTATGCAGAAAAAGTAAGTTACCATCAACAACAAGCTTTTTTTGTACAGATCTGACCTGCAATAGACTATGCCTTCTCTAGTGATGGGCATAATCGGATTCAGCCGATTTAATTATTTTAATAATTGGACGATAATCTGAATTATGAATTAAAAGCTTTAGAACTCAGGCAAATCGATTCCTATACGCATTTCGACCGTTTCAGCTATTTTCATAGCCTGGAAATTAGGCGGTAAGTTTAGTTGCTGACTACAAGTCGCACTCGTAAGGTGGTTTCGATTTAGATTTTGATTTTATGTACAATTACGTGTTTGTTAAACAGTTTAACGGCGTGTCTATCTTTTTTCGTTAGGTGAATTTTGACGGATTTTTTTTACTCAAATTTATTATAACTCAAAACACATCTAAAATATGAGTAGAGCGAGTAGCAAAAAGAGATCTTTAGTTTGGGACCATTATAAAAAGGAAAATAATTCAGAAAGTCATAAAAAAACTATCAAGTATTTTGGCGGGACGACAAATTTAAAGCAACATTTAATAAGAGTTCATCCGATTGTAAGATTAGAGCCAGTATCTATACATTAATCAAAGCGTTACTAACCTCTCCACTGTTCCTTTTCTTGGTACCTCGCAGAAAAATAAAAAAATTAAGAAATTCTTGCAACCTTCGAAAAAGAAAATTCAAGTACTATTATTTCTGATGTAAATGTGCCTTCTTCTGGCTCTGGTGATTCTGCCTCAAAAAAAAAAACGCTCGATAAGGCCACTAACGCCTTATAAAGGACGAAATAATAATGCATTGTCTGATTCAGAAATCTCTAAAATATACTCTAAATTATTAAAAATGATAACCAAGGACTATCAGCCTGTATCTTTGGTTGAAAACGAGGGTTTTTTAGAATATTTCCGAACACTTTAGCCTTTATATAATCCTTCAAGCAAAAAACGACTGACCAATTGTCTTTTACCGACTCTTTATTAAGAGCAGTCTTCAAAATTATCTGAAATTCTGAAAACAATTAACTATTGTGCAGTTACAACTGATATTTGGACATCAGATAGTAACAATTTATATTTAACCTGTACGTGCCACTTTATCTATTATAATAAATTAATGTCGAGGATTTTGTCTACGAAACAAATTTCAGGTCCACATACCGCAGGATAATTATTGCAGGACAGTTTTTGCCGAATGGAAAATTTCGAATAAAATAATGACAGTAGTTTCGGATAACGGTGCTAATATTAGAAAGGCGTTGTTTTGAAGCCAGCAAATGATTTAGCGTCAATCTTATCTGGGGAAAAATATCCAACAATCTCAATAATCATTCCTTTGATTTGACGGTTTAAACACTCACTAAGAAATATAATTACCACTACTGATACCGGAATTATTAAAAAGAACATCATAGGATACTGTAACACGTAGACTGGAGGGCTTTGAAAGTAACAGAATAGTTGCAAAAGCTTGGTTTTTAGATCCAAGATTTAAAAAGATTGCCTTAAGCTCTGAAGATAATGCAATAAATGCAGAAAAGTGGGTAACTGAGGATTTGACTTAGTTAATCGGCGTCAGAAATCAAAGCAATCTTTCCTCTGCAGTTTCGGTGCAAAGTGTTTCCGACTCGAATATTACAAATACTGGCGGTGGCATATAGTCTCTGTTTGACCAGAGAGTTACAGAAAAAACCACAGTTAAAACTCCGTTATCTATGAGCATTTTGATAATGAAGCAATATTTAGAAATGGAGTATTTTGATCGTCATCAGAACCCGTAAGCTTATTCTGCCTGAAATGTGTAATCTAGCAGAAAAGTATTTGTGTGTTTCCGCTACATCGGTACCATCGGAAAAAGTGTTTTCCAAGACAGGCCAACTATACAATTTAAGAAGAAATAGGCTACAGCCCAAAAACTTGGATTATATAATATTTTTCTTTTTATTTGATATATCATAAAAATTTTCATGTTTTGGTTTTGCCTACGTATGGTTATTTTATTTTATTTTATTTTCTAGTCGATTTTAGATCTCTAGAGTATGCAAATTTTATAATTTATTTCATAATATAATATCAGTTCTTTTAGCTGTTTTATACTAAAAGTTTATTTCTATTGTTTAATTTTTTTAGTATTCTGTATTTTAATTTTGTTGTTGTTTTTTTTTGCTTCAAAGTTACTTACTGCTGATCTCAAAAACATTTTATTTTTATACAAATATATTATTTTGAAAGCAAAATGTATTTTTTAATTTAATTCTTTTTTAATTTCCAAAGACATACACGTCCATTGACAAGTTTTTGGACCACTTAACCCATAAACAATCTATTATGTTACCATGTAATATAAAGGATTATCTATGACCTAACTCAAAAATTTTTATAGTTTCGTCACTGTTTGCAGACGCAACTATTATGTACGTGACATGCATTCGAGTGATTTTTAATTCCCTTCAATTGATTTCTAATTTCGGTTTTTTATCGTGCTGGTTCGAACTACTGCCTACGCAGCACATATCAAGTTTCGAGTGCTCTATTCTCAATTCAGTCATTATTTCCTTACCGATTATTAATAATTTGATTATTCAAACTTGTTAATAGGAAGATGATAGGTTAATTTTAATTAGAATTAGCCCAACACTAGCCTTCACTGCGTAGGCCTACCAGCCCTGCGACTCTCAAATGTAAAAGTTCAAACTTTCCAAAACCGATTCCTTTGCATCGCCTTCAATGCGCCCTGGTTGATTCGAAAGAATCAGCTGCACAGAAAGGTAAAGGTGCCAATCATGAAGAAATTTTTCCATGAGATCGCTCAGCTCACCCTTAACCTCAAAAACCAAATTACGCATCCGAATCGTATTCTAAAATACAACCTAAAATAAAAGTAACTTCTACCTTTTATCCGATCGTGTGTAAAGTCAAAGTTTTTGTCAGTGATTTCAAGGATTTTGTTTGGTTTACTGTTTCTGGTGACTACAAATTAGATGTTCTCACGCCTACACATTTTTCATATCGCTGAAATAATTTCTTCACTTTGAAACACAAACGACTTTTGATCGAAAGTTATTTTCGCTCTGGTAGGAAAATTAATGGAGAATGGAATTATTAGATGCAAGAGTGCATGGTTCAATTTGCAACTGAATTTCCGGGTGGTACTCTTTTCTATTCTCAATTCAAGAATACCCTGGGTAAAACTGTAAAACCGTCCGGACAAGCGGTAGTGTTTTGAGAAAACCTGGCATTAGACAACCAAGAAACGTATTGCAGAAGTGATTGCTAATGCACAAGAGATAATGGAAAATGCCTCAAAAACATCAGTTCGACAGATACACCGTCAACTTCATCTCTCTGTTGGGATTACAAATAAAATGCTACATGAATCGTTTCGTATTACAACAGTGCAAGAATTATTACCAATTGATTACCCACAAAGATTGGAGTTCTGCAATTGGTTTTAAAACATGAATAATCGGATGGGACTTGTACAGGAAGTAATTTGTAGCGACGAAGCTTGGTTCCTTGTGTCAGGTTATTTAAATTTATACAATACAAAAGTTTGTAGCACTGACAATTTACATGCAATCTTTGAGATACCCTTGCACCGTGCGAAAATTGGTGTATGGGCTGGTTTAAATCAAAGACGCTTAATTAGTCCAATACATTTTAAACGTAACATTAAAGTAATAAAAAAGCAGAAATCTTAACTCAATTTTTTTATTAGGTACATAGACACCTGAAAAATATCGAACCAAAATTTTGCAACCGTTTGTTGATCAATTAGATGATCTCGAGCTTCAGCAGCTCTTCCAGCAGCATGGAGCTATTCCTCATGTCTCGGAAACATTAACCTTTTTAAGAGAATACTTTGATGACCGCCTTACTATTCGCAATACAAAAATTTTGATGCATTGTGTGTTACGAGATAGTCGCATATACATTAAAATGTAGAACGTGTTAAAAATAAAAGTTGATAAAATAAATCTAAGAATAAAAATGAGCATTTTATTTAAAAGAGGTAACAAGTCTAGTCAAACCTCGAGGCAAACAAAAAGATGACAATGGAACACATTTACAAACTTTGCCAATAAAAACATCAAAAACTTGACACTTTGGAAATTTGAAAGACTGTTGATTAGGAAGCTAGGATTAATAAACTTTGTGCAGAAAACTTAAAGATTTAATTAATAGCACAGTCTGTTGGATATTACAATAGAACGACTCGTTTTTGACAGTGGCTGACAGCATCTAGTAACTTTCGTTGCTGCCAACCCCAACCTATATTACAAAACTAAACTTTCCAAATAGCAGAATCTATGTTTAACACTCCTACTAAATTCTGCTAATAAAAAAAACTTGTTACAAGTTTGACATTCCTAGTAATAATTTAAATTTATTGAAACTGCTTGAATTTAGAGGTTCCGTGAAAACATCCGCGATTTGCGAGTCTCTTGTGATATGTTCTACCTCTATTACATTTGATAGAAACTTTTTCCTAATAAAATGATGTTTTATATCAATATGTTTAGTACGTGAGTGAAACGCATGTTTTTTAACAAGCTTAATAGTAGATCGTCTATAAAGGTTGTCGTTGGTTTTACTCCGAATTCACCAATGTCAAATAACAGTTCTTGCAACCACACTACTTCTTTGCACGCACTTGACGCCGCAACGTATTCAGCCTCAGCTGTAGATAAACTGACCGTTGATTGACGTTGACTGCACCTCGTCACTGTTGATTAGTTTACCATGAACACATATCCTGTAGTAGATCTTCTCGTGTCACAGTCTCCAGCGAAATCTGAAAACTCTTCCCAAAGAGGTGGTCTAGTACCTGCCATGTACAGGATTCCATGGTCTGAAGTGCCCTTCAGGTATTTAATTATTTGTTTCACTGCATTCCAGTGAGTGAAGGTCGGATTATTTACGTATCTACTTGCCACTGAAATAGCATACATGATGTTTGGTCGACTG
Organism: Tribolium confusum; assembly: GCA_029207805.1. Taxonomy (NCBI): domain Eukaryota; kingdom Metazoa; phylum Arthropoda; class Insecta; order Coleoptera; family Tenebrionidae; genus Tribolium; species Tribolium confusum. The sequence goes on from JALGAY010000006.1 coordinate 7,705,547, forward strand.
ACGATCGCTGCGAATATCAGTAAGCCCACGGCTTTTCTGTATGGCACTTTATTCTCTTCAAATTATGTTCCTAATTCTTTGGTCAATCTGGTATTAGAATCACCTGAAGTACTCACTGGAGTTGACTCCTTCAAGTTAAATTTTTTGATGGCGTTTTTTATATAACTCTGCTGATGAATAAAAATTAATCCATCCTCAGCATTTTGAGCAATTTCTAGGTCTACGAAGCACTTAGGATTACCGATTATTGTGATTTAAAATTATTGTTCTAACCCTTTTAGCATGTTCTTAAGTTCAGTTTTATTATTTCAATAAATAAATTTCAATTATTGAAAATAAAAGCCTGTTTTCAACGTAAATTACTAAAAAACTGATTACATTTTTACGCTGTTTCTTGTATAGGCACCTATTGGCTGAGCTTTGCTTGAATCCAAAATTCTTAATGAAATTATCAAATAATTCATTTCATACCTTTGGGGCTTGTTTAAGTCCATATAGAAACCTTTTAGACGACATAGATTATTGGAGGGCACATGAACTAACAGAAGGAGCTATGTAGATTTCTTCTTTATGTGCTTGATGGAGAAACGCTGTTTTGATATCAAACTGCTTCATTTTGTACTGGTCCGTTGCGGCAATGGAAAGAAAAACTCTTAGAGTATCGCACCGAACAGTTGTGGCGAGGATGTCTCTTTGTAATTGATACCTTTAATTTGTGTAAAACCTTTCGCACACAATCTGGCTTTATATCAAGGTATATCGTCAGCCGATTTCTTCACACAAAATATCGACTTTGTTGCTATTGCAGTTTTGTTTTTTGAATGAGTTGTAATCTCCCACGTGTTGTTTAGTTTGAGAGCGTCCAGTTCTTCCTTAATTGCAGCTTTCCATTCTTCTTTTTCTTGTCAACTCACTGCTTCTTCATAGGTACATGGAACTGTTTCTGTTAGAAATACTTCTTCATCTAGATCTGAAACATAATTTTTTTGCAAAAACGCTGGGGGTCTTACGGCTCAGCGTAGATTATATCTTTGATTGGTTTTAGCTTTAGGTGCTTGTTCAGGTTCTTTGGATTCTTCCACCTTGGCATTGTTTCTCTCTTTCATTTCTTTGCGATTGTTGGTTTCTTCTAGGTTGTCAACAGAAAAATCGATTGGTACAACTTGCTTTGTTGTATCGATTGTGCTTTCTTTATTAAAAATTACGTTACTAAATACTTTTATCTTATGTGTTGTTGGATTATATAGTCTATAATTAGTGGAGTTTTCATCGTAACCTACAAATATTAATTTTTCACTTTTTCTGTCCAATTTACGTCGTATATTGTCAGGAACTTGAAGATATGCAGTGGGACCGAAAATTCTGATATGGTGAAGCACCGGTTCCTTGCCGGTCTACTTTTCGAACGAAGTCGAGTCGATTGCTTGACTTGTAAGTGTTCTGTTAAAAATATATACTGCTGTGTTAACAGCCTCTGCCCACAGGAACTTTGGGAGATCTTTTGCAAACAACATAGTTTTCGCACTTTCTACAATTATACGATTGTCACGCTCACATCGCTCATTTTGCTGCGGTGTGTATTTACCAGTTGTGTAAAGCACAATGCCACTGTTTTTCAAAAATTGTTTCATATTTTCATTAATATACTCATACCCGGATGCACAAAACTCTCATTAATCGGTCATTATATAATGGTTCATCAAAAATTAATGATTTATTATCTTGGATTGTATTGCACAAAACAATTTACAAGTGTTATAATGATTTAAAAAAAAAATTTTCTTTTTATATAACAGATGATGTCGCAATGTTTCCCCTCAGCCCAACCCTCAAAGAGCTTGCCCGTTCTGAACCTGTCCTGTCTGCAACGCCAGAACCTCACCCCGTATCCCTAAAACCCTGTAGCAGTGATCTCTCCTAGACCTAAACCTGGGTTGAGGCGCTCACGAGTAATAAGACCTCGAAAAGCCTCCAAAAAAAATAAAAAAATAAGACTATAAAGAGTTGTTTTATAGGGAAAAAATTAAAACTAAATAAAGAAAACAAATTTTATTAGGATATGAAATAAAAAAAAGTGAAATTAGAAATTAAAAAATTACAAAATTAAAATTTGCCGTTTTTTTATCTTGCAAAAAATCCTTCGATTAGTGCATTTCGGACTGCAGAGTTTACGTTATTTATGTTGTTTTCTTGATGGATCAAATTTTCCTCAACAATTTCATCGAAATATTCTTCCATATCATCGTCTTGTTCTTTACAGATATTGTGCAGAACTCCATAACCAACAATCACTTCAACTATAGTCTGAACACTTGATCAAAGCCCATATTTTAATGAAGGAAATCAACGTTTTAAAACACCAAAAAAATTCTAAATTGTGTTTTTTGTAGTAATATGGGCTCGGTTATAAGCCTCCTGGCTTGCGTTGACTGGATTCCCGACTGGAGTAAGTAGGTATTGTTGGCAAGGATATCCACTACCACCTCATGTCGTGCACCGATCTTGGCCAACGAGAAATGATGTGCATTAATTTTAGATTGGCGTCGCAAATCGCCTAGACGTTAATACTAAAATATCCCTTTCGATTCCGGTATAACTCAGCATTTGCTCCACCTGGTAATTGAATAGCAACATGGGTACAATCCACAGTACCCACAACACGTGGAAAATCAGCTATTTGAAAAAAATTTCGTTTGGTTGTCACCAACTCATCTTCTGTCCTAGGCATTTTAATATACTCACGAAAAAAACGGGTAATTTCGTGAGTCACTTTTTGAATTGCCTTACAGATGCTGGACTTGTGGACATGCATCCAGTCGCCTATTGGTTCTAATATGCCACCAGTGGCATAAAAACGCAGGGCGATCAAAACTCTTGGTTTTGGGTTTAATCCGTTCCCCAATGGTATAAACCAAATGCACAACAGTGGCTTTATTTAAGCGAAACCTTTTTTTAAAGTCAACATCGCACAACAACACGAATGGATCCTCACGCTCCCGGATGAAACGGATTCTCCACGGGGGCCTCTCATCAGGGTCTTCAAACTCACTCTCGCTTGAAGAAGATGTATCTCACAACATTTTTGAAATAAACTAATCAAATTATTATTTTAAACAGTTGTTTTTTGAGATTATTAATGGTTCATTAATCGCCGGCCGATCTACCATTAAAATGATAGCTCGTTAATGAGCCTCGTCAATGACATTTCTGTTTGAGCAACCAAAAATAGTGATGATGAACCATTAATGGATCATTATCGTTGATGATCATCAAATATTTAATGAGAAATTAATCATTCGTTAACATTGCGTTCCGTTGCACAAAACTGTTAATAAATCATTAACGATTCATTAATAAGCCATTATCTTTTGTGCAACCGGGCATAAGCCCCGTTGTCCACTCGCACTCGTTGAACGTTACGACCGAATTTTGTTTGACACATTTTTGTAAAGTCGCGAAAACACTCATGCACATTGCTTTTGTGTTTTACCAATTTAACTTTTCTGCAGCCCAAACTGTCGTCTTTGAAGGTATCTTGAACCACCGATAGATGGCTCGCTCTTTGGTTTTGACGCGAATTTCAATTTATGTTGTTTTGCGTACACACAGGTTTCACAAAAGAAGCTTTTGGAGTCTGTTAATTTTATATCTTCAACAATATATTTTGAAAACAACCTTTTTAAGGCTTCGATGTTCACATGTCTTAGTCTTTCATGCCACTGTCTGAGTGAAGCACTTGCAAGATATGCTTCAACCCTTTTTGGTATTTTGACACAGATTACCATTTGATAAAGATTGTTACATTAACGAACGGCACTTGCCACAAGTTCATTGTTTTAAAAAATTTCTGCCTTCACATCATCCTTAACAATCTCGAAGACCTTTTTTTGTTATGATGCCCTCCGAGAATAGATTTCTACAAAGTTCAGGCACAAGATAAACATTGTGCAATTCGCCTTGATGTCATCGACCATTGATCCATTTTTCTATGTTTGTTTTTCCAATCCCCTTTACTGAAATCTTTTCATTATTACTTTGATACTTGCGTTACTGCAGGAGTCAAAGAATGTAAAGTAGTCTTTATTGTTGCACATATGATGTGTGGCACCAGGCATCACTATTCATCAGCCAGCTTGACTCATCACTAGCTAGTAAGGCCTCAGCCGCGTCGTTGACTTCTGTGTTAGATGCATGGCCACTTCCATTAGGGTTCGGTACGCTTTTTTGAAACTTTTGGGGTGTTTTGGGAGCTCGACATTTCCTAGACATGTGGCCCTTTTTATTGCAGTTGAAACACTTTCCCTGAAACTTTGTAAGCTTTTACTTTAGGAGTTCTTTTGAGCTGCAGGCAACCAGTGCAGACTCAAACGTTGCATTTGCGTTTAAATTGACTTCATTATCAAATAACGTAGACTTCAAATTTATAAGCATTTGTTTTGTTTGCTCAACTGACAGCCATGCTTGACGAAATGACCAGTATTTAGATGGTAGAGTGCTTAAGATTTTTGTGATAATAGCCATGTCACTGACGTTGTCACCTGACTCTTTTATTTGTTTGACTAATGACTCAACTTTTAAAATGTGTTGAGCCATTGAGTCTGTTGGGTTCATTTTGTATTGGTAAAAGCGTTCGTGTACAATCATTTTGTTAGTTTTACTTTTTGCTCATATATGGAATTGAGCTTATCCATAATGCCTTTCGAAAATTCACAGTTTCTGATTAAAGTGATTTGGGATAACTTTAGTGCTGCTGTCAACATACACATTGCTGACGCATCTTTTCTGTTCCAATTTTCTATAGCTTTTTCATTGGATGGATTTTCGACCCTAGTAGACATTGCTATTTTTCTTCTCACGATGTCGTAGAGTCCTTTGACCTTTAAAGCACATTTTATTTGAAATTTCCACTGTTGAAAATTTTGACCGTTAAATTTGGCAACCTAAATGATATTTTCTACGTTTCTGTTGTTCATGATTTTTGCTTGAAGTTTCAAATAGTGTTCTTAAAGAAATTACGAAAGGGGCACACGAGCAGCCTTCTTACACGTAAACACATCAACCGACGCCACGTGGTCACACACAAGAACCGACAATCCAACAAATTGTTTATTCCGTCACAAAATAATTAATCCACAAACACGACCGTGATCTAAGCCTATAACCTGTTGATTAGAAAGCTAGAATAATAAATTTTGTGCAGAAAACTTAAAGATTTAATTAATAACACACTGTGTTGGATATTACAACAAAGCGACTTATTTTTGACGGTGGTTGACAGCATCTAGTAACTTTCGATGCTGCCAACCCTAACCTATATTACAAAACTAAACTCTCCAAATAGCAAAATCTAACTTTAACATAGTTTCCTTCTTTTTCTGTGAAGAATTTTTTGATTTTACTTCGTGATTTTGATTTCGTAGCAAAATCTTTTTTGATACTGACATTATTATTCGTGTCTTTCTTGATGTCTTGTTGAGTTTAGCTTTCTAAAAAAAATCTTTTCTGAAACATTTTAGTCTTTAAGCTCTCCAAACTGAAAATTTCTTTTTTCTCCTCTTAAATTTCCTTTCTTTGAATTTTATTTTTACAACTTTTTTCTTTATTTTCTTGCAGCTTCTGAACTTTAGTGTTACGGTTAATCTCTTCAGCTACTGTTAACAATATTCCATGCATTTCAGGAAAACTTTCCAGTTGTATAATTTCTGACAGTGGTTGTCTCTTTTCAGCGTCTGCGTCTTTGAGAACAATATCTTCTAGAACAACGACTTTTTTTAAAAAACTTTCAAAATCTGCAAATTACCTTTTATCAAGTGAATTTAAATTTCTATCAAGCATCTGCTTGTCTTCAAACAGATTTCCTTCAAAATCATTATTATCGTAAACTACACCGTCAATTTCAAATGGCAGATTTTCTATATCAAAATCAACAAACAAATCTTTGTCAATGTTTGTCATCTATCACTTTCTTTAATTGTGCTTCGGAATAACGGAAACGATTGTACATTTTTTTGTTGGTTGAACCTGTCGCCTACAAAATTAAAAAATAGATACGTTTCACTTACTATTAGTATATTGTTTCACTTTTAGTCCCCAGTACAGTGTCCTTAAAAAATTTTTTTGATACATACAAATGTAAAACTTTGTGAGTGCTTTTCTTGCAACGAGTCCGACAAACTTATCTAATTAGAAACTTTCGGCGCTGCTGCATTTTCGAATGCCATCATAGCAACATAGATAGATTTTTGTCGGACAAGTTGACCACATTTTCTGCAGTCTTCATGCGACTTGAGTTTCATTTTTTTAAACAAATTATCACAGAACACAATTGAAGGGATGAGTGGATAAAGACCACAGATATCTTAAAGACTGACTAGTGCAGTCGATAAGCATCCTTGACAATTTTCTGGACGTAATATTGGACAAAAAAATCATTTAATCTTTATCTTAATTACGTTATCAGCAAAAAAAGCTGTCAAGCCTTGTATGCCGATAAAGTAAGTTGTCCATCAACAACCATCTTTTTTTGTACAGATCTGACGTGCAATACACTATGCCTCTACTGCATGGGCCTACCAGCCCTGCGACTTTCGAAAGCATAAGCTGCAAACTCTCTCCAAAACTAATTCCTTTGCATTGCTTTCAATGCGACCTGGTTGGTTTAAAACAATCAGCTGCACAGAAAAGCAAAGGTGCCAATCATGAATGAAAAGTTGTTTTCGCTCTGGTAGGAAAATTGATGGATAGTGGAATTATTCAATGCAAAAGTGCATGGTTCAATTTGCAACTGAATTTTCAGGTGCTGCTCTTATCTATTCTCAATTTAAGAACACTCTCGATAAAACTGTAAAACTTTTCTGGGCAAGCGGTAGTGTTTTGAAAAAACCTGGCAGTGGACAACCCAAGAAATGTACCGCAAGCGCAGAAGTGATTGCTAATGCACAAGAAATAATGGAAAATGCCCCAAAAACATCAATTCGATGGATACACCATCAACTTCATCTCTCTGTTGGGACTACGTATAAAAAGCTACATGAATCGTATCGTATCACAACAGTGCAAGAATTATTACCAATTGATTACCCACGAAGAGTGGAGTTGGTTTCAAAACATGAATAATCGCATGGGACTTGTACAGGAAGTAATTTGTACGGACGAAGCTTGGTTCCTTGTGTCAGGTTATTTAAATTTACACAATACAAGAGTTTGGAGCACTGACAATTTACATGCAATCCTTGAGGTATCCTTACACCGTCCAAAAATTGGTGTGTGGGCTGGTTTAAATCAAAGACGCTTCAATTATCCAATCGGCCAATAGATTTTAAACGTAACAGTAAAGTAATAAAAAAGCAGAAATCTTAACTTGATTTTTTTATTAGGTATATAAACATAGACAGCTGAAAAATATCAAACCGAAATTTTGTAACCTTCTGTTGATCAGTTAGATTCAGCAGCATTCCTTACTGTAGCTTAGAAACACATTAGCCTTTTTAGGAGAACACTTTATTGACCACATTATAGATACTGGAATAGATATTTGAAATTCATTATAAAAGTCAGTTGATAAGTGCACAATAGTTTATGGTCAGAGGATTATTGGTGCCATAAATAAATGACAAGACACCAGGCGCGTTCTCCAAATACTGAGGTAGACGGATTAAGAAATTTTGGACCCTTTGCAAATCTTTGCAATTAAGAGAAAATTTTGTTTTGAAATAGGGGTAGTTTCAAATATATTATCAGTTTGAACTGAATCTTCGAGCGAGTCAGTGTGTACTGTACAAGATGTGGCGACCGTGGGAAAGTGAATTTGTTGTTCAAGTAAATCCGAATGAAAATGCAGAGGGTGAAAATGCTGATGTGGAAGAGGATGAACTGCGAACCAAAAAAAGAAAACGTAAACATTTATCTTACGATGAAAAAAGTCTTATTTTGTCAATTTACAAAAAGAAAAAAAGTGAGATGGAAGAAAGGGCCTTGGAAGAGACTTGCAAAATGTTTGGAATTCCAAAAACTACAATGTGGCGTTTGGTAAAATTTGGACCGTCCCAAAGAAAAATTCGGATTGATAACGGAGCATTAAAAAAATTGCTGCCGAGTTAGGAAGATCAAATTCGCCGAAGTGTTTATGACTTTTACGACAAAAACATTGTGCCGACTATTAACTTGTTGTACACCAGTTTAATTGAAAATAATATTTTGTCGTGCTGTAAAAAAACTTTTGTGAAATATATGAAAACTATTAGTTTTACATTCAAACGTATTAATACAAAAAACTTTTTAATGGAAAGTGATGTAGTGAAAAAGTGGCGATATCGTTATTTACAAGAAATTGAACAATATAGAAAAAAAACCGGGACATTTTTTATCTAGATGAGACCTGGTTCGACACACATGAGACAGTTAAAAAAGGGTGGACCGACGGTACTAGAAGATGCATTTTAAATATTCCTCCTTCCAAAGTTAAAAGAATTTCAATTTTGCATGCCGGGAGTAAAAACGGTTTTGTGCTTGATGCATTACATTTGGGGTGTAAAAATTTAAAAGATGCTAACGCCGACTACCATTCTGACATGACTGCAGAAGTTTTTGAGAAGTGGTTCACGGAAATCTTAATACCCAAACTTCCAAAAGGTTATTAACACTTATTGTGTTAGATAATGCCAGTTATCATTCTGTGCAAATTGATAAGGTTCCGAACTCCAGTAGTAGAAAAGAAGAAATTCAAGAGTTTTTAATTAAGAAAGATTTGTTCTTTGAAGAGACGTACACCAAAAATGAATTATTAGAAGTGGTTCGAACAAAAAGTTACAAAAAAAATTACAAAATAGATCAGGTTGCGTCTGAATATGACTTAATTGTTCTGCGGTTACCGCCCTATCATTGTGTTTTCAACCCGATTGAGATGATATGGGGCCAATTTAAAGAAAAATTAAGGAGGCAAAACACTGGACATAAATTTAGCAATGCAACATTAAATTTAATTAGAGAAACATTTAAGTCAATTACTGCGGAAGCCTGGAAGAATTCTGTGCAGCACGTGGTGAATATTGAAGACGAATACCGAAAAAAAATGTTAAAGACCGAGCTAGAAAATGATAGTGACAGTGACAATGATTAACAATAAGTGATGAATCTGTGAAAAGACTGTGCGTCATAATGTTTTACGTTTTTATTTTTGTGTAGTTTTAAGTAGTTTAAATTTTTTACGAAATTCTGTTTTTTAATTTTTATTGTAAATGTGTATTTTATTTTATATTTAATATCAATATATTTAGTGTGTAAATAGATACAAATATTTGTAATATAAATATTTTTTTTTTGTAAATTAATTTCAAAAAAAATGTATGGTTTCACTGTTTTACAAATCCTAATTACTTTATGACTATTAAAAAATATTTGATTCTGCATGTTTGCGTTTTTATTTCAATTCTAATTTAACCGAAAATTTAACTTAAAAATTTCAAGTCCGGCCCAGTTGTAAAATTTACCATCGATCGGTGGGTCTTTTGTAGTTGACCGTAACCAGCTTAGTGTTTACTTGGGTCTGTCATAAAGAGGCTGGCTACTAATAAATTCCTGCAGAAGTCGGTTTCATATATCTTTTCCATTTAGTATACTAGTCGCTATACACAAAGTCTGATGTATTGTGTGTTAAGGTAGTCGCATAAATGTAGAACGTGTTAAAATTAAAAGTTAATAAAACAAATCTAAGAACATTTTTTAATTTAGCTTTTGTAATTATAAAACATAACACTGCGAATAAGCAGTTAAGTATCTAAAATCTGCTAAGCTTGATAGTATAGTAAAATTGACATTATAAAAAGTAAAAGAGGTAACAAGTCTAACCAAACCTCGAGGCAAACAAAAAAGAAAGATGGGACACATTTACAGACTTTGCCAATAAAAGGATCAAAAACTTGACACTTTGAAAATTTGAAAAAGCTGAATATTTCATCACAGTTTTAAGGTATTTATACCAAAAGGTTTTAAATGATGCCTCACACTCTACTTTCGTCATAACCGACCATATAGTGATCCCAAGATCCATGTTAAATGATAATCAATTTTGGGCTATCCGAGTAATAGAGCAATGTAATCATCCTATAGAAAAACTAAGGATTGGATATGAATGCAAACCGTCTGAATCATTCAGTACTCATACTTTTCAGTACTCGTACTTAAGAAAAGTGGCCAGGATAAAATTAAACAAGAAATTAAAATGCCAGAATAAAATAATAATAGTATAATGTCTTAATTTTGTTAAATAAATAAATTTAATAAAAGAAAGTATTTAGTAAAGAAAAACAATCACAAGTCAGTAACCCTTAATTAGTCAAAAAATGATAAATAATGTTCTAACAGAGTTCGGAAATTGGTTGTAATATTGCATGAAAGTCGTTTATAAACTAACCTTTTATTTGAGGTATAAAAAAGAATATGGTGCCAGTAAAAAATTTTCGTAGTTGCTTGTGAAAAAAAAAGAAGAATGTTTTTAAAAAAACAGAACGCCTCAAGTTGTCCATTTTTTTAAAATAATTATTCACGTGTTCTAGAATCTTTACTAATTACAATTTTTTTAAAACTTATTAATTGGTTTCACTTCTTTTTACACCCGCTGTATGAAAAGATGTTTTAAGTAAAAGTTTTCTGGAGAAATGTCAGTGAATATTTTTTATTTACATTCGTATTTGCCAGCAGATCGTATTTTTGCGCAGATTGAAAAAATTTTGCGATCTTACAGGACAATTAAAAATTCAACTAAATACTATGGAATTTATTCATAGAAGGGAGATGTTCAAAAATTTGCTGAGGACTGGATAATTTGCGATATAAAAAAAGCGCTGACAAGTTTAAAGAACATTGAGGGAATCAGTGCGGCTCAACGGGTTAAGATAAAACGATCCACAGATAATACTGATATTTTGCTTAAGATCGAGCACTTCTACACACGTGACGACTCATCCAAAAAATTCAAACATTAGCAAATATTAATTTACCAGTAATTGCAATACAGAATACTATTAAACCAAAAAAACTCAAGTCTCTATCAAATCTGCTGGTGCAGCTGTCAGGTGCAAATTGGACAAACGATGCTAAACTAATATGGTCACAGCCAATCTTGTTGAATTATTATTGACAAAACGATAAAAATGATGTGGACAACGATTTTCCTGAAGATGTCTTATAAGATTGTTCTCTTGATGACGACGATTGTTTTGACATATAATATGTGTTAATAATGTTCTTATTTCAATAAAGCTAACTATTTTTGTACGTGTATTTTTTGTAATTATTATTATTATCAAAACAGTCACTTTCTTTTTAACAATTTTTTTATTGTTTTCGGCAAATGATCAATAATAGATTTTCCACAAGTTGATACAATGTTTTTATTTTTGTTTCACAATTTTTGCGAGTATTAGTTTCTGAATTTTTTCGGGTAGACGAGTAGACATATATTTTTGTTATGCAAATGGCCTGTTTCATTGTGCGTTTTTTCTTTAAAGTAGAAGTAAGAAGATTATTTGTAAGAACTGGAAGAGTCGAAACTTTTTTATGGAAAATGATTTCAACTTTTACCGAAGACTCAGAAATCAATACTCTGAAGAAAGCCAAAGATCTTTTAGTTTTTATCTTATCTTGGTGCTGTTTAGTACTTCAAATTTGGTTTAAAAGCGTTTAAAAGTGTTTAGATGCAAAGTTAAATTTTGTAACCAACTTCCGGTTACATAGGCTTACGGTTGCTCAGGCGCCAGCACCTCTATTCCAACAGGGAGGTGCACCTCTTTTGGAGTCGGTCCGAACGTCTGGGTAACTCAGTGAAGAAAATGTATCCAGGTGTTCTTGATTAGAGTGTGAACGAGGAATTAAAAGACCGGTACATTTTAAGTGAATTTATTTACAACAAATTAAACAAACTAGTTAAATAAACAAACTATTCCAAAACAATAAGGGTTAAAGAAAGCTGTGGATTTCTACAAGCATGATAAATGGAATATTAATTCAAAGCAAAAGCAAATCGGTTATCAAGCACCGGAATCGTGGACACTACCGGAATGTCTTTTCACCGGAGTTTACACATTCCACAAGCAAATAACGGCCAAGCAATCCTACGCACAAGCGGGGAGGGGATTTCGTTACAATTTAGCGTCAACTTGGCGTGCAAGAGAGTGCGCTCTTTTCGGGATAAGAAGAAAGCTAGGGTGTGTGGGTGTGTGTGTGTGTGTGTGTGTGTGTGTGTGTGAGAGAGAGAGAGAGAGAATGAGTGTGTGTTCCGCAATCAGCTCCCTGGAGAGGGTGCCGTCGCCTGACATGCAATTGGAAAGGAGGGGGGAGGTCATGCAAGAGCAGGGGAGAGCGCTTACCGGTATTTGCAGGGGTGACCTTTTCTTGCGGCTATCCAATTGGGACACTTACCATTAGTCACTAGGTTGCTGGTCACTGTTGCCGAGCGAAGACTGGCTGGAAACAGCTCTACGCTACGCTCATCGAGTAACGCTTAAATAAGCCGTTCAGAGTTTGTTTATGCCCAGACCTGGTTGCGCCTTAAACTAAAGTGGGAGTAATAGTAGGGACAATCGGTACTGCCCTCTAACAATTAGGTACTTAGTTTCTGACGCCACCCAATGGAAAGGTTTGTATAGTCGGCCCAGGGTCCTATGGCCACTCTGACTTAAATCGTAAATCTTTACATAATAGATTTCTAGCTGTGGTGCCAATTGCAGTTAACAGGTACTTTAGTTGGGCTGGGGGTTTTGACGATTGTGCCACAGGTAGATTACAGATGTTTCTCATTTAAGTAAATAAGAGATAATAAAAAAATAATTTTTTTGCGAAATTTTGTTTTGATGATAATAGACTAATTAGAGAGCGGGTAATAATTATCAAAATTTGTTAGCGTTAATTCGATTTGTAGAGATCGATTTATACCAATTATTAATCGACAAAATTGGTTTCTAAATCACAGCAAATTATTTAAAAACAAAAAGTGCATTAAATATTTTTTAGTGTTTCTACTTTGATGTAACAAAAGTGAGTTTGAAAACAAATTTCACTTTTAGTTATCATCATCATCTGAAATCTAAGATGTTTTTCATTTAAGCAAATAAGAGATAATGGAAAGTTTATTTTTTTTGCGAAATTTTGTTTTGCTGATAATAGAGAGCGGGTAATAATTATCAAAATTTGTTAGCGCTAATTCGATTTGTAGAGATCGGTTTATACCAATTATTAATCGACAAAATTGGTTTCTAAAGCACAACAATTTATTTAAAAACAAAAAGTGCATTAAATATTTTTTAGTGTTTCTACTTTGATGTAACAAAAGTCAGTTGAAAACGAATTTCACTTTTAGTTATCACTTATAAGAAACATAGTAGGTAATTAATATGCAAAAATGTTAAGCTAAACTTGTTAAACAAATTTGGATAATTATTACCCGCTCTCTATTATCAGCAAAACAAAATTTCGCAAAAAAAAACTTTCCATTATCTCTTATTTGCTTAAATGAGAAACATCTTAGATTTCAAATGATTTTTTTCTTCTTCACCATATTCAACAATTTCGTCAAAATATTCCTCAATTTTATCATCCTGTTTTTTTCAGATATTGTGAACAATTCCGCATACGACATCCACAATTGTATTGACAAAGCTTATTTCAGTGTTGTGACTAGTTTTCCAATAACTACGTGTTTTTTATGTTTAAAACTCTGATTTTCATTAATTTATATTGTGTATTTAAATAGAAACTTTTCTATTAGAAAATGGATGCCAAAAATCAGAGATCAATCAAAGTGTGCAAAGAAGGAAGCCAGCCCAACAAGTCAGACAAACGTTAAGCCAGCAAGTACCGGCTTCTTAAAGGAAATTTTTTCTTGAGGTTGAAAAAGCTAGCCTAACAAAATGTAAACCTAGATAACGAAAGTCCGTATTAGATAAAAACGCCACTGAAAACATTGACAAAATTATTAGATAATCCTGAATTTGACCCTAATCAGACACAAGACATATCGAAAAAACCCGATTGTGATAAATTAAACAGAAGGAATGCAAACAAGACAGCAGCAATGGAACGCATAATGCCGCACAAAACTGTTACTGGTCTAACATAAAAGACAGTGTTTTATTCTTTTGGAACAGCCCTATGTAGTGTAGAAACTTCAATTGATTGGAAACAAATTTGAATCGCGATTAAATTCTGAAATTCTGCTTGCAGATGACAGTGATTTTTTTTTATGTACTGAAAAGTACGGAAAACATCTATGCCCCATCAAAAATTATTCTGTGAAAAAAATATTTCTATATGTTTTACAAATATTAAACACAACAAAATGTAAAGCCATTTCATTTTCTAAAAATAAAATTCCATTTAACACATCTTATCACATTAATCAAGACAAATTAGTTAAATGCGACTTAAAACCAGATCTTATTGGTATCCTTATCTAAACTAAATTTCAACCTTCACATAGACAAAATTATTTCCGATAGTTTTCGTATTTGTGGTTTTATCAAAAGACAGTGTAAAGATTTTAATAACATTGTGGTAATTAATTATTTTGTTCACTTGTTCGCCAAAAACTCGAATACTGCAGTATTATTTGGAATCTTTTATATAAAATAAATATTGTTAGAATCAAAAGAGAACAGAGAAAAATAATAAATTTTATTTTTCTAAAATTAAAAATTAATAAAGAAAATTTATCTTATGGTGATAGACTAAAACTAATTGGTTTGCAATCCCTTGAATCGCGCCGCAAGCAATTAACTCACCTTACAGTCGTACAGCTAAGTATATCAACTCAATTTGCAACGATATCGACCTTTTTCATTGTAATGACAAAACTTTTAAAAGATTTCTATGTTCCTTATAACATTTTGTTGTTTTTAGCATTAAGTTGTTCTCATACTTTAACATTATATAATTTAATATTATATAATTCCATTATTTATTTGTTATTATTTTTTGTAATTACTACTTTACCTTATTATGTTTAATTTTCTATAAATGCTCATGTAGAATTTCTTTAATTTATAATGTTGCCTTTATGTACTTATGTATTTTTGGCAATAAATTAAATTATTATTATTAAAAAATATGTAAGAACTGAATTTTTTTCAAGTCTTTTTTTAGAGAAGCCGAGCAGTTGTAATGAAAATAATTACTTAAAAATAAATGCTACAACTACCCTTATTGTTACAATGGTACAATAAAGGAGTATCACAATAAGAATGTTGTATACGTATTTTTTTTTACAGCTGTTTTAAGTAGTATTTTAGAGCTGCTTTAAATAAAAGACTAGTAAGAATTGAAAAATTTATGGTGCATCAAATGGCAGTTAATATAAATAATATATAATAAATAATAAATAATAGTCAATATAAAAATGCAGAAATAGCAGTGGAAAAACTCTGAAATTAGATTTGTCTAAAAACTCTTTTCAAAATGCCATATGTTGAAACAAAAAAAAATCTGTAAATATTTTCAATTGAGCAAAGAACTCGCTCATACTTTAATAGAACTAATAACACTTTTTGTGCAAGGACCAAATAGAACTTCCGCATCATTCCCTGTAGAACAAGAAATTTTGGTAGCACTTCTATTTAACAGAAACAAATAGATACATTTTGTTATTTCAAGCAAGTAATAGCAGTTGTATTCATGTAATGTTCAAGACATTATGTCAACCTAAAACATTCTATGTAATCTAGAGCAGCAGCAGCAAATGAAGCTCAAGTTTTTTGGAAAATATCATTTTACAGAGACTGACAAATGCACTGCTTGCACTAATATGGCAATTGTAATGCCTGTGAATAATGATAATAGATGTTCTAGTCTGTCTTAAGTGATTAAAAAATCGTAATTTAAATGTAAGATTTCCTGGTAGCAATCAGGATGTCCATAAATATAGAATATTGGAATATCAATAAGTAGTTTTAAATACAAAGGTCAGAGTTAAAAAATGTTATCCTATCTAAATTTTTTTTGTTTTATTTCCAACATATGTCGCTTTGTTATGAAGCTTTTATAGTTTTTGTTAAAAATCTTGCCAACTCTATAAATAAAAATTGTAATAACAAAAACGAAACAGAGGCTATAACTTCCAGAAAATTAAAAAAAAACGCAAAAACAGGTCAGTTTTGTTTGAAGAATCGGAAGGGGGGATGAGTTGCACATGAAAGACGCTGGAGTTAAAGATACTGACTGGTTCAATGACACAAATTAGTGGCTATGACACCTAATAACTTAAAGTGACACGCCTTTTTCACTAATACCAAAACTACGTGATTGAAGTTTCTTAAGGCGTTTTTACATTACCTGTTCAACTAAAACACAACAAATGGGGTACCATCATAAAGATAATTTTGCGCTCTTAAAAACAAGGTGTCTCCACCCCACTTCCTATTTAAAATTTTAGGGTTGTGGTTCACTCCCGTCAGGGGGTTAAAGATTTGTATTGCAAAATATTTTTAAAATGTGTCCCCCTTCAAAAGAAAATCGACCTGTCCGAGCATTTCTGCATTAAATTTTACAAACAAAAGTAAGGCTAGGTGCAAACTTTTCATTGGACCAGTCTGTATATACATCCAAGCAGTCAGGTCCCTATATTCTATGAGCCTATATGACCAGCTGTATAAAAGTCGGCACTAAACTATCTGACACGCTTCCAGTCATCAAAAGCTTGCGACACAAAAGATATCTAAATGTAACATTAGAGCGCTGGAGAAGAACCTGCTGCAATATGGGAATATCTATCGAAATCAGCAAACTTTACATTTTGCTGATGACCAAGTCATCGTGGCAAAAGACCATGACGATATCTCATATATGCTAAAAAAACTAAAAAAATATCAGAAGTGGGGCCTTACAGTTAATACAGAGAAAAGAGAGTATGTAATAGTAGGCCGAAAAGCCTGTGATATTCAGGTTAAAACTGGAACTATAAAAAAAGTTGACTATTACAAATATTTTGGAGTGAAGATTACAAGAAAGGAAACTTGTGAAAAAAAACCGTATTGAATAAGGAAGAATTGTCACAAAAAAAAACTGAATTTGATACTATGAAGTAAGCAAATAACTAAACACACTAAACGGCGAATATACAAAACAGTAGTTGAAAACATTGTAACATATGGGGCTAAAACGTGGACTACATCACCCATACCATTGAGTTTATTATAACAGATAGAGGCGCATTCCTATGTTCTCACTAAACGCGAGCTTTTGGACGACAATATCAGAAGGAGCTATAGTAGAATATTTTTACAAACGGTACGCTTCTAACGATGTTCTAGACGTAAGTCTTTTTTTGTACCCACACTACCGCCGTATTGCGCATGCGCGGCTCATCGCTATGTTGGTGCACTTAACTTGAAATATAAAAAGCAAGATGGTTTCTGTTGTTTTTCGTGTTTAAATGGTGTTTTGTGGCGTTTATAATATTGTATATTAAAGTGTATGCTCATACAAGAAATAAGTGGTAAACAATAGTGAGAAAACATGGTTTGTTGCGCTGCTTATGGGTGTTCAAATCAAACAGATTTTGTGACACGACAGAAAGTCCAAAAATAACCTTTTATTATTAAGTTTTTAAAATTTTACTGGCAGATGCTACCTGTGAACGTTACAAAATATTGAATAAATAAAATTTAGGTTTCCCAAGAACATGGTATTGCGAGAAAAATGGATAAAGGCTGTAAGATGTGACAAGTAAAAACTCAAAGACAGGACTCTACTTTGGTCGATTCATTTTACATTTATTTGTTTCGACCGGAGTTATGTCAGTGTTACAAAACTAAAAAATGATGTCGTTCCATCAATTTTTCTAGCTTTTCCTAGTTATTTACAAGAGGTTGGTTAAGTACTCGCTAGTTTTAACGACGTTCTAAAACTTTGTTTAATAGCCTTTATTCAAAGAAAGACAAACTTTAAAAAAAAATTACAGATCGTTCACTTGAATTCTCTTCTGATGAGGCAGACCCATCAACTTTAGGTATCATAGAACAGCAAAGTGGTGAAGACCCATCAACCTCAGGTGTTATTGAACAGTAAATCGGTCCGGCCCTATCAACTTCACCTGCATCAGATGTTACTGATCAGCAAATCAGCGAAGAAGAAACACCATTAATTTCTTTGTCAATATAAAAATTACTCACCAAATCAACTCCATTTTCACCTGATAGGAAACACAGGTAATCATCAAGTAATTTTGAGGTTGTTTAATTTACTATTTGGTGAATTGTGGTTACAGGTTTGTATCAGCAACATCTGCTAAAATTCATTATGAATTTACAAAAAAAAATCCAAGTATTGCGGCAAAACTAAAACCTTGCAACAAACTAAATGAAGGCAAAAAAAGAAGGTCACTACTATGAAGAATGTAAAATTAAAAGCCTAAAGGAAAAACATTTTTTGTTGGAAGAAAATGTAAACATTTAAATAATTTGTAGGAACTTGTAAGAAGACTGTTATAATATATAAGTGACATATTACAAATAATAATTATTATTGTAAAAATGGAAATAAATATTATATTTTTTTCAGTTGTTGTCTTTTTCATTTCTTCTCTTGCGTCAAGCGTTAACTTTGTTGAGATTATAATTATACATGAAAATAATATTTATTCCCATGTTTCTGATTAAGAAGCTGAGTCCACATTGCGGGTTGCATATGCTACATCGCTCCAGTTAAAATCTTGGCCGCGGGAGGTGACTGTCCTAATAATAATAAATTCAAAACTTTGGGTTTGTCGAAATGCTTGTTAGAATGAAAAGAATGAAATTAAAAAACCGATAATCTGTGATAGGTTGTTTTTGTTAGGCTTAAGAAAAATGTAATTTTTCTTATCTTAGATGTAACAGTTAATAAGGCCGTGAACGGTTTCCTATTCAACAGATCCAATTAAATTTATATTTTTGAACATAGGTCTTCCCTGCGATTTAACAACAAAAGGAATATAAAAATATTCAAATTATTAAACCGGAGATCGGGAATCAAATGCTTTAGGGGTAAGGGGTGCAGTCTAAGATCTTTAACTGTCTTAAAATTGAAAACACTGATTAAATTTAAAGATGAAATATATTAAAAGAAAATGCTTCGATAGAATAACAATTATTTATATAATATGAAATTATTACTTATACTTAAAAAATACGTTAAACAGTGTAAAACAGACAATATTACTTTAATTAGTCCAAAGCTTTTCCAGATATTTCAATAACTTGCTTATTAACGAAACAATTTAAACTTGACATTTTCAACATACTGATAGCGTATGATTTTTCCAAACAACGATACTAAAGCTCTTTTTAAAAAATATTCTGATAAACTAAAGCACACACAGTTATCTTAAACTTAAAATTACATATAAGGATTGCAAATGGATAAAAATATACGTCTATATTTGTGGAAAGAAAGACTAATAGGTAGGCAACCACAAATATCTACTCCTTACGCATTTACAATAAAGCCTTTCATTCAAGGTACATTAAGAACCAATCTCTACTTCTTATATTATTAGTCGTTCTTTCTTACAATTAAGTATTAAACTACTTAACAATGAAAACTTGAGTGAAGGGGAGGATTCTATGGTACCGAATGACGCTCGACTTTTCCAAACACTTGTCAAAAATCGTCCTGACGTCGACTACCCAACCCTTTATCGTCTTGACAAAGGTCACAATTTAACCCCATAAAGGTTTCAAACACTCAAAGTCGACAATAGCAAAATAAATTCTAAAATGTCCGGACTATCGGCAACAACAACTAATTTTCATTAAAAAGCGTGATTTGTTCAAGACTGTCAAGTACATACAAATGGCCTCACCAATTCGATAAATGACTCTAAACACGATTTGAGTACAATAAATCTTTTAATTTCTGCGAAATTAAACCATTACCTAATAAAAACCATTTTAAAAACAATTAAAACATTTTTTTACGATATACTAAGAGAATATTTATTTTTCTTCGAGCTAAAATATCATTCTTCAATAAATTTCAACGAGGTCAACACTCAGATGCGAATTTAACAATTAAAGCAATTTAAATACTCTATAACCCTTTTCGAATAGCTAAGATTGTCAACGGAATAAATTCTACCCAAATAATCTCTTAATGACTTATTTCATAGAGAAGTAAAATAAAAATAAGAATTTTTATTGATGACATCGCGTAATTGAACGTAATTGAACTGAGTTACACTTACTGCTTTTCTGCCAAGGGACACTAAGACACTTTCTGGACACTTGAATAATTAACTTAAAATACTTCACTAGTTTTACGCTGATTATTAGCTTCGACACTTGTCGATATTCTAATGAATTGTCACCTCTCATTTAGAGCATTATATACCCCGATTGAAGGGCAACTCTTTGCCACTAGACGAAAACAAAGCTATTAAATAATTCGCCATGGTAATTAAATCATCAAGTTCCGTGTCACCCCACGCAGCTTTGTGTGAGAACAATAATTTTTTCTTTGTCACATTACGTTTTTCCGTACACTTGCTCTCTATGATTCACAAAAATTTGCCAATATTACATATGCGACCTCGTTTTTATTTGATGGAAGAATTCTTTAAAATTTTTTCTTTAATTTTTAAAACAACTAAACTATAAATCATGCTTTTATAGTCTTCTCACTCTTCATGCTTCATTAACAAAATTTAGTTGTTTTATGATTCAGTTCTTTTTGTAAAAATTCTCACGGATCTTATCATGAATAAATAAAATTTAAACTAATTGACAATTAATTTCCAAATATCAAAATCTACCCTTCACAAATCTTCCAGCTTAAGCAAATGAAACAGCTATAAATTTAAGCCGTAATTAAAAAATTTTTCAAAATCCTCTGACAAAGGTACCAAGAAAATGTTCTAGAAATTTGTTCAACAGCATAATATATTAGCGACCAAAATTCCTCAATCAGTACAAAACGAAATGCTACGTAAATAAACATCTAATATCTAATCAGTAGTCAGTGTTTATTCTGTAGTTGAGTGGGGGAACAAAACAGTACAGCTGTCCAGAAGATTTGAGCCACCTACTAATATTACCAACTTTTTTGGTCGAATGGAATTTTTACTGTAAACCAAATTATACAATTGTTGCGACATCTGGTATAGTCGTCCAAATCTAAATAACTATGTTATTTCCAGGCACTTACGTTGCACCTCTATCTGTTATAATAAACTCAATGCCCATACTCAAGAAGAAGTTACACTAGCAAGACGATCAAGCAGAAAATGAAAAAGCGATATAGAAGAAGCCATAGAAAAGAGAAACTTAAAACAAAGAAGATTTTATAGATAAGCGGTGCGGAATACAGTTATAATAAATCTGTAAAACTTCGCTAATATCTATATAACAAAACGTCCTACTACATACTGGCTACACCAAGTTTTTTGAAAAATATCGTTTTACAGACATTGATAAATGCACTGATTGCTCAAATGTAGCAATTTTAATGCCTGTGAATAATAATAATGAATGTTCTAATCTGACGTGAGTGGTTAAAAATTTTAAATGTGAGTGGAAGATTTCCAAATAGCAATCAGGATGTATATACATATATATATTTATTATATATGTACATATATAATACTAGAGTATCAATTAGTAGTTTCAAACACAAAGGTCAAAGTTAAAAAATGTAATCTGAACTTTTTTTGTTCCGTTTCCTTTAATGTCGCTTCGTTATTGAAGTCTTGCTTTTATAGTTTCTGCTGAAATCTTGCCAAGTCTATAAGTAAAAATTGTAATAAAGAATAAAAGGTCGTACTAGCCACGTACTTCAGTCAACAATTCCAGTCTACTAAACCAAAACAATTCAATTTTTGATAGATAGATTTTTTTCCTATACAAATTATGAGAAATTCTTTCACTTGATAATTTGTCAGAAAAAAATGTTTCCTAAACGCATAACATATGTTCTTAATAAAAGAGACTAAATACTATAAAATATGCAAAAATAGCAGTGAAAGAAGTCCGAATTCGTTTAAAAACTACTCTACAAATATTGAGAAAAAATACTTCTCTAAATATTTTAATTGAACAAAAAACTCGTTCATAACTTTAATCATAATAATAATAAGTTTATTTGTTATTGTTTGAATACAAAATTATAAACAAAAATAACAATTTCTAATTAGAAAAAAACAAAATACGTAAACAAACAATAAACAAACCTCAGGGAGGTTGTTCAGTTCTCCAACCGAAGTAGGAGTCTGTTCTTCCACAATCCCCTGCTAAAAAAATAATACTATTAATTATTAGATGACACTTGCATTAACAATAATGCAAAAAATAATAATAATAAATAATAAAAAAAATAAGAAAAACAAATTACACATTTCTCAACAAACTTCAAAAATTTATTGATTACTCAAAAGCAAACTGTTTTAAGCTATACCTGAAACTATGTAAAAGCAGATTTTTAAAAGAAGTTGGGATGATAACATTCTATAAATGTGCAACAGGTTAAAAAATTACCTTTTAAAAAATTCAGTTTCGTGACCTGGGATGGACAGTAGGCCTCGACGCCTAATGTTAATTAATATTGTGCACGTCAGTTCTAAATAAAATCTTTTTGAACAGGTAAGAGGGTTTGCAAGAAATAATGATTTTATAGTAAAGACAAGCTTTATGTAAAAGTCTTCTGTTTACAATGTTTAATCAAGGTATTTCGTTTAATTTATAAGAAATGTGGTTGAGCCTAGAGTTGTAAAAAATAAATTGCAAACAAGAGTTCTGAACAACCTGTATTCTTCTTTTATCATTGAGTTATAATAGAACTTATAACTTTGTTTGTGCATAGATCAAATAGAATTTTGCATTATTATCTGTAGAACAAAAATTTTTATGTAGCTCTATAATTTAATAGTTATGGGAGTTACAAAAAACAGAAACGAATAGATTCATTTATTTAACTAAGTGTTAGCAGTTCTATTCATGAAGTGTCTAACATAATATGTCAACCCGAAACATTCTACGTAACCTGGAGCAGCAGCAGCAAATGAGAGGTAGGTTTTTTAAAAAATATCATTTTCCAGAGATTGGTAAATGTAATGATTGCACTCATGTGACAATTGTAATACCTGTAAATAATGATAACAAATGCGCTCTTCCGCCTTGAGTAATTAAAAATTGAAAAATGTAATTGCAATATTTTATATAATGTTATAGTGTCAATTAGTAGTTTTGAACACAAGGGTCAGAGTGTATGAACGTTTTTGTAATGAAACTACATATTTTGTTCCGTTTCATTCATTTTTGAAGACTTGTTTTAATAGGTTTCGTTAAAATCCTGTCAAGTCTATTTCCTTCAGTATGTTAGTATGCGAGGTATCTGAGAATAGCACACCTGAAAAAGTGTCAAAAGTATTAGCAAAAAGTTTCAGCAAAGCTGATGTTTTTGTTATTATTGTTTTTTTGTTAATAAATATAAAAGCATGGACCGCGCAATAACAAAATCTACCGCGTTAGCATCACTATTTAACATGTCCTTAGTTATTAAAAGATAATAAATTAAAACTGATTTCTACAAGTTATAACTTATAATGGTTATTTATTTATTAATGGCATAATAAAAAGATTGTAGCACGAAAGAATATTTAAAGTTTATTTTGTCCATAATACATACAGCGTTTTTTTTAAAGCAAAAATTTTAAAATTTTTTAAAATTTTAAAATTTACTATTTTTTTAATTAAATTTTAAAAATAATTTAAATTTTTGCTTTAGATTGTGTAATTTATGTATTTATTATTACTATTAGTTACCATTTTATTGTCCATAGTTGCAAATACCTTATAAATAATATATACGGGTTTCAAGAGGTCTGCGTTTGTGGCAAACATTTAGAAAAATTCAGAGATATATGTCCTTTTCAGTCTAAGCAAGCATTGAAGATATATGTCTCTCTCTATTTATTTTATATATAGAGAGACATAAGATATAACTTAAAACGATGCCATATTTCCTTCTCTTTTTTAGTTGAGCATGCGTATTGATGTACAACTGAACATCAAGGCAACAAAAAATCATCTTCTTTTCTGTCTCGCACTCATGGGATGTTTGCCTCACTTCAGTTACATTACGGAGATAGGACGTTGGCCGTATATTTATATTATAAGACATTTGCATAGTTGTCACTTTTGACTTTTTTTGAAGTGTTTTACCAGCAAATACACTCAACCGCAAAATTAACCGGGCACTTGATTTTTGTCCCGTAAATTTGCGAAAACGCTCTCTACATTGATTTTATATAGCTACACATAAAAAAACAACTAAAAGAAAAAATATTCAAGTTTTTTGGGTTAACCCCTATCACGCAGATTACTTTTTGTACCTATTTTCTTAGGCGACTTCTACTCAGAAGAGTTTTGTTTGTTTTACACGTCTGTCAAATTTGTGTCGATAGCTGGTTCTGGTTTGTTTAATTTGGCTTTTTGGGGAAGAGATTTGTTGTAGAAGCGATTCATATTGTAATGAGTCCCGAAGAAGCTGCCCAGGCTGTTGCTTTACATAATGATGGACGCAGCATATGATTTATTGCAAATGTGCTTGGCTTTCCTAAAAGCACGGTATCCGATGCAATACAAAAGTTCAGGGCAACTGGTTCCTATTCCAAAAGACCTGGACAAGGCAGAAAACAAGTAACAAATAAAGTGAAAGACCGATTTCTTCGATTACAAATGCTGCGAGAACGGACTCTTCCTGCTACAGCTATGGCCAGGAGACTGGCGGATGTTCATGGGACTATGATTTCTCCTGATACTGTTTTAAAAAGGTTGAAGGAAAACAATTTGACATCACATCCACCTGCTACTGGCCCTAAGTTGAACGCAGAGCATCGCAGACAGCGATTGGAATCTGCGCGAAATCATGTTGATTGGAATATGGACGAATGGAGCTCCGTTCCCTTTACGGATAAATCGCGTTTCACTAGGTATTCACCTGATCGTCGTCAACAAGTATTTAGACGTCCGGGGGAACGGTATGCCCAGTGTTGCTTTGCGTCTAGAGTAGCATTTGGTGGTGGAGGTGTACCTACTGGTATGGGGAGGGATTTCTTTGGAGGCTCATACAGCTCTTGTAACGGCGCGGAGAGGTAGCATTAACGCTGACTGGTACATTAGGGAGTGTTTACAAGAGCATGCGGTTTCTTTTGCACCATTTGTACGGGAAGAGTTTCTCTTAATGCACGACAATGCGCGCTTTCACACAGCCCAGATTGCGCGTCAGTACCTTCACGACGTTAATGTTCAGGTGCCAAGGTGGCCACCCATGAGCCCTGACCTAAACCCCATTGAGTACATATAGGACAACCCGGGGAAAAGGATTAGGTAGAACTACGGCGAGTTTCATATAACAGTTGGGCTGGCGTTGTTGAATGAGTGGGAGCTAATAGCCCAAGATGAGATCGCAGACTTGTTTGCAAGTATGCCTCGACGAATGAGAGCTATAATTCAAGCGCGAGGAAGAAATACTTGCTATTGAAACCATTTTTTTTATAAGTTTTCTTAATTTAGTTTTGCTTTGTTTTGTTACTTGAAATCAAATTCATGTTTAATTTGTAAATAAATATATATATTTAAACATTATTAATCAAAATTATCTTGATTTCAATTTAAATGTTCATCATTGCACATTTTCAATTAAAATTATTTTGATTCAAATTTTCGTCACTGAAATTTTTCCAAAAAACTTAGTGTCCGGTTAATTTTGCGGTCGAGTGTACAATAGTGCAATTCAATTATTGTGCTGTCTTTTGCGAATGCAGCAAATAGTTACAAAGACCATACTGTATAAGCTACAGAAAATAAGCTTTATTAGAAACATTTTTTAACAGTTACTATAATACAATCAAGAGAAATATATTGTAATCAACTTTTTTATTACTTTGTGACTACATATTACGTAATTAAGCGTAAAAAATTATAAGTATATGTTACTTGTAAATATACAAACTCTTATGCTTTGAAAGCAGTTCTTCGTAACGAAAAGTTTCATATTTTAAATTCCCAACAAACTAGATATATGCACTTGTCGGCGCTCGCACTTGTTATGTTGTTAAACGATTTCCATTATTACAAATAGATGGCGAAATAGACAAACTTCACGGTCAGAAGTACTTTACCACTTTAGATTTGTTCTCGAATTACAATCAGATTAAAATTCCCGAACATTCGCAAAAATTTACAATATGACTTTGGATAGTCAATATAAATATACACGTATGCCATTTGGGCTTTGTAATGCGCCTAACGTCCACCAGTGATTAATGAACAAAATATTAAAACCTCATCAACAAAATGCTATAAATTATTTTAGCCACCACATGGATTTTTTTAGAAGATCTCACAAAATTTATTTGGGAATCGCTAACAAATTACTTTTATCAATAAATAAATAAATAAATCAAGAAAGCGTTTTTGGAGTGATTACAGCTACTGCCAAGCCGTTCTTGGTATTTTTTATTAATGCTGTCCGCAGTGATAAAGAGAAAAAAATGATTTACGTTACCTGCACTTTTTTTTAGGTGGGTACCGTTTTAACCAGGAGGTTAACATTTTTGACTGGGATATAAATGATAAATCTTTGTTTAAAGATTCTTTGATTCAAATAAACAAATTCATTATAAATACAATTTATTGTTGTTGGATTAAATCTATCCTACGTTCATCTACAAACATATAGTGGATTTCAGATTAATGTATGTACCATCGGTGACTATAAAATATCGGGAGAAGTCGAATTGGAAAATGTCAAATAACCTAATTTATATTGTTTAAATTAGGTTTTTTTTTAAGTTTGGCAGTAACTGCGGATTTTGTCGAATAAAAAAAGAGACCCGATCGCTCTCTTCGTTGGTTATAGATTTTTGTGGTTACCAACTGAACCTTTTGCTTATTGTTCTGTCATAACCCAAAATTCGTTGTTACTCTAACCAGATTAAATTTTTGCTAAAATGCAATGCAAATAGAATAGAATGCGTAATTATTACATTTTAGAGTCTGACCTGTTCGAGGATTTTTGTCAAAACAAAATATTTTTGTTTTAATAAGGCTATTCCATAATTTTACCGCTCACCGTATTACAAGTATTAACAACGTTAAGAATAGCAACTTATTTAAAAAGAAATATTATGAAATATTGTGTAGTTATATACACTAATACATTATGTTAAAAGCGTTCTTATTTATTTATGTATTTAAATTTAAAGACTTTTAGTTTGTTTATAAATTATAATCTAGATTTTGTAGAAATCCTAAAAAATCCACGTAAAAACCTGGAAATTCATTGGATATCCTGCTCCAGTGTTTCTCTGGTGGTTGCAGATCTGTGTAAAACCACAACAAAATTTGAAACAATCACCTAATTGGATACCAAGTCCTGTACGAGAAAAATGAATCTTTTTTACTACTAATCTCAAAAGGCATCATTATTTATTTTGTCAAAAGTGAGTGAAGTTGTTTTTTGTTTCTCCTAGTAGTCAATAAAAAATTTTAACAAGGGAGATAAAATGCTAGAGTTGTGTGAATACCGATATTTAACGGTGTAGACAGTAATAATATTTTTTTTATTTTTTTAGTTTATACGTCATGAACCAAACGTCAAAAGAAAATTAAAAATAAAAATAATACGTGTTATGAACAAACTTTTTAAAATTCTAATTGTTTTATTTTTATTATCATAACGAAAGTCTGAAGAAGGCCAATAGCCGAAACCGGTCACTTGATGAAATAAACAAATAATCTAGGAAAGCGTTTTCTTTTTAAAAAAATCTAACAAAAGATTCCTAGAGGGATAACCCAAACAAAAGTACTAATAATGTCACACATTAGATTAATGTTAGTAGTAAGTACCTAGTGTGTATTTGTGATCTTGAGACGAATACGCTTAAACAATGCTCCACAACTCTAGTCTGTCAATTGTGAAAATTAATATTGGGCGCGTAAATAAAATATTTAATGTTTGGTGTCTGTCAAATTTATGTCAAAAATCAGATCTTAAGAAAACGTCAAAAAAATGCAATAATAAAATATTTTTAATTAAATAAAATAGTAAAAGAGGTGATTATTTGTCACCAAATCCGTTGAACGAAATTTAACAATAATTTAGGACGAATAATAAAACAGATCGACAAGGCAACCTAACCTGATTTTCTATCTAATAAGGATAAAAAAACTTAGAACAGCTAAAAAAATTTCAAATATTATGCGTAATATTAAATTGGTGCCATCACAAAGTGACGTAAAAAATTCTGAAAATAAATAAGTTTGTTTCTATTTATTTGTGTTTTGTGTTCAAAAACACTCGTGTATAGTGCAACATCTCCAATAGAACAACTAGAGAGAGAAACTTAACCAGGGAACATAATAAAGTATCAAAATAAAAAACCAAGCCAGAAAAAATATCACTTAACTCTAGATCTAGCAGATAAGAGAAAAATAAACAAACTAACAAATGGAGTTAAATAAGCCCTACGTAAACTAGGAACAATGGATAACATTCTATGAAAGGTGACCAAAAAGTCTTCCAAAGAAAAAATCAATAATACCACCACTAGAACATTAACGAATCCCTAGGAAAAAGCAAAAAATTCGCAGACATTCTCAACAATTTACACAAAACCCAACCTGGCCTCAATATGCGGAACACGAATAACAAATAATGCAAACACTTCAAATATTACCCCTAATGCAAGATCAAGAACTAGACAAGCCAACGGAAAAAGAAGTCACCAATGCAGTAATAACCTTGCAAAACAAAAAAGCTCCTTAACTGGATGCGATAACAAATAAAATTATTAAAAATGCTCATCAAACAGCAATGAAGCAAATAACCAGCATGACCAACGCAAGTCAAATTATTTCTTAAATAAATGAATTTGTTCTTGAGCTTTAACAATTCGTTTCCAACTATTTCTTTTGTAGATTTTGTGTAGCTTAGAAGTCAAACACACAAAAATTATGTATTAAAAAAATAAACATAAAGGAAACAAAACAAAGCAAAATTATGAACAAGACATCTTCATTCTGTAAGAAGGAGCATCACTATCATCTGGCTTTGTAGAAAAATGTTTTTTAACTAGTATTCCTTTTTTTCATATTGTGGAAAAGTTTTGTGCAGATATTGTAACGATATTTTTAAAGGTACATGTCACTATGGTCATGCACTCAGTTATTTTGTAGACATAGTAAAATATTTTAAAGACCTGCTTTATATGTCAATTTCATAGACACATTTAATTTAAAAAAAAAGAAACGTTCATGAGACGTTGTAAGACACACTTGCTTCAAAACATTAGAAGTTAATTAAACATTCAACGGCTTTTAAAAGCACTTCTCGTATTGTAAATTAGCCCGTTTCTGCTAAAAAGAATGGCTTTTTACCATTTGATCTTAAATAGCTATTGAAGATACACTAAAGCAAAAATTTTATAATTTAACACATTATCCAAATATAATTGAAAAGATAGTGCCTCTAAAAAATGTTTGGTATTTTAAATTTAAATCCAAACACACACAATTTAAGATTTATGCATAGTATATAACTTCTAGAAAAAGTTTCTGCTCAATTATGGCAAAAATATAAATTAGTTTGCACATTTTATTACTAAAAGTTTACATTTAACTGCTGATTTTTTAATTGAAAATGAAAGCTTTATAATTTCAAAGTCAGTTTTAAAACATTATTTTAGAAAAAATGCAAGTTGACGAAAATTCGGTACAATTTTATTCCGAATAAAATTTGAAAGACACTTTTTTCAAAATTAATGAATACATAACTGTTCCTAAAAACGACATGTTATTTTATTTGATTCTTGACATCATATTTTTTCTTAAAAAAAATAGATTTTTTACTCAAAAATTAGAAACTTCTATTTTTAAAGATGATTTTATTTTTTATGTAACTACTTAATTCTAAGTTTTTGAGTTTATTTTCTATTAATTATTTAAATGATATTATTGGTCCACCAATTACACCAATAATAACATTTACAAGGAAAATGTATGTTCGCCCTAAAGAGTATTATAAAACTTTTTTATATAAGTATATTATTGATTGGTAACGCTTATTTAGACAGTTTTGTTCTAAATGGACATTAATAACTCATCATATATTTATATAAATAAGGTATTTGGCACATTTAAAAATACAAGTGATGTGCTATTTTCCACTCAAGTCTTCTCAAATCATTTTTAACATGTTGAGCGCCTTAAAATTTGAAACTTCCCATACTAAACCGATAAAGGTTTGAACCACATTGGAGAAAAAAGCAGAGAAAACTTTTCTAAAAATAAAGAAATGTTAAACACTCGAAACGATGAGAACGATGGAAATTCACAAATCCAAAACAATCATATTGATGAAAGCTTGTCTGACAGTGAAAAAAGCAACACAGTTTAGAATAAGAGTAACCACAATCAACAAATGAAGTTATCAAGCATGAAGCTGGGCCGATGGAATCCACAGGGTGCTCAACGTGTTAACCACAATACAAAAGTGGTGTGTGCTTTCATCTCGCACAATTGTTGAAATATCATCTAATAAAAATATCATCTAGAAAAATTATTAAACTCTTGGAACCAAGTATACTCTTCACAACAATATAAGCGCAGCGCTATACAATCACAACTTTTAAAATAAACACTTGTATTTGATAAAAATAATTTACATATTAAGAATATAATCAAGGAGATTATTTGTGCAATGAGCCTGGTTGTGACTAGGTTGTGCAATGGGCTTGGTGAAGAGCCAACCAAGCCCAACCATGCCCTCATGGGCATAGTAAGGTTAAAACGACAAGACTATGCATTGCAATTAAAATAAGCGTCACCACAATTTCAAGTCGCGAATTTAACAATAAATATTCTGTGAGAATTCCACTCACCCTATTTTTCGGCTTTGACTTCTTTTTCTCTCGGACAACGAGACAAACAGCCAAGCCAGCTGTCAATTTCGGTTTTTTTTTGGTACGTCGATTCGGCTAAACCACCACACAACCGGGATGGTATAAATAAATATTTTAAGATAAATAAAACAATTTCGTATATAAACAGTTTAATATTGGAAATATAAAAAAATAATACAAACTAAGTGTTACACATTCGTGCTATCGCACGAACAATTGAGAGTGGCAAGGTTTTACCAAATAGACAAGAAATGGGTGGTGTTTCAAGAACTGTACATACAGTTGTAAACAAAGGAGCTGTTTTAGATGCGGTTGCAGAAGCATTCAGTCAGAAACAATTCAATCTTGGAAATAGCCAAAGCACTTAGAACCGATCGTAAACCACTTCCGCTTTAAGAAAGCTTTAGGTCCAGACAAAATTAGCAACAAAGCGGTAAAAAATCTACCGCTGAAAGTAATCGTCACACTGACAGGTATGTTTAACGCAATGTATTGTTATAAAGACTTGTTCCAAAGGAATAATATTGTCACGGTAATTTTCATCCCAAAATTCAGATAAGACCCAAAATTTCCCCAAAATCGGCAAATCGTTCCACGACTTATCAGCTGATTCAAGTCGTGGAATAGGTTTCCGTCAGCATCGATAGCAATAGGTAACTGGGGCAGTGTTTCTCGACGTGGAAATACCATTGGCGATGACCTAGCTGATTCACTCGTTTCTCCAAGAACGATATCTCCAGGTGAAAATTTCCAATTTTGTTTTAGAACCCCAATGCCTAGAGGCTAGAGTCCTCTGTCCTCTCTCCTCTCCTTTATACAGCTTACACTACAGACATCTCAAAGACTGACCGTACAACTTTTGCAATTTACGGAGATGACAAAGAAACCCTTGCCTGAGCAAAGCAACTGCACATGGCCTATCGCTATATTTGCAGGAGGTCGCGGATGCGATTGAACTCTGGTGCAATCGTTGGTTAATGACCGTCAACTACGAAAAGAGCAAAGGGCTCCTAGTGGCAAGACAAAAAATTAAATTAAATGAAGTGTCCAAGTCTAGATGTTCGACAAGAGGATTCCCTGGGTCAACCAGGACAAAAAACTTATTTAATCCTCATTTTGACTAGGCTATCAGCAAAGGAAAAAAGACATTAAGACAGTTGGCAAGTTTCGTATGCAGAAAAAGTAAGTTGTCTATCAACAAAAAGCTTCTTTTTTTAAAGATCAGTCATCTGACCTGCAACTGATTCACCTGATCTAATTGAGTGCCTGAAACTACTACAAGATGTCTACAAAAATCATTGTATGCAACGTTTTTTATGTGGCATAAAAAGTTTTCAGAAGCTCCAGATGTTGTCGAAGATGAAAGCGAAAAACGCTTTAGCATATCAAAAACCAATTAAAATGTAACAAAAAATAGCAAAATCGTCAGAAACAATCGACGTATTACTATCTAAAACTAGTTTAAAAAGCGAAAAAACGTATGAGAAAAAATGGCCAAATTTGTGAAAGAACAACGCTCGGATTCTGCATTAAAATAACGCACCAGTTCACAGCGTTCTGTTAAGCAAGTTTTAGCAAACAAAAGAATACCTGTTTTAAAAGATTTCCCTTATTCACCGAATTTTGTTAGTCCCTTGCGACTCTGAGACTTCAGAAAAAATAAAAAACAAAACGACCATCTTCTTAGAAGTCTTAGTAAAGAACAAGTTCAGAATTGTTTCCAGCAATGAAAAAAACGTATGCAACGATGTGACAATAGACAAAAGGAGTATAAAAATATACTATGTATAATAAAAGCATAGTTAGAATTTGTTACTTGTAAACAGTGAGTTGGTTATATGACTTGAATTAGAGTTGACAAAGAGGATATGGTAACAACACACTGAGAGAGACGGAGCTGTTGGTAGGCACAACATCGACAGGTAGCACCAGTGGTGTACTTACCGTATTAATTAAAGATAGTATTTGCACTTAAACCATCGTTAAAATTTGCATATTTGCTGAACAGTTTTGTTTATAAAAAATGTTTTAAATAATCTTAGCTAATTATGAGTCCAGATAAATTAAAATATTAACATACTATCTCTTTCCTACGTTGTCACCGCAGCTCGCATCGGCGACGTATTCCATTCCATCTATTTATTACCAGGTCTATGCTTGCAAAGGACAATATATTTTTCGAACCAATCTTATAATTGTCATACCTCGTATGCTGCAGACTTTCAGTCCAAATATAAAGCTTAAAAAAAAGTCAATAGCGGTCAATGCCAACGTTGTCAACTACTATTCGGACATTCACACAATGGCTGTAAAGCCGATTACAAATGTGTCAAATGGGTAGAATCTTGTCCAACACTTGTACTAAACTAGAGCCACTCCTGCATAATGTACCAAAAGCAAATTATGGAAATTTATAAATTGGTTACAAAAATATAAATTACTATTCATACTCTACAGAACTAACGAAACAAATATATCCACATTTTTGGCCACTTCGGATAAGATGTAGGCAGATTATATGAATGTAAATGATGTCTTATCAGTTTAAATCACATTAATGATGAGTATGTAATTTCCAAGATAATATAGAATTTAAATCCATCGTCATATAAAAATACAAAATTATTATGAGTTTGTCTCATAGTAACAAATATTAAATTAATCCTTTTTCAAACTTCTGTTTAAATACAAGCGTAAAAATTAAATTTCGATGTTTTCTGAAAATAAGGTATGATTTTTAGTATAGTTTTTTTTTTTTAAATCTCCTTCTCCTCAATGCTCAAAATATTTCAAAATCACCCCAACAAATTAATTTCTTCAAAACGTCCTAGGCTTGAAATAAAAATATAGTGCAAAAAATTTCGGTAAACATGTCATAGCATTTTACAGCAATTAATATAACATTATGGATGCTCTAAATAAGACACCAGTTCCTATATGGAACATTCTATTAAATGCCGAAAAATAACTTTAAACAAATTTGCCAAAATACATTTGTCTCGACATTTGTATAGTGATCGTTTTGTCATGAATTTTTATAGTTTTCTTTAAAGCTGAGATCAAATTGAAAAAATCCAGAAGTTTGAAGCTGTAAACAAGTACGATAGTATTCTTTTAGTAACAATAACCAGTAGAACAAGCAGTACCTAACAAGGTATTAAATCTAATTTTCTGCAACTGCAAAAAAAGAAGTGTTAAAGCATATGATTAAGATGCTGATTCTTAACGACTGATCAAGTCAGTTAACCAATCATCCCGTAGTCAAGCAGAAGAAAAAAGTTAGAAAAAGAGCTAAACAGAAAAGGCAGGATAACTACCAAAAGATTACGTATCTCACGGCTGTCTCTTCACTACTAATGGCATCTGACAACCATTCCGTGACCTATCGGCTTCAGGCATGTACCGGAATAATGCGTTGGCAATTGTGTTGATAGCAAGCTAATAGTTACTGCCCTGCTTGCTCAGAACTTTGTTACGACTTCTAAAGGCAGGTGCTCCTATGAATCGGCTATACACTATGAAATGGTTTTATAAGAAAGTACTACAAATTATATGAATCGGCCCTACACTATGGAATGCCTTTTATAACGGAGTACTAGAAATTAAAGTGCCGCTAGGATGCCGCACAATCGCTTTTGCAGATAATCTTGCAATCTTGTCAATGGCTCGAACCAACGAACAACTTGTACAAATAACTAATAAGGCCATAGAGCAGGTGGTACAGTGGATAAAAGCAGTGTCAACATTCTAATCCCGTCATAGTCAAAATAAAAATCAAAAAAGCAAAAATTATCGTATGAAACTTGCCAGAAAATCATAAAAAAGAATTTGAAAAAGAAACCATATAAGATATGAGTTATTCAAGAACTTCTTCCGCCAGATATTGCAGTTCGTGTTAAATGCTGTTAATGGTTCTTGGAAAATTCGAACATTAATGACACCTTCAACCTAACCTTTTTCTCAGACGAGGCTTGGTTCTACCTATCTGGTTACATAAATAAGCAAAATATGCGTATCTGGTCTTCTGAGAATCCTTATGTATTTGTAGAAACTCCCCTACACCCCCAAAAAACTGGCGTCTGTAATGCATTTTTTTGGAGACGAATCATCCCCATTACTTTCTTTGAAAGCACAATTAGTTATAAGTGTTATCGCACTAATATTTTGCAGCCATTTTTAAAAACCTGCATAACGACGAGCTTTTAAATGACTATTTTCAACAGGATCACGCCACAAATTTTCTTATGTTTGCAACACGACGAAACAGAATGATGAATCATCCAAACCACACATTTGATATAAAAATAACCGGTACTGACTATGAATGCTGATATACAGGTAGTTGTAGAAAGACTTAATGAAAGTAAATAAATGCATGTATGTTGTTTAATCCATTCACTTCACTGTATAGTCAAGTCATTTCTTCAATTCCCCACATCATTGGTAGGACAACTGCACAAGATCTGATACATTATAATGAAAGAAACAGCTTTTTGCTGGAACTATCGTACATTCACGGAATACTCGGTTTCATTCGCCACATCTTGGCAGCTAATCCTGACGCCATTTTTGACTACACCCGTCCTACGACGTTCAATAACACGGCAGATCGTAGCTTAATGGGTACATTTTCCGTGCACAAGTATAAAATAAAACTGAGCGAGCTGCTCTTCTTATACCTGAAATGTTATACCTTCCAGAAACGAATAGAGACATAGACGCCAGCTTTAACAAAATATGGCAGCAGACTGAACATACCGGCACCACTAGTTAATTCGCGAGGTTACACTTCAATCAATTACAACTTCTTAAGAGATAATAATACTTGGGCAAATCATGATCACCTATTCATCTTACTTTATTGAAAACACAACGCTTGCTGACTGCTCTTTACAGCCGACGATAGCAACTCTCATACAATCAGAGATTACTAACAGTTTGACATAAGACTTTTGTCTTAACCCCATCAGAACGCTGACCTACGCTTTCCACAATAAAGAAGTGTTTAGTCCGACTTATCAGCACAGCACAACCGAAACCAAAATTGAACTGCATTTCGCATGTATAACATTTTAGTCATTTTTCGCTTTTTGGACATCTCCAGTCCTCAAGACAAGAGCTCTATTGGACTCATTTTCTTATAGATATACTACCTATCAAGAAAAGAATCCACCGCCAAAACTATTGGCACAATCGTCAGTTCTGATTACCAACTTATGCACCCGAAGCCTTTGAAAGACCAAAGTGCTTCAGACTGAATACAATATTAAGAGAAACCAAAAGACTTAAAATTAATTATTATTGTTTTTCAACAGAAATTTCTTTTGTCTTTAGACCATTTGAATAAATACTTTTTTTTTTCTTTGTTGTTATCATTATCGCGAATGCTTTCATCAAACACGAATTGCGTTATTTAATGTCAAGACGGCCGATTTAACCTGGACACAAACGTTTTTAGAAATTAAGGTCGTCGTTAGATGTCAACACCAGCGGGTCTAGTCAAGGCCCACTGGATTAAATAAGTTAAAGCCATTTCAAAAAATTTTATTCTACGACATCACAAAGGGTGCCGTAGAAGTTCCGATAAATAACGTCTATTTAAATAAAAATAAACTTTAAAACGTCTGTTATGTCATATGATTGTCAAATCTTTAAAATTTATTTCTCTAAAATGAGTATGAGGTGTTTCATATGTGGAAATGTTAAAAAATTTTTTTTTAGCTTCCTAGCGAATTGAAGCTATAATCCTAGAAGATTAATGCTTTCTTTGATATTACTGGTACAATTTATAAATATAAATACACTTGCAGAATTAAATTAAAATGACACAAATAGTGACAGGTATCACAATAATAAAAATCATCCGCAAGAATCACAATAAAAGAAGATAAAAAAAGATAAAAAACTTAAAAATTCTATCGGGTGCTTATGTTTTTGTTTTTTAGTTTTAACAATAGTTAGCATCATGTATCGTATACCTACCTAAAAGTTCTTTAACTCAAAAAAAAATTCTTTTTGAAAAAATCAAGTATGGATCGAATTTTGTGCCGGTGAGTGTATTTTGAAGAAACTTCTAAGTTAGATACCCACAAATTATTATATTTTTACAGATATTTTAAAAGTTGCTAAAAATTCAAAAATTTGTACAAAACATTTTCAGATTAAACACATTAAACAAAGTAACAAAATATGTCGTTTAACTAAGATTGCGGTAACTATAATTTTTGAAAGTTTCATAAAATGTCTTCTACGTAATAAAAAAAATTAATAAATTTCAAAGTTTTGATCTTGATAAACATACTGAAATGATTGTCAATTATGAGATGGCAAATTCTTCCAGATCTATTTAGCGGGTGAAGTTCATTTGCGGTACACTTGCAAGGTATTACAAATGCAAAACATTTAAAACCTTAATGAAAATTCTACGATTTAGAGCAAAAATACATAAAAGATGAAATAAATATAAACCTTAGACAAAAAATTTCAGTTGATGAAGAGTGTGACGAGAAAGCTACTTTTTTAATAGACTTCATAAAAAATATAGCAAAAAATCTTTGATGGTTTAAAGAAATCTTAAGAATGTGCATCATTTGACGGTTCTGCTCATGAAAGGGATAGGAATATATCCGCACGCATTTAGTAAAACTACCCAGTAAATAGACAATATCTCGATATCTAGAGACTCTAATAAGCCAACAACATTGATTCATCAACGCTTGTCTGTAGATAGATCTCGGCGTAAAGTGCCAGTAGAACGTTTTTGCTCATTAGTCGTTGACCATATGTTAATTAAAGAGATGACATACAACAGATTAAAAGATCAAATTTATGGTCTAGATAACTGCATGGACAAAGGTTTTAGTAAAGAGACAAAAGTTGCAAATAAGGTGCTATGCGACATGATACTGTATTGTGTAGTCTTTCGACTAGTATACAATACCAGTGGAAATTTTGCTTACGCAACAGGTTAGAATAAACTTTTTAAACTTTTAAAAATTTTACAGATTGGTAACAGACAATCATAGTTCGAACGTGGTTCAAACCCTTTAAAAAACTCTCAAATTTAAGTGAACCCAAAAATTACATTAGTCATCCTTATCATTCAAACCCTTGTTTTTAACTTTTAATTTTGTTTATGCTATAAAAAATGCCCGTTATGTATTTCTGGACAACGACATGAGTTCAAGCGAGAGAGCTTTTTATTCCTCCTATATAAAAATAGTTACAAATTTTACAAAAAGATTTAAAGATAGAACCTGTAAAACATTTGACAAACAAACATTTATTCTCAAGTAATATTGAAAAAATGAAGAATGAAAAAGAGACCCTTGAGTTGCAAACGCTAATGCCATATATAAAAACATGCATTTCTATTTTCAAATATACAAAGTCGATCAAGATATATCCCGTCACTCGACAACAGTGCTGCATGTTGTCTGAAAATATCAGACGAAAAATTGCTTTGGTTAAAAGTTACTTTTAAAAATTACGTTGATAATATTCAAGCAAGCTCTAGAAATATTGGAAAGGAAGGATTAACTAGAGAAACAGCCCATGCATTGAAATTCACTGCAAAAAGTATCTATATTACGACAACAAAATGGACGCTATACGATAGTCCTTTTATCTATGTATTTGCTTTTTTACAACATTATAATTAATAAAAACATGCTGAAGATGCCGATGGCCATCAGCAAAATGTTCAATGATGTCGACTAATTTTAATTTGTTTCCCTAACCTAACATCAAAGTACCACAAAAAGGCAAAGAAAAAAATATCTATATGTGTATTAGGTTTTTCTCCTAGAACAAGCGAAATTTTATTATGTCTTAAAACACGCTTATTTAGCTTAGATGGAATAAAAGCTACACTTTTACGTGTAAGACTACGAGGGGGTAGTCTTGACGCTACAGATACTAGAACAGCAGAGCATGCTCTGCGTCAAATTCTTGGCTGTGAATTTGCTAAAGTATCAAAATTTTCAAATACTTTTACCAAGGTTAATTTCGTCAATCGTGCTCCAATAAAAAAAAATGTGAAGAAAATAATGACAGCAGTTTAGAGAACTTATTACTACTAACACGAACTTAAGATAATTAAAATAATTAAATCAAATTATCGCACCTTGTGAAAACATTCTCGGCATCCATTGCATTTCTAGCAGAGAATAATGATTAAGCTGAATGATAAATTTGGTTGTGACGATTGTGTAAAACCATTATTATCGAGGGATATCCTAGAGCCTTTGTTATGCCTTATTTTCTTACAAGATCGTGGTGGTCTAACAGTAGAGATGGGTAGTTCGCGAACGAACTAATAAAAAGAACGGTTCTTTTATACGAACTACTTGAACTAGTTCGCGAACTATAAATGAACTAGTTCGTTCGCGACCGAGTGAACGTATCACTCTGTCGCGAACGAATCGGTCTCACTCGGTCGCAAAGATACATTCCAATTTATTAGTTTGCGAACGAACAATAATAATGAATTCGTTCGCGACCGAGTTAACGTATCAGTCGGTCGCGAACGTATCGGTCTCACTCGGTCGCAAAGATACATTCCGATTTATTAGTTCGCGAACGAACTATAAAAACGAGCGATTCTTTTTGACGAACTAGTTCGCGGGAACTAGTTCATTCAAAAGAACGATAATTCCCATCTCTATCTAACATATCCAAACATTAATTTCGTTGGATTTATTCAATAACTCTCATTGTCCAAAAGATTTTACCATTTTTACAAACTGATAAACATTCAGATAAACATGATAAACATTCATTAGATTTTGTGTTCTCGCTTAGAAGTAAACCCACTTTTCGCCTGTTATTATCATAAAAGTATGATATGCGAAATTGCACTTCCAGCAGCAGTGAAAACCGTTTTAGAGAATATTTCTTTAGAAGCGACAAAATGTCAAAACAAATTTGTCTTAATTACAAACTTACCAATAGGAAAGAAATAA
Source organism: Tribolium confusum (assembly GCA_029207805.1). Classification (NCBI taxonomy): domain Eukaryota; kingdom Metazoa; phylum Arthropoda; class Insecta; order Coleoptera; family Tenebrionidae; genus Tribolium; species Tribolium confusum. Next base: position 7,745,432 of record JALGAY010000006.1, read on the forward strand.
AATTGTACAATTTAATAAAATACAAGTTATTGACAAATATAACGTGTTATTTTTGATTTATGTTAAGTATATATTTCAAACTTTTGACAAATAAATTTCAAGTTTAATTTATAAGTATATTAGATAGCAGTACATGACGAAACGTCAATTAATTGTCACAAAAGCAATTTCTTAGGCTCATATAATTGAATTAGCCTTGGTTTAGTTTGACACTTCATATAATTCAAAATTAAAATCGAGTTTTTTTTCATATTACATTTTTTTGAGTTGAAGTTTTTTTTATTAAAAATAAGATAAGTAGGTACTATGTATTTATAATAATTTATAATGTAATAAATACAAACTAATATTTGTATCAAAATAGTGCGGTAATACAAAAACGAGACGCAAAAATCAAGGATTAGGAAAGAGTTTTTGCTGTCATTTATGGAGACTCGCTCTAATTTTGCTTAATCAAGTTTTTGAGAGTCAAAAAACTCAAAAAAAAAGTCTATGGGAAGACCTTAGTTGACTTCTAAATAATTGCGGGAAAGTAGGAAAATCGATAACTAAGTGGCAAACAAATTGACTTACTTATTTAGTTTATCACTAAAGTTTAGATTACTATAATTATAGGTACTTTGATTTTAAATAAAGTTTAATTCAATAATAGCCATTCAAAAGTGTTGAGTTGATTCTCAAATCTTTTAACAGTAGATTATTTCGAAAAAAAAATTGTACTTGACAATAAGCTGTCAATTAACAGAAGATTCGGTGCATGAAATTGATAAAACATAAATACCTTTTGATAACGACAAATAGATCTTAAACACAACCTTAACCCTTTCTCTGCGTCTAACGCATACATGCGCAAGGAGGTTTACGACTCACTGCGGCCATTGCCTTTATCCGTACTACATTGAAGTTTGGCTGTGAGAAAGAAGAGAAGGTAAGTAATTCGCAAAAACAGCCAAAATTTGTTATTGTGTAAAAACAAGCAACTCGCAACAGATCTGTGCTAGTCAGATAAAGTCAACATGTATTCATTTCTAAATCCTGAAAAAGGTGTGTTTTACACGCAAAAAGAACTTAAAGAAATTGTTTCCATGAGTAATTCTAAACGAAAAAAATCAGACAAAGAATTGGAAAAGTAGCAGCGCATTTTAGACGAAAAATTGTATGGTTCTCCAAAAGAAGACCAATACGAAATTTCATCGCCTCCTCATTCTTGAGAAACAGTTGATCTACGGTAAACATGAAAACCTTATATAGGAAAGAAAAATATAGAACCAAAAATATTTTCAGAGTAAAAATTGACATAAAAATTTGAATATATTTAATTTTTTAACGACTCGCTGCGTCTGGCGTCTTTTAGCGCAGCAGGGAGCGAGCCGCTTTGGTTTAAATAAGCCGCGGCCAAAGAGTTAAACATTTCTCTCGCTGCCCCTTCTACTGAAAAGGATAAAATCAGACCTACTGGTTGAAAAGTTTTGAAAACGCCACTTACTAACCAGTACAGATATCAAAGTTTATACGCCAATTTAACATTTCATCTTTCTTTTAAACACACAAAATTTTTTATTTCAATCTGTCAATTCGTTCTCTGTTAACAGGCTTAAATTTGGCGAGTCAGTGTATTTTGGTACAATTCTTTGTTTCGGAAAGGTTATCAACAACCAAAAATTTATACAAAAATGATAAAAGTGTTAAAAGAATGTGTTTTAAAGTTTAAACGTTAAAGATAAACCAAGCAGTGAACGTCCGAAAACTGCAACACCAAAAATCATTGAGCAAGTCTATGCTATTGTTTGTAAAAATCTAAATGTGACTCAAGCGTAAATTTGCTGATGCCATAGGCAAACGAGTACTCCACATTTTATACGAAGAATTAGACAAAAAAATGCAATTTAGAAAATTAGTGCCGCATTCGTTAGCAATTCAAGAGAAACTGAATCGAAAACAAGTTTTCAGTGTAATTTGAAGCATTTTACGCAAAATAAATACGATTTGTTGGGGCCTTTTATAACTATGGATGGGACTTGAACTTACCGATCCTTAATTGAAATAACGTTTACGATAGCAATGGAGTAAAGGTTGCTCAGCTCCAAAACAGGTGAAGTCAGAACGATCGACAAAAAGATCACTTAATAATTTTACTACTAAGTAATTTAATGTATTAGTCGGAGGCTGCTCTATGCAAGAAAATGTCCAACCCAAATATTAGTGCGGGTACATCTGTGTCCAATCAACAGCTAGCTCAAACAACACCACAGAGTGAAACGTCCAACACAGGCGAAGACGAGGGCATTGTGGTTATGACCGAGACCGAGACGCATTCAGGCATCAAGGTCAATCTCCTAAAGAGAAAGATCCAATTGTCTCTGACCCGAAAGTAGATTCGAATAACCGCCGTAAGCCCAAAGCTGCGTCCACAACAAACTCACCTCTGACTAACTACCCAATGTGGCAAGATTTTGAGGTGGAAAGGTTTGAGGGGTTAGTCCCCTATCAGGATGAGAATACATTCGCAAATACCTACGAATGGTTGATTGCTATTGCCGAGCGTCAGTACGACCTGATCTTTTCGGCAGAGCTGACTTTTCCGAAGTTCTTTTCCAAAGTATGCTTTGTATGATACATTATCCAAATCTTCTACGGAAGATGTATTCCGTTTCCCGCTCACAGGATAAAAGCGAGATTTAACGACAAACGATTCCGCGATTATATCCGATCTGACAACTACCCTGTTCCAGTAACCATTGCAGAGTATTTTAGGTTACTCGGCTGTCCAAGGACAAGTCTGGAGCACAATATAGAATTATGTTCCCAAATTGGCCTAACTGACAGGGATACTTCAAACTACAGTAAAATAAAGACCTGTAAGGAAGGTTAACCTGGTAGAATTACAACACTCTCAAATATAATATATAAATATAGATTCAAGAAAGTGTTTTAAGTTTGCAAATATTCAAAAATTTCTAAATATGAATTGATTTTGAATAAAAAAAAATGCAAACAACAAACACTTATCAGTTGAATTACATATCATAAGAATTAAAAGAATCATTTACCTAAAACAACTGAAGCAATGCACTGAAGAAAACAAACATATTTTTTTAAGTTAAGGGTTTCCATGTATAAACGAATGTTTAAAATGAGCGACGGCTCAGTACAGATATAAAGAGGCCTATTTTAAAACGATGAAAATTTGTTCCAAATTGTATGCCGATTTTTGCATCAGATTTGTTTTTTTTGCTTATTAATACAATTGAAATTAATAGAATTAGTAATCATAAACTCTAAAAGTAGAGATTATCATCACCACATGAATAGAGGAAATCTTTTAAAGTGCATTAAAAACACAATCCCAAAGCTGCGACCAGGGATGGGCGTCGACGCGTCGACTTTAGTTGTCGACCACGACATGTCGACAAAGCGTCAACAACGTAAACAATGTCGACAATGTCGACAAATGTCAACAAATGTCAATATTTTAAAATGTAAGGTTATGTTGTATACTGTTCACGTGTTAACTTCTTTTAACATGTATAATTTTTAACATTAACAGTTATTTAGGTACATTTTACATTAAAAATTCGTACAAAAAAACCTAATTTTGATAAACGTTTTTATTATACAAAAGTAAAGAAAAAATTAACAGCCAAAAGACCATTAAAACGGATTTAAAACCTGGGTGCGTGCGCAACAGTGAGCTAATTTAAACATTTAAACATTCTGATTGTCGTTGAGTCAGACACAGCAGTAGCAGCCTTGCCAAACTTAAAAAAAAAGATCACCTCTTAAGGTTATATTAAAAGTCGACATTGTTGACTTTGTCGACATTGTTGACATCGTTTTTTAAATCGACATTTACCTAATTGTCGACGCGTCAACAATGTCAAAGTTGACACAAATTGTTGACATCGCCCATCTCTGGCTGCGACCTGCGTCTGTACTGATTGTTGGCAATTCTTCATATCACAATATTGCTGTCAACCGATACCTATCCGATAGTAGCCGGAAAACTGACATGGTATTTCAAAATCATCTAAATTGTACAAAATAAGTAGGCACCAAAAAACCAAAAATCCTTAATATGTATGTGTTAGATACAAAAATGGTCAAGTATGGCCATCGCATCTTGCGTTTGCCACCGTATCACTCTGAGTTAAATCTTATACAGAAGATTTGCGCTCAGATGAAAGGTCTCCATGCAGCAGGCAATCAATCATTTAAAATATATTAGAAGAGAAAATCTAACTACATGTATTATCAAGTTTTAAGCGATAACGGCGAATGATTGAAAAAAATCTGTAGTCGTTTAGATAAATTTATTGCAGAGTATCTGCATAAACAACATATAGCGAGGTTGACGAGGTAGAAGATAATTTATTTTATATAGTAAATAAATAGTAGAAAAATATCTTACCGTTGTCAGAGCAGAATAAGTTTATTGAGCAGCTTACAAAAAATAATAAGAGTTTATCGCATTGTTTTTTCCAAAAAGGCATGCCTGAACTAGGCTTTACAAAAAAAAGTAAAAACAATGACACAATAAGATGGATAATTTAAAATTATTTGGCATAAAATGTATTTAGGTATACCCAAGCTTATCCCTTAATTAAAGGAGAGAGTGGATAAATGAATACAGAAGAATTTCTCCATTATAGCAATTAAAAAAATGAGATCTTAGACCATCTGTTAGTCTTTATGATGCGTGGTTTAAAATTTATGTTGCGTATACATATCTACAATATGAAAAAAAAAAAAATTGGTGATTAAAACTCTCCCAAATTTTAGAAATATTAATTAAAATTTTTATAAAACCAATCGTTACAATTTGTAATCAAGCGACCAATAATATAAAAATTTTAAACAACTTAATATAAGAAATTAAGACTTTTATTTATTGTTTTAATTTCTTGTTAATTTCAACTTATTTATACAATTTTTTTAATCGTTTTGCTTCATTTTTTGCTGTACTTTTTCCCTTAATGTAAGATAAATAATTATCAGTTTACTAAGGCAAAATTTTGCCGCAATTTGCGTCTAATTTCGAGTTCAAAATGCGACTTTGAGGCAGCAAAGTAATTAGTGCGCATGCGTTGTCTGTCAAAAAAGTTTGAATTTGATTGTTAAATTTTCAACAAAATAGCGAAAAAATAGTGAAAATAAAAGAATGGCTAAGCCGTAAGTAGATAATTATTGTATAAATAATAAGGTCGAAAATTTTTTAAGCAATGAAGTCGCTGTTCTTATCGACGAAATTGATAAGAAAAGGGCTGTTTTGTTCGGTCATTTAAAGGGACCGAAATGACCCAGCAGCATAGCGACATTGCTTGGGTGGCAGTTGTCGATGCCGTAAATGCTGTTGGGGCGGCTCATAGATCTGTGGGCGACATAAAAAAAAGTTTCGAGATATAAAGGTGCGAACAATATAAAACGCAAACATAACAAAGCGGGAAGGGTGCAAAACAGAATGTGGCAAGAATGAGAATGATTGCACCTGCAATCCCCTCGATAAAACAGGAAGAAAAAAATCTTCAGTTCATTGGAGTGGAGAGTATTGAGGGAATTGAAGGTGGTGAGGATACTTTCGATCCTCATTCAAGTAAGTTTTTCACATTTATAAAATTTGGTGTTCTATGTTTGAATTTATTATTTAAGCAATAGAACTCCTGCTAAAAACTTCGGGCTAATTTTTATTTCAATCACCTGGAGATTTTTGATGTAAAAATAATTTTCTCAGAAAACTGTAAACGACTTGATTAACCAAAAATCATTTTCAACAACAATCATCAACAGCCCCAAGCTTGAAGAAACGACGATTCCAATTTAAAATGTGGTACGTTTTTAAAACTTTAATTACTTTTATTATCAAAAAGCAGAATTTATCTTACAATAAAACATACATAGGATTTTATTTACATTATACATATATCCGTTATATCCAATTTAATATCATTATTAATTTAAATATGCCAGAATTTACCACTGTTCTACTTCCTCCACTTCCAAAATTCCTTGCAAAAAAAAAGAAAGAATTAAAACGGTGGCTACTGAAGAGAGACAAAAAACCAGAATCTTACAAAAGAAAACTAACAGATTATTAAAAAATTTAACAAACTCATTCATTGAGTTCAAAGATAAGTTTTTAAGTTTAAAAAGAATGCAAGTTGAAATAGCAGAAAAAAACTTAAAATTAAAAAAACGAAAAATAGAATGAGCAAAAAAATGTAGATGAAATTTATAGTTATTTTTTTGTAATAATAATTATTTAAACTTTTGCTAGTCGCGTTAAACGCAACTCAACTTGAAATCGGGCCCCAAGTCTATCTAATAGAGCAGAAGGATTATGCTAAAGGATATTGTAAACTAAATAATTTTAAAATTATGTCTAATTCTACATCGGATAGGACATTACTAAATAAATTATGAATGTAAATCGAGGGCTTTCCACTTGTAAGAAAGTTATATTAGTGAAAAATCTGGAATCGTGGGACACGATAAGCGATTACGTACTTAGACGCATGGCGATTTTCCCAAAATACTCAAGAATTAAGACTCGTGCAAAAAAACATTGCTATCTTATAGCTCACTCCAAATCAAGATACGTTTTTCGCTAACATTGTGATATTTATTCTAACTTTAAACATATTGTACAAGTAATTAAAAATTGTCATTATGTTTGTAAATGATGTCTGTTATAAATAAATTATAACTTTGCAAAAAAATACAAAATTATTACGAGTTTGAGATGGGAAATATTTTATTACATCGAGAGCTTAACTTATAAAACGCTTCGCCTCTCGGTTAGATAGAGCGTACTTTTAAATTCTTCAAAGTAACAGTAAAATGGAGCTACGAGTACCTACAGGTAAAAAAATAAGAAAACTTTCAACTTTGTGAGACGTACTCAATGTTGAGAACAACATTGTGTATACAGGAAAATATTCATATATAAAAAAATTTAAAATTGCGAGCTTATATAAAAAAACAAAGTGTGGGATACAAGACTAAAAAATTCAGTACTTTTAATAAAAATGATAACGAAAAAATTTTGAAAAACGATTCTTCCTTAAAAGGTATTTATTATTTATTTTACTATATTTATTTATTATTCCTTTTATGAGGCAACTCTTACTGGTCAGCAGAAGTTAACATTCCGTCAAGAAGAACTCCCGAATTTATTGGAAAACGTTGCAATAGAAATTGAAAACGCTATAATTCCGCAGCAAGATGGGACCCCACCACATAACGCCAGAATCAGAGACAGAGTAATTATAAAAAAGTACGTTTTGTAAAGTTCTGTTGCATTGATTATGAAAACGTTTATTTAAGTGTCTTTTGTAGGGTGAAATTGCCTTTTTTACCAAAATGCTGGCTTTCAGAAGCTAAATTAAATTCCATTATTTTAATAATTAATAATTTTTTTTTTAAATAAAAAGTAATTTAAGAAATAAAAAGATCCCAGATGTTCAGCATACTGGTAAATAAACAAAACTAATTTATATCAAATGATTTAATAATAATAGCATAACATAAGTGTACCAAGTTAACCTCAATTTAAAAGATCTAATTTTTTCCATACAATTAACCATTCTAATTTCTGAATTGGTTCTGGAGGTTTTTATGTATATCATGGTTTACTCAAATGTATCAAATCCACCTTCTAGGTTACAATCAAGTATTTAACACACATAATAAAAAATAAAAATCAAGAAAAGGAAAATGATCGTTTTAAATCATTAGTCGCAGAATTGGAAATTAAGGGGCTCAGTCTGAAAGAACTAGATGGAAGCGTGGAACTTTTAAGTTAATTAAGAAAACAGTCAATACCATTATCCCTAAAGATGTGTTTAAAACATTACACAAAATAATAAAAAAACGCTGTGTATAATATAAAAATTGTTGATTTTGTCATATCTAAGTGAAATGTAATACTATGCATATTTTAAAATAGTCGTTTGTTTACATAGTAAAATTGATGTATTTTTTACAGTTTACTTTTATAAACACTATTGTGTTTATTTTATTTTGGTGCGATAAATACAATCATACATATAAACGGTATAACTGTTCTATCTATTCAGGACTTATTGTAAGCCAAAGCATAGCAAAGCTTCGTAAGCCAAAGCCGAACTGACAGTAATATCGATCAATAATGAGTTTAACATTTAATACACATTAAAGACCTGTCCTATTAAGTCGCTAAGGCTCATATGTCGAAAACGAATTCAAGATTGATAGTCATGACGATGATTCTGCTTTTGGTCACTGGTTCGACATCAGCACGATGTAGCACATCTCCCCCGAGGTTGCCTCTCGAATCTCTTCGCTCATTTCTAGTCTTGCGTCAGGACTAACTTCAGGATATATGCAGCTGTCGCTCATAAAAAAAACCTTCAAAACAGTTTCAAATATAAAAAAATTGATCGTCTCAAGGAAATGATGACTAGCTTACCACTAGTTACGAAATTCATATTCTAGATTCAACAGGAAATCTGCAAAATTGGCATTACGCTCGAAGAATTAGATCGCGCCATACGATATTTTAAAAAGCGGCGGAATAAAATTGCGCATCCAAAGTTATCAGTGCTTTGAAAAAATAAAATACAGGATATTCAAAATAAAATATAAACGTTTTGACAAAAGAAGAATCAAACGCATTTATATAATTTAAAAACCATCAAATTTTTATTCTGTTAGCTTTTTGTGTGTGTTCGACGTAAGCTATTTTACAAAGCTTTAAATGTTATTTCAAATTAATAAAAAATATTTGCTGAATACTGCTGCATTGTGTCTATATCTTTAAAATTACATATTCATTTAATGTTGTGGGAGCTCGAGTGGCCATAGAGATTGATGTCCCACGAAGGTTGAGGGACAAATGAGTGCTACCAAATATTCTCAAAATATTTCTTGATTTTGGCACTCTTCCATCTATTCAAGACTTACAGTAATATCAAAAAACAATGACCCGTCCTGTTAATTCACAAAAGCTCACGAGTCGAAGACGAATTCTGGATTGATGATGGTGCTGATCTCGATAGACATATAAATAGTATAAGCTGTCGTAAAAGAGAAAATGCTGTGATAGTCTCAACAAAAACAGGAATGTTTTGCAGTTTTTTTATTAACTCAGTAAATATTAGGGTGTTAAAAAACCTAAGGATTTGAATAAAAATCTACTAGGTTTTTTAGGTGCCTAATTGCCCTGGTCGAAAACTTATATTTTGTCTTAAAAAGTAATAGTAGATATTGGATCCTCTGATTTTGCAGCGGTTCCATTTGAAACCGATAAAATAATAACTATGAGCTTGCGACAATCGCAACAGTGTAAAGCAAAGTTGCGTGAAAACGTAAATTGCGTGAACGCAACTAAGCAACTTGAAATCGGGCCCTCAGACAAAAAGATTATTAATATATATTTTTTATTTTACCAATTAAGATCATCCTGGTACATCAATGAAATGCCATCGGTAACCAGTTAGATTTTTAAGATTCAGACCTGTTTTTTAAGACGTTACATAACCTGGTCCAGAATAAAGAGTCATTTTGGGGTGTCTAAAAACAAGGTATTTTGTAATTTTTTTAGATCTCTTTCGGTTGTTTACATTTAGAAAAACAGCTAAATTTGTTGGATTCTAACCTATTTTTTTGTGTGCCCAATTTTTAGTGGTCTACAGATATTAGGGTTCTTTTAGGGTTACGTTATATTATAAATCGTTGATATTCAGATGGAAAAAATATGAAGAAGTGTGGCGTTAGACAGTGCTTCTATGTAGCTTATATTAGGCGATCTTTTCCTGTCTTCAAGAGCGTATTTTCATTTGCAATCTCTTTTGCGCAAATTCTACGACTGTTTTTGAACAGCGGACAATTGATATCAGTAAAGGGAAAAACTTTTAATTAAATAATAAGTTACAATAGTTAGAATAACTATGTATTTTAGGTAAATAAAAATTGTAACAAATGGTAATGTCAAAAATCGTTTTAAAAACTGACATTGACGTTTTTTATTCATTGTAAGAAAACATAAATCAAAGTTTTACTTGCTCAAATTACAAATTTTGTTTTGTTTTTCCTTATAGTGTAAATTTCTGAATAAATCCAACAATTTTTTTTTTTAATTTCTACCTTTTACCTTTCTCCACCAGAGCATTATAAGTAGGTAGAAAAACGGTACTGACGACAACACAAGTGCAGTTCTAATATGTTCGCCTTCCATTACCGAAATCCCAATATTAAAAAAATTGGTTAAAATTAAAAAAGAAGTGGTCTAATATCATGTTAACAGTAAAAAATCAAAAAAATATATAATAATGATAGAAGACTGAAATATTGGAAACCATCAAAATATTTTTAGAAATGGTCTGAAAAAGCTTTAAGACCCAGCTTTACTATCTAGTAGCGCTTGACGACTTCTTTACAATCTTTCCACGGGTAGAAAAGTTAAAAACATTCCACGTTATTTATGCAAAGAAACAAAAGTGGATCTAGAGCTAATGTGTTGTGTCCGAGAGCTGTAGCAGAGTATAATAAAATTATGGGAAGTGAGAATAAATGTGATGAGTGACTGCTATAGGTAGAAGATTTAAGAACTGGTGGCACATAATGATGAATATTTATTAGATATGTCGATTGTCAAGTCATATATACTGTTGACAAACATTAAAAATATTACAACTCATCAGTAGACTTTTCGAATAAATCTTGCAACACAGCTAATTCAAGAATTTTCCTCCAAAAAACGTAGAAATGAAATAACATTATTTTCATGTAATAAAAGACGCATTCCTGATGAAACACGATTATATTTCTACCAAAGTACTTACCTGAAAAACAGCAGAAGATGTAGATTATGCAGTACAAAAAAAAAATGAAAAGATAACAAAATTTTGGTTTGCAGGCTTTCTCTAAATATTAAAAATAATAATTTTTTTAATTAAATGAATAACAATTGCCTATAATTATTAGGTCTTTATGTTCACTAAAATTAAAGTTGCCTTACCGGGCACTAAAAACTATGGTGGACTAGTGGTATTTCCACCACCACTACAGTAAAACGTAAAAATATTTAAAAAAAAATAACATTGCAGAATCTAACTAATAAACATTTAATACTGTGTGATAACAGAAAAATGTTTTCAATAATAAAAAATAGTTTGGGTCTGTGACAGAATTAATAACCCATTTTTGAAGTGGAACTCAAAATAAAGATGGTTCTTGGTTTTATTCTTTGCAGTGATGCATTCAACAGTTTCAGAAAGCATTCCTAAATACTTATGTAAATTATGTTGCCTTTGTTAATCAAAGTCATTATCTCAAACAACAATTTAACTCGAAAAATTGCATTTGTTAGGAGAAAATCAAATGAAGACCGACCGTATTAGTTCAGAAAACCGTTGACAACATTCAAACCCGCAATAAAAAAGCCCAAATAAATCGATTAAAAGATTGTCAACGGAAACAGGTGTGATAAAATATTGAAGCCTTTTTACACGACCACAAAATAGTAGAACCTATTGTGCGTGCGCTTCATATATTTCAATAAAATATTTTAAAACTTTGTTTAATTCTCTTAATAAATAAGAAAATTGGATGGTTATAAACAATGTTAGACGAGGTTGAGCCAGAAAAAGAATTCGATGACGAAGAGGATGTAGGTGAAATCGATAACGCTGAGATACAAAAAACTGATTTGGAAACAGAAGAAGAATTTGATAAAGCAGATAAAAAGAGCGACCCTAAACCAATCCATCGTGAGCCTATTTTTATTAAAAAGGACCGCATTGCTAAATGAAATAAGCACTATCGCCCAAGGTCTGTTCGAACAAAGCAGCAAAATACTTGTATTATTAAAAAAATTCTGGGTGAAAAGCAAAATGTTAGACATTTAAACTCGCCTTTTGAGATATGGAATCATTTTTTCAATGACTATATATTGCTCGTTATTGTTGAATATACGAATAAGAAAATACAATCAATATAGAAAAATTTTTCACAAAGACCCACAGATATTGTTGAAATAAAAGTTGTACTGGGACTACTTTAACTAGCTGGTGTTCATCGTGCAAGTCACTTGAATATAGAAAACCTTTGGAAAGTCGATGACACAGGCATTGAAGCACTTTAACTGACTATGAACATTTAGAACTTTAGGTTTTTGCTGAAATACGTAAGATTTGATAATATCGAAACTAAGGATAAAAGAAGGGCACTTGATAAGCTAGCTCCTATCAGGTAATTATATCATATATTAGCGTAACATTATAAAAAAGCTTATAACCAATTCGAATTTTTAACCGTCGATAAAAAACTAGAAGCTTTCAAAGAAAACTGTAGCTTTCGACAGTACATTCACAGTAAACCAAATAAATATGGTTTAAAAATTTTTGCAGCTTGTGATGCCAAACCTTTTAACACGAATGCAAAGGAAATTTATGTATAAAACCTGATGGACCTTATTAAAAAAAGCAAGTGTTCAATTTGTCGTTCAATGTGTAGAAAATGAATCAAAACTTAATGTCACTACAGACAACTGGTTTAAAAGTATGCCTTTAGCTGACAGTTTAAAATCAAAAAAGCTAACATTTTTCGGAACAATTCGTAAAAATAAAAAGGAAATACTTAAAGAGCTTGTACAAAATATAAATCGACCCGTTGGCTCTAGCATGTTTGCTTTCCAAGAAGACCGAACTATAGTATCGTACTACATACTTAAAAAAAAACGTTTTGTTCTTCTCTACAATGCATTTCGACGATGCTGTAAATAAAATAAACAATTAATCCAAAATAATGAATTATACAACGTCACTAAAGGAAGGGTTAATGTTGTCGACCACTTGTGTGCTCAATATAATTGCGCGAGAAACACAAGTAGGTGACCTACGGTCATTTTTTACAGTATCATAAATGTAGGAACAATTAATTCGTTTGTTGTTTACACATCAAATAATCCTACAAAATAAATCGTAGAGATTTTATTCAAGAACTTGCCATGAAATTCGTTTATAATTTAAAAAAAATTAGTCTTGCATGGACATCTCTTCCCAGAACTATAAAAATTCAAAAAGTGTGCAGGCTGCCAAAAAAATCTGAAGAAAAAAGAGATTTAAAAAGACAAAAAAACAGGTGTCCTTTTTATGATTCAAAAAGAAATAGAAAAATTAAGTACTATTGTTGTATTTGTAAAAAATATTTGTGCTTAGAGCATAACCGCCCAAATTGCCAAGACTGCAATTTAGTAGAATCTCGTTTCGGTAGGACTGTAAAATAGCCTTCAAGTTCGAGAAGCCTTCTTAAACCAAAGAATAAAGTTTTTGTTAAATTTTTCTTTTTTATATATAGGATCATCTTATTAGATTAAAAAACCCGACGTTTATTTGCATAACAATGTTGATATATTGTTTATTTGATGCCATTCAATATTTTATGTTATTATGTTGTTCAAATATATATAAACACTTATAAAAAAAATAGTTTTTTGTATTTTTCGCAATACAAATTTTCGCTGCGTTTAGCACTTTTCGCTTTGTGCGTAATTTTATGCGTTTACTTGATAAATTTAACCTATACGCAATTGTATGTACTTTTTGAACGTTAACTCTTAGTTTTTTTTCCAGCGAAACACTTTAAGTTTATCACTTGTCTCCGACTGAGAACAGAGACCAAGGGTTTGGAATCTCTAGAAGTCAAGAAGTTTCAGTATGTTAGCATTGCACAACAGTCGACTGAGCCACACAATCCTTTAAAAAAAAAATTCCTAATTTTAAGAACAAACCAAATATCTCAATCTCATGTCTAATGCCGACAAGTAATCAAATATTTTTTTGTATTTTTAAGATTTGTTTTACAAAAAAAGGTAGTCATTTTAACATACATGTAATTTTACCAATCAAATTTAAAAAAAAAATTCTTCAAGATGTATCCGTCAAACTACAAAAATTTCTGTAAGGCAATTTGGGTTCTCAAACATACTTCAAAGTCACCCTATATACAGCCCAATATTTTTTGAAGAAAACAAATAATGCACACCGGTACCGGCACAATATTTTACATCTATTTATTAGGCATTTATGGATAAAGAATTAGGAGTGGAATACTTCTACCAGGATAAGGCCACTACACACACAGTTCAAAAGACCATAAATTATTTAGAGAAATTTTTCAATATTAGATTATTTAGAAATGGTTGATGACCAGCAAGTTCTTCAAACTTAAGTGCTTAAAATCTTAATGATAAAAAAAGTATCGCCTCAAAGACTATTATAGATATAGAATTTAATTCTCTGCAATTTTTCCGTTTAACATTTTTTGTAGCTTTAGCCGACTATTGGCCAACTATTCAACCGTTTTCTAGTCGGCAAGTAGTCGTAATCACCGACTTGTCAGCCTCAAAAACTATTATTTTTTTAGAAATCTGTTTTACATTCTTTTTAATTTAATAAAATTTGATTCATAATAGCTGATGCTCTCCTCTTTGTTTATTTTTATAGAGATTTAAGCCAACCCGTGAATACTTCTTTCTATTATTTTATATATAAATTCCCCGATATTTCCAAGTTTTTCAGGTTTTCCAGGTTGTTAGATATCCTAAATTACTGCATTTTAATTATGATTGAGAGCAACATTTTAATATCTTATAAAAATATTAGGCGGCCTTTGAATAACTTAACCTCAAAGTTTTTTTTTAACGGTCGTATACAAAATTACAAAAAAAAACATTCCAAAATCCTTACTTACCGATGACGACAGTCTTAGATCTAGAAGCTCTAGAACCTTATTATTAGCAATAAAAACAGTTTCACGTTATCACAAAAGTTTGGGTAAAAATACGAACACGTGCAGCATTAAATTTAAGACAAACATGTCGAATTTTTGAGCACAACAGCACAAATGGCGGCGCTGAGTAAAGCGTTATGCATCAATAATTGTATCGCATTCACATTACTCACATTTTGCACCTGTATACAGTTATTAAATCCAATACAAACAAGCAAATAAAGTAAATAAACCAACATGGCACCGGTGAACCGTCACGAATTTTCTGACCAATGCAGGATGCAGTCTTGATCTTGCGCTGCATAGCAACAGTACGGCACTGCGTCTAGAAACAGCGGGCAACAAATCATCAACCATATAATCTATAATAAAAAAGCCACCCCACCCAAGAACGACGTCACCACCCCCAAGATCATAATACCCCACAGATCTAATAATAAGACTGGATCAAGCCACGCCGCCACACGTATACATTGCCGAAACGCGCTGCGGTGACAACATAGTATAAGAGAGAGAGAGAGATAGTATAATACACAGATTAAATGTGTGAGAGAGCAAATTACTTGCTGGTAGGCAAAAACGTTGAATTTTTAAAAATACAGGAATAATAAGGCAAGAAAATATTTTTTTTATTTTGATTCAGTAAACATATGAGCACCAGGCCTTTATTGTGCATTCATACAACACTCATACTTTACAAATTAATATTTAATTTATCTGAAATCATATTATCTAAAATTGTTTAAAATGCTTCTTATAAACAAAATTGTTAAGAAATATGCAAATTTGAGCGATTTTAACACCTATTTAAATGCAAATACCACCTTTAACACGGTAAATACACCACTTTTAATGTTTTGCCTACCAATATGTGGTCACCATACTTCTTTCCCTACCCTCCCGCCAGTCTTATTATTAACTTAATGTAATAATAAATTATTCATGAAATAGGTTAAATTCGTTTGTTTAAATTACTTTGTAAGAAAATAAACTAATAAGTAAATTATTTTGCTTTTTTATAAATCGGTCAAGAAGATAAAGAAACTTTCGAAATTGTTTTTGACGTTGTGCAAAGTAAACATTTGAGCCCAAACAATGAAAGACAAATGTTCATTTATTAGAAAGGAGATTCTGCCAAATCTTGGCCTTTTCCAATTTTGTCGAATGCCTTTTGGGCTTTATAATTTTCCGGAAATCTGGCAGAGTTTGGTTAATCGGGTAATAGGAGCAGATTCAACACTATGTATTTGAGCGACATCGTCATGACAACGTCGCATTTTGATAAGCACGCAGAAGCCTTTCGCGAAGTGTTTTGTAGGTTAAAAGTGGCATAACTGACCGAAATTCCTTTTGAAGTTTAGGCAATTTTACCTAAAATTTTTTATTTTTTATTTTAATTATCTTTGGCAAATAACACCTATTAAAGTGTCAGAAGTAAGACAAGTCGTGAAAATGGCTTCATGGTATCGTGGGTTTATCACAAAACAAAAGTATGGTAAAAAAATTCTAAGAACAAATATTTAAACGGCAGATACATGCGATTTTCCGTTTTGGAAATATGAGAGAACAAAGTGTGAAGAACGTTGATTGTGGCGTCATGCCGACATATTCTAAGGGGTGATTCTGAAATATAGCGAGGTAAAGCCTTAAAAGTTTAAAACAATTATTATCGCCTGTGAAAAAATGGCTCAGAGTCAAGATTATTTGCCTACAGAAGCTGAGGATAAGTTAGTTGAGAATGGTATATTTATTTTTGCCAAATATTTATTTGTTTACTCCTAGTGTTTGAACAAAAAGAAAAGCTTAAGGGAGGTGACGAAGATCGTCTCCGGGTGAAAACTGGGTTCTTTGTATTGGTTTACTATTATGTTTAAATATTTGCTTTCTTTTCTTTTACTTTCAGATACTACGTGTTTCATGCTCATCTTAGAATGTTAAAGGGTTTTAGAGAAGGTTCTCTATCCCCTTCAAAGAATGAAAAAAAATGTTTTTAGCAAATTTTACAAGTTTTGTGTAAGAACTGTGTCATCCGGTGGGGCGGCCCTATACAAACAACACATATCGATAGAGCTGAGAGCAAATATAAATGTGTGGATTGCCAAAAAGTTATTGAACCATACGACGATGATAGGGATAGTATCGATCTCCATTGGCCGTTCGAGAACACACTGGCCGCGTAGAGGACTACGTCAGTAGAGCACAACATTGAACCCTAAAATAACAAAAAATTACAGGACTACTCTTTCGACAGAGATAACATGAAATGTTATCCGCTCGCCGTTCGAATAGTGAACCCTGAAATAACACAGAATACCAGACCTGCTCTTTCGACAGGGATAACAGGCCTCATTTTCTGGAATGTTTTGTACTTATTTACTTAATTATGTTGTAATAAAATATATTTTTTTAAATTTGCCACGTAAAAAAATAATAAAGTTTTTTTCATAAAAAAAATTAAGTTTGAAGTTAGAAAAGGTCAGCAGTTGGCAACTGTGCCGGTAACTTAGTCTTGGAGTAGATTACTAAACAAAGAAAAACCGAACGAGATTTATGAACACTCACCCTGATTTTTTCAAAGGCAAAATTTTTTCAAATAAAATAAATTCTTTTTGTATTTGATTGTTACAGGTTTCTATAGATGAGCCTAATGTAAATTAAAACTTTATGTTTATACTTAAATCTGAAGAAGATACATCACACGTACTTGACATTAGATCTTGTGGTTTGCATATGTATCATTGTATATATACATGAAGCAATACAAAGTGGCTACAATAAAGCTAGGTGGAAGGTAAATAAATCGTTGCGGGACAGTTATTATATTTTTAATGATTCGTCTGCAAGAAGCGGAGACTTTACAACAATTACAGGATCAAAGGTTTTTCCGTAGAAAATTTGTCTAATTAGGTGAATCGAAAACCTTCGGGCAAGCCAAAGAATCTTGGAAGTTAAAGATTATCTAAAAATATGTATGTGTAAATCACAAAAACAATTTCTTGACAATAACAAATTCCTGGCACAAATTACCCCAGGACTACCATAGAACCTTAGGTCTCTCTATGCCAAAAGTGGTTGGTTTCAAGAAACAAAATGGGAACCACTTTAATGTCTTCAGCCCAAAATTAAAAATAAAACTAAATAAACACCTATAAGTTTAATCTAAAGTCTGAAAAAGTAGAAATATAGTCCACAAAACGTTCCACAGATTAAAGTTTTTTATTTCACCTTATATCGTCCAAAACACCCAAGACTCAACTTATAAAGTAATTAGCATTTTAGTAAATCCTGAAACGGACGAACAACTAAAGGGTAGGCGAAAACAGATTAAACAAGTTACAGACAAAGAATTCGTGTTTTAAGTAATATTTTTTAGATTTTAACTGTGCCTAAAAGTACTACTTAGAATTAAAAAAGCACTTAAATCCTATTAATCAGGAAAAAAGTCAGCCGGTATGTAGAACCAAAACCCAGACAGATCGTGATCAACAAGCCACAATAGCCTTGCTTATTAGAAAAGCCTACAACTCAAAATTTTCAGACAAAAATATTATAAAAATATGCTTTGCAGTAATATATGCAAAAAACTGAATAAGATAGGACATTATTGTGGCGAAGGCATAGAGAGGCGTGAAAAGTGTCTTGTAAAGTTTAGTAATTTGCAAGCTACTTATGTAAAATATTAAGATAAAGTAAGAAAAACTGGAAAGGACAAAGTAGCAAAACCAAGCTTTTATGAAGAAATTGATAAAATTGTTGGCGACAAACGTAAAGTAGAACCAGTTTGTGTGATAGACACAGTAATTAATAGCAAAGCTTTAAAGCAGTCTGCTTAAACTTTGTTAACAAAAATAAAGCCGCCAACATTACCATCAAGCGCAGTGAAAGCATCTTCATCTCTTATTGAAACACCATCAACTTCAAAAATGCCAACTACTGCAAACAAGTTTAAAGATGTAAAAACACGACTAGCGCCAAATAAGAACATTATTATGAATAAAATGTACAAGTTAAATAAAGAAAATCAAGAAATTAAAAAAAACAATTTAAGGATATGATAAATTTTCTTAACAAAGAGAGTGAATGAAGGCATTTAAAAACAACCTTGCTAATAAAGTCTTTATCTAAGAAAAATAAAAAGAGAATACGTGATAGTAGTTCAGATTATTATGTAGCAATATTCTTTATAAGAAGAGTTGTATTATTTGTTTTAGTTTTTGTTGTAATTTATATTTTTTTTACATCTTTCCACAAAAATTTTGACATTGTCTTGTCATTATAAAATAAGTGACATATCATACGTAGGTGACTTGCTTTCAATGTTATATCGTGTATTCGAAAAAAAAAAAGTTTAAAAAAATTATTATCACCTGTGACAAAACGGCTCATACACAAGATTACTTGCCTACAGAAGCTGAGGGTAAGTTAGTTTAGAATGGTATATTTATTTTTGCCAAATATTTATTTGTTTACTCTTAGTGTTTGAACAGAAAGAAAAGCTTCAGGAAGGTAGCAAAGATCGTTTCCGAGTGAAAGGTGTTTTTTTTACTTTTAGATACCATGTGCTTTATGCTTAACTTTAGGGGTGTAGAGAAAGATCTTTATTCCCTTTAAAGAATGCCAAAAAAAATTTTTTTTAGTAAACTTTACAAGTTTTGTATAAGAACTGTATTATCCGGTGGGGCGGCCCTGTACAAACAGCACATATCGATAGAACTGAGACCAAATATAAATGTGTGAATTGCCAAGAAAATTAAACCATACAACGGTGATAGAGATAATATAAACCTCCATTGGCCGTTCGAGGACACACTGGCCGCATGGAGGACTACTTCAGTAGAGCACAATAGTGAACCCTAAAATAACAGAGAATTCCAGAGAAATCCCACTCTTTCGACAGGGATAACATGGACCTTCCCTCGCCGTTTAAATACCCATTGGCCGCGTGGGAAACTACGTCAGTAGTACACAGTAGTAAACCCTGGAATACCAGAGAATACCGAGCCTGCTTTTTCGAAAGAGATAAAACGCCTCATTTTCTAGAATGTTTTGTACCTATTTGCTTAATTATGTTGTAATACAATATATTTTTTTAAATTTGCCACGTAAAATAATAATAAAGTTTTTTTTAAGAAAAAAATTAAGTTTAAAGTTAGAAAGAGTCGGCAGTTAGAAACTGCCGGTAACTTAGTCTTGGAGTAGGTTACTAAACAAAGAAAAACCGAGATTTATGGAGACTCACCCTGATTTTGTCAAAGTCAAAATTTCTTAAAGTAATACACAACTTTACAAAATGTGTAGCATATTTTTGTATTTGATTGTTACAAGATTCTATGGATGAGCCTAATGTAAATTAGAACTTTATGTTTAAACTTAAATCTGAAGAAGATACATTACACGTACTTGACATTAGATCTTGTGGTTTGCATATGAATCATATGATACATACCCCAGGATACAGACATACAATTATCCCAGAACTACCATAAAATTTTAGGTCACTCTATGCCAAATTGTTTAGCACAATTATTTATATTATACTAAGTTTCGGTTTTATTACTTTTTATTGATAATTTTGAAACAGCTCCTTACACAAACTAAAAAGTGGAAAAAAGTTTTTAGAAAGGCACAAAACAGTGACAACCATTCGGTTATTTCTACCTTCTGCAAAAGAGAACAAAGTCATTTTTTACACCTTGCCTGATTTTGCTTCGTTCTAATAAGAGTGTACGTACAATCGACTCCACCTTACCTTACAATTTGTACTGAAATAAATATTTCAACCATAAAAAAAACTTTCACTGTAACTGACAACTATTACTGATTTGTCAAAATGACATAAATTCAAAATGAGGTTATGAGATCATAAAACCTGTTTTACAAATTATGACAGCATTGTGACACTACTGCATTAAATTTTATGGCTGCAACTGTACTTTTTGACCCCGCAAATTCCACTTCTTGTTTAGCATAAATATAATAATAATAAGATAATAATTATTTTTATGAAATTGGTAAATTTATCTTAAAATTTCTCCTTAGAAAAAATGATTCGTAAAAATTAGTAAAGAAGATTTTCGTCCTGTTCTTGAATCTTGGAGTTTTTTGTCTCATAGATAGGATTTATAGATGGTGTATGTGATCATAGAGGATACCCGGATGGGAAAGAATAATGTCATGTTAAGTAAGAATTTACTGATTTCTGATATCTGATAACACAGAAGTAAACCATAATTTTTACAGAAAATTTGGGATTAAAAAATGACTCTTACAACTTTAACTACAACAGTCATAACATAATCTGTTCAAAATTTACCAAATGATGAGCATGCAGTTTGTGATACACGCAAGTGCCACGTTTAATTTAAATAGAATTTGTTACATGCTGTGTTTTAGCTTTTAAACAAACTGAAAATTTTTATACTATTTACTTAAAGAAAATATATCTGCCACTTCTAGTCGTTAATTTAAAAAGAATTGATTTCCCCTCCCGCAATCCACTGAAATGTAATATAAACGCCGTAGTTCACTTGTCAAGCTAAGTTGTAAACGGCGTGTTTACCTAGATACAACTGCCAGAGACTTCGACTACGTCCTCCAGGTACTTGGTGCATTTCCTAAGTACCTAAAGCGTCTCGCAAATACCTGGCGCATTTTCTAGGTATCCAGAGCCGCTTCCGTCTCCCAGGTGCTTGGCGCAATTTCCCAAACACTCACCGGAAACCGTTAGCCGAAACACGGTGTTAATTAATTTGTTTGCCCGGAGCTATGATCTTGTTCTTGTTCTTAGAAACCCGGAGTTACTGTTTGTTTTAAAAACCCGAAGTCATTAATCTGTTCGTGTTTATTTCTATTTTATAGGACTGTTCTTTATTTACATTGAATAAAAGTTTAAAAAAAATTGGATTTTGATTAAACTGAAACAAAAATACCTGGATACCTCTCACAATACCTGCACATTATGGAACGTCGATGCTACCGACACAAAATACCCGTTTTTAAAGAATTTTAATAAAAAATCTGCTGTGGTATCTTTCTTAAAGCGCGTTGAAGAATTGGCCGATGACTATAACATTGACCGAAACCTGCTGGTCCGGAAATTTCCGAAATTGCTCCGGGGATAAGCAATTGTATGGTACCGAAATCTAAAGAACGACATCCATTCATGGGAAAGTTTTGTTAGATTATTCAAGACCTATTTTTATCCCCGAAAATATCAAGAAGGTTTAGAAGAAGAAATAAGTCGACGGATGCAAAGAACGAATGAGAACGGCCGCAATTTTATTATTCAACTGCAGACGTTAATCCGTAGACATGGTGGTTGAACATGGGAGCGTAAGATAAATTATTTATACAAACATCTTTTACCGGAATATAGACAATACATCCAAAAAAATTAAATTTCCTCCGCACCAAATTTAATTGACAAGGTACAAGAATATAAAATCCTGGCATTGAAATTAAAGGGAAAGTCTGAACAAAAGAACAGTAGACCGATACAAAATTTGCACAAACCAGAACCTCCACGTTCCCCCAGGCCGACAACGTACACCACAACCGAAAAGAAAAAAAAAACGTTCAGCACCAAGAAATATTGTTTGTTGGCGATGTGGTGAAAAAAGACACACTCGCTTAGATTGTAAAGGACAATTTAAGTTGTTCTGTTCACAATGCAGACGTAAAGGAGTAAGATCGACAGAGTGCCCGTGTCAACAACATTCGTCGAACTCGAAGGAGACTGCATACTGCCCAGCCCCAAACAGTCTCCAAAAATAAAAACCACGCAGATTCAAACAGTACAACCGAAGTTAAACAACCACAATTTTTTTTTTAGAAAATTCTCATAAGAAAACGTAAATTTATGGCTTTAATAGACACAGGTTTAGTACTCTCGTATATCAATGAAAAAACCGCCACTTATTTTGTCAATCAAAGTATACAACCCCGAATCCTACCGTCAACAATAAGAGCAGAAATGACCAACGAAGTCACTAAGAAGACTACCGTCGCCTATGATGTTAAATTTGAAAAAAGAGGAGTAAATTTCCGCTGTGAACTTTTGCGGTGCCCAAAACTGACAAATCAAATATTACTAGAACTAACTAAGTGATGAAAACAATAATTGCCCAATATTGTGAGAGAAATCAACACAAGTGCGATGGAAATCTTAACAATTTCTTGCTAGCCGTAAATTCAACAAAACACGAGTCAACCGGATTTACTTCGGCCTATCTCAATCTAGAAAACGAATTGAGAATTCCATCAATATTAGATGAGAAAGACTATAGAAAGAAAAAAACTTGAAACATATTAAAAAAAAAATCCGGAGAGGTAGAGACCAAACAAATCGCTAAACAGGACCACAGCAAAAGAATGAAAAATATGCCAGAAACTTTCAAATTGGTTCAGATGAATTTATGTAAATCTTTTAATACACAAAAGAAGAGCAGACTTGTGCAGAGCAGAGAGCAGACTTGTCATGTTGAAGACTGGGTATGGAAACGCGATCACATGCTTTCCTCCGCAGCTAAAGAAGTCGCCGCGAAATTAGCTCCAAAATACTCCGGTCCTTATACCGTAACCAAAGTCCTTTTCCCAGTTGTGTTTTACCTGAAACACGAATCCTCCGGCCAACTCCTTAAAACAATTCACATAAAAGACCTTAATCCTGCATACTAATAATTAAGTTTCAGATATGGAAACATCAAAACGCAGCGCTTTGCTTTAGGCCAGGGTCCAAGAGCTCTTTTGGAATTCTTTCCCAGAGAAACCAGAACCTGGTACTTCTGTTCTTCTCTTTCAGGAGCCGCCCCTAGTAACACTACCGCCACCGGTACTGACACCTATTAAAGTGACACCTGAGGCCATCCGCTTCCAGGAAGTCCGCCTGGCAGCTCTTAGGTGGCCGTTCCAACAGGAGCAGCAGCAATTACCCCCCAAGCCAATCCGAAAAATCCAGTGTCGCCTGTTCAGTGAACCCTTGATGAGGAAAACACCGGTAGTGCCGACAGCCCCTATGCCATATGATCTACCCTACCTCTTATGGCAGCTGTAGCCCCTGACCAAAGCAGACTCTCCCAAGCCATTGATGAGGAATCTACCGGTGGTGCCTCCAGCACCTGAACCATTTAATGTACCCTTCTTCCTATGGGAGCTACGGCCCCAAAATAATCCGGACCGCAAATACCGATGTCGTCTGCCCACCACTGACGGAAGACATCGTTTAGTCCAGAAAGTAAACTAGAGTGAACTAGTGTATATAACTCAATAGAAAAAATAGTATAAAAAATACGTGTTACAACCTCCCCTTCAACCTCTCATTGAAATACTCGTTCTTTGTAACACTTGTATCACAAAGAGAGTGATTGTAACACTGGTTCTTCAAAGTACTATTGTGCAATATAATTCTTGTTCATGGTATCATCCGATACAATGTTCGATCGTACCAGCAAAGAAAAGCAACCAAAATTCATTCAAAAATAGTTTATATTCTGATTTTCGGAACGAATGAGTCATTGGGTCATATGTCAAAAATTGATAATAATATCCTACACCATGCAGTGATAAATGAGGCAAGTACCACGACTAAATTAAGAGTAGTGTTTGATGCGGCGTGCCCTACTTCATCTGGAGTTTCGTTTAATAATTTTCGTATAAGTAACAATCCAGCTGATGTTTTGTGTCGAGAAATGTAATACATATCTAAACAGTTGATAGCTAGTAATTTGTGGTGGCATGAACGACCACTGTGATTGCAACAATCTAAATCAAAATGACCAAATATGGACACACATGTTGAAAAAGAACTACTCGTGTTAAAACGAAAGGCACTAGTACAAGTAACAAAAATAAAAACTGATCAATTTAAATTTGATCGATTTTCTAGTTTGACCAAATTACGTAAAACTGGGGGTATTACTGGGGGATTGTAAAAAATTTATTCACAATTTAAAATTCAAAGATAACAAAGTGGTTAGACCTATAACTGTGGTCTATACATTGTTCAGAGTCAACATTTTATGAGAGAGTTATCAGTTTTAAAGAAAGATGATAAATGTCGTTCATCTAATTCTGTATTAAGATTAAATTCTTTTTGCTATTATAAAAATATTGTGAGTGAAGGAGGGGTATGTTAGTTCATTCTCAATTTTGAAGGAATAAAAAACACCCCATCTTACTTCCACCCAAACATGTCTTAACAAAATTAATCTTTCTTCATAAACACATAAAAGTTGTGGCACTCAGATCCTCAACCGCTATTGGTTTCAGCTACTTTTGGCCAATTGGAGGACGAGTACTAGCACCACAAATCTGTTATAACTGTGTATTTTGTTCCCATATTAAACCCAAAGTAAATTATCTTTTACTGAAAATCTCCCAGAATTACGAGTGGTCCTCAACGTTTATTTTTCTGTATTTGGTATAGATTACGCAAACCCGTTGCAAATTAAAAATAGAAAGGGTTGCGGATGTAAGAGTACAAAGTGTTATGTATTTTTATTTGTTTCTCACCCAAGGCTCAGGCACTTGCCTCAGACGGTTTATAGCAAGACGAGGTAATCCTTTTAAAATTTTGTCTGTCAATGCAACAAATTACGTTGGGGCGCGTATATCAATTGAGCTCAATAAATTCCTTAACGCTAATAAAAGAGCTTTTAAAGAAAAATTAGTAAAAGACGACATAACGTGGAGTTTTATTTCCTCTTACAGTCCTCATCGAGGCGGTTTGTCGAAAGCAGGGGTTAAGTCATATAAAAAGCTTTTATGTAAAGTAATAAGAAATTATGTATTTACACTCGAGAAATTGTGCACTGTTTTGACTCAGAACGAGACTATCTTGACCTTCCGTCTTTTAGTTCCTCTCTCAAATGATCCTAATGATCTCGACCCTTAACACTTGCTCATGTCTGACTAGGACAATCTTAATTTTTATCAATACACTTGATGCCAACAAAAAAATATCATAACAATAACATTGACACAATTTCCACAACCGAATCTTCAATATATAAAATTCAAATTGATTTTGTCTTTAATCCATCTTTCTATTAAAACAACAAAAGCAAGACTTATTTTGGACCTTTTTATTACAAGGGGCCTGTGGTGAAAAGAATGACCAAGTGGCGATGAAAAAAGAAGAGGGAGCATTTAGGCAATAAATTCGTTTAAAATAGTTCACAATTCTCTGTTACTGTCTTGCATGTGCAGTCATCAGAGATCTACACCTGGAGCCCAGTGGTAGCAAGAAGACTCCTGCACACAAGATACTCATCTTCATGAAAGGCACAGGGCTGTTGCAGTAGCTCTATTCCGAAAGGTTGCACACAATAGGCATAGGCTTCATTCATTCAGTGTGCGGCTTGTATCCCAAGCCTCTTGCTTAAAAAAAAATGTTCGGTGTGTTATTTTACTCGTGACACTATTTATAAAAACATTTTAATCTGTAAGATTAGTTATTCATATAAAATAGAGGTGTTTACTTATAAAGTTTTTTTTCCTATTGTAACTCTATTTATGTGAGTTTTAAAATTCGCGCCTTTTGACAACAATGATGCAGACAAAAATGAAAATGAAGGAAAACCGAAGAATAATCAAAGTATCTGTAACTCAGTAAATACTAAGTGTGATACACCAAATGCGATAAAAGAATTGGTCTCAAGTGAAGTTTGTAGAATTCATAGAGAAGAAATGAAAACAAAAGATGCGCTCATCAACGTCGCTTTAAGTGCGACCGCTGCACCTGCCTAATGTAGCGTTATCCAGGAAATCTCTAAACTTGTACACAGCCATCACACTGAGTGAGTGTAAATCGTGACTCATCAGCAAAGAGCACGAATCTCCAGTGTCGAAGTTGCCATTGTACATGCTCGTGAGCAAACGCCAATCGAACAATTTTGTGGTTTCTGCTCAACCGTGACGCACGCACAGGTCTACAAGATCTAAGACCGCTTTTAACCGATTTCGCATTATTTGGCACTCCTGTCACATTTAAAAGAAGACTTTTTTACGAAGGGTGGAAGTGATAATATAGAAATCACCCCGATCAGTGGTTTTTCGTTTACGACCTTGTCCACGTCTCCTAGAGTAGTTACCTGTAGTTGGATATTTATGCCAAAGTCTGCAGATAACAAATCGACTAACTTCAAATTGATTTGCCACATAGCGCATAGAACGTCCATTAGCAAGCAAAGTTACAGTTTGTGCAACTTGAATCTCACTACGAAAATGCATGTTGTTTAAAAAAATATAATTAGCATCAAAACTTATTAATAATAAACTATATAATAAATAATTTTAGTGAAATAAAATCTTACTTCAGACCACTTGAGGTCTCACCTATTAAAAGGGTTCTAAACTACGTAAATATTTAAAAGATCACCAAAACCAAGTAACCGACATAGTTTATGTATGAATCATTAATATAATTAACAGAAACCCGAAAATTTTGACAGTAACAGAAAAAAATTACTATATTGTTGACTTAAAAATATGAACAAAATTCTTGTAGGTGATCCCAACTTTGCCAACCGTCGTATTTTAAATTAATTCGTTTTTTAGTTTAACTGTATTATACATAATTTAGCAATGTACAATAATCGAATTTCTTAATTCCGGTACCAAATTAGACGTAGTAATTGTTCTTGCACCCAAATGTGCTAACGCTACTATTCATTTTATATATCAAAATGTAAGGAGGTTAAAATCGAAAACCACACAATTCTTCAGTAATTTTTTATCTATTATAGGAAAATTGTAGCAGGTTTTCAGTAGGAGTATATCACAATATATTATAAATATCAGCAACGTTAAGAATAGCCACTTATTTAAAGAGAAGTATCTATTATAAATCGGTGCGTAGTTATATTATTAACTCCTCCACTAGTAAATTGTGTTAAGAGATTTTATTTATGTATTTAAATTTAAAGACCGTTAGTTAACTTACAAATTATAATTTAGATTTTGTAGAATTCCTAGGAAATCTACGTAAAAACATAGAAATGTATTGAATATCCTAGTCCGTAAACACCCTAAATCCTATTTCCATCTGTTAATGAGGAACAAAATCAGATAAGCCTCGTGAACGAACTAAGATTGTTTCAGTCAATGTTACTGAAGAAAAGAAATATGCTCTATGTGACAGATTTAACGTCAAACGCTGGGTCACAGGTCCGAGTTCAAATAACGATGGGTGCAAATGTAGTGTCTATTTCACTCCCATAATTCACTCCAATTGCCGTCTCACGTCTGTGTGAAATCACAATAACTTTAAATCAGCGGCCGAAAAAAATTAATTTAAAAGAGATATATCCGGAGACTGGAACTTACCTCCTGAACGAGAAGAACGGTTTTATTTATTTATTTTTTCTTTTCTCACTACTAAGCTTAAAAAGCACCACTATTTATCTTATCAAAAGTGTGTGAAATTGTTATTTTTTCCTAGTTGTCAATAATAATTATTAACAAAGAAGGATAGAAATATATTCATAATTTTTACCGATAATAAATATTAGTATTGTCGGTAATAATAATGTCTCAAATTAGATTAATGTTAGTAATATCTAATAAACAGTTTATTTGTAATCTCAAGACGAACACGCTCAAACAATGCTCCACAAATATAATCTGCCAAAACAGATGTTGTGCGCGTGAGCGAAATATCTAATGTCTGGTGTCTGTCAAACTTATGTCAAATGTATTTTTAATCCAATAAAATGGTAAAAGGTAGTGATTAAAAAAAATCTGTTTTCTCTACCTGTTGTTAATTTTACTTTAATGTTTGCATTAAATACACATTATATACTATTTATTATAAACACACATTCTTGTGGTTTAAAAAGTTCTTGGCACTTGAAGGTTGATCTTTGACCAGTGTTCGCTGCTTGAGTGCTTGCCAGAATTTACCCTAAAAGTAATTACTACAAGTGATTTGTATTGCCAAATTTGCCACTTACATCGTAGTTCTTCCTAGCACTCTAAACAACTAACATTGTTTTAGGTCAAATAGTTTTTTGAATCTATGCAAAAAAATATGTAAAAAAAATTAAGTGAAAATCATGGAAGCAATAGCCAAAAGTTACCTTTTGAATGACAATATTGACAACCTTCCTTGTAGCAATAAGGTTGATAAAACCATTTCTACATTTGATATCAATAATACTTCAACTTCGTGTAGTACTACTATGGCTTCCTTTCACTGCATATCGATCACCCTGTTAAATGTACTTTTCATGTAACGATAACCAGCGTGAGCGTAGAGAGTGGCCACGTCTACGGGTCATGCGTCAAATTGGCCTACTGGAAAAATGTAATACTTTAGGCACTTGTTCCAATAATTATTGGTTTTTACTTTAAATATTAGCAGGATTTAGTAAGAATATAATAAGTCAACCCAGTAAGAAAAGTGTTGGTTTCCATATACAAACAAGTTTATTTAATTTGGTTTTTGAAATTTCAGATGTTATCAGTTCTAAGTACAATTATTTTTTCATAGGCGAAAACACAACTAAACGCCGATCTTAAGAAAGAATTAGGGTTCAAGACGACCGCTAACAAAATGTGAAAAATTAACAAAAATTCCTTACTATAAAGAAATCAAAACAGAACACCAATCAAGATAAATAATTCAATACAAAAATCAAAATAATTTCTTTTTAGGTTCCACCTAAAGTAGACAACTTGCCTTTAAAATTTTGTACCAGTTTTAAACTTTGAGTAATGTAAAAATTACAGACAATAATCATAAAATTTAGACCAAAAGAAATTCTAAAAATAAACAAATTGTTTCTGTTTCTGTTTATTTAAAATTGCATTTTTCCGCATTGTATTCTTGCTTCAAGAAATATAGGGCTTGCCAATTAAAAAGTCGTAAAAGTTAAATAGTCGTAAAAACTATGTAAACAGTTATTTAATTAAGTAGCCGTAGCCTCGATATAGTCGACCAGCCTTGTTTTCGATGTAATAAAGCGTAAAATAACTAATCATTGTCCAACTGGACAACCATGTCAACACTTCCATTACTAATTGATCACAGAAGTGAAGCTGTGCCCTTAAACTTAACCAGGACAATAACCAGTCTTAAAGCAAAGGCATAAACATTGACAGCAAACCCAGCCTGGCCTCAATATGCTGGACACAAATAACAAATAATGCAAACACTTTAAAATTACCACAAATGCAAGATCAAGAACTAGACAAAGCAACGGAAGAAAAACTCACCAATGCAATAATAACCTTGCAAAACATAAAAGCCACTGAACCAGATTCGATACCAAATGAAATGATTAAAAATTCTCATCCAACAGTGATAAAACAAATAACCAGCATCAACGTAATTATGAAGTTAAATTATTTCTTGAATACATAAATTCCTTAGGCATGAACAAATGACTTTTAAGTATTTTTTTTGTAAATTTTGTCTAGAAATCAGAAAGACAAAAATTATCTTTTAAAAAAATTTAACGTAAAAAACAAAGCAAAACAATGAACAAGACAACTTCATTCTTAAACAAGAAGCATCACCGTCAAATTGCGTTTTAGAAAAATTTATTTTAAATAGTATTGCATTTGTCATGAAGTGGAAAAGTTTTGTGCAGATATTAGGACGATATTTTTGAAGGCATATGTCACTATAATCACTCAATTATTTTGTAGATTTAATAAAATATTTCAGACATTTTATATGTCTCTTTTATAGACCAAAAGAAAACGTTGTTAATACGTGGAGATAACCTAGTGAATTGTCTATTGTTAATGTAATTCTTGTAATGTGAAATATTGTTACTGTAAAATACATGCACCAAAAGCGAAAAATCCCACGATAAAATAAATTCTCAAAATTTTAAGTGGATACGTCTTCAATTACTGCCAAACCTTCTACCAAAATCAGTTTTGAGTCCTATCACAATATTAGATTAGAGAAAGAACTGACTTCTAACTTTAGAAAGCTAGAAATACTGATATAAAAAAACATTGCTTTTAAGGAAAATATAGCAAAACCTTAACTATAAAATTTGATTAAATTAGATGTAATTGTAAAGAAATATGGGCACCATGTGTTGAGATTGGCTCACTACAGCTCCAAGATCAATCCTACTAAAAAAAATAAGGATTAGCTAAAAACTGGGTTGCTACTCATAACACTATTTTTAAAATTAAAATTTGAGAAAATTATACCTGAAATTTGAAACAATACTTGTCAAGTAGTCATAAAAAGTTCATTCAAAAAAAGCATCTTCTAGACACTGCTTTTGAGGATTTTTGTTTTATAGTAAACATGGGATATTCTTCAGAACATGAGTACAGTTCAGATAAAAACAGTTTGAGTGTCGCTCCAATTCAAGAGATCGACGATAAAAAATAAAATTGTAGAAATTATTATTTAAATTTGTACAAAGTATTTCTATAGAATATTATATGTTTGTTTTTTGTTCTTAACTATGCCCTAACGCCTCTAAATTTGGAAGTTCTTAAAAAAATTTGTTCTAGTGTTTTTGTTTTATTCAAACTCATCAAATAATTTTATTTCTACTAGATCAACCCAAGTCCAACAAAAGCGACTAGGAATTCCCCGAGCGATCAGTAGAAATAAAAAATAAAAAAATCGCTTTATGATTTAATGAATTCAAAATTGGAAAAAAACTCCAGTCGCTCACCAGCGGAAACAACAAGTCTGAAAAGTGACCAAAATACTCAGAACCGATCGGAAACTACCTTCGTTTAAAGAAACGCTTCAAGTCCAACCAAGTCCAACCCAAGAGTCAAACTCGGATTCCCCGAGGAATCACTTCAAATAAAAAAAGTAAAAATCGCTTTTTGATTTAAAGAATTCAAGATGAAAAAAAAACTCCAATTGCTCACCACCGGAAACAACTCCGTGTGAAAAGTGGTCAAAGCACTCAGAACCGATTAGAAACCACTTCCGCTTTAGGAAAGCTACAAACGCAAACAAAAAAAAAAGCGTTAGAACAGTTGTCAAGTTTCGTATGCAGAAGAAGTAAGTTGGCCATCAACAATAAGCTTCGTTTGTACAGATCAGTCATCTGACCTGCAATCGATTATGCCTTCACTATGTAAGCCTACCAGCCCTGCGACTCTAAAATGAAAACCAATTCCGGCGCATCACCTTCAATGCGTCCTGAATGATTCGAAAAAACCAGCTTCACAGAAACGCAAAGATGCCCGGGTTTGGTACAATGCGCTCATTTGTGAAAACAAATACAAAGAGGCTAATAAAGGTCGTTAATCTTTAAAGTAAATTGCCCTCAGTACCGTCACAGCAGAGTACATACCCAAAGGTTCGGAATTAACCTCTTCTTAAAAATTTTGTAAGTATTTAATTTAATTTAGTTTTATATAGGTATAACAGATAAGGAAAAAACACTTTTACAGTAACGACAATATAACTTATGACACATATATCTTTTATTATTAGTGTTATTACAGTTCTGGTTGTACAAAATAAGTAGCGACGAACATATGATCGTGTACCTACCGCCCATTCGGATGACGATTTTAAATATTCTTAAAAAATTTGAAAGAATTGGCGAGGTTACAAACCAGTACAAGAAAGGTAAATGACCTAAATCAGTGGTAAGTTTAGAAAAATGTGCAAAAGTTTACATTCATTTATTAGATTGCTGAAAGAGTTCCGTTGTTAAAAGTTGACAACTAATAGTCGACAGTTTAAGTCGTCCATTATAATAAGTAATACAACAGTAATAAGTCATTTGGTGCTTATTTTTATTTTAAGTATAAAATACTTTCAACCTGCTGAGGCAAAACTACCTGTCCTAAGTGCAATCCACCTAAGGATTGAAGCAAAGCAGGTAAGTAAAAACTTTCTTAGCGCAATCCACTGTAGGGATTAAAATGCCGTAATTGATCTGAACGCGATTGACCAGCACCTAGGATGCCAATCATAAAAAAAATTTTCCATGAAATGGCTGAGTGCACCCCCAACCTCAAAAAGGAATTCCGCATCCAAATCCTCTAGTCAGGGAAGCTCTCGCGTATGACGAAACGAGACCATCAAGATGCAAAAAAACGAAAATGGCACTTCTCAACGATGAGTAGCTCTTTGGCAACAGGTGAGACATGTTTGTTGAGAATTATCGCACTAGTGTTGGTGCACTCTAATTTCAGAACCCAACTGACAGACAAGAGGTACTAACGGATCGAAATCTCTACAGCCGAATTTTCGAAATGGTGCCGGTAAGTTGTAAATCGTTTAAGTCATAAATTTTTCTTAACAAGGACGGATAATTGACACTAAACCACACTATTTGGAAGCTAAAGAGGGTGTCTTTTGTTGAGAGATATCAGAGAGGTAGATGAGTTTTATGCCCACAAAGCAAGATGTTTACGTCCAACAAGTGTGTTGAACAAAGACACAAACAGTGGCTAGTAAGAAAAATATTTGCATAGTGAAAGCGCATTTATTTTTTCCAGCGTACCCAAAAATGTAGTTGATTGATGGCAAATGGTTACAAATAATACAAGGTGTTTATAAATGGTTGTAGGGTCGTAAGAGGCTGTGGAAACAATAAAAATGTTCTGCTTTTTAAATACAATGATTTTTAGCTATTATTATACCTTATCAATTTCTGTTGCGCTAGTATTAGAGAACTGTTTGAGAAGCGCTGAACTATGCTTGAACCTGTCACTTCAACCGCTCGGTCCTTACCCGAGCAATAAAGTTTTATGACTTACCGGCACCAATTCGAAAATTCGGCTGTACAGTCGCAGTCTAGAGAAGTTTTAGTGGGTGGTATTGCACTTTCACCGGTAAGTCCCACACTACTAGCTTCGGCTGATTTTATGCTAATTGTATTTTCCCTCCTCAAAAAAAACCTCTGACTTATCATTCACATCATTCGGTTGTCAGTTGGAAAGTAATGTGGGCGTCCTGCTTGCCGAGACAAAGCATTAAAGATCTTGATTTGGATCGAATGCAGGTTCCCTTCTGAATAAACTGCTCAAACGGAATAAACAATTCAAAGAACGAAAACTTACCTATAACAATAAAGACTAGCTAAACCCGTACAATACTCGAATTTGACTTAAGACTCCGACGACGAAGAAATAAACTTCACCGAGGCCAAACCTAAAAAAAATCTTTAACCAGAAGAAATTTCTACCCTTTAATGTTAGTAACAAATTTAGTGTTTTACGGGTTGTGCAAATGACACCACGAAAGAATATTTAACACAAACACCAAGGCGTTCAAAATCCCCAACAATTTTCCCAACAAAAAAACAAGCAATCTCTCAGCCAACGTTAACGATTTTGAAAACTACAGTTCTCAGAATTTTACGTAAAACCAAAAAATTTCAGAAATTTGCAACGATTTAATTTAAAAAATATATAATTACGTAAAAGTCAAACCTACTCTTAAAAGAATTTAAATTATTCCACAAACAGTAACGGATTTCCGTGCCATTGCAAAATGTTTTGGCAACCAAAAAATTCAATATCATACATTTCAATTCAATAAAGAAAAAAAAAATAAAGTTGTAGTTGAAATCATCCTAATAAAAATGGAAATCGACGAAGTAAAGAAAGATATAAGATATCATTCGTCAGAATGGACAAAATATTTACACAATAGTCCACAGGTGTTATCGTCTCCTATGACAAAAGATGAGGAACCACAACTTAGCACAACAAACCAATTTCTTCAAAACGTCCAAAGTTTTAAATAAAAATATAGTGCAAAAAACTTCGGTAAACATATCGTAGCATTTTCCAGCAATTAATATAAAATTATGGATGCTCTAAATATGACACCAGTTCCTATATGGAACAATATATTAAATGCCGAAAAATAACTTTAGACAAATTTGTCAAAATACATTTGTATAGTGATCTTTTTGTCATTAATTTTTATAGTTCTCTTCATGAGATTGAAAAAAATCCAGAGGTTTGGAGCTGTAAACATGTACAATTAATAGTGTTCTTCCAGTAACGATAATAAAACAACCAGTAACTAACAAGGCATTAAACCTAATTTTCTGCAACTGCAAAAGACGAAGTGGTAAAACATAGGATTGAGATGCTCTGATATGTCTATTTTATAAAGCAAGATATGCAAAATTATACCGAAAGTCTTCATAGATAAAACTTTATCTCCAGAGTTTTAAGTTCTCCATAATAAAGAAAAATGAATACAACAAAGAGAATAAGGATGGTAATAATGACTAGAATCGTATAAAACAGTCCATATACAAATAAAGTAGTAATTTTCTACGGTTTCTTAATTTCCGATTTTTTGTCAATAGTGAGAGCCAAATTTGTGATCTAAAGTCAACGAGTTTATACATAAATAATTTGGCTTACGTATAATACAACACATAATAAATAATTCAATGTTTTTAAAATTTTTATATTTCTTAGATCACTTTAAAAATGTAGGTAATATTTTTCATTATTTATAAAGCCATCAAATCCCAATTTATAACGTAGACAATAGCTCTGTTAAACATTTTAATTCCGTCATAACGAAATTTATCGGTGGCAAAATGAATAAATTTTACTCAAAGACTATCAATGTACTTAAGTACGTTTGTTTCTGTTGATGACAGAAATAATTTGGTTTATTTTCTGCGTCCGCATTTGTTTTTGTGCTTATAACTATAGCTCTTGCAATTAATTTGATGGTGCCGTCTATTAATTATTTATAACTGGTAGTCGAATAATCTGAATAAATAATCTTCAATGGTCACTAAAAACAAAATACCAAGAAACTAACATCTAGAAGACCTTAAGATTTGTTTGTCCATAAATATCTAGGGATGTGTCGTTATTTAGCAACCTGTTACTTTATAACAGTTATTTTGTTGTAGCAGTTATAAAAGGTTACTTATTTTCAAAAATACCAGGTTATGAAATAACAGATTCGGATTTCGTTGTACATTGACAACAAAAAACACCAAGTAGCAAATAACGTTTAACAATATTATTAAGGATTATTCGATGTTTTTTTGTTGCTTTGCGCTACTCTCAGAGAGAGGGCTCTGTCTACTAACTGCAAATGCTAATATTGCGAACTGTAATCTGTAAGTGATATTGGAGATTGCTGTTAGTAAAAGATAATGAAATTTGCTATGTGCGTTAATTGTAACCTGTTAAAAATAACTTATTTAAAAGTAACAGTAACAGTTGTAACCTGTTGTTGAAAAATAACGATTTTGCCCATACATATAAATATCAGCCGAATTGCTTTACAAAGTCGAAAATAAAGTGGCAAAAGAATGGACATTGGTCAATGGAAATTAATCAAAATTATTATAATAAGCATTGATGGGACTCCATGGATTACTGTTTTTATTAATGGCTTCTGAAATAAACAATCATATTGTTTTTTTTTTAAATTTTTGGCAATGATAATTTCCTTTACACAGGCCAATTTCTGCAGTGATAAACACGGCGAAAAAAACTAATAAAAAACTCAAACCAGACAATAATTACAAAAACAATTCGGCATCGACTATAAAAGCAGATATAGTTAGACATAGACTTTCGCAAATTTCAAGCACTTCGTCGAGTAAAGAAAATTAAGAAAATGGTTGATTTTGAAAATGTAAATGAAACCATTACGCATGTTCAACATCTTGAACATTTTATCGCTTCTTGGACACCTCCAGTTCTCAAGACAAGAACAAGAGTTATTGAACTCATTTCTCTATACATAGATTATCAGAAAAAAAAAGCACCGCCAAAACTGTTGGCACAATCATCAGCTCTGATTAACGACTGATACGCCCGAAGTAGTCACTGACTGGAGTTTTTAAAGTTGAATTACAGAACTACGTTCAGCAATATTGCCCGAAGTAAAAAAACTTACCTAAAAACGTTCAGAAATTGTCCCAACCGTCGTTTTTACCTTCGTTCCGAAATGAATTCGGCGTTGCCTCGGTGTGCATATTTTCAACCTGCTTGAGAGGAGGTTGGATTTTTTACCCGAGTGTTGAGGGGGTGCTGCAGTCAGAATTTAGTAAAGTTAGGTTCTGTGCAATTTTCATGTGCGATAAATTCATTTAAGAAAAATGAGCATGCTTCTAACTTTAGCACTTAACGGCACAATTTCTTTGTAATTATTACTATTATCGCTCTCTGACTCTTCATAAAAAAAGTGATGTATTCATGAAAATTAACAAATTGTGCCGCAATGGTAGAAATTTTTTGGCATACCTAATTCGTTTTGTGGAAGGTTGTCATAAAGGTTGTTCATTGCATTAACGCCTTACCCTCACCCTTACCAAACGCCCTTTTTCTGAACGCACTCTAGTGCTAAGAAAATATTTGTTTAAGTTCATTTTAAGACAATTGAAAATATGCAACATAATATCGGTGCCTACAATATTTGGATATGTATCGATGAAACAACAAGTGTTTCACATTTACTCAGTCACAAAGTTTTGAAATACCGAACCATGTCACTATTGCTCGATTTATCAACAAGTCGCTTGGTAAATTTATTTTTTCTAACCTTAGTAGAATATATGTTAAATTTATTTTTGGTATTTTATGACCTAATGGCATTAAATATTCACGTGTAAAAATAATGTTTAATCATGCAGCTTCCTATATGTTAAAAGCTGTTACAAATTTAAAAATATTTTACTCAGAGTTAAATTATTTTACATGTTTAGCTCATGTTCTTAATGAGTATGTGAGACAATAAGATCAGAATATGACCTAGTAGATTCCTTAATTTCTATTACAAAAAAAAATGTTTTTGAAAGCACACGGTCAAAGGCAACATTATAAAAATGCATTTCCCACCACCCAATTGTCACCAAAACCGAATCTAACTAGACGTGGCACAAAAAATAGAAGTAAGTTTGCAATAATACGCATGAAGCTATGAAATGTCAAAAATCCCCATTGATCCTACGCCTGCAAAAAAGTTAATCAAGATCAAACTTCGCAAAAATCGGTTTGAAAATTGGTCCGAAAAAAAAAAGTTAAAAAAAGTTGTAGAACAGCGTCGTCAATAAACTACAACAACATCTTCAACTTCTGATGTAATTTTTAATGGGTTTATAACAGTTGCCATAAGCCAACAGAAATTTCTTGCAAATAACCACAAGTCTCGGTTCATTTCAATATTGAAGAAAAATTTACCACTGAAAATATTTTGTCAAACAAGCTGATGTTCTGATAGTTGAATCAGCAATAGAAAAATTTAATTCAACAAATACAACTATTGTTGTTGGTAAAGATGTTAACTTATTGGTAATACTTACTGCTCCAACTCCAACTAAAAAAATTATTTATTTTTTAAAACCTGGGATAGCTCAACAGTAATCGATAATATATTTATCTCAAAGTTTGTGTATTTTCAAATTGTCATAACCACATTTTATTTTTACACGCAATAAGTGGCAGCGATACATTTGTTATTTTCAGGAGGGGTAAAGCAACAGTTTAAAAATTGTTTGAAAAACAAGACATAGTTAATTGTGTTGAAGTTTTCAAAGAAAGTATTTCAACTCCACAAGCTCTAATTACCAACCGAATTCGATTCCTTCTATCAGTATATAGATCATCAAAAAAATTACGTGCTTCGATAAATTTCGATACTTATCTCCAGTAAAAAATACTCGAAACAATAAACGAGTGCAATTAGCTTGTCTTTACTTTCAAGTGTAGCTTGGTAATAAACTATACCTAGAAGACTAGGGCTAGAACTTAATTGACAATATTTTGAAAGTAAGTAAAGCTTTACTCCCACCTGCACCAAAAAAGCTTTTTAATACAATTTTTTGCAAAAAGGGGTGTACTGCTAAATGCGACTGCAAAAAAGTTGGATTATTCTGTTCAATAGCATGTAGAATGGTCTAACAGTTGTCTAGGTCAATCGTGCTACAATGTTGAATCACCATTTAAAGATTCTTATAATATCATCAAGAAGACATCTAATGCATCGCTCTCAGAATAATTCACTTATACTCAGCAAAAAAAAAAAAAAAAAAGAACAAAAATCAGAAAAAAAAGACATTTTAATTGAAGTTCCATTCGATAATAATTATCAATAAAACATACAATTTTTTCAAATTACCCATAATTAACACCGCTTTTATCGTTTTCAACAGTACTATTTTTTATTCCCTATATACAATATTTTTTAATTAAAGGGAACCACAATAGATCTTGGAATAGGCCTACCGGGAAAACCACGTTAAAAAAACGCCCCACTTATACCTACTACCTCATGGGTGGTGCGATAACGTGTGCATGTTATTAAGAACATACCTTTTTCATCATTTCAAGCCCATTCTTGAACCAATTGCTAAACTTAAAACAGCGAGAACATCATTAAAAAATTCGATAAAAATATTTAATATGCTTCAGAAAAAAATCAGAGTTCCAAAAAATCCAGGGTTTCACATAGGTATTTAAGAAATTTAAAAAAATTTACAACGGAGATGAGAAAGAACTACCTGACAATTTTACTATGAAAGACACAGTTAACTTTAAATATGCACCAGTTACATCCTGCGTTGTTTATGTGTATTATTTAACAGTTTTATTTGCATTACATAAAAGAAACCTAAAGTTATCTAAATCTCAATTATTTTAAACTAAAATTCCTTTTTTATGTACCTTTTTAGACACCAATTTTCCAAAAAAATTTCAAAAAAATTCTGCGCAAAAAATAAAAACTCCTTCAAGCCAAACAGTACACCCCGACCAGAAAGTATTGTCATTTATCTTAGATTTGCCTTCTACTACAGATGTGCTGCCCTCTTGTTTTTAAATATAGTTTTTTGCTTTTTATCAAACAATCTTTTTCAAGACTCCATTTCTTTGCGATTCATTTTGCTGTAAGTATATTTATGAATTTCTCGTTTTATAAATTCTATTATAAAGGTATTTTTACAGATAAAAACTGTGGACATGAGCAACGACAGCGTGTTGTTCATAGCCAAGAGCCCGAAATAATTTATTATTTTTATAAATTTATGAAGGAACAAGATGGACCCACAAATCCCTTCAGTCGCCTACAAGAAAAAGTGAGAGAAACAGTAACAAAAGCTACTGACGTTAACCTTAACACTGTAAGAGCTGTAATAATAACACTGTAATAGTAGCGGTAGTAACTCCGCTAGCGGCAGTGTTTAAATAATGTGTAATTAAAGTACAAACAACCATATTACTACAAAATTAAGAATTATCATTATTAATGATATTATTATTATAAGATGCTAAGAAACCGGAGAACAGTAAGTTTCTGTCACCAAGAAGAAAAATGAACAAACCATCACCAAAATGCACAGTCCATAAATTTGGAGAGAGAATTGTGCGAAAAGTAATTTATAATTTTGCCGCAATTCATAAAAAAAGACCCACAATGCAAGGTGACTTTGAGACAGTAAATTTTTCTGGATAGTGTGACGGTTATTTTTTGTATTATCTCTACCACTGGTATTGCGTCATAATTTGAGCCAGAGTGGAAGGCTTCTGAAATTCCACTAATGCTAGAGTACTCAACATCGTTGCTTAAACATCTAAAAGCAACAATTAAAACAACAGAAGAGTTTAAATTGAAAACATTGACATCAAACTAAAACGTGTTCAGTATTTAAAAAAATTAAAAAAATACAAAGAGGAAAGAGGAAAGCAAAGAGATTATATACTGTGATAAAAGATATCTTCACAGTTCTCACACTGTACCCAAAGCCTGGAATGATGATACAAATCAAATTTTAAAGGCACCAACCTCAAAAAGACAACAGCTAATTATTTCGCACGCTGGAAATGCCCAGAGTTTTGTACCAGGTAACCTAAATTTTCAAAAAATCAAAGCTAAGATCCCAGTGGTTTACTGTTTGCTTTGATATTACTGATATAATTTGGAAATATGTTGAAGAAAATTCCAAGTAGGCACAATTTATTATATTTTCATAGATATTTCAAGAATTTGTAAAAAACATTTTTAGATTAAACACTTAAACATAGTAAAAAATGTGTCTTTTGATTATGGTTTGTTGGTAATTATAATTTTTAAAAGTTTCATAAAATGTCTTCTGTATAATACTAGATTAATAAATTTCAGAATTTTATTCTTGATAAACATAATGATTGTCAATTATGAGATGATAAATCACTCAAAATCTATTTAGGTGCAAACACTATCAGCGAGCGAAGTTCAAAATTTTCGGTACACTTGCAAGGTCATGACACTCCAACTAAACCAGCAAATGCAAAATATTTGACACTTTTGTCAAAACTCCACAATTTGTAGCATAAATACAAGAAAGATCAGTCTGCAAAAATATTTCGGCTTGAAGTGCCAGTAGAGCGCCTTTGCTCATTAATCGATGACGCTATGCTATATACCTAATACACGGCTTTTGACTAAGAATACAATACAAGTCGGATATTTTCAATGCGCAACATTCACCACCCAAAAATTTGAAAAACTTAAAATGAACGTTTTAAAATTTGGTAACAAAGTGTGGATTTCTCCTCTGTGTGGGATAAAATTGGTAACCGACAATCATAACTTTTTAAAAAACTCTCAATTTTAATGTACCCAAAAATTACATTAGTGATCTTTATTTATCACTCATACCTTTGTTTTTAACTTTTAATTTTGTTTATGCAATAAAAAATGCCCGTATTGTACTTTTCAAACTATAACAAGAGTACAAGCAAGAGAGTTATTTCTTTGCCCTATTTAAAAAAAGTTAGATTATTTACAAAAAGATTTATCAGTAGAACCTGTTAAACATTTAACAAAAACATCTATTTTTAACTAATATTAAAGTGCATTAATAGTGCAATTGTATTTAACAATGGAAAATAAAATAGAAATAGCCCCATTTTATTATATACTTTGATATTTATTTTGGTGAAGGTAAGACAGCCCATTCCACGAAAGTGAGATTACTAGATGAGCATAGAGAAATCGGTAAAATGTAATGTAAAATATCTAAATTGTGCTTTTTTAATGTACATAATTATTTCAAATAAGAAAACCCATCAAGTAAATTAATTGAAAATAATTTTATTTGTAGGCAAAAACTTTCACAGCGAGAAAAGTCGCAGTTTTGGTAAAGATGATAGAAAAACAACAAAACGTCTTGTTGGAGGAACGAAGAGAACCTAAAAAAACCAACATAAATAAATCTGCTCGGAATCGTGCTTGGCAACACATCGTAGATGCCGTCATTGCGATTACCCTACTTGACGCGGTCTGACAGATTTGAAACACAATTTCAAGATCATAAATCAAAACAAAACGAAAAAACCAACCTAGTAAAAAGAGAAAGACGGAAAACTGGGAGTGGCGAAAATGAGAGCCTTAACGGCATTGAATCGAAAATCATTCACTTTATTGGCTCTGATTCAAGTGAAGGAACAAATAATGTTTGTTCACATGATAATGTGTTGATTACAAATCATTTTGGTATAAATCCAACGAATGGATTTATTAAAGATAGGAGAACTAGTGAAATCATTATAATTAGAAATCGTACGATATCTTTGAAAGAGAAATCTGGAGGAATTGACACCTTCAGCTTCCAGAAACCAAGAACATGTGTGTGTTAAAGTTGAGGGAGATTAAGTTAAATAAAAAAAAATAATAATTTCATTAAAAAATATATTCTTCTATTTTTGCTTTCAAAACTCTTCAACCAACCATCTGCCACGACAAGAAGGCAGAAATTTTTATAAAAGTTAATAATCACAACAAAAATATTAAAGCTTTTTGTTTCATTTAAAAACATCGCCTTTGAAAACAATCTGTCAATTATTAATTAAATAAAATAGGTAGTTCTTTTTGCCAGACTAAATTTGATAAAAAAAATTCTTCAATAAAGCTGGATATAAAAGAAAATTTGCAAATAAAGTGCAATGTCACTCATCACATTAATTGATAACATATATCTGAAACAAAAATATATTAATGATTTTCTTAGTTATCATTTTAGCCTTACTTTTTGCCACTAGGTACAGTACGAGGGGCTCCGCTATCTTAGATTTCACTGTCTATAGAATACTTGTTTAAAAAGTCTAAGAAATGCACAGATGCATTTTAATAGAAAAAAGCTCCAATTTTTAGCAATTATTGACAATAAAATGTAGACCTGTGAGATAGTTTAACCTGGTGAGATTTTAACACTATCAAATTTAATTTATAAAATTGGATTTAATAAGTGTTTTTAAGTTTGTAAACATTCAAAAATGTCTAGATATAAATTGATTTAAGATGGAAAAAAAAATGCAGACTGCAGACACGTATCAATCAGTTGAATCACATAACGTAAGAAATAACTGAAGATTATAATGAATAAAAGATATTAAAACTATAGAAAAAATTTGCGCTCAGGCAAGAGGTCACGTTGCAGCAGTCAAACAATAATTTAATAACTATTTACAGTCGTATGCGGCAAGTTTAATTTTACAGGCGACAATTTTGTTTCAGGCCCGAGCCGAGGGCCTTGATTAGTTGGAGCCTGTAAAATTAACTAAGGCAAAAAATTTGTATAAAATTTTAGACCAAAATTTTCAATTCTGTTTTAAAACCACAAATAAATAATTGAAACATAGTGTGCTTGGAACAGCCATGTTTACGTTTGGCGTAAAATTTATTTATTGTTATTATTTTGAAAAGATTCGTGGCAAGAGATTCTTGTTAATAATAACCGTACAGCTGTAGATTCTAACAGCACTT
Source organism: Tribolium confusum (assembly GCA_029207805.1). Lineage (NCBI taxonomy): Eukaryota > Metazoa > Arthropoda > Insecta > Coleoptera > Tenebrionidae > Tribolium > Tribolium confusum. The sequence continues at coordinate 7,788,879 of JALGAY010000006.1, forward strand.
TCAACACAATTTGTCTTCTGTATTTTAATGTTGCAAATATATATAACTATTCACAGTCCGCTATGCTAATCCAACAACAATTATAACAAAACAAACAATTAAAATATGTGTATAATTAAAATAATTACATATATCCATATTTTGGCCACACAGAAGATGTTACCAGATTATGAATGTAAATAAAACCAATTTCTAATATGATAGAAGGTCGAAGAAAGCCTGAGATCGTCACACCCTATAAACAATCACGTACTTAGATGCATGAAGATTTCCCCAAAATACTCAAGACTCATGAAAAAATTAATTTGCGCCGAAGTGATTCGTTGGTTCCGCAACATTTACATTGAACATTTCACAGAAGGAGACAATAGTAATCATCTGATGTTAACCTTCCAACTTCGACAGCAACTAGTCTAACGCTTACATTGCTATCTTATAGCTCACCCCAAATCAAGGTACGTTTTATTAGCTGACATTATAATATTTATAGTAACCTTACATATATTGTACAAGTGAATAAAAATTGTTTTAAAGATTGTAAATAATGTTTATGTAAATGTGTTTGTCTCTTATAGTAATGGTATATTAAAGCCAAAGTGAGGAATATTACATTAGACCCGAGGGCTCTAGTTATATGAAGTTTCGCCTATCGGTCAGATAAAACGCAAGCTGTAATGAAATTCCCACTATGGTTTGTATGCTATTTTATTTACAATCGCATATTTTAAAATAAATTATAATGCATTGCAAGTATTTAAATAAAAAAGGTGTGGCCTAATAGGGTTTGCAAACAAATGCATTTGACACTTGGTAAAAGTCATTCACGAAAACATTCTTTTTTGTTAGAATTATTGTCCGATTCTTGTTTGTAATAGGTGAAAGTAATAGTGAAATAGAGCTGTGTACTCCTCCAGATATTCGTATTAAAACGGCAGCTAACGAGGCCATCAAGTAATTATTACCAAGACGCCAAAAATATTTATTCAGAAAATGTTGTGATGGCATACTTAGAAAAAAAAACTCTACTTCGTAGGCAATGTAATTACTCTATGTGCTCTAAGAAAAATATTCATATATAAAAATTTCTAAGAGGACAAGCTTACTTAGAAAAAAACGTGTGAGATACAAGACTAAAAAATCCAGTACGTTTTCTAAAAATGATATTGAAAAGTATTTGAAAAACGCAGTCTTAGAATTTCTTCCCCAAAAGTTATTTATTATACTTTTTATGAGGCAACTTTTAGGTGAGTGGTACTTAACATTCCTTCAGGAAGAACTCAGGATTTGTTGAAAGACGTACCAATGCAGATTTGACGCGCTATGATTCTGCAGCAAGATGGGGTTTTTCCACATAATGCCAGAGTCGTAACCAGCTTTCTAAATAAAAAATACTCAGAGACCATTTTCTTACCGTCCATGGTTAGCGCTTTCTCTAACTGCAGAAGACTGTCGTCAACGTTTAGACTGGTGCAGAAAATGGAAGGTTTGGAAAGCAGAATAGAATGGAATTATGTGATATTCGGCGTTTGGAGTACTGGTTTAGAAGGCTATTGTCTATGAAAGCTGATCACCTTTTGTGTATATTCGAGACAATGTGACAGTTGTGCGTTATATTGATAACGTCCTACGACCTATTTTACTGCATCATCTAGAATTCTAGATAACTGTCAACATGTCCTATTTCAAGAATACAACGCACGAACACATACTGTTTGTCACACTATGGACTTCCTCCAAGAAGTTGGCGTTAAATGTTGTGCTGTGGCCACCCGGTTCACCGGATTTAAATCCCTTCGAGGAATGTGAGATATGAGAGGGAGAATACTGTCTGAACATTAAACTTTGAACATTGTCTTGTCATATAGCATAAGTTTCTAGCATTAGTTATGGTACTCAACAAGATAAGTCAAAATTTGGATTTATGTGTCAAACTGTGTTAACATTATAAGTTATTTTTTATTTATATACCGTTATCTGTCTCTTTTCAATACATAATCTATATTACATATTAACATATGCAACAATGTATTGAAAAGAGACAAACAAATGTATATAAACAAAAAAATCCCTATATTTAATTTTATTTCTCTCCTGTAAAAACAGCATTTTTTAGCTATTCGAAGAGTTCAAATATGGGCATTATTGCGCAAGTACAAATTGACTGCGCATGTGCGCTCAATGTGCAAATTGCTTACGTATACAGGTCAAGTCAAATAAATTGGAATTCCCCGGAAATCCTTAAAACATATCTTGGAATTTCTTAGAAATTCCAGGAAAATTTGTGTAATTTCCGGAAATCAACAAATTTAATACAAAATACTAAGAAATTCATGTAAAAACATAAAAATTGATAAAAATCCTGCTCCTTGTACACTACAAATCCTTGTGCCCACCCCTCGCTTCTGTCTTGGACAACAGTTTTACAAATTAAATTTCGATGTTCTTCTAAAACAATGTATGATTTGTAGCCTTGCTTCTTATTGAATTCTGCCATTAAAGCTTCAAATATTTCATAGTCAGCCACAGTCTCTGCCCCAAACAAACCAATTTCTGCGAAACTTCCAGGAGCATTAAATAAAAATACAAAGTTCAAAAAATTCGGATGAACAAGTCATAGCATTTTTCAGCAAATAATATAAAATTATGGATGCTCTAAATATTACACCAGTTTCTGTATGAAACATTATATTAAAGGCTGAAAAATATTTTAGATAAATTTGCCAAAATACATTTGAATTGCTCTCTACAGATTTCGAGTGTCCAAAGGTCTGATAAAATTTACAAACAAAACGTAAATTGGAAGCTGTAAAACTTTACAATAGTGATCTTCCAATAAAACAATTATGCAACAAGATCGTAACAGAGGGTACTAAATTTTATTTTCTGCAGTTGCAAAAAAAAGAAATAGTAAAGCACGTCTCTATATAGGATTGAAGTATTCTGATATGTTATTAATACGAGTATGTCTATTCACCATTCCCAGAAATGAAAATTAATCTCCAGAGTTCCAAGTTCTCTTTAAAAAAAGACACAAATACCGCAAAACAAAACAATGACAATATCAGGCGACCAGAATCGTCAGAAAAAAATTTTCTTTATTGTATAAATAATCTAGTAATTTTTTACGTCTTCCTAATTTCCAATTTTCTGCCAGTAAGCGGAGCCGTAACTGTGATCTAAAATTTATACATTTAATTTTTATACATAAAAAATTGTTTTTTGTAAAATACTTTTATATTTTTCCAATCACTTTAAAAATGTGAGAAGTACTTTTCATTACATAGAAGGCCAATCATCAAGTTCAAATTTGTAATGTAGACAATAACTCTCGAACAATTTAATACCGCCATAACCAAATTTACAAGTTTTACAAAAGAACTCATATACAAAAGAATTATACTAAAATACTAGTATATATCAGAAAAAATAAGCTAGTTTGAACCAATTACTAAAAAATTAAAAATACCTTCATTTGTTGGAAAAGACGGAACAATATGACTAAAGCATAAATTCAAAAGAGGAAAAGCAAGGTTTGAAAATGTAATACAAAAAAACGCGACCCAAATTAAATAAATCCGTAGAAGTACTATCTCACTATATTGATACTGATATTAAACGCCACTTGAAATCTGCGGTCTACAAACTCTGGCAAGAAAAATGGCCCAAAGCGAACAGGCACCTTAAAACTATCGAACCAAAACTGGCAAACAAAGTGCGCCTACCACCAGGTCGACGGGCACAAACCGTTTTCACCAGGTTCCGCCTGGGTCACTTAAGCTCACCCACGGGTATTTGTTGACACCACGTGCCCCGCCACCCATGTCCTAGACATGTACCTGTACTCTAAACACTAAAATCATGTGTACCAATCACTAATCGGATCCCAAGATATAATGTTAAAAGTGTGCTGTTTTTTGCAGAAATCTGAACTCTACAACATAATTTATTGCCATAATATACGTAATGTAACTTACGTAATGTACCAGCCGTTGCTCATAACCCCAGAGTTTGATGCGACGTTAGCTTTAAATTTGCAAAGTTGCAGCAAAATTTCTGAGCCAAAAAAAGACACGTTCGCTTTTATATACGGCGTATTAGGGTGCCATTGTAGAAAACCAATGGCATTTTAATTGTTTTTAATTTTAACTTATTTCTTAGAAATTATTCACAAATTATGTTAAAAATCAAAATTAATTCTTCTTTGACCATGTAGAAAAGCTAATTTTAATTCTACACTGAATGTACTATATGGAAAAGTTCAAGCTAGTATATTATACACGTATATTATAGTATTATATATTATAGTATTATACGCGTCGTATAATACTATAATATATTATAGTATTATACTAGTATATTAGTATTATAGTATTATATTCGTATCTTATGAATGTAGTATTGTAAAGAATACGTTTTTATATTTTTTTTCCACTACGTCATCACTCAAGGAGTGGATTGGATAATTACTCAAAGGCTTCAGATTGAAACAGATATAAACTTCAGCTAAAGAGTAGAAAGAAGCAAATCACAAGTAACAGTGGCAGTGTGAACCTACAGTGTGTACTGATGTTATCATGCAGTCAAAGTGCCGTGTTGGCATCTACTGTTACCATATCTTTAGGTTTAATAAAAAAAGTATATCTATAAGTATATGTATATATGTGTAGATTTTTAAACCATTCCAACTAAAATGCAAACAATGTAAAGTAGCGTTGTCCATTAACCCATCTTTTATAAAAAATAATATTTTTTTTAAATTAAATTGAATTTGTTATATTAAAATATGTTCATTAAAATTTGAGTTGCCTTACGGGACACTGGGGACTAGTATTTCCACAACCGCTAAAGTAAAGAGTAAAAATATTAAAAATGAAATAACATTGCACATACAACATTGGGTGATAACACAAAAATGTCTTCAATAATAAAAAATAGCTTGCGTCTGTCAAAGAAGTGATGACCCATTTCCGCAATAAAACTCAAAATGAAGATAGTTCTTGGTTTTATTACTTGCAGTCATGCATTCTGCAGTTTCTGAAGCATTCCAAGATGTTTATGTAAATTATGACGCCTTTGTTAATCGAAGACATTATCTTATACAACGATTTAACACGAAACATTGAATTTGTAAGAAGTCAACTGACAGACCGACTGTATTAGTTCAGAAAACTGTTGACAACCTTCAAACCCGCCAGCAAAGAAACCCAAATAAATCGATTAAAAGATTGTCAACGGAAACAGGTATAATAATATCTTAAAGGCTTTTTACACGACAACAAAATAATAGAACTTATTGTGCGTGCTCTTCATGTAATTCAATAAAAATATTTCAAGGCTTTAAACAAATTGTTGTAATCATTAAGTTGTTTTTTTTTTTAAATTAATTTTAAGACATTAAAAACAAATAAGAAAATTTACTTCAAAATATTAGCACTTGTTTTTCACAAAGCCCTAATAAGCGTCAAAATTGATGAATATATGAATTGCGAATAACTAAAAGTTGTCAAACCAAACAAAATAAGTCGGATAGTGTAATATAAATGTATAAAAAAATTGCTAAATTATGAGATTCATTTACGGAGCTGTTCCGTCTAGCTGGCTTTGAGAATAAATCTAAATTGGCAAAATTAATATTTAATAATTTAATTAATCCTTTAATAAAGGCGTACAAAATTGTAATTACTGCCATGTTTCGGTCAAAAATTAAAGTTGATAAACAAGAATTACCTGCTTATTAAATTGAAAACAGCAATTTGTCTGAAAATAATTGAAATTATCTACAATTAATAAAAAAACATTACTAACTGTTTCATTTTCACCCATACGTTATTAAATAAAAAAAAATGATTTTTGTTCCAAGGTCAATAAACATTGGAATAGTTTTAACTCCCCTATTTGTTTAAAATAATAATATGTGATCCTGCTGAAAGATTTTTTAAACCGTTGCGTTGAGTCAAATAAAGTTAAAATTTTAATTGAGAAAAAAAATCTTGGAAAATTAAAAAAATTTTGATTTTTCGTGTCCCAAGTCTAGAAAACTTTAAAAATTTTGTAAAAACGCTGCCCCACAGTGTAATTACAAGATCCCAGCCACTTGGCACAATCAATTCCCTAACTTTTCCAGGTGTTCCAGATGTCTTCAGCAACTAATATTTATTGGGTAAGTCTTGATATACGTGTTTTTCAATTTACTAAAAATTAAGCTTAAAGACAAAAAAAATAAACAACCCGTTTTGTTAAACTTCTTAGCTGTAAGTGCTTTAAATAACGAGTTTTTGATCTAAAAAAAATCGTTTCGTAAACTTTATTATATAAAATTCAATTCTCTGCAATTTGTCTCTTTAACATTTTTTTGTAGCTTTAACCGACTATTCAGGCACTTTTCTAGTCGGTAAGTAGCAGTAAACACCGAATAGTCAATCTCAACACAACTTAAAAAAAAAACATTTTTGAGTAATCTGTTTTACATTTTTTTAAATTTAATTAAATTTAATTCATCATAGCTAATACTGTCCACTTGTTCATTTTTATATACAAGAGATTTAGGACGGTGAGTAATACTCCTTTCTATTATTTTATCTCGTGAATACAGCTAATTTTGCTTATAAGTTTTCTTTTCTCATTTAACTTTTTTTAACTTATCCTTATAATTCAAAGACGTTGTATAATCAGGACGGAGAGTTTCTAATGCTATTGCCAATTCTATAATACTGCCAATGCTAAAATATTGAAGGCATTCGCTCCTCCTAAAGTAACGTAAAGTTACAAATGTAACGGCAACATTTCCAACTTATTTGATCATGTAAAGCGGAAACACTTTATTCAGTTTAGCAAATTAAAAAAATTGTGAATACTCTCAGGCCCAGATAAAAACAAAAGTGAGGCTGAAGAATCTTGTTCCTCAAAAACGCCACCACCATTAATAATAAGAACTTTAAAAAATTATTATGAACAAACAAGATTGAAGGCCATCACACAGGTCAACAAATTAGTAAGGTAAACTGAAAAAAAATATATTTTTTACTTTAGTGTAATTTAACAACATTAGGTTATCAATGAAATAGTAATACAGTGGAATTTTAAAAACAAAGTAATTGCTATTATTTCCGAGAATGACACATATGTAATTAATGCCGTTACTTCATTAAAAATTTGTCATATCCCATGTTTCGCACATATTGACGTAGAAGTGATTAAATAGTTACTGACAAATAAAACTACCTTCAAAACTTCTTCAAGATATACTAGCAAGATGGAACTGCACATTTCACATGATCAAAAGAATATAAGAACTAAAACTCCCTCTTACTTTAGCAATTGTAAAATGCAATGAAGCACCGCCTGCTTTGAATGCAAAAGACTATGTATTACTAGAAAATTTAATTCTAATACTCTCTCCTTTTGAAAAAGCCACAAAAAAATCTCAGGGGATAATTATGTGACCATTTCACTAATTATACCACTAATCTGTCTTTTAATAAAAAAAATTAATAAATTGAAAAATGTAAAAAAAAACTTATTTAGAAATAGAACTGATTACACACCTGATTCCTGATACACCTGTTTATCAGGAATTCATAAACGGTTATATTAGTATAAGACCAGATCAGCGGTTCAACTGGCAACAGTGTTATGTCCACGAATTGAAAAACTTGGGTTCCGAACTCTTGATCAGGCAAACAATGCCAGCAGAACTTCAGTAGAAGAAATCAATAAAATAGAAACAAAAGAAAGTAAAAGAAAATTGAATCTTGTAGCTAGCAATGAAAATGCAGAAGGCTCCAGACTGACGAAAACTCGACATACTACTGGAGCCTCCGGTAGTTTGTTGAGTTTTCTAGACCATAAAGTGATAAGGCATATGAAAATGCAACACCAAAGTCAGATGCTATAATAGTCGTAAGGCAATTTTTGGAAAAGGCACCTAATACCTAATCCGAGTGTAACATTGAATTTTGAAATATAACGAGAGTCCTTTAAAATAAGCTGCTTTAAAATACTTATGCATTCCTAGTACGTCAGTTCCAGCAGAACGCGTTTTTTCCAAAGCAGGTCTCTTTATGACTCTTTAGCAGGTCTCAAAGCAGGTCTCTTTATGACTCTTTAGCAGGTCTCTTAATGACTCTTTAGCAGGTCTCTTTATGAGAGACAAAGTAGTATAAAACCAAAAAACCTAGATAAACTTAAAGCTCATCAAGTTAGGCTTGGCGTGTGGCCCAATAGGCTGGGTGTTATCGTGGTAGAAAAATTCAGTTGGAACCCAGTATTCGAAGTGTAATGTAAAAGGAGCACGTAGTATGTCTTTCCTTTTCCGCATCTACGCATCTCACACGCCAAGCTGGATTTGTAAACCTATAGTTTGACGTGATAAGTTCATATGGTTTGCTGTCAACTGTTTAAATGTTGTCTTATTTTTGCATTTAGGAGTTTTTGATAAAAATCTAATACTTTCTTCCGTTCCAATCTATATTATTGAAATAACAGGAAAATAAGTTTACAGTCTGCAATATTTAATTGAGACTTACTTTTTATTAAAAATGTTATATATTATTTTTATTGTGGTAATAGATGTGTTTTTTTAGCATATTTATTATTTTTTATATAGGTATATATAAGATATATATTTTATATAATAAACTAAAAATACCTTAAATGAAAAATTTATTGAAAAGTATCCATGATGCCCGATAGTTTTCGATAGTAAAAATTTTGTATATTTTGCCATCACAACAATGACCGTCTACCAAATTTTCCAGATAATAAAATAAATCCCAGGATATTTCCGAGTTTTTTCAATTTTCCAGGTTGTTGAGAACCCTAGATTACTGCTTTTTAATTATGATTTATGGCGGCATTATTGAGTTCCAATGTAGTTATTTGAAATTATTTGTAGTTATCACCATTTTAATATTTTATAAAAATCTAAGGCGACGTCTGAATAACTTAACCTCAAAGTTTTTTTCGGCGATCCTAAACAAAATTACATAAAAAAACATTCCAAAATCGCTACTTACCAGTGACGACAGTCTTCTATCAAATCTAAAACCTTTCGAATTCCATTGTTAGCAATAAAAACAGTCCCGCGTTATCACAAAAGTCTGGTTAAACATCCGAACACATGCACTACAAAATTTAAAACGATATATCAAATTTTTGAGCACAAATGACTACGCTGAGTAAAGCATAATGCATCAGTAATAATATCGTATTTATTTTGCTCACATTTTGCACCTGTATACAGTAAATAAAACCAATATAAACAAGTAAAAACAAGAACACAACATGGCACCCGTGAACCGCCATTAATTGTCCTGCATCTGCATTCTGCGCCTGCGCTGCTATCCAGCATAGCAACAACAGGACAACTGGGCGCGACACTGCGTCTAGAAACAGGAAGCAACGAATCATCCTGGTGCGCGCTATTTTCAAAATTAATTGAGTCCAGTTTAAGACATTATTATAAAATTATTGAACAATAAATACAATACATTAATAAAAAATAATGTGTAAACTTTTACTTCTTACCTACTTACAAAGTTAAAACAACTTATTTGACGAAAATAAAAATTTTCACGATTAAGTACAGACGTGAATTTTTTTGCAGTGCTAATAGTACATTATACATCAAGGTAGAAAAAACACTTTTTATAGTCAAGCAGGCTTAGTAGATAATTGAATAATAGATGCAAGGCTGTAACAATTTTCTCTATCGTGGTGTATATATAATTTTTTTCACTTTATTTATGCACATTAATTTATTATATGCAATGTTACAATATAACTTTATTTAATAAGCACACATCTATATTACGGAAAACAATAATTTATGTACTAGGTTCTTCAATTCTAGGAAATTTCTGCTCCATACCAAAACACATATAACAATAGTTGTTATTTTTTTTAGTTTGTACAAGTTTATATAACTGTCGATTTTCATAAAATATATTCCTAGTCGTACACATTTTACTCATAACAATTTATATTATTGATTTTTTTGTCATAAAGATATCCTTTTAAAAGAATTTTAAATTTTTATTTCTTGAATTTATCCCATTATAAATTTGTGCAGGTGAGCGAAATGACGGTTAGAACCATCATAAAGAAAGACAAAAATCATAAAGATCTACCAAATAAGAAATCGAAAAGCAGATCAAAAAGCAAAGTATTTGATAACTACCTCTTTAAAGAATACCAAAAATAAATACCAAAATTCAACAAAATCATTTCCAAGGAATTGCAAAATCCAAGAAGACTTGGAAGTCTTTAGGTAATTTTGTACCTAAAGTCAATACTTTACTATAGGTACAAGAATTTTTAGATTTTGCAAAAACAGACCTAAGCTTTAATAAATCAAAAACTACTTTTAGAAGCATCATAAAACATATAGGTTACCAATATAAAAAAGTAGACAAAATAAAAAAAATAAATCATATTTAGCCAAAAAAAATTCTTAGGTCGGTATTATCAATTGTTGAAAATTTCTCAAACTGCAAAAATATGATTTTGGTACCTTGACAAACCTTGAATGTACCAGAACGTTACCCAAATTTGTCAGTGGGTAAACAAAACAGATTTAAAAAGTAATACATCTGTAACAACTTTAAAAAGTGAAAGAAAACCGATTACAATTTTACTTGCAGGTTGCACTTCTGGGTTTTTACCACAGTGTCATTTATTTTTTGTCACCAAAATTGATAATCGCGATTATCACAAGACCATAAATAGAGAAACATTTATAAAATTGATGCGAGAACAGTTAATCACCAATTTGTCAGCGTTGGAGAAAAAATGTGTGGTACTCTTCATACTTTATAAAAAAAAATTCTTGTAAAACAAATGAGAATTAAAATTATCGTAACTTTATTTTCTTGTCGTTGTGTTCTTAGACCTATACATCTACAAGTTTCATTTTTTCTTTTTAATAAGTAATAAGAGTTTCCCAAAAATAATAATGGTAAGAGAAAAATTCTAACTTTGCCTAAATGTAATAATCCTCTTAAAATGACTAAAAAATTACTGGGTGATTGAAGGAAGGAACCTCTGTAAGTCACTACTTATAAAACAACAAATTCGTTTAATTACTGTAAAATGAGAAAGCTAAACATCAAAATTCCAATTTTTTTTGAAAGTTTAAACTTACACCTGCTTAACATAAAAATATCAGACAAAAAAGTTTAGTCATAATAGTAAACATTCCTTAAAATAAGACAAGTAAGACATTGTTGAAGAAAGTGAACTGTCTGCAATAGCTCTGGTGAGGAATCATATACTGCTGCCTCGCCCGATATTGAAATTTTTTTTAACACATTCGAACAAGCGTTGCACTGTCCAGCCTATTGGAAAAAATACATTTAAAAAAATTTCAAGCAATATTGCGAGCTTTTTGGGTTTCCCAAATCCAGAATTGTATACAGATCACTGTTTGCGAAGAACATTTGCAACTATCCTTGTTAATAGAAGGACAAATATGACCACCTAAATATTACAATAATAATATTAATTTACGAGTAGTTTGATCCATTCTGTACAGTTAACAAAAATTTTAAGTCAAAAATTTAAAAAAAAAAATATTTTTTTTTAATATACAGATTAGAGAAAGTTAAAAATCTTTAACTTCCTTTTAAAATTTCCGGAAAAAGAAGTTATAAATGTTTTAATGGTTACCGTTACTAAGGTAATATTTGGCTATATTGATTTTGTAAATAATTTAAGTAAAAAGTAAAGAAAAAACAGCCTTTGAAACTAATAAACAGCTTTAGTTATTAACAAGTTTGTTGCTATTACGCTACTTGCTCGTTATTAAAATGTTTTACACTTCCTTTGAAATGAGTAAAAGTGCCTCATCAACATCTCTTGCACTTTTTCTTAAAAATCCAAAGAACTAAACCTAAAAGTGTACAGTAATTTTAAAGACTACAAGTACAAATTTAAATCAGCATCTGTGTATAAATATACCACTTCTAGTATACTTTCAAAAAAAATTTCAAAGCAAAAAAGTATCTAGTTTATAGGCTAAATACTCTATGCTTAATGCCACCTTCAAACTGGAAAAAAACATTAATATTTCAAAATTTTATAAACTGATATCCTTTCTGTAAAGTCAAAACACTTCATATACTCCTAAAAAGCTAGTCTTTGAAAAAAGCAAATAATTAAATTCCTGAAGAAAACCCCAGATAAAGTTTATTTACCTATTAAGGTAAAGATCTTTACTACGTTATTAACAATATAAAAGCTAATAATTACAACAATTTAAGGTAGTTCTAAAAATAGGCATAGCAGAAACTTGCAGAACTGATAAACACTACAAACTCAAAATTGCGAACCTCAATGTTAGAGATGATATAATAATTGTAAAAATTGTGCACACAAAAAACGTTTTGCAAAAGATTTTTGTAATTACGGGACCCTTGTGAATTCATTTTGTTAAAATTCTCTAAGAAAAAAAACTGACATAAGAAAAATATTTATTAGTTTTATTTCCCTTGATTAATAATCATTATTAACTACTAGGAGAGAAAACCAACTTCACACCCTCTCGACAAACTAAATAATCTCTTCTGAGACTAGCAGCAAAAAAAAGACATTGTAATTTAAAGGTGACAAACCCGTTTTCTAGCATAAAAAAAACTAAAGCAATTTTTGATAAGAAATAACTCATATCATATGCATTTTTGCAATTAAGTTTTTATTTTTTTTTTAATTTTTCAATTGGATTATCATCAAATTATGTTCAGATGGTTGGTTTGATGTAAGAAATCCTGATAAAATTTAGTTTTTTCGAATATACGCATGATTAATTAATAAAACCTTGCGGATGGCTTGCCTTCGAAAACGCAAAAATTTTTCTATCCTTTATTAAACAAAAACCCAACCTTCAAGGCAGAGGGTCTATAAGTTACCTTGAGGCTTATGGTGTCGGTTTATAATAGCGTTGTAAATAACATATATTTATGTATATCGGAGAAGAAAGATGGTTGCAATTAGAAAACGGGTGGAAGGCGAGAGTCGAACTGACAAGAAGAATCATCAGTGCAAAGGAAAACACCGAAAGGCAAAAACAAAAACGGCAAAACCCGTAAACAAAAAAATATCAAAATAAAGAAGACCAAACACCCTCCAAAGTAATGCCAGCGCGGTCTCGGAGGGTTTCGTAAAACATCTGGTCGACAGAAAAAATTCTAGTGGGTAGGTTTCCTCAAGAGCGAAAGAGTCATAGAAACACTCCCAGAGACATAGAAAAGTGGTCAATGATTAGACAGCATAAACTTTTCCTTCGATAAAAAAAAACTGTTTTTAACGTAAAATTTAGTTTCAGTTTTAACGTTATGTACAACTTTTAAGACGAACAAAATTAAAATTAACTCTTCTAAGCATAAAACAATTTCTTGTAAGCTAGCCACCAAAGTTAGCTTCCTACTTACACTGTAGAATAGAGCTTTGTGAATAATGAATCTTCAGATTGTAAAGTAAGACGAAAACTCAACATTTTATATAACTTAGCAAAACATAATTATGTAAACAATTTAGCACACAAGTCATACAAAAAATTAACAGATTAGAGGTTACTACCTCAAAAAATCTTACTATGAAAATTACATCTATAACTCGAACAATAAGCAGAGAGCTTTATGAAATATGACTGATTTCACTAAAAATAATCCGAAAAATCAAGTAACTCTTGTCTGTCACAGATGATTTTAACAATTCCTCTGTCAGTGTTCCTAAAATACTAAACAAAAACTTTACTCTTGCTTCCCAGAGCCACAATTTTGCAAATTTCATTAGCATGAGAGATGCTATAAAGTAAATAGTTAACGTAACAGTAAAAGCGTAGATCCATATAGCATAAACGCTATTATGTTAAAAAATAAGTAAATATAATAATATGTATGTATTGTTCAAAATAGTTTTACTTAAATTTTAAAACTAGAAAGTGTAGTACCAATTAATGTTAATAAAAAAATAAATGTATAAATATGTAATTAATATATAAAATTACTTATATAAATAAATAAATAAATAAAAATGTTTAATAAAATATAGAGTATCACAGGGTTTCGTAATGGGGCTTATTCGTTATATAATCTATATTAACGATCCCCCTAAGACTATTGATTTTTAGTGTAGTATTTTTTACTGGTAGTACCACGGCCGTTGGTGTAAACAAAAATCTCAACCAATTGGGAATAAACAAAATACAAACAAAAAATAAAATAATAAACTGGTTCTTGAAGAATATGCTTAGGTCTAATATAAATAAAATTCAAAAAAATAATTTTCCTTTAAGACATATTCCGGAAAATTGTCAAGTAATTTACTAGGTTTTACCTAGATCATAAATTGACATAGAAAAATCACGTTAATGTAGTACTCACAAAACTTTTCATTAAACTCTTTCTTTTAAAAGAAATTGTTAAAACTGCGTCTGACAAAGCAGCATAAACACTGCCTTTTATATTCTTACGTATAAAATATTAATATAAGAACATTTTGTTCACTCCAAAAAATTATTCATCTAAATTTTTACGCAAACGCATTACTCTAAAAATTTTAATTTTGCCATTATTGCTCATTTATAAAAGCTTACTAGTTGTAAACAAAAATCTACAAAGATGTAAAACAACAAATCACTTATACTCCACCAGAAATTGACACCATTTAATTATAAACTTTTTTCGTCTAACACGAACACAAAACTACAGGATCTCAAAGTATGCTTCCCCAGCACATTAAAAAACTACCACAAAATTCTTATAAAAAGGCAAATTATAAAACAAATCCTTCTAACAAATAATTTTTATGATTTAAATAACTTTAAAGTTTTTTTATATCAATTGGCTTTTCATAATTCTTGATTACAGTGATGGTAACTTTTTGAATACATATAGCTATAAATTTTAATTAACGTTATAAAAGGTACATTATTCATAATTAGTAATTACTTACATTTAATAATAGTCATTTTTTTATTAAATTATATTATTGCTTTAAATTTACCATCAGTCAAAGTATGTAGAGAGCTTTTCGGTAAATTCCTTTTCTTTGACAAGAAAAATGAACAACCGGGTTCTAATTACACTCGTTTATTCTTTTCACTTAAAGTTCAATAAGTTTTTTTAAATTTTTGGTGACTTGAATTAGCCCTTGTTAGAGAACTAACTGGTAAAGGAAAATTGGTGTTTTCTTTTATAAATTAGACATTTCCTCGCACAGTAGCAATTTCAATTGTCGGTATTATATACGTATTATGTGCCTTCCATAAGGTTTCAGCATTTTTAACTACAAAATTATTTCTATTTTCGCAATGTAGGTGGTGGCGGTATAACTCGAGTTTATGGACAATATGCTTCGTATTAAAGTCGCATGAGACCATCTCTGAATTTGGATGATTTTGTTTGCATTTGACTAAAAGAAAAGTCATTTAATATCTCCGTATTCGCTGCGAAGGGTTGTATGGACAAGTGATATATATTTTTCACAATACAATAAATCCTCCATATTGTATAAAACTGATAGGAAGGTTTAAAGAGTCTTGCAAGCCATTCAACAATAACAGATTTTCAACGGTTGCTCAAAGGTTTTTTCCGTCGACAATATTATAGTAGAAGGCGTTGTCAAAGGTAGTAAAGTTACTCCGGAGTAAAAAAATAAAGACGTGGCCATATAAATAATTTACCTCAGTCGCAGAGCAAAATAAACACAGAAAATTAAAATAAATTAAATCTTATATTAGAAGAAAAAATTTTAAATCAAAGTAATATGTATAGAAAGTCATTTATAGCAAAAACTCAAAATGATTATTGTTGTCATCCGCTCTAATCGAAAGAATGTTTAGTACGAAAAGTCGTATTTAGATTCCCTCCCGAAATAAATTATGCGACAAGACGTGCAATTCTTAATTCATCTTTTGAAACCGCCTCGGAAACCGTCTTTACAATTTCTCGGTCTATCAGATACCAATGAAAAACAAGTAAAATTAGAAGAAAATAAGATGCACTGTTTGAAATATTCCTATGACTACATTGACTATAATTCAATTGCAAAAATATTGTCGATGCTGAACAGGTGTAATCGGATATAAAAATATGTCAAAGGCAGCTAGATATAAAATATAATTAAATTTACCGCACATGTTAATTTATGCAATATAACGATCTGGAAGATTTAGAAGATGTACCAAAAATCAAAAAACAGCTTTAAAAGTTATTTCAGTTGTACAAATAATTGTATATTTTTATACGATTATACGGGTAAACAGTACCTCAAAAATAAAAAAAAATAAATCTTATGTGTTGTTTTCATTCTTAATGTGGCAAAAGTACCTTTACTAGTTGTAAGGTTTAAACAATGTCTCATCTTTTATCCCTTCTTCTATCCTTAAATTTGCTGAATCTTTTCTCACTACTCTGTATTTAAGTTCTTACAGGATATTTAGTCTGTTAAATTAGCCACAATCAGGAGACTAATCAATTGTATTCTAAAAAATTTTGCTTTTAGTAAATAGTAGCTCTTTTAATGCTAATGATGTTATAAACTAGCTGCAAATATTTTTAAATCCAAACAATGATTTTTGTAGTATAAAAGTAATAAAAATAATCCTAGTTTTTCACCGTCAATTTCATCATCACTACAAAAAATATTGAAGACGGCAATGCGTTTGTAGATACTACATCTTAAACTTCTGAAATTTTAGATCCTGCAAAATTGGTTGATAAATACACCAAAAAGGTATGTAAATGATTCACATAAAAAAATATATGACACAGAGTATCGATTAGAATAAAATCCTAAAAATAAACCAAGGGATGTTAGATAATGCATGAATAAAATTTCAAATAGATGGTTACTATTTTATTTATCAATTATTGATACTGTTGATACTAAATATCCTAGAAGTACTAGAGAAGTAACTAAAACTTTTAACTACTATTTTATATAATTTATGATTTGATATTTGTCACTTTTACAGAAGAAAATTATTTATTTATTTATATTATTTTTATTTTTTAAATAGAACATTAAAATGTCGAAGAAGAGTGACAAAAATCTGCAAAAAACCCAACCCAACAGAAATACTACCGAAACAATTGTGATAATGACCCTGACTTTCTAATGATCCTGATAATACATCACGTATTAATCAAAAGGTTATCAATTATTAAAGAATTAATAGAAACTGGTATTATTACATAAGCTAACTCAAGTATTTTATTTCGGCCTTAAAATGCTTCTCAACAAATTCGATCAATTTGTAGATGATTCAGAACCAACTCTAGATACTGATGCACAACATAAAAAATATGTAGTTGCTTTTATATTAGTAATATAAAAGACTGTCCTACAACCTATTACTAAAATATCAGAAAGAATAACTAAGTCTATAAAACATTGTTATACATTTTTTGAGCAAAATGTAACAGCAAAACGAAGTAAAAACCCTTACAATAAAAGTTCTTCAAGATATGAAATTACGTGAGAATACCATCTTAGACAAGATTAACGAAATATAAAAAGCAATAAAAAAACTTAAAAACAATCATAAACTTATAGAAGAAAATAAAAAAATTATTGAACATTTAGACTAGGAACTAAAACAATTAAAAATCGTAAATGGAAAAAATTTTACAGAGACATAAAAAACAAGAAAATTAAATAAACTACTTCTTCTTAAAACTAAAACCGGTGAAATTATAGCTACGATGCTACAATATTGTGCATGAAGTAGTCTTGCGCTAAACAGTGCTAAAACTGAATTAATTAGTTTGATAAAAGCCTTTTTAAACTCGATGGCAGTAGCAAAGCTCAAAAGATATCATGGAAATTTTTGGACCTAACAATAGACTCAACTTTAAGTTGGTCACCCCATATAGACTTGATGCTTAGTAAAATGTCTTTACAATGTTTTATTATGAGACAATTAAGAGACAAAGATAATGTTGACTCTAGTTTATGATATAAAATTCTCTGCTGGAACGACACTGTTCGAATTAAAGAAGTCTTATGTTGTCAGAAAATGATAATACTCATTAGCTCATTCGTTTGTTTAGTTGTTTATTTTTACTTTGATGTGCTTCTTTAGATTCTTTGGTAGCAATTTTGCCTGCAGCAGCCATAGTATAATTATAATAGAGAATTTTTTACTAAAATATTTTTTACCAAAAAAAGTTTGATCAACATCTTCATCACAAACTGTTTTTCACCAATAAATGTCAACATTGAATGTATGCAAAAATTAACTTCAACTCTTACACCCTGTGGTTATGAATTCATCTGAAATGTAGCAAGCACCCAAAAGCACCAAACAATTTCACTTTGCACGACGCACGTTTCGACAACAAAGTTGTCATCCTCAAGCGGGAGTTAAACTAAAGTTTATTCCCTACATTCATTCTACACACCAAGGAGATCCAACACGAAGATGAATTAATCTGTTCTTCCAAATTAGACCCAGAGGATCGCTTAATCAAAGAGAACAAGAGAGAAATCTGTTTAAAAGGGAAGAGCTTATGCACTACGTTATTACACTACAGAAAACATAACACCATTATAACAAAAAAAAAATTCGAGCTTCTATTTATGTAGACTGCAACTTTCTGTTTTATTTATGTATTTATGTATTGCGCCAAATTTCTGGCTCATTGACAACATTGAAAAACTTACAATTTAATGGCTATCGAAAACTTGCAAGAATACATAATATTTGGGATAGAATGAGGTTTAAATAAGTTAAATTTTTTTGTCTTTTACGTATGTTTTGCCTTATAAATCTAAATGTTATTAATTAGTATTTAAGATATTTTTGGTTATAAGTAGTTTCGATTTCAAGGAATAAATATTTAACAGTAAATGATTCTTAAAACCATCTGTTACAAGAATTAAAAAAACCCATGTCGACCTCCGTTTAAGGCATTAGGTATTTTACCAGTCATTTCATTAAAATTAAAAAACACCAAAACTTCAACACCCCCCACATATAGTTCAACTACTCAGAAGCAAAAACGAACCTAGGAAAAATTATCGTATGACCTTATCACCGCATAATAAAAACATTTTAAACAACCTAACTAACAAATTAAGATACGAACTGAAAGAAGAACACAACAAGAACTGGAAAAATAAGATGGAAAAATTCAACTTAAAAAAGCATACACTCTGGAGAATAGCCAAAGCACTCAGAAAAGATCTTAAAAATGCCCCTCATCTAAAGCACAAAAACAAAATCTTAACCACAGATAAAGAAAAAGCAGAAATTTTCGCTGAAATCCAGAAAGAGCAATACTCTACAAACAAAATTGCTTTAACACCATGGAGTCATAAAATAGAAAAACACATAGATGCAATAATCAACCTCAAAAAAGACTACAAATTTAAAGAAGTGACAACTGAAGAAATAAAAACCATAATAACACAACTAAAAAAAAGAATAGCACCAGGACCAGACAAAATTACCAACACAGTATGTACTAAAAAAAGTCCCTCCAAAACTTTATAACCTTTATACCGCAGACATTCCGACAGACGACAACATCACACTTGCACTGTATGCCAATACTCGTCCAAAGTCAAAACAAAAATAGTGAAAAACCTTCAAAACCTCCTCCAAAAAATTAAAAGCTGGCTCCAAGATTGGAAAATTCAAGTAAACGCGTAAAAAAGTAGCGCAATAATTTTTACAACGAGAACGATCAAACATCAACCAACAGACTAAATCAAACTGCATTCTGTCAAATATAAACATCCTCATTATACCCTTGGTACATACATAAATAACTATTACTGTACAAATATAATAATAATTATAATTTAAACTCAAATATAACTGTATTAATTGATTTGTTTTGTACAAAAACATGCTGTGTTTTACGAATGATGTTATTTTTCATTAAAAAGCTTATCAATCGCATAATGCATAACATGTAAAAATAAGAGCAGAATAAATGCCTTTTGTAATATTTGCAATCATTTGCTAAAATATAGTACCAAATATCGACTTGAAATGCATAGAAAAACGATTATTCAATCAAATAATTATGTGGTTGCTAATGTCAGCTGTTTTGTAGAAAACGTTGTAGTAATTGTACTCAAAGCAGTTTACTCAAAACAACATTTAATAAAAAAACCTAACAAACAGTAAGATGCAGCATTCTTTGAATAAGTTTATAGATTCATTAACTTATAAATTTACATAACTGACTTGGCCCTAGCATTTTTTTTTTTTTTTTGAATGTAACATACCATTCTCCGTCTATGAATCAAATCACAATTAAAAACTTTCTTCGCGAATTGAGATCATTTTATCATCCTCCTTGTAGATCAAGATTAAGTGACACCCTCTTAGATATTACTTACCAAAATGTTAAATCTCAAGATAGACAAAACATACAAAAGCGTTTAAACATACAAGTGTTTTTTTGATCGATGAATAGAAACATTCATCTGCTAGTGTTGTAACCAAAAATATTGTGACAATGTTGCACACAAGTAAAAGCAAAGTGACTTTTTTGGAAGCTTTTTTGAGCTGATTTGTTAACTTTATTAGAAACAGGAGATAAACTTGCAAAGATTGTCAATAGATCTGTTGAGTCAGCCTTAGCTAATTCTTAAATAAATTTGATACTAATATGCACGCTGTAGTCAGTGATAATTGTGATAACAATTTACTAATTAACTAATGCCTTTCGAAAAAAAGACAATTTGTAAGACCAAAAACCGTAACCATTAACATGCTTGTGCTACCTTAACGTTGCACTTTCCTCCAGTCGTTAAAACATCAATTATATCACGTGTTTCGTAAATAGTGTAAATATAAAGATGATAGAAACTAGAGAACCCAGGATAATCTTTCCTAAACCCAACGAAGTTGCGATACATACGCAACATGCAGGAAACTATGAATGTATTGTCAAATTAAAAGTGCAAGAAAAAAAAAATATTTAGTAAATTAAGTAAAAAAAATCTTATACCAATAGCAAAAACAAACTGTAAGAGAAGGTTTTTGTTATTGTAACATATTCTTGTAATTTATTATTGTATTATTTGTAGGTGGATTTAGCTGTCTAAACATTGATTTTTACGTTTTATTGCATCACTTCCAACTTGTAGGGACAGAAACCACAGTTTCATTTAAAAATCATATTGCTCAATTTTTTGACATTAAATTCATATGAGCCATATGCAAGAGGATTAATAACCCTACTATGTAAACAAAAAAAAAAAACTTAAAGACCATTTTTAAGAAACATTTGTACTCATTAATTATGAAGCTATTTCATAAGTTTGCACAGGATAAGATTAAGTAATTTTATAAAATTGATGACAGCAGTGATGCCGATGTGGAGGTCAAAGAGCTCCCGTTTGACACTACAACTGACTTCTGCTGTGAACAATTTTAGATCACATAGACATCGACCAGTAAAAATGTATCGCCCCAAAATTGTTCGCCACAGTTATTATTTTAAAGAAAATTCAGATGAAAGTTCAGTAGGTATGTGCGAAAGTATTGAAGAATCTTTAAAAAGTTAAATTTAACATTCGATAATATTTCATGCTTAGCCGATAACTGTAACGCAAATTTTGGAAAAAAATTGTCTCTTCTTACACTAGTAAACAAAAAAACATTAAATTTGAAGAAGCATATTTTGGAGTCTCATAAAGCAAATTTATACAGAAATGTTCCAATGAAAAAACTGTTGCCGCATCAAAAAGAAAAGTAGCATTAAACCGCTATTTTAATTTTTTTGCTAAAACTATATACTAATTATGTTACACTTGTATACAGGGCAAATTATTGTATATAGCCACCCTCTTTTTTACCGTTAATAATTGAAGAAATTTTATGAAATTGATAGCAGCAGCGATGCCGATGTAGAGGATCACAAGCTCCCGTTTGACACTACCTCTCAGATTGACATCGACAAGTAAGAATATATCGCCGCAGAACTGTTCGCCACAGATCGTCGTTTTGCTGTATTTTAAAGAAAATCCAGAAGAAAGTTCAACAGAGATGTGCAAAAGTATTGAAGACACTTTTAAAGAGTTAAATTTAACATTCGATAATATTTCAAGCTTAAGCGCTGATAGCTGTAACGCAAATTTTGGAAAAAATTTGTCTCTATTTACACTAGTAAACGAAAAAAAAATATATTTTATTATAATATTATAAAAGTTAAAATTTGCCGAAAAAATTTACTTATTGTTATAAGAATCTGTCTAGCAATATTGCCACAAACATTTAAAAAAAAACTACGAGACGTTAGTTGAGTAGTTTTTGATTAATATCATAAATAAAATTGTAGAACTTAAATTTACAATCGGTAAATATTTTCAGGCAAAATTTGAATTCGAATGGTATTCTTCAAGGCTATTTCTCAAATAATTGAAAACCATAAAAACTGTGGTTGTGGCTCATAATAACATCTTGCGTGACATTTTTCTTTACAATTCTTGCAAATTAATTTTTGTTTGTTAATATTGTAACTAACACTACTTGCAATTATAATCTTTTCGCTGAAAAAAGAAGTACAGTGCTCGTAGAGATAAGTGGGCCGACTTTTATAAACCGAACAATACCCATTGTCCACTATATTGACAAGGATAATCACCGTAAGGATGGATCTTGATTTACGACAGGTCCCTCTGCCAGATGTCCTCCAATACACTCAAATACCTACCAAGATTATTTTAGTTCTAACTATGACCCTGTTTATTTTATTTAGAGTCGGTTTACAGAAGACGAATTAAATATCCAATTGTAATTAACTTTCAATTCGCTGTTAACTTGGCTTTTCTGATATCTGAGTGGTCAAAACTGCATTGCGAATAAACTATTTAATTGCTATTAAAGTTAATGTTAGTTTTGTAAACCGACTCTTAGGGCTAGTTTACAGAAAGTGACATTGACTTTAATTGCGATTAAACATTTAATTCGCAATCAAGTATCTATTATACAGAAAGTTCAATTTATTAATCACAAATTAAAAATTAATCGCAATTAAATATTTGATTCAGTTTTTGTAATCTGACCTTTAATGTAACGTTTGTTTATACTTTTGAGGTATTGCAATGAATTTAAAGTACATACATGTAAAATAATTTAGAAACATGTGAAAATTAAAACTGTTTTAACATGAAGTGTCAAAAAGCTTCATTAATATGCAGGAATGATAATCTAAACTTGCAAAGTTTATTTTACCTCAATACCTGCTCATTTTACCTGGCATTGGTTTTTAATTCTTCTCCAAACTTAATAAGATAGACCGATAATGGGGTTATAATCAAAGACTGATTTATATTAACAGTACTGACTTCAGACGTGCATTAACTTAAGAAATACGTTGTGTTTTTCGGATTACCTATTGGCTTGAAAAGCTTCGAAAAAACATTGACAGCCTATTTTTTCAATTGGGAAATCGTTTTTCGTTGTTTATATGTAATTACATTTTTCTTTATGTTATTATAGTTAACTTTTAAGGCGTTTTAACCGTTTATAAGGTTTGTATGTAAGAAGGTCTGATCAGTTTGACGTCAGAGGATGAAGATAGCAATGCATGCTGAAACCGGTCCCTGTTAAATAAATAGCAATATAGCAATTGGAAAAAGTTTATTTATTTGAATTCGCATAATTCCTGAACCCCAATTTAGAACTCCACACACAAAAGTAATTAATTTAATGCCTCAACAAATTTAAATCAAACTGAAGTTAGATCTAGAGAAAATCTTTGACGTATTTTCAAAACTTGAGACAATTGAGAAATGTAACAACGATACAGACTATATTAAAGTTCCGGCGCGTGGCACCCGAAAAGCTTAAATAATCTGTTTGTTTGTTTCTTTGGAGATTTTATTACTACCTTTTACCAAAATAATTTCCAAAAATCAACAAAACGATTTTTTAAAATAATTTATTAAAAAAACATTTTCATATACTTTTAATACACGATTTAGTGTACCATGCGGTTTCTACAAATATAGTAGGAACAGCATTTCTTAGTAAGATTCAAAAGAAACTTTCAACTTCTGATAATTAGAATATGTCTTATACAGGGTACTCCAGTTTCTTGGCATAGATTGTTCCAAACTTAAAATTAATTTCTAATGTTCTAAATCATTGTTTGTTTTGCCATACTATTTTTTAATAACTGCAAAAACAATTTTCTTATTGATTAGTTTACAAATTGAAGAATCTTTAACTGGGTTCAAGTAAATAGTCAAGAAGGCAACACTTTTGCAACCAAAATATTTTCCAAAAATCAACAAGCTAATTTTTATGTATAATTTATTAGAAGAACATTTACATAAACTTTTAATACACAATTTAGTGTACCACGCGTTTCTACAAATAAATTAAGAACAACATCTCTTCATGAGTTCCAAAAATAACTTTCTTCAACTTCTAATAATTGAAATATTTCTAATCCAGGCTACTCCAGTTTCTTGGCATAGGTTGTTTCAAACCTAAAATTGATTTCCGATGTTTAAATTTATCGTTTACTTTGCCATACTATTGTTTAATGTTTAAAAAAACATTTTTTTTGTTGACTAGTTTACAAATTGAAGAACCTTTAATTGAGTTTAAGTAAATACTCAAAAAGTTAAATTTTACAACCAAAATAATTTCCGAAACTTAACACAAGTTATTTTAATAATTTATTAAAAGAACATTTACATAAACTTTTAATACACAATTTAGTTTAATACACGGTTTCTACGAATATATTGGGTACATTATCTCTCAATGAGTTCCAAAAGGAACTAACCACTTTTCTATGGAAACCACACAGATGTTTATCTACACAAATAGATTAAAAACTTTTGATAATTAAAATATGTTTTATTCAAACTACCCAAATTTCTTAAGGTAGGTCTTTCTAAAACTAAAATTGATTTCTAATGTTCAAAACCATCGTTTGTTTTACCACACTATTGTTACAAAAGCAATTTTCTTATTGATTACAAATTAAAAAATCGTTAATTGAGTTTAAGTGAATAGTCAAAACGTCAACACTTTTACAACCAAATTGATTAGAATTTTCTTGATTTTTTTTAACAGTTTCTTTTTTACAACTAGTTGGTCGCTTCGGTAACAAAACTTATCTTTTGCAACCACCCTTATTACATTCCTCAAAAACTAGTTTGTAGTTCAAAACCATAAAATACTTCCAAATATAGAGAAACATTAGTGTTAGATGCACAGAAGTGTTAAACGACTCTTGTTTTATTTAAAGTTTTTTTATTTAATTTTTTAATTATTATATTTTTTATAAAAAGCTATATTTTTGTTATCGAATTTTGTAGAATATTTTTTTAATCTTGTTTGTAGTTTACCTAAAATTGTTTATTTATCTGTTTACAAATAAAAAACGAATTACATTTCATTTCTACCTCATTATACAACATCATGTTATATATTTGTTTAAATCACAACCTTCTCGATAAAAACACTACGAGATTTTATTAATGCTAAAGTTAATTAGCATCGTATTTTAAATAATGTTTAATAAGCAATACCAACGATATCGCTCATTTTTAAATCTATGTTAATAAAACGAACAAAATTCTTAATTGTGTGGTTATATCAGCCGTTTTAAATTTGTTACACTCATTGTTAAAGTGTTTAATTGTGGTAAATCGAATTCGAAAATTGCCGATTTACCAGAGTTATCAAGTTATAGCGTAAAAAAGATAGTTAGAAGAAGAACTTCCGATTCAATTGCTCCAAGACCTAGAAATGTAGAAAACAGTAAGACAAGTGAAACTAATAGAAAAGCATTAAGCCAAATCATTAAAAAAAAAAGGCGCGCAAATTATTTTGTGTTCTGCAGAGTAAAGTTGTTAGAAAACTAATTTCTAAATCTATATGTCACAGAAAATTTCAGAGGTTGGGTTTTGAGACTTACAAAGTAAGTTAAAGAACAAAAATATGAGAGTAGGAACTGTCAAAATTTAGACTTTTGTTCAGGCTAAAGAAAAGCTACTTTTAACATTGCAACAAAAGAAAAAAAAATTGAAATGAGCAAAAGAACATAGGGATTCAACTCTTCAACAATGGGATACAATACAATGAAGCGATAAGACTAGATTTAAACTATCTTTTTTGGAGATAGTATATATAAACTTGAGGTATTTTATTCTGGTTGTCTTAAGAAAAAACTGATATTTTCTGCGTCGGTCATGATTGAGAAAACATGTCTTCAAAAAGTGTAGCAAAACTTTACTCTATTCAGGTAATTGTAAATACAACGAAATATTTGTCAATGTTAGAGAAATCTCTTTTACCAGTAATAGAAGAACACGTGACTACAGAACAAAATTTTGTCTTTCAACAGAATGGTGCAACATGTCATTACTCAAAGAGAAGTATGAAATCGATGGAAGATTATGGTGTACCACGTTTAGAATTGGTTTCAAGTAGCCCCGACTTGTCTCCCATCGAAACTGTGTGGCATGACATGAAAAAAGCACCCCGAAAACATCCCGCTCGAACAATCCATAAATTGAAACAAATGTTTTAAGATATATAGGATTCTTTTACTCCCGATTATTGCCGAG
Source organism: Tribolium confusum (assembly GCA_029207805.1). Taxonomy (NCBI): domain Eukaryota; kingdom Metazoa; phylum Arthropoda; class Insecta; order Coleoptera; family Tenebrionidae; genus Tribolium; species Tribolium confusum. The sequence goes on from JALGAY010000006.1 coordinate 7,815,429, forward strand.
ACTTAGTTTACACTATACCTCACAAAATTTTTGATATAATTAAAATAAAGGTGGTATTACATAGTGATAAACTTTCTATGTAAATAATCCTAAAATTTTTCCACGTTTATACCATTTGTTGTTATTTTGTTTTAGTTAGTAAGGCTCATTTGGAATTAAAATCAATTGTCAAAGTGTTTTAAGATTAATAACTCTATTTAAAATTATTCGTTTTAAGTTTCGTTTCTATGGCAATCTAACAATGTTCCAATATAATGTCAGAATTTTTGACACTGGCAATTGATTTAAAGAAAAAATAAGCTTTAGTATATGTTATGTAATAGTTTTTTGTAAATATCACATTTGAAAATAGTTATTTACAGAATCAATTATGAAAAAACTAATTTTATTCACTTTTGTTCTATTGAAAGTACTGCTTGCCTATTTTAAAAGTTTAAAGGTCGATTTACAGATGGTGAATTAAATATTTAATTGCGATTGACTTTTAATTTCCGATTAAATTGGCTTTCTTCGCGTTTGATTGGTCAAAATTAGCATTTAATCGCGAATTAACTATTTAATCGCAATTAAAGTTAATGTCACCTTCTGTAAACCGGCCCTAAAAGAATTAAAACTTTTGCTAAATGATCAAATGTAGCTTCGAACAATATTAACATTAGACAAGTGATTAACAACGTTCTGGGTAAAGCTTTTGATACATGAACTGCTAATGTATCTTCGAAAGAAGTCAACACTGGTCAGGTTCAAGAATCTGGAATCACTTTAACAAATTGTGTATTTAATAATGTAGTTTTAAATATTTATAAATCTTAAAATTACTACTAATATTCAATAAAATTTTCAAACTGCCAGTTGTGTAATATTCTTACGTAACTACTTTACATAACTGCTGTGAAAAAGTTGTGAAAAAAGTGACGTTACCTTATGTTTAAATTTGACGTAAAATGTCACTTTTATTGACGAAATTGGATAAATGTTGTTACATTGATCTAAAAAAAATTAACATTTACGCAGTAATATTATTTTTCTTGTTAAAACCCATTTTTTGAAAAATTTATGCGTTAGCCAACTGACATGGAAAGAGGCTCGTATTGTTTAACATTGTAGATATATTGACAAAGTGTTGGTTTATTTTATTGGCCATATTAATAACAGACTTACCTAAAACTAAAATCTCAACTTTTTCCTTAAATTTTCTCTGTATATTTTTTATTATGCACTTTCCAAACACCACAAGATTTATTATCAGAATTTTGAAGACACTGAATCATCATCCTTTTGGGCTTTAAATAATAACTTGTAATTTTTTTGGTTATGCGATTTTATGTTAACGTTAAAACTGTGATAAAGAAGAAAATTTTTGAGAAATCCTAAACATTTTTGATTTTTATTCCAAGTCTAACAAACTTTAAAACTATTACAGTGGAACCTCTCCACAACGGACACCGATGGGGAGTGAGAAATTGTCCGTTGTGAAGAGGTGTCCGTTGTTAAGAGGTTTTAACTTGGGGGTTAATGTAATTAAATTGATTATATGTTTTTAGTATTTATTAACTAATTTGAATAAAGACAAATTTATAACATAGGATTAACGTGATATCACATAAGTATGAACATGGTTATTAATTAGGAGTAACATTTTTAAAAAAGTCATTAATTTTTGTTTGTTTTTTGTTAACAAAATTATGCTTTATAATTGTATTTTCTACATGTGAGAGGAGTTCTGAAACTTTCTGAACACTTTCTATATCATCATTTAAAATAAAAAAGTTTTGTAAGTCTTTAATTTTTTCAAGGGCGACACTCATGTTCTTTATAGTAGTAATCGGAACAATTTCATTGTCACTATCACTATCACTGTCACTGTCGGTTTTGTTGTCTTTAAACTCTCGGATGCATTCAATAATATCTATATTTATATTTTCTGTTTGTAAAGATTTATCAATATCGACATAATCATCCATTGCTACGTTGTTCATGTTTTCTAATAAAGTCGACAACGGTATATCATCTTCTTCATCATAATCGTTAAGTGAGTCGTTGCTTTGCCCAAATCCAGCCCTGAAGAAACACTTACTTATTGTTTCCGGTTTTACTTTTTTCCAAGCGGCGGTGATCCATATGGCTGCATTGAACACTGTAATGCTTTTTTCTAGTTCTTTTGTAGACACAGAATCATTCATAGATAACAACAGACGTTTTACCAAAAATTTTCTGTAAAATAACTTGAAGTTTTTGATAATTCCTTGGTCCAGAGGTTGACAAACAGAAGTCATGTTCGGAGGGAAAAACAATAATTTTACATTTTTCAAAGCTATGTTAGGATGAGAGGTGGCGTTGTCCAAAAAAAGAATCACTTTCCGGTTTTGTCTTCCCATTTTCCTATCAAATTTGGTTAGCCATTCACTCATTATGTCCCTGGTCATCCACGCCTTTTTATTGGAATACCAATCAATAGGTAATTTATTGACGTGAGATCCTTTAAAACAACGTGGATTCCTGGATTTTCCAATAATAAGAGGATTTTCTTTTTCTCCAGCCATACTAGCACAAAATAGAACAGTAAGTCTTTCTTTTGAAGATTTTCCACCAGTACACTTTTCATTTTTTAGCGCCAGGGTTTTTTTCGGTAATGCCCTGAAGAAGAGGCCAGTTTCGTCAGCATTGAAGATATTTTCTGGCGAGTATTCTTGAATGATGGAACAAAGTTTTTTTTTCCATTGCTCCACTTCTTCCATGTTAACATCAGCTGCCTCACCACAAATAGTTTTCAAGTTTATATTCCAGCGGTGACAGAACTTTTCTAACCATCCATTTGAAGCTTTAAACTGGTCTAATTTCAGTTCTCTAGAAACTTCTAATGCTTTTTCCTGAAGAATGGGACCAGAAACAGGAATATTGTTACTACGAACTCTGCAAAACCAGTCGAAAACAATTTGATCTAATGCAGCACCTTCAGTCTTGGGAAACTTTTTTTTCCGTTCACAATTTCCATTTTCTGCAAACGATTTTCGAATTTCTTCTCTGTTCTTTAATATGTCACCAACTTGAGTTTTTCCCACTTTAAACTTTTCTGCTGTTTCACGGACACTAAGTTTGTATTTTTCTGAGAATTCAATAATTTCAATTTTCTCTTGAACACTAAGAAACTTTCGTTTGACAGAACTAGTGGCCATCTTCTCGATACGGCACTGCATCTAACACTAATTTGGTTTTAACAACAAGCATGAATTTATATTGTGACGCGAACGACTCAATTCTAAGAAGCGATGAATAAGAGTATCGAGTATTGTGACGTGGACCGCTCGCTTCTAGGAACTAATTAGAACTTCGAGTATTATTTACGTTTTGAATGGGTTTATTTATTTGTCCGTTATTGAGAGGTGATTTTGCACATAACATTATATATAAAATCTAAATTTAACTGTCCGCGTCCGTTATTGAGAGTGTCCGTTATTGGGAGGTTCCAATATACTGTTTTACGTATATTCGAGTTACGAAAAACAAAAACTGTCCGCTATTGAGAGGTGTCCGTCGATCAGAGGTGTCCGTTAAGGGAGGTTCCACTGTATTTGGAAACGCTGCTCGACAGTGTAATCATTAATTACTGTTGTTTAATTATGACGACAGTATTTATTAAGCATTAATCTAAAACCTTATGAAAGTATCAGGCGGTATTTGAATAACTTAACCTCAAATCTTTTTTCGGCGGTCGTAAACAAAATTACATAAAAAAAAACATTCCAAAATTTTTACTTACCAATGACGACAGTCTTTGAAGCTCTCGAATTCTATTATTAGGAATAAAAACAGTCCCGCGTTATCACAAAAGTTTCGTTAAACCTCCGAAGACTTGCACCACAAAATTTTAGACACACATGTCAAACACTCAAGCAGACAAATGGCTGCGCTGAGTAAAGCGTTATGCATCAATAATTATATCTCATTTGTTTTACTCACATTTTGCACCTGTATACAGTAATTAAAACTAATAGAAACAAGTAAACACAACAAGGCACTTCTTCTTCATCGTGGATTCGTATTTTTTGCTGTCTTGCACCTGCATCCTGCTGGCCTGCTGGCCTGCTGCGTAGTAGCAGCAACGGCGCACTGCGCAAACGCGCACATTTTGTACACAGCGTTGCCAAATGCCAATTCTGTTTTTTCCCAAGCTAGCAGTAAAATATCCCCATAAACCAAGTTTTTTTTTTTTGAAAAAAATTTGCAATAGAATAGAAAATTTCGAATTTCTAATAACAACTGTTGTTCATTTAAAAAAGTTGTCAAGTGTGCTATGAGATTTTGATAAAAGAAAATGTAGCGAAGAAGGGATGTCGAACTTGATACACAGCTTTACATTGCGCGCGCAGTCGTGATTTGTCGTCGTAACTGACAGTACGGCAGCCGAATCAAACTAAGACATACTTCAAAATATTTTTGTTTTTTCATAGCACACTTGACAACTTTTTTAAATAAACACTTGTTAGTAAAAAAAAAGAAAAACTTAAAATTACACTTTGACAATCAAGCAACAAAAAAAGTTAAATAACATACAGAGTGTTCGAAAAATACTGCACCATATACCAACTTTGATACAATTCTCTATCATTTATCACTCAATAAAAAGCGTTAAAAATTTGACAAAATTGACAATTATGAATATGAGAAAATAATTAAATAAAGCTAATTGCATAACAACGTAAATAATTATTAAGCAACAATGGCTCGAAACATTTTGTAATCAAATAGTCAAAAATTAGATCAATTGACATCATATGGACGACCAGTGTCATATTTTACAAAAACACTCAGTTGAAATTATTTTTCAGGCTCTTTAATTTTTATAAACAGCAAAATTACCAAACAAGACTTAGTAATATTACTTTTTAACAAAAAGTTGAGGCAAAATAACAAAATAGTGTAGTAATCAATAAAAACGAAAATTTTCTACAAACAAGACAAATAATAGTTATTTATGTATTAAGAAAATTATAAAGATGTTAATTACCGTATGCAATAACTGCCCTGAGCAATTTACTGTAAAGTAATTAACATCTAATAATTCACCTGATTTATAAATCATTTTATTTCTTACTTTATTATCGTAGTTTTTGTAAATAATAGTTATTTATGTATTAAGGGCGTAATCAAGCAGATTATGGCATGAGGGAATGTTTAAAGCCCGACGTAAAAAAGCTTTTAATTTTTCGAGGGCCATTAGTGACGTCTAGTCTCGTGGTACATGCAACGTCATATTTTATTTTAGATCATTTTAATTTTTCAAATCAAAAGAATATTTAAAATTTCGATATTTTTTTTAAACTGTGAAAAAATCTAGATTAATTAGTTGATTAGATTGTAATTATCTAATACAAAAACTAATAGAAACGTTTGTGAAAACATGTATTTTAGTGAAATTGTGTCACACTTCGTGCGTTTGTAGTGATTTTTTTATGATAATTGTTATTTAATTATCATTTAATGTAAAAAGTGAAGCTTACAATCGAAGACGTTTATTTGACAGCTAGACGAATGTACAGTTATTTACAAGATATCTCTATAACTGGTACACCAGCTCGCCGCCATTTTGTATAATAAAATATGTTCCCGTTAAAGTCCTCAACAGATGGCAGCACCGTATCGCGGACTGTCACGGACTGCCAATTCAAATTGACAACCGCCAAATTAAACTTCTTGTTTTTGTTGAAGTACTATAAATCAAAATGAGTTGATTGAAAAACTACCAGAAAACCAGCAGTTAGTTGTGCGAATGTGTTTTGAATCAGCAGGTCGATCGTTAACTGGAAGGCGATATAATAAGGACTGGATTTACACATGCATTCTTATGAAAATTAAAAGTCCTCAATTATACAAACATTTAAGAACCAGAATGCTTCTTCCATTACCATCACCAAGCACACTTTCTAATTACATAAGACGCATTGATAGCAGTTAGTAGTTACGGTTTTCAAACAAAATTATTTGAATTAATAAAAGAAAAGACAAAAAACAGAATTTGAGCGTCATGGCACTTTAATGGTTGATGAATGTAAAGTGACACCAAGTAAGCATTTTGACAAAAATCGTTTGCAAGTTATAGGTTTTGTTAAACTGGGTGATTTTACACCAGAATCTCAAAGGGACCAGTTAGGTGATCATGTACTGGTTATAATGTTTCAATCATTTGCTGGAAAAAACATGCAGGCTTTTGCTTGTTTTTTGTCAAAGGGAAACGTTACTGGTGATATCCAAGTCAAGCTTATGTTAGAAGCCATTGTTCTATGTGAGGCAGCTGGACTATTTATTGATGTGGTAACTTCAGATGGTGCGTCTTGGAATAAGACTATGTGGAAACATTTGAATGCAAGTAATCCAGATGCACCATGGTGTATTCATCCCTGTGATAATAATAGGACATTAAGAATGTGTTCGGATTATCCTCATCTTTTAAAATGTCTACGAAATCGGCTTGTGGAAAAAAAAAGAATTCCATGTTTCTGAAGGCATTGTCAAATTAAATCATTTTGAAAATTTAATTGCATTTGATGCAAAAAATCAATTTAAATTAGCTCCAAAACTAGCTTTAAAACATGTTCATCCAAAATTACATGAAAAAATGACTACTCGGTATGCCTTTCAACTTTTTAGTGGAACTATGGCTGACGCTTTGTCATTATTACAAGAAAAAAATAAACCTGGATTTAAAAACTGTGAACCCACAATACAATTTTGCAGACGCGTGAATAAACTATCAGATATTCTCAATTCAAATAGTTGCCTAAATGCCCTAAGACCAAATTCAGAAGAACAAGAGGAGTTAGAAAATTTCATTATTTACATGGATTTATGGAAGTCTTGCTCAGAACCCAATTACTTTTTAAGAAATTCTACTGGAGATGGTCTAAAAAGCACTATAAACACTACATTAAATTTATTAAAATACTGCACACAAGAACTGGGTTTTAAGTACCTTATGACATCACGAATGAATCAAGATCCTCTTGAACATTTTTTCGGATTATTGCAAGCCAATGGAGGAGCAAATAATAATCCTGAATCAGTGCAAGTTGCTCAGATTTTTCGTCTCATATCACTCTATTCACTTGTGAAACCTTCCAAAGGTAGTAATGTAAGTGGAGGCAATTTACTTGAAGCCTTGGTTAGTGATCCAAATGAATTATTCAGATATAGTACTTCACCAACCAATTATAAACTTTCCAAATCTGAAATTGACTATCAATTAGATAAGGCCCTAGAAGAAGACATCAGTTGTGGTAGTGTCATTATATTTAAAGATAATGAAGAAGCATTTGCTTACGTTTGTGGTGCCATTGCACGAAAGTACAAATCTTTAGATTGTTCTGTTTGTCGAGAGACAGTTATAGGTGATGGAGTTGAATCATTTAATGCATTCATCGCTCTAAGAAGCAGAGGACATTTAACATTCCCATCTGTTGATTTGGTTCTTCTTCTGCAAGAAGTGGAATCCATTATTTCGGAGAATCTTAGGCAAAATATAAGAAAAAATACTTTTATAGAAATTTTGCAGAACATCCAGAAAACAAAAATCCATGGTGTTGTAGGTTGCGCGAAGCACAAATTAGAATTATCTAAGAAAATAATTTTTTTATTTTTAATTATAAGAATGTCGTTTTCTTGTCAAACAGAAGCAAGGAAAAGAAGTGCTGAAAACAGCAATAACAAGAGATACGCTAAGTTATCCAAATTAGTTTAAATATATTATTGTTATTATATAAAATTGATTTCTTACCTTTTCTATATAGTTTTCTTCGTAAATTTTCTTAATTAATGAGTTAACAGAAGCATAGAAAGTTAATGACAACCATACAATTAATGTTTATATATTATATTAATGTTTAATATGTTTATATTAATGTTTATACATTAATGTTTGACAACTGACAAACACAGTGACAGTCCTTCGACCCCTGGCGACATCTATCGGGGACTCTAACTGGCACATAATTTATCAACAACGCGCTACTAGAAAGCTGGCGTACCAGTTATAGAGATATCTTGGTAGCAACTTTGAAAAATTCAGTGCTCTAAAGATAAAGATGACGCTCTGATTTGCGGGCTTATAAAGTAGATTATGGTACCATAATAAAATAAATGAAATTTTATGGACGATTTGCTAGTTAACTGTGCATGTTGATATGAACAATATCTGCTAACAATTTTTTTTTAAATTGTCGAGTGCAAGACAAGACTAATAAAAATAGTGAAATTCCAAAAAAATACAAAAAAGAGCCTAAAAAGCTTGGTTTGCTTTAGTGCCCGTAAATTCAGAAAGAATGTACAAAAAAATGGTCAAAACTTTCAAGAATGGTTGAATATATGTAAGTAAAACTGGAAGCAGGAATATTAACAAAACGACATTATTAGCGTTTAGAAATTGTTGTTTAATAACATTTATTCTCTTCCCGTAACTTTAGTGCACCAGATTTGTAACTCTTTTCAATATAAAAATTAAAGAAAGTTAAGAATTCTTAACTTTTTTCTGTAACTCTCAAAATCATTTTGCAGTAGCGTTGATGTTGAAGCACTGATCGGTGAGTAATTTTGCCAAAAATTATGATTTTTACAAGAAAGAACTTTAAAACTACAGTTTTTATTATTTATTAATAAGTTTTTTTACTAAAAGTTACATCTTACCACAGATAATCTGAATTTACTCTTTAAAGTATTTTTAGTAATTTTTAAATGAGAAAAATGTCGATTTTCAAAATTTACTATAATTTTTTTAGCAGTGTCAAACTATTAAGATTTAGTGCGACTAAAGCTTTATATCCTATACTAATAACTGGCCAAACTAAATGATAGATAAATCCATCTGCCTGACTTCTGGCCGAACCGACATCCGCCGTTTAAAAGAAATCTTACTCTGAATATGACATCTGCTGTTTTTATATAATTATATAGATTCTGTTTCATAATTTATTTTTTATTAAACTTAAATCAAAAAAGCTTTTTCTAGAGTAGCATTAGAAAATGATAAATTTGGTAACAATAAAACCAGTACTGTTTTGTTGCTATATTTTTGTTGTCCGTTTTGCCGTGGCCACCGTGTGGAATATAATGAGCAAAAGATTGTTGGTTTTGCACCGACCGGCATAAACCCTGGCACATGTTCTAAATAGAAATCCTAAAGTTTGTTACTAAATTATTTTTAATCGCAATAATCGTTTTCCAAACACATAAAAAAACTCACAAAACTGACTATAAACTAGCGAAAAATCTAAAATTTTTAACGCAAGTAACAAAAAGCAATGCTTAGAACTAAAAACGTAACACCCCTTTACTGTATTTCAAGCAACTGTTATTATATAATATATATAATGAATTTAAAACATAAACACAGTGTTATTCTTACACTTGATTTACTTTATTTTTAGCACAGTACACACAATATTAAGACTGAGCAAAATAATTAATTAAAATTGATTACTTGATTAATTAAATAATCGATTAATAGATTAAGCAATAATCGATTATTTAATATTTGTAAGGTAGTAAAACAATTGAACAAGATTAATTAATCAAAGTAACAAATAATCCATTATTCAGAATAATCGATTAATCGATAATCGAAATAATCAATTAGGTAATCATTTGAACAAAAATCGAAATAATCGATTAAATTAAATAATCGATTATGGATTATTCAATATTAAAATCGCCCACCCCTACACAATATTTAGTATTATTGTTACTTCGTTTTTATTATTAGTAAACGTAAAATTATGAAGAAAAATGATAAATCGCGTAAAAAAAAAGTTTAAGAATAAACGACTCTCTTATAAAACAATTAATCCGACAGTAACGATCTCATCGGTTATCTTTATCTCAGTCACGAATTAGGTATATCGTTTATATATTTCAATTCTGAACAAAGTTGTAAATCTAATAACAATGCCGTTTGGAACAGAGGTTGATTGTATTGCAGGCAAGTAGGTATTTAAGATGCAGTGAGTCAAGTTTTTGCGTAGTAAAAAATTAAAATGCAGATGTTTTAATTTGAATTTAAATTTTTTTTTGTGTTTAAGTCAGAATATTTACGTTAAATGCATACTTTTTATTTAATTTATTATTTAATTTTTTTTAGATTTAATTGTTGTAATAAGATTGGAGTCTTGTATAAAATAAAACTGAGTTTTTCAGATTAAATTACTAAGGTAACCAACAAAATTGTAATCAACGCATCAACATCTTTATCATTATTTTATCATACCTAATTAGTTATTTATATTACCTTTAATTTTTGCTATTCTCAACGTCTGACATAGCTAACTAAATTGTTTTTTAATATAAAAAACTAGAATACAATGACACAGATATATTTACAAAAAAAATTTGAGTTTTTTTTTAAATATATTTTTGTTTTAATTGTTTTTTCATATTTTCTACAGTTATATTTTTATTCAGTTGAAAAGTATATGAACACTCCTGTTGAGAATTAATTTCTATACCTACTGATGTTTTCTAAATTGTTGTTATTTACAAGTATGAAAATGTTTATCATTTATCTTTTTACTATATATTTTTGTTTGTGAAAAACTACACAGTACTATGTTTGTATACTCAAGTAGTAAATAAAAATTATTATTATTTTAATATAACTTTTGCTTTATGATAAATAATAAAAAGCAGTAAAGTCTTGAAACAAATTTTTTTGTATAGTTGATGGTAATTTGCATTTTATTATAATAAGAAAAAAAATTACATCAAAATGTGTTATTTTAATATGTAGTTATATGCATTTGTGCTAAATGTCATTAAAATCGGTAGACCGGTCTTAAAAAAAAATAGAAGATTAATTTTATTAACTAATATTGACACTTTATAGTCTTCAAACGGTGCAATTTGTTGCACAAGTTTTATTTCTATGAGAAATAGAAATAGTGACTTTAACAATAAATTATTTTTTGAAAAATGTTTTGCTGGAGCTGTTAGTATTGTTATTATTATTTACAACATTTTTTATCTTGTACATGTTTTGTATTGATGATTTGGTTGTTTATACTCATATTTTAAAAGATTCAAGATTTGCTAATCGGATAGTTAAGATAAAAATGTTTTGCAAGCTAACACAAGTTTGGTTGAAAACAAAGTTTCAGTACCTATTACTAGGCTTCGGTGCTGGAGAGTCTTGATTAAACGATCAGGTAATTAAGGGTCCTCTAAAGAGGAGCATTTTCTTTTTTTTCGCATAGTTTTCTTATAGTTAATTGTTTTACCTATAATTACACATCAAATGAAAGCTTTTTTAATTTTCTAGGCAGGTGCGTTGTTAGTTTTTTTAAAAAAATGTTTATATTAAAGAAAAATTTATTTTTATTCATTTTTTTCGTTTTTCTGTAATTAAAACCTAAACAAAAAAATTGATTTTTTAATATGTTATGTACAATACATTTTTAAAGACAGGTGCGTTGTCAAATTATATAAAATATATTGTTTTTTTGTTATAATTATTGTTTTTTAAATGACGCTTGTTTAGACAAACGGACTGTACCTTCATAACAGAAATAAGTGTACAGGCTCACAGTGTATTTATAAATTAGGTATACTTTAAAGAATTTAAAATAAACAATGTATTATAATTATTTCAATTATCCAACAAAATAAAGAAAACTTTTTTTTGGTTCATAGCATTTGATCCAGATGTCGCTTTATCGCCGTACGAATTCAACAAGACATACGATACATTGAATTGAAAAACGCCAAAGACACAGATTATGGTAGTAGCATGAAACATTTTAAAGGGTGGGAAAGCTTCGATTTCAGTTTTCTATAATACAAAAATATGATACGTATAATATATTCGTAATATAATAATTAATTATAATGCATTATGTATGTACAGGGTCTCCCATCGTATATGCATAAAGGAATTTTAGGTAAATAGAGCCCATTGTTAAAACTATCTACTCATTGAACCATAAATATCCGCCCCTCATTTTGCGGTATTGCAATTATTCATCGTAAATATCTTTCTTAAAGTGACGTCTCGTTTTAATGAAAGATATCTCAATTGCTAATAGATTTTAGTCAATTTTTATTGCGTAAGGTGACTTTCTGATGTATGAGCATTATTTGTAGGCAAATGAAAAAAAGAATTTTTTTTTTTATTTATTTATTATAAATTTATAAACATAAATTGCTATTTTTCTCTTAAACAAATTACTAATAATTTCTAAGATTCTTATAGCGCTCCATAAGTGAATAGTTAATAAAAAGTTTGTTTTTTTTCGTTTACTTTCGAGGTTTAAAATTTTCCAAAGTTTTAATTGTTTCTACTGTATTTTTTTGTAAAGTAAGCAAAATTTTTTGTCTTTTATTGTATACATTATTCCTAATGCAATTTATATCTTTATCACTTAAAGTATCCATAGTTCTTTCAAGCTTCGGTCACATAAATGCAAATGTTCTAAAAATTATTAAATATCTTTCCAAGGATCAAGAAATAATACATTTTGACCTGATAAGGTTCGGTGCCGAATTTAGGTGTCGGGACCAGGTAAAGAAAGGGTGGCTGTTATTGGGGATTAAATAGCTCACACTAAGAGTGAGAGAGACGGTTTTTTTTTTGAGACAGCGTTAAGACAGTACGTCTTAGTAATATCATTGTAACATGTGGTAAAACTCTCGTGAAATAGTATTCTTGTACTTTGGGTTGCTGCTTATTATAAAAGAAGGGGCAGAGTTAGAATCGCAGCACCGTTTAGAGGACCCTTTTAACCGATGTATTCCAGCGAGTTGCATGTTATTCATTTAACTGGTCTACTGGTCAACTGGTGTAGACCAGTTGAATATATAACATGCAATCCGCTGTATTACACTGGTTAATTACCTGGTCCTTTAATCAAGATTCTCCACCTCCGAAGCTTACGTATTACACCACCAGATATCTGTTGTTTATTTTCCAAAAAAATTGTTTTGGCTTTGTAAATTAGACAATTTTTTATGTTTTAGCATCTTGATTTTTGTTTTTAATTTTAGTAAAAAAAAAAACGTTTTAAACTTGGTTATTATTTTACGGTAACTTTAAAAATTAATTATATGTAATTATTAATTTAGACTTAATTGAAATTAATAAGTTTTTTGTTTACAACTAAAAATTTTTACTATAAAGTTCAATAATTTAATTAATACAGGTTTTTAAACATTTTTATAAGAATATCAAAAAATTGCATTCAAACATATACAAATACACAACTTGAAATAAATTAAGTAAAGAAAAAGTTTTATTTTTGTATGCTAGTAACCACTGTTTATCTAAAAACAGGGCGAGAGTGAGGAAAGGAGAAATAGTCGTTATCATGCCGAAACCCTCCCCGATATTTGCTTCGTGTACAGAATTTATTATATCCCCTCTGCTAAACGGTGGCTTTAAAAGTCCATAATTCAAAAGAACCCAAGATTCGGAACAGTGCGAGTTCCAATAACGTGTTGTTGGTGTTCTGACTTGAACTAAAAACTACTTACATTCAGTGTTTTTGTTTAGTGATTAATATACTCGTAGAAGTATTTTACGAAAAAAATTTACTGCATGTGAAAAGTTGTGATTGTGTTTCATAAAACTAGGAGTTAAGGTAGGCTGTAACTTTTTGTGTGTTTTTTTAAAATTCGATGTAGATAAGGTAGTAGAATAAAAACGTGACCTATGTTTTAGAAATTATTATTGAAATATCTCTTTTATCAAAGCCATAATGAAAATTAGGTAAAATTGTTACAAGTTTTTGAAAAACATTTTTTTCTAATTTTTTTACAAGAATATTTTCAGTTTAAAGTAAATTAAAATAAATTCAGTTACAAAATTAACTGAACAACAATGAAAAAAACACAAAATTATGAAAACAGAAGTAGGAATAATAAATTTAGAAATCAACAAAACACGTGTTCAATTTAGGGTTACATTAAAGTCGGTAATGCAGCTAGTGGTATGTACGACATAATAATATATGTACAGACTTGATCATGGCAAATGCGACTCCTCGGGTCGGCTGCTCGGATAGCTTCCGAGAGCCAGCAGCTCACATTCTAACAACACAGTAAATACGGGCATTCGGTTTGTATCGTGTCGCTGCTTTCTTTCTTTTGTCAACTGAGGACCGAAATATTCAAATTGAGATCATATCGGCAGCTTGACCGGTAGTAAATAATTTTCGTTTCTCTAAGAAATCAGAAAACTCCGCATCTACAACTGCTTGTTGACGTAGAAAAGTATTAAAATTGCGATATTCTCGATGGCATTTTAACTTGAAATTAATTAATAATAATTTTTTTAAAAATTATTTTAGTAAGTTTATTCAATAAATTTTGATTAGGTATTAATGACAATTGATTAAATATTTCTTATGGCAATTTGGTACTAAAAAAATTAATCCGACTTTTTATTTTAATTACTTTACAAAAAACAATACCGTATAAAAATAAACAACAATTATTATTAATAAATAGTTTAAAATAAACTTAAGAGACAAGACTTATTTTACATACTTATAATTAAAGAGAAAAATTTTTTGACACATTGTTTTAATTAAAAGTTAAAAGCTTTGTTTATAATTTAATTTTCAAATAAAGTTAAAGGTTACTTTTTGGCATTTTATGCGATATAGAGTGGCTGTAAATGATTGAGTCTATTAGCAAACCTGCATTACTCTTATATCTTATTCCGTGTCAGAAAAATATCTAAATGCTTGTAAATATTTAGTCTGTGTTGAAGAAAGATTAACTTTTGTACTTATTTTTATTTACAATATTGAAAGCGTTAGAAATTTATTTAATATCAAAATTACTAACTCAGGACTGCCAATAGACTCGATCATTTACAGCCACTTCATTGTATAGGATAACAAAACGCTATATTATTATTTTATTATTGTATACTCGTATTCAGCTTGCAGTAGTCGCAAAATCGTGTTACTGTTTTCTCCCGTCATTTATGAAAAGGCGAAATTATCAAGTTAAAAAATAATTTTTTAAAGATTCTTTTTAAATTTGCTCAGTAATAATTGTGCTTTATATGTATTAAACTGATTTATAAATTATTTTTAATTCATAATGCAAATTTAATAAGACAACTTAATTTTTATTATTAAAGTAATTAATAACCCAAAGGATATTTAATTTCTGACAATTTAGTAAATAAAATAAACAACTTTACTTTTTTTGGTAATAATCTTTAAAATTACTGTCAACAAATAATTATTGAAAACATTAGTAAATCAATTTTAACCAAAACCGACATTTGAAATAAGATTAATTAAATTCAATTATAAATAAAAAGCTCAAGTGATTAGAGGGTTGTCACAAATATGTATTTATACCGACATTTTTTTCTGTATTTAGACAGTAGTTGAAACGTTGAAATTAAACTGCTATAATTTATTTTAAAAAATGTTTATTAAAAAAAAAACGAAAAGTTGTCAATACGATGCTATATCAAAATAAAATTTTTACAAAATAAAAAATTACAAAAAAGATTAACTACGCTAATTTATTTTTAAAATAAAACTTACTATATAATGTAAAAAAACAAATACAAAACAATATATACAACAAAATAAAAAATAGAACAAAAAATTAAAACAAAACAAAATAAAAATATAGGCCATGATTAATAACGGGTCACGTGACCATTTGTGTCAATTACTTCCTGCAACCTTCTTGGCATTGATTGCACAAGACGTTAGCAAGTATTTTGACCTCTTAATCTTTCCCATACTCGCAATGTATGGTTATGAAGACCATTTATGATTCTAATGTTAATGCTCTACTCCGGATCTCCTCACTGTCGCGCCATGATTGCCCATAAATTTTCTATGGAATTAAGATCCGGAGATTTTGAGGGCCATCTTAAAACCTGAATAAAAGGGTGCTCCATAAACCAATTATTTACCACATGGGCAGTGTGTATTGGACTGTTGTCTTGTATCAAAACAATGTTAACATTGTTGCCATACATTGCTCTGACAGATTCAAGCAGCCCATTTTCTAAGACCTGCAAGTAATCTACGCTGGAAAAATGTGTTGGTATTTGCAACAATTCCCCAGGTCCATCAGCCGACATCCAACCCCAGTACGCGCAAGATATTCTGTCACTCCTCCTTACAGGGAGAACATTTTGAGGCTCGTACCGGGTGTTGTTTCTTCTCCAAAGAGGCTTTAATCTTAGAGTATCCTCCGATGAACAAAAAACTTTTTCATCAGAAAAAATGGTAACTGTGTTACCATGAGTTGCCCAAATTCTATTTAGGTTTTCTTGGGCAAACTCAACACGGCGTTGCCGATGGACTGGGGTTAGTTCGATTTTTTTTGCAGGGATTCTGTAGTGAATTCCTAGCTTATGTAACTCCCTAAAAATTATGTTATGTATTACATAAAATATACATAAAAAATTTTTAATAAATACCTTCGAATTGTTATAGGGCTAACTTCAATTTGCAAAGCTTCTCGAATAACTGATGAAGAAGAAAAAGGATTTGCTTCAATGTAATTTCCTGTTCATTTACTCTCTTCTTCGGAAATTCTTTTTGTTGGTCCCGGTCGTTTTTTTGTTTCGAGAGGTCGTTCTTCCTCATTCTCCCGGTAACGACGTATCCACCGGAACACCTGAGATCTCTAATTTTAATTAATTAATCAATTCATCTAAACATCATGAAGTACCAGATTAAAAAAATATTTATTACAAAAATTATATAAATAAATAATATAAATTTCATAGTTTATAGAGTAGTACAGGGCTTTTATAAATGATTGTAAGGACGTAGGCGGCTGTGGAAATAATAAAAAATATTCTGTCTTTTAATATTTATTAATAGGACGTTACAATGAATATTCGTGATATCAAAAATCTCCACGACCACCTACGTTGTTACAATCATTTATGAAAATCTTTTATTTAGACAAAAGTAAAATACTTACCGACAATCCAGTACGCAATGCAATTTATGAAGGAGTTACCCCTCCCTCCCACAAACCAATAATTTGACCTCGTGTCTCAAAGGTGCTATCTTTCTGATTACGCAAACGTCCCATGATTTTAAAAATAATGTATCAAAGTGTTCACTTCAAAACCGAATAGAAAAATGAATACACTTGTTTCAAAAATATTAGCAAACCCTTAAACATCATAAATGTTTATGACTCTTAAGGATTAGTACAAAAATTTTAAAACCAATTTGATCCCTTGTTAATTGTATACGGAAAAAGGGAATTATATTTTATTTCTTCGGAAATTCCTAACAGCTGGAAGTGCAATTGTCTAAAGTTTATTTGTTTAAATAAGATCAATACATTTTTAATGAGACCTATGATTTTTTTTAATGTAAAAATATTTATAAATATTCTCAACACACTTTTTTTAATATGTCTAGAGTTAAGTAATAATTAACCGAGTAATATAAAATTTAAAGATCCCTATATTGTACCTATATTGCTGGTAGAGTACGAGATGCTACTAGATTCAAAAACACCAGATTTTAGAGTTACAGCAAGTTGATTTCTTACTGAAAAAAGAGCACGAATCTAAAGGCAAATTACGTTTATTGTTACTAGCATAATTATTAATTTGTATTACAATAATTAAAATCCACAAAGCTATAAGTTAGTAAGATAATTAATATAAGAATCACTAGTATTTATATCTGGGTATTAACTTTATTATGTGTTCTTGGTAATTAAAAAAAACTAATATAAAAAGTTTTTTGTTTTTATTATCACATAGTAAGTATGTATGTACATAATTATGATTATATACAAATACTAAATGAAAATAACGATATTTATTATTTAATTAAACAATCACAATACATTCAAATATTAATAATCAGTAAATACAGATTAAAGTTTACAAAAAAATTAATAATTAAAAAAGTGTTTTTTGTTTTAAACTTATATTTGATATAAAATTTATTTATTTAAAACGTGTGAATTAATTACACATAAAACCAACACAGACGTTCTTAATTTTTTGTTTCTTAATAACACAAAATAAGTTATTATTAATTAAATATATTGTGCGCTTCGACACCAACAAGGATTCGTTTTTTTTTTTGCTTTAGGAAGAAGGAAACTTAAACACGTTTCACTAGCATTAATTTAATTTAGGATGCAACAGTTATTCTCTAATAATAATTTCCATGACAATAATAGAGATGTTTATATATGAAAATTTGATTTAAAACAAAAAGTTCGAAGGAAATTTTGAATACGTGACGAACAGAACGAAATACATGCTTTTGTTTGATGAAGATGATAAAACTAAAAATACATTTTTAATAACAACCTATTACTAATAAATATGTAGGTAATAATAACAGATAAATTTCTAACAAATAATTAGGTAAAAAAAACAAATTTAATAAAACAGCAAATATAAGTATCTTTTTAAATATAAATATCAATATAAATAAAATATTTAATAAAGTTGTTGTAGTGATGCATAAAATTGTAAAAGTTATTACCTTAGAGTCAAATTAACGTTTGATAACAAGTATTTATTTTTGTAGATAACTTTAAGTAATTTTCATTACTATTTATTATTGGTCACAATTGCTACTGTCGGGTTCAGAGAACTCATCGTCATTGTCTTCGGCATCTTTTTCTACATTAATAATTAAGTTATCTACGACAATATAATTTTCAATGGTAATGACCTTATAGCAATATTTTTGTAGCCATCTTTAGTAAACTTTTCAAAAAATTCGACGCAATAATTTTAAACTTTTGAAAAATTAAAATCAGTGTTACGTGTTGCAATATACTCCTTCATTGAAGCTCACACCATCTCAATCGAATTAAGATCCGGATGATAACGAAATAGTCTCAAAACATCGTGACTTTTTGTGTTAAAAAGCTATGAATTTCATAAGTTGTAAATGTAGGTTTGTGCAACTTAATCAAACTATATAAATCCGGTTTCAAGAGATTGACAAAAAAATTCATATTTTGATTTCTCAACCATGCTTTTATCTCATCTTTCGTTGAGCTCTTATTTGTTTGTTTGTTGTAATATGGAGCATTATCAATGAGAAGCACGCTGTTTGGAGGAAAAAAAATTTTAAATTTTTTTTTCAGCCACTTTTCATAATTTTCAAAATTTATTTCGTCATGAAAATCGCTGAATTTTATTGTCGATTTCTATTTTATGTAGACACCTTTAACAAACCCAGATTCACTTCCAGCATAAATAATAATGAGACGTGGACCTTTCGATATTGGTTCCTCATTTGAATTGTCGGGCATGGGTCAGTTGCGCGCCGCGGTCAATAAAATCTTCAGGTATTCCTAATCCAACAGGACAGTAGCGCGCCGGTTACTCTTTACTTACAGGACACTTGCGCGCCGGGTCATTAAAGCAGGTAAAACCACCTAACTGCTTATTTCCAACTATTTTCCATATTAAAGACAGTAATTTTCAATATTAATATCTCAAGTGCAAGTGCAACATCCAACCAAATAGCTAAAAAATTCAATTTTCTTCCATTTTCTCACTCTTATGATATTTCATAACGTTTTCTGACAGCGATAATACTGAACTAGTGTAAGTTACCGAAAATTGCACTAGTGTAAGGCTGAACACTTAACATGGTTTCCATGTTGATGAATGAACTTCTACTATAATAATGAACCAAATTTTGGACTGCATTTATTGATAAAATTGGCACAATATGGGAGTAAAAGGAGCCAGAAAGGTTAAGTTATAGAAGATTTTATTTTTAAAATTACAGGTACCTAAAGGTAGTATTTAGACGTACTAAAAAATTATTCTGCCTTTCACTGTAAATACTTCAGATATTTGAAAATTTTCATAATTATGTCGACAAACAGAGAAACTAACTTCTTAAAAAGGGAGCTTTTCCTCTTGAAAATAATGTACGACTACAATTTATTTATTTTTCCGCTTAATTCTCAATCGGCGCGCAAGTGTCCTGTTGCCGATTTGAGTATTAGGACACCCAGCAGGGGTTAACCTAACCGCGGCGCGCTACTGACCAACACCCGAATTGTCGCTCCAACTGTTTTCATGAGTAGGTATGTGATAAATTAATGTATGTTTCATCCATGTAAATAATTGAACGCTTTTGTTGGCGATACATCTCCATTTTTTGCAAGAAATTTAACCGGAGTTAGCGGACTTCTTGCTTCTCCATTAAAATTTTTCTATTCCTTCTGGTTTTCCGCCACCGGAATTAAAATTGATAGAGTTTTTTTCAGAAACTTTTGACTCATTCTCTGTAACCAGTTTTTTCACAATATGTGCGGTGGAGTTTTCTTAAAGATGAAATTTTCTTCTCAGTAATATGGTAATTAATTACTAGTCTACGAAGCATTCTTTGAAATCGTCCAATTTTTGGTTGAGATTTTGATTCATTTCTTGCTTGGTGTAAAAAAAGTTGTTTTTTCCTAGGCTTTTATTTCTTCTCTTTTTTTTGCTATTGATTTAAGAGTGTTTAGGCTTATTTTTATTGCTGCTGCAACGCGCTCTAGTATTTAAAAAAAAATTAATTGTGGGGATTCCAAACGAGCCTCTTCTTCCACAAAAGTCAAAACTAAACTAATAAGTATACGCGTTTGACTCGAGAGTTTTTTGTGTTTTACCTTTGTAATTAATCCCATGGCAACAAATACGGCACTTTCGTATACTATTAACAATTTAGAAATGCTTTTTGCGAAAATGTACCGAACTTAACACTACGACTTTCCAAAAGCAACTAAAACTTTTATCCCCACTCTTAGTTTGTTCATTGCGCACCTGCGACTCAGAGCTGTTCTCATTTTGGTCAACCTGTACATATACTGTTTTCTTCTTTTGTTATTTAAAAATAGCCATAGTTGTGTTCAATATTTTGTATGTTTTACTCTAAAATATAAAAAATTGTATATGTCACAATTACGAATAGTACATTCGGGGTCAAGGAAGATGCCCAGGTCAGGTAGTCGGGCTTTTAATACACTCCTATTCTATGACTTAAGTTTAGACCCAGAATGATAACCCAACACAGTTCCGATTCAATTGGTTAAAAATTACAAATTATAATAATGAAAAAAATGATTGATAAAAAATTAGTTTGGTTTCAAAATTTTAAAATGGGTTTTAAAAAGTGTACGCATTATATTAGTGTGTGTTTTAAAAAAAAGTAATAAAAAATTAAAATTTAAATAAATTTTATTAAAGCTTAAATAAACTACATTTCAATACTTTTTAGTATTCTGTGTGATGCCCATTAATTTCTATACATTCTCGTAATTTAGTTGGCATATTGTGAACAAAATTTTCACAAATATGTATTTATCAGTCTAAAAGATTCTCATACTTGGAATAAATAAGCAGATATTTGCTCTACTGTTCTCAGTCTTAGTTTTTCGCCATGATTCTAATTGTAAACAATCGAAACTCAAAGATTTTCAATTGGGTTAAAATCAGGAAATTTGGCGGGACAAAATAAAAGTTCAATCTCGTCTTCATGCTTTTGAAACTACGACATGACGACTCTTGAGCTTGACTTATGAATGCTTGAATTATTCTGAACAAAAACAATTCGGTTTACTTCGTTTTCTAGTATAATTACTCGCATACTCGGTAACATTACTTTTTCCAAATCTCTTACATATTGGTTTGCAGAGAAATTTAATAGCGAAACTTTTGTCACGTCTCCTGGGCAAAATTTTTACATTTATCTCCAGAATCCTGCTGAAATTCTGCCACTTATTCTGTTTGGTAGCACGTGTTCTTGTTTATAACGGGTATTATTTTGTCGCCATAATGTCACCGGCGACTCTATATTAGACGAAAAAGTTTTTTCGTTGCTAAAAACAACGTATGACCAATCACGGTTTAGGTCGTAAAACCTAACACTGGCAGTCGTTTGTTCTAGGGTAAATGTATTTTTTTTGTTGGTGTTTTGGCATAAATTTCCGTTCTGTAGAGCCGTTGTCTAAAAGTTTTCAGAGAAACTTGCAAACCTAATTTTTCTTTTATAAATTGAGCGTTTGTGAAAGACGTCGCTTTTACCATTCGAAACAATTTCGTTGTAACATTTTGTAACAGTGTTAAGTAAGTATTGCTTTCTATAATATCCTACTATCTTTAACACTGTATACAGTAATGGCTATTACCTAAAACACCTAGATGAGTGCTATAATAGGTCTCTTAAAGAGACGCAAATTATAAAAAATATTTTTTATAAATTTTGTTTATATTATCTTGGTGTTCTTTTTCGTACTTTTAATTTTTTTGTTTTATTTTCAAGACCTAAAAAAAAAAATAAATAATAAAAATATACAGAGTGTCCCAACGGTCCGAAAAAGCTCTATAACTTGTTTATTTTAACAAATATTAATTTTTTTTAAGATTATAGCTGCGTTTTAGGTGCACATTTTAACAATATTGCAATTTATATACAGGCTGTCCCAATATTAAAAAAACACCAAAGTTATGTTTTTTTTAAATGGAATTTACCTAGTTTGATTTTATTTTTGGATTCTATGCTAAATTACAAATAACTTTTATGAAGGTTATTTTTATTTATCTGTTATCAATTTTGATTTGTGGCGTTTTTTTACCAAAATTTTTGAAATGCAGGGGTTTGTCTAAAAATTTGTACCTTTTAAATGCTTGCACACAAGTTAAACTAAGTAACGTGGTTTGATTTTTGAATGTTTGCCGCATCTTTTAAGCGTTTAATCAACAACCAATATTTGTAATTAAATGTCGGTCGGGGCATTAGTCCGCGAAGTAGTTGTTTTTGCCTAATCGTGGAGGTTGGTTATGTTGGTGGCCAAGCGAGAGCCAAAGAGATAACTTTGTTATCCGCCAACATTATTATACCAATTCTAGCACCTTCCAGCACTTTTCGTTAGATGGCACACTGTGTCTGTCTATACGACTACTAGCCGAACTTCGCTTAATATAAGCGAGTTCTCCCACCGGTTCCAATCGAGCACAACGCTTCGGGATACACTGTACTGATGAGGGGCAAAAACCCCGAAACCGGTATACAGTTTCTCGACGTTGTTGTTCGATTGGAACACCTTTGCTATAATTGAACCAGCATTTTTCTATTACTATTTCTAGAAATATACGGCTAACTTCCGTTTTTAGGCTAACTTCGTAGTCACTTATAAAATGCTTTGAGCACTGTTTAAATGATAAGTCGAATTATCTGCAAAAAAATTATGTAAAAACGAGTTAATTTAGATCTTACTCATCTTCTGTACTGTACTCTACTTCTTCCAGTTCTTGTTCTTCTTCATCAGAATTTTTTACGGTTTCGCTGTTATTACTTGTTTGTAATGTTTGTCAACTTATATTAATCTCTTGGGGTACTTCAGAAAGTATGATTAATGTTCTCATAACGTCAGGAATTCGCTTCACTTTTTTTTTGCTACAACTGAAGGCATTTAAGAATGAATCTAAACTTAATACTAATATGTAAAACAAATCTTTGTTCTCTTTTAGGGCACTGATTTTTTGCGTGTGATCTAGCCGGCATGTTCTAATATCTTTTAGCTTGTTTTTAGCTTTTTGAGCTTTTTCAGAAAGTTCTCCTATTGAGAGAATAGCGTGCTGGGCGATTAGAAATTTGTGGATTAGAAACTTTTGAACGGAAGTAGGCATGTAGTACCAGTTGTACAATTGGACATACTTCTGAGCTGCTTTCAAACATTATTTTCAATATTGATTACATACCCACTGTCAATTGTTTAATTTACAATTTTTCAGTCTACAAAATAGAGCGTAAAAAAAGAATTTTTCACAAATGTCGAAAAAGGTTTTGTCGCATTTTCATCCCCGTTTATGAAGAAATGTTCTTTTAGAAATTCTAAGACACGATTTTTACGTTGTTCTACTGTTTTGTCTCTAAATTTTATCATTAGCTGAGGTAATTATAACCACGTGATTGGTACCCTCAAAGAAAATTTCGAAAATATCGAAAAATTGCAATAAAAACTAAAAAATTAAAGGAATTTGAAAAAAAAGATAAAAAAAATCAATTTTGGTAACCTGGTAAAAGGTGTCATTTTTTTTTTAACTTTGCTCATCAATACTGTCTATACCACAACAGTTTCAACGAGTAAATGCGAGAGAAGATCTTTGCAGATGAACTTGATAATGACTCCACAAGGAGCTTCTCTTTTAATGAAAACAGTTTCATCGCTAATGAATTCAACGCCATTGGTTTTTAAGTTCAACGGTCTACTACTAAATATCTTCGACCCTGTAAAGTATGTGGAGTTATGGTTAGTAGTTACTTAAAAATTACCGGTCTGCGTCTGCCTCGGACCAAAACAGTAAAATCCGTAAGCGCGAACAGATTTACGATAAAAATTTGGTTAAAATTTTAAGACTGCTTTAAAATTTATGTACCTACCTTAGGCTAAGTATATTGACAACGACAGTTACTTTTTTATATTGTTACTCACCTAAATGTAAGTTCACGTTTTATTTTCACAGATATTATGTTTTTAAATAATATCAAAAAAATAATTTACTTCGATTTTTTCCTCACAATACAGTGGCAAGTGGTGGGAAAGCGAGACAAAAAAATATGAATTCACAACTTTTGAGAATTAGCGTGTCCTCAAAAAAAAGTGACAAAAAAAGACCTGGCTACAACTATAATATAAACGTGCAAATAAGAACACCTGGAAATGACCTAAAAGGTTATGCTTGTAACTCACCAATCAAATTTCAGTACAACACTCACAATAAAGTTCATTACTTTCAAAGATACCTCGCGATAACCAAATAGCATTTTTATTGGGGTTGAGAGGCTTATGAACTATTTCATAATCAAACTCTTCCAGCTTTAATCTCCTCGAATTAACCTAGAGCCCGGATCCTTAACGTTAAATAGCTACGTGAGAGGCATATAATCTGTTACAACATAAAATTTTCTTCCATACAGATACGGACGGAAGTGATTGACAGCCCAAACAATCGCGAGCAATTTACGCTCAGTCGTAGAGTAGTTTGATTCAGCGCGATTTAAAGTCCTAGATACGTAAGCAATTGAAAGATCGTTATAAAATTTATCCTGAGATAATACAGCACCTATAGCAAAGTTGCTAGCATCAGTTGTTAAAATAAATGTTTTTTCAAAATTTGGATATCTTGGGCAGCTACCGCAAACAATATAGCATTTATTAATATATCATAAATTCTTTAACAGTAGTTAAACCATCAAATCTTAATCTAGCTGAAGCTTTAATCCTACATCATGCTAATAATTAGCCAAACTGAATGTCTTAGCTAGTGTTGTTTTTAATGCTGTCGTTCTTCTTGATTGTGGAAATTGAAAGAATCCTCTGAAGTTTACTCTGTGAAGGTTTCCAGAGTTTACGCACGTGGTTGAAGTTTTCTTTTTCTTTTCGCACGAGCTTGTCGAGTGTTCTTTGCTGTACTTGTACACCGCTCTGCAGTTGTTTTGTGCATTGTGGAATTTCTAGCATCTGTGACATTGTGATGCCACTCTAGATTTTCTTGGATTTTTAACCTTTCCTTGCACACTGCAGAGCGTTTTTCATTCACTCTGAAATCCACTAGAATTAGTGGAAGTTACTGCTTCCTACCAAATGAGTGCATTTGGGTGCATTAGATGAGGGCAAATCTTTGTGCTAAAAATCTAGTGCGACTCTCTCGGCTAGAATCTTGACGGGAATTCTTCTGAAAACTGTTCGTGTGTTTTTTTTTGTCTAGGAGTCTAAAGGTATAAAAGGGAATTTTCTTCGCTTTCATAAACCATGTGAAATTCGTGTGCAGTAGTTGGCTGGATACAAATCATATCACTTACGTTTTTAGCTTTTGTAGAAGCGTATTCTCTAGAGTGGGCGAAACTATGGTAAATTTTGTTGTGTAAAAGTTGTTTTGGGATTTTTTTGGAGTTGCTAAGTGTATTTTTAAAGCTGGTGTTTGTAGCGGATCAGTGGTTGGGAGTGTAAGGACGCTCTGTGCAATTTGGGTAAAGTTAGTGGCGGCTTTAGTCAAAGTCTTCCAGAAGCTTCACCAACAAGCAGTTTTTGAACTGCTTGGATATGAACAGCTCTTGAATGTGGGGTTTGTCCTGGTAGTAAAAACATGGGGTGCGCATCTCTCGAGTGGTACATGCAACGCTTGATGATGGTTCTAGTAGAGCGCTTTTGAACTAATTGTTACAAAATAAAACTTAGGTATGAGGTTTTGACGAAATGTTTGACGAAACAGTTGGTTTATCTAAAAAAATTTGGTTTTCTGATAAGAGCTTTGTTAATATGTTTTTTATTATCACCATCAAAATTGCCAAATAGCCACTTTGACGTGTTTGTTAACAAATTGATAAATCCTCTTTTGTTTCGTAAGTGAAGTGAAGGGTAATATTTGTGTCATTTATTAATTTGTTTTGATGTTTGATGTTAGAGATTATTATTACAAGTTTAGAGATATTACAAATACTTTTTGATCGGCGATTTCAACTACGGGGTTGTTCATTGTTGCCCCCAATAAATAAATGCAAAGCTTTTGGATTATTGGCGCGCTGATCACAAACCAGCACTTTGGGTTGAAATAATAATGACAAGGCGTCGAATACTTTAGAAATTATTGCTGCAAATTATGGCCCACTACCGGGTAAACTGACAAAAAATATTCAAAAGGAATCTTCAAATTATGCAGCAGATCTCGTATTAAAGATACCAAATCAGTGTTGGCCTTCTTATTGTATTTACACTGAACTTGGAATTTTTGTCAGAATTTTTTTTCGACCGTTATGAGTGTTTTTTCTCACTAAGTGCACGTCATTTACAGTAAGTGTGTCAATATTATTCTTATTTAATTTTTTATGTATAAGTTTTATAGGTTTTTTACATATGTCATACATAGCACGTCTTTTTAAGCAGTTACTTATTTTTTGTCTATTTAAACTAGTCACATCACTGTTCTGATGGTTGTGGTTGTCGTTTACTCCAGCACAGTATTAAATAAAATAGTTTTAACGTAAGCTTTACAGCCACGTTTTGTACACTGCCATTGTTTGATGTTTCCAGAAAGCACTTTGTGGAAATTATATTCATAATTATTAGCAACCAATATTGGCTTGCTTTTTTCACTCAACATTTTTGAGACTCCTAACAAATTCATGATTTTTTGGGAACAAAAATAAGTTCCTTCTGTGTAATGTTCTAATGAATACTCAAATTGAACTGATTTTTTAACAATAATAACACATAATAATAATTACCTGCTTTTCACCCCTACTATTTATTTTATTTTTTCCCTATTTTGAAAATGGGGTAGAAACAAATTTGAAAGTTTTAATTAGTCAAAGCGATTAATGATAAAAGTCTTTCTTCACAGCTATTACCTGCTGGAGATAAGAACCTGTTCTTGACTGCGGAGAGATTTGCATGTATAGCATGGTTCAAGTTCATTTAGCTATCATAAATTTCACGAAACGCCTTCAAAATAGCTGTGATTATATACCCTTATTGTCCAGTTTTAGTTTTAAAAACTTTGGTTGGGAAACAGATAACAAACTTGGGACGGCAGGTAGTTGGAGACCCAAGGAATACATTAGGACGATTTTAGCTTACTGCAGTTTTTTCTTGTTTTCTCTAAACTGTATACAACAGTTAATTAAGATAAACAAGTTAATTCCTATGCAACAAACTGACAGGAAAAGAAAAATATGGTTGGATTCAGATACTTAGACCTACTTGGTATCAATCTAATTTGACAAATTCAATTGCCCCGTTATATAGGATCTGAAAAACGTTTTGTAAAGTCTTGGCTCGATGCGGAGCTGTTTAAATTTTTTTTAGTCTTGGTATTTCTTGAGACTTCTTGTGCGATACAGGAGCTTCTCGAGTTTTTTTTTTGATAGTGTTAAAAGACTTAAAATTCTAAATCCGTTTTTATATGTTAAAATAAAATACATAATATCAATATTTGATAATAGTAATGACGATTGATATTATTAAAGTTTATTTACATGTCTTGGACAAATTGTGCTTCTAATATAACACGGTTAGTGTCATAAAGTATTTATAGAAGTTTCGTTGCTGTTGGCGTCTTTAATTTGTAACTACAGAGTCGTAAAATATAAATGTTTAGACGAATCTTAAATTAAAAATTATTATGCCACACTAGATTTTTTATTTATTAATATATTTTTTCATAATTGAAGCTATTTTCTTAAAAGTATATTTCTAAAATCTGACTTTTGGGAATATGTAATTTTTTTTAGTTTTAAAAATAAAAGAGTTTGGTAAAAATTTTATTTTTATGCCTAATATTTAATATTAATACTTTTTAGAAGCAAAAAATTTTAATTCTGCTCGGTAAGATTCTAGATAAATGTTTGCTTTTTTAATGATGTTGATTTTATTAAAATACGTTAATTGGTATTGGATTTAGAGTAACAAAATTGCACATTAAATGTTTATTTCATAAGACACTTGGCTGGCGAGGCCTTCTTAGATCTAAAAAAGCATGTTTAGAAAAACTTTACCACAAACACTACTACATTATTACCACTACAATTTAGCGAAGATAAAAGAAAATATTTTCTTAAATTTTCAAGTTTTAAAACATTTAACGTAAGAAGTCAGGGCACTTAAGGAAACTCCATAAATTTAACATTACGAGAAACAAATACAGGATATTTACAGTCTTAGTAAAGAAAGACATTTTGAAAACAACCAAAGATAAATTTTAATTAAGTAAACTCTAAAATAAATAAATGTAGGCAGGTAGACTTATCAGATAATTTTGTTGACCCTGGAAAACAATTTCTAAAAGATAATCTGACAAACTTTCCCCTAATTTTATATACATTTGAACAGGTAATACTTCTAGAAATTTTATCTTTATTTGTTATGAAAGCCAGCTAATTTTACAGATTTAATCCTCTTAAGTATTTACCAAGCATTTCGCGAAAAACATCTTGAGAATTTTTGGGAAGGATGTAACGGTGTTCAAGAAGCACAAAACTAAGGGAGCGTCAAACTTTTTCATGGAACGTAAAACACCTCTAAACCAGGTAAAAATTGCAGGTAGGAATTAAAACTAAATAACTTACAAAAATTCTTTTCTTATAATAAGCCGGTGGATTAAGAAATTAAAATTTTCTATTCTGTGTTGAGAATAATGATGTCTGCAGTGGTGTAGCGAAGCATACTGGCATCTTTTTTATATATTTCTATATTTGATATTTCAAATTCTAATCTAGATTAGATTTAATTACTAAAATGTTTAAAAATAGTAACTTTTCATCTACTTCTTTTTTCCAAGTAGATTTAATTTGCATTTTTTTTTTGGTGTTGAAACTAGTAAAAATGTCATCCACATACATTAAACAAACTTTTGGAAAATATTTGAACTTATTTTCTAATTCTTTTTTAAAATAGCTTATGATAAAGTCAGCTAAAAACTGTAAAAATAATTTACCAATTGCGATACTTTGTTGTTGATTCAAATAATTCCTTAAAAATTGAAAAATGTTTTGTTATATGCAAATTTGGGTAAGTCAAATATAATTACCATTACTTTCTGATTGAAATTATATTGAAACAGTTAAGGTAAATCAAAGTTTGTCGAATAAGAACACTTAGGAAAACACAGCTTACATCAAACAAAACTAATAACTCTTCATCGTGCAACTGGACATTTTTAATTTTATTGTTAAAATAATAAATTTTTGACTTTAGTTTTTAAATTTATTAGTTAGCTATTTACAAATCTTTGAAGTTGACGCACTAATTGCCGAAACAATTAGACGAACTGACTTTCCTGGCTTGAATTTTTGGGACACATTAGAGTTTTGGAAAAACAGGGTTTTATACATGCAATTTCCGCTTTGGTTTTGAAGTAATAAGATTGCTACAAATTGTTAATGTGTTGTTGATTTCTCTTATTACTTTTAGCAAAGCATTTTTTGAAATTGTCTTGTAATAGAGGTATTTGCTTTTAAATAAAAACAATTTTTTGTTTGCAAACTTTAAATAATTTTTAAATTGTCATTGTGACAAACTTGATTACTTGTTAATTTTTTTAAAATTGTTTTGTTTACGTTTCGACGCCAACAAGAATTTGAAGGGAACTTAAACACAAGTTTTACTGGCACTAATTTAATTCAGGTTCAAGGTACAACAGTTAATCTCTAATAATCATTTAAAACAAATAGTTCAAAAAAATAAAATTAAATACGTGACGAACAGAACGAAATACATGCTTTTGTTTGATAAAGATGATAAAAAATTTATATTTAAAAAAACTTATTACTAATGAATACGTAGGTAATAATAATAGGTAGATTCCTAACAGTTTATTTGCAAGTTTCTCTAACATAATGTTTTTGAGGCTCATTAAACCATTGAACAGAAGATTCTATTCTGGCAATGGCAAATTTTTGATCTAAAATTACTGAACTATTGTGTCTACCCACATGTTAGCTTAACGTCTAATAATAAACTTTTTTCCAACAGCATGCCTTAACTTTCGCAAAACTCAGTCAAAAATGTGCAAATATTTTTTAACAAAAATGTTTCAAAAATTTTACTGATTAGAGGGTTACAAATCTACAAATCAACATAAACTAAGCTTCAGTATTTTTTAAATTTTTGGAAATAATAGTTGTCTTATTTTGCTAGGACTAGAACTTAGAACCTATGACTACATTTATAATTAAGGACTCTTATCTAATTCGTCTCTGATAAAACTAATTATTCAAAACTATTTGGTTAATAGTGTTATTTACTTGTCGAGAACAAAAAATAGATGTAGGTCATTTGGGTGGGTACCACGAAGTATACAATTTATTTCTCGGATATTCTAAGAATGTTGCAGATTAACTCTACAAAGTTGATTTTGTTTATTGTAGACTTTCCCCACAATTTATAGAAAGTGCTTAAGTGTTGAGATAAGGAACTTAGTGAAGAAATAATCTTATTATGTTTTCTTGAAAATCGCATTCTGTTACAGGTTATTAACCAGGTACAAAATATCAAGTAAACAAATTTATAGTACTTATTTGACAAAACAAAATTAGTATAGCTAATGTATCTTTCACACCCATAAGGTATACAAATATTGCCATATTCAAAAAATCTTCTCTTTTTGTATGAGAGAAAAGAAAGCACACATTTGAATGCCCTATATAACGTAATTCTTGATTCTATATTTAGATAAAAAAAAATAGAGAAAGTTTAATTAAGCCATGGTTAAGATTAAAAATTAAAGATATACGAAATAGTAGTTTTTTTTGAAATATTGCGTTTTTTTATTGATATGCTCTGATTTTTGTATGTATGACATATAAAAATATTGTCATGTTACTTACTTCTCTTTTTAAGTAAATAAAGCGCATTTTTGAGTGTCTTAAATAACGTAGATTCAGTTTCCATTTACATCTATAAGTTAAAAAAATAAGCTATTTCTTACAGCAGTGCCAAATATAATCAAGTCATAGAGATATAATCAAAACTAGGTCATAATACGAAGTGTGTAAAGATATTGAAATAAAAATTTGTTAATAATAATATCAAGATGCACTACCTTGTTAGCAAAGAGTAGGTTCAACAGTACGTCTTACACCGCTGCCAGCTTAGTCGTTTCTTGCAGAATGACAAAAAGTTTCTGCTAAAAGCTGTTTTTATCCGAAAATTAAAATTTTTAAAAACAGTTTAATGCCTTAAAAATTTGCAACTTTATTTATAATATATTACAGTACATATATGTTTTTATTTTGTAACTTTTTTATATAGATTGTGTTAGAAATATGATCAGACAAACAAAATTTAAAAAAAAAATGTATTTCTAATTGACTGGATATTATTCCTGTAAATAAGGTGTGTAAAACAAATAATGTCAATTTGTCGGAGTACCTAACTCGAAGAATACTAAAACTTGTAAATACCTAAACTATTCCTTTAGAATAAGCCAAATAAGGCGAAAATAAACACCACAACTAGTGACAATTTAAACGCACTAAATTATCAGATTTATTGATTAGGTAATATATCAGCAGTTTCATAGACTAGACAATAAAATAGACAATTTTAAGCCGTTTAGGATTTTTTAGTTGTTACAAAAATTTGAGGTTAATTAATAAACAACAGTTTTTTCTAAAAAAAAAAGATAAACTGGTAGGTTTGGCGAGAAATGTGTTCAATACAACAATGAAGTAGATTTATTGTCTTGCCTAGCTTTAAAAGCTCGGTTGAGCCTTGCTTTTAAACAGCCAGTCATTAAATCATATGCTTTATTACCTAATTAAACAAATATCTCTAAACTGAAATCGTCAGAAAGTAGAAAAATGAAATGACAAAAACGTTCGTGATTTTATTGTTGAGTGTATTGCATATTTCTAATTTTTACAAAATATTAGAAATTACGATTTCAGTAAAAACGTAATGTATATCTCAACACTAAAGTTGTTTTTTTACATTTAATGTTTATTCTATAGACTATTAAGTTTTTAATATTTTTAAATTAAAAATATATTTATATCTTTGTGTTTTTGCGAGCTTGCAAATACTGGTTATTCAGAGAAAGGGTAAAAGAAGAGGGGAGAAACCTAAAGTCTTTATCCAGGGTTGCTTTGTTGGTATTGGTTGAGAAAGTATCCTCCCTGCCACCCCGAGGTTTTATAAGCTCATAACACAGAGAAAAGAATTAGTTTTACGAGACTGTCAATGTTTCGGTTAACTTGTTTCTCAACCCGTCTTACTTCTTATTATTTTTATTATCATTTAGTGTAAAAGTTTAGTGCAAGCAAATAATATGACTGTCTCAAGAAATTGGAAAACAAGGTAGGAAAATTTTGTTTATCTGTTGTATTTTTCAAATTAACCTAAATATCATAGTTTAATAACTGATAAAAAAACAAACTTATTATAGAAAAAACATTATTTATTTATTAAATCTACGTAAAAGTGGTGACAAGTTTTTGATGCTGTTGTAGAGTCTAATCATCATAAATTACTTGCGTTCGGTGACAATACAAATAACTGTAAGACAAACAAAACATTTATTTTATTATTCTATAAACACTTCTTATCCGCATTTTTGTAGACATTCTGAGATCAATTAGCTCTGGAAGAATGCACAATTTGTAAAACTTTTTTAATTTCTCCTTTATCTTCGTATTCTAAGAAGTATCGTCTTTTAAAACTATTTGAGTTTTAATTCTTTCATAACCAGTTCAAACAGCTAATATGAAAACCTTTTTGTTTGCTATGCTACTATAATTGTCCTTAAATTTGGTAGTACCAGTTATGATTCAGATTAATTTTCTGACTTCCATCATTAGTGTGTTTCCTAAATTTTATATATATTTTTTGATTGCTTCGTTTGGGATTAAATTTTGTTTATAGGTCATATATAGGCATATTTTTTCTACCAGATAGCCGTTCTATAATATGCCATCTGTTCTATAATATATACAATATGCCATCTGGCCTAGCTCCCAAATAAAAAGCTTCTTTGTCAATAAAAAGTCCACATAAATTAATTTTTATTTCTTTTCCAAATTTCTTACTTATTTTTTTTTTCTAAGTTTTTTTTGTATCTACTTCATAAATTTTTGAATGATTTAAAAACGGATATTGGCGAATGAGAGTATTGGCAGTATTAGTTTTTATTTTCAATTTACATATTTTTCCAAAGTTTGATGCAGTCAGTAATTTTCTTCTTTGGTCTATTTATTCTCCATCTTTATTTTGATTGGTTTCTTTCAATTGTTTTAATTTTTTCTTAAGTTTTTTGTAACTTCTACAAAAATTTGTTTTCTCACTTTCTCGTATATTGCAGCACTCATATTTGTTTTTTGAGAGTTTTCGCTATAATATTCATCCGTTTTGCACATTTTGTTGTATTTGTTTGTATGTTTATAAAAACGTTTTTTCAATAATTGTTTTCTAACTTTATTTTTTCTGCAAAGCTCAACTTTTTTTAAAATTTTGTTATTTTTGGATAGCATTTTGGTTATTTTGCAATTTAATATAATATAACTGACGAAATTTTTGTTTTAATATTCTAAAACAGTGTTCTAAGACATAACAATTTTTTGCTAATTGTAAATTATAATTTTGCTGTCTTCTAGTTAAATTTCCTCTGGTTTTGTATGACGTATGTGAGTTTGCTTTTAATTGAAACCCACTATCACTAACCATTTAAAAATAATGTAAAAACTACATTAAAAATCTTTAAAACAACAAATATTTTTAAATAATTTTGATTTTTTATGCGGAATTTATTTATCAATATTTCATCATCACTACTCAAATCAGATATTGATGAAATATTACTGTCTTCTTTATCAATATCGCCCATATTAAGAATTTAATAAAAAAAATCAAACTTATTTGATCTAAGTCAACGAAAATTCACAGTGCGCATGATAGTCCAACCAGTACCTACTCTAGAACCATGTATCAAAATGACCGCTACGAGATCATCCTATGTTGTACGATCCAAAGGTTGGTTGGAACGCAGGTAGGGATCGTACAGTGTACCGTCACTTTTGGGTTAGAACGCCGTTTATTCATTGCGCTTGAGCGGGATTGTACACTGTACGGTCCTCAGGGTGGTTGGAACAAACCTATGATGTCTTGTCTAACACAATAACGATGGTACCTACTTTGAGGCCGTTTAACAATTTTCCCAACGACTCTTTTAAATATTCATTATTCATACTGTTATGATAGTCTTAACATTTCGATTTAAAAACTTAAATTATACCATAACCAGTTTGTTATAGCACATATAACAATATAGCGTTTTTCTTCTGAACTTTCTTGATTTCGAATACTTTTCATAGAGAAATTTTTCCGAGATTTCATAGCGTGATTTCTTCTATGAAAGATGTAAGCTTCGTCTCAGTAAACAAAGTAATTATACGTGGATTTTTTTTTGAATTTGTATATATTTTCATAAAAAAGCAATTCGCAATTTAGATTTTTTTCCGCATAAAATTTTTCGATTGTTAATTTTTTTATATTTAAATTTTATAGATTTTAAAAGTTTATTTAAGCTATTTACTTAAGTAAAAATTTTTGTATCTGTTCTAATAAAATTCTAAAGTGTTTTTTTTTTTTATCTCAGCACACGTATTATAGAACAAATTTCTAATCTCAAAGTTTATACTTTCATCGACATATTTTGTTTTGGGACTTTCTTCTTTTATTAATTTTTTTTATGACTTCGCTAACATTGATAAATTAAGAAGAAAATTATTTGTAGGCTAATTTGTTAATATTTTTTTAACACATTGTAGTGCAAATAGTGGACACTCTTGAATTAATTTCCTCTATTAAAAGTATAACATTTTATAACAACATAACAAAAAAAATATTGAATCTAAAGTGTTGTAAATACCGGTTATTAGAGTTGATGTTCAAGGCATTGGTGGTCCTTGAGAAGTGTTTACTTGATTTACAATTCCATTTGTGTTATTTTTATTTTCATGTCGTTTCAAAGGTTTTTGTGGATTGCAGACGTTTATAACATCTGGACCTAGCAGTTTACTAACTGAGGCATTGGCAGGGATTGTAAAACTTAGAGATAAGTAAAATTTGCATAAATTGATTCTAATTGTTATATTTGAAAATAAATTTGTTGATTATAAAAAATTCAAATTTGATTTCAGTTAATAATCACAAATTAAAATTAACAATGATAATTGTGAAACAATAATGTTTTCTGAAAGGTGTTCTAAAATAAAAGCTGTTATGAATTAAAGTAAGAAAAAAAACGCAATTTTTTAAATAAATTTAATATTCAAATACACTGTAGACTGTAGTCATCATTATCTTTATTTAGATTTATAATAAGTTCTATATTTTTAAATGTGCGATATTCATTATTTATTTTTATAATTTTTTTTATAGAATTTTTCCCAATTTTTTTCGGGGCTTTTTATCCATGTAATTCATCACTAGAAATTTTAGAGTGAGTTTTATTTAGTAATAAAAGTTTATTTTTATTATAAAGTAATGAATTAATAATACGACTTGCTTCGCAAATTTTACAATTAAATTTGTCTAAACATTTTTTTGCTAAATATCCAGCACAATACGTCACAGCACAATTCTCTAATATAACAAAAAATTTTATCGTGACGTTCTGTAAGTGATATCTTATTTTTTTTGTTTGGCATTCTAATGAGATACTGGAATCAGACCCAATTTTATAATCTGATGTGTTAGTTGTATCAGTATATGTTAGTTCTTAGTAATGTCTACAGATACATCAATATTAATTTTACAATTGTTGTGGGTTTTAATAAACAACTTATCGCATTCCTTCTAAAATTGTTCTAAAAATTCTTGCGTCAAGATTTTTATTATACTCTCCATGGTAACTATAAATTGAAAATTGATTTTCGATAACCTCTTGTGTTAATCGATTTGTCAAAATATATTTTGCACTTTGCTGTTTTTTGTCATTATATAATTGTTAAACTCGCTCAATAACTTGTATTAATCCTTGAAAATAAGGTGGTCTAGTAATTTTTTGTGTACATTGTATAAATGAGAAATAAGTGAGAAATAATTTTTTTTGTCTTATTCAGTATATTAAAAACGTGAAGGTTTTTATCAGTTAAAGCTGATTTAAAAGGATTTTTATCAAACAAAAAGCGACTATTTAAGACATCAAACACATTATCTAACAAATCAATAAATTTTGCTGTGGGTAATGCTGAAAAGCATGTTCTAATTGCAGAAACCACTGAGTGACTAAAAATTTGTAAAGTTAATTTTACATTC
Source organism: Tribolium confusum (assembly GCA_029207805.1). Classification (NCBI taxonomy): domain Eukaryota; kingdom Metazoa; phylum Arthropoda; class Insecta; order Coleoptera; family Tenebrionidae; genus Tribolium; species Tribolium confusum. The sequence goes on from JALGAY010000006.1 coordinate 7,852,197, forward strand.
ATTTTTTGGAAACAATTAGGTCTCACATGAGTCTTTGTCAACTTTGTTAAAGCTCGGCATTTGTAATTTTTTTTTATTTATATCGTAAATTTTATTACGTTTTCAAAATAAATTATCATGTTTTTGTCATTATCAAAAGAAAAGTCTCTATTTAGAAAGTTAGAAACAGACTCACTGGTGGTTTTTCTGGGACCCTTTGGCTCAGGCGGTGGCGAACTAGGCAGAATGGCAGAATCGAGTTTGAGGTGTTGCTCAGATATATCTTTGCTGCTCGGCATCGATTCAAAAAGTGATTTTTTTGGCCAAGTAGCCGGCATATGTATTCGGCCGTAACGTAATTTTTATAAAAAATAAATCTTTTTGAAAGAGTAGTACTATGTGTACAATCATTGTTGGTATATATTTTTTTAATTGTAACTGGTAAATTTTTAGTGGTAGATGTAGATTTTTCAATAGCAATTAATGATTCACAATTAACTTCTACTGTTAATAGATGATCATTATGATCTTTTTCACAGTTTGCAATTTTTGACGACTTTACCAAATGAGTTATTAGACAATTAAATTTTAAATTTTCTCGAAAAGAGCGTACCGTTGGATTTTTATTCCCGTTTTTCTGGCGGTAGACGGAAAAGAGATTTTTGATAAAATTTTCTATCAAAATTTTTTTCATTTTTAACTCTTTTCGTTAACAAATATGAATAACTTTGCTTTACTTGATCCTTCCACTAACTCAAAATTAAATTAATTATCCAAATTAAGCTATTGAAGCAAGAAGGTTGACATCTTGAATTGGAGCAACACTAAAACTTCTTCTGAACTGTACTCAGCTTCTGAAGAACATCCCGTGTTTACTATAAAGCAAAAATTTTCAAAAGCAGTGTATAGAAAATGCTCTTTTTCTATGAACTTTTTTTCAGTGTTTACAACTAATTGACAAATATTTTTTCAAATTTCAGGTGTAATTTTCTCAAATTTTTTGCGCGCAAGCATCTTTCCATCCTGAAGTTTAAATGTAGTGTTCTCCAAAACTAATCCCCAAATTTTTTCAATGGAATTACACTCAGAAATGTAGGGAGCCAATCTTAACACATGATGCCCATGTTTCCTTACAATTACAGCAAAATCATACATCGGCAGGTTAATTTTGTGTTTTTTGATTAAATCGTATAGTTTAGGTTTTGTTATATTTTTCTTAAAAGCAATGTTTATTGGTTATTTTTTTTTTAATTTGCTATTTATAGCTTTCTAGAGTTAGAAGTCGGTTCTTTCTCTAATCTCATATTGAGATAGAACGTATTCTCCAAAACCAAAACTGATTTCGGTGGAAGGTTTGGTAGTAGTTGAAGACGTACCCACTTCATAAAATTTTAGGTATTTATTTCATGGTGGTAATATTCGCTCTTAGTGCCTGTATTATTAAAAGAGTAAGTTTACGGTTGTTGAGATTAGGTGTAAGAGAATCGGATATACTTTATACCTGATGGTGTACATGTTTTTCTTTTATACAACAAAGGTACACCATTTTCACAAATTCCTTATTTTTTACAATTGGTTTCCAAAAAATGTTAATTACAAACATATATTTTGTTAAGTTCTTCTATCGATAAATGAAATAGTTATTTATGTATCAAAGGAATTATAAAAATGTTAATTACCGAGAGCAACAAGTTAGTAATTAAGATCTAATAATTTACGTGATCATGGAGGACTCGGGGAGGGGATATAAGTAGGCTTATAGACGAAGAAAATTGAAACGACCCGCAAGGTGCACCCAGCTTCTTAATCAGAAACAAGGCGATAAACATTATTTAATCTATAATATTATAATCTCAACAAAGTTAATGCTTAATGCAAGAGAAGGAATTAAAAAGACAACACACAACTAAAAAAAATATAACATTTATTTCCATTTTTACAATATGAATTATTAATTGTAATATGTAACTTATATATTATATCTGTCTTTTTACAAGTTTCTTACTTGGAACAGACAAATTATTTAATGTTTACATTTTCTTCCAACAAAAAATGTTTTTCCATCAGGCTCTTAATTTTACATTCTTCATAGTAGTGACCTTTTTTTGCCTTCTTTTAGTTTGCTGCAAAGTTTTAAATTTGCCGTAATACTTGGAATTTTTTTGTAAATTTATAATAAATTTTAGCACATGTTGGTGATACAAATTTGTAAACACAATTAATCAAATTGTAAATTAAACAATCTCAAAATTACTTGATAATTACCTGTGTTCTCTATCAGGTAAAAATAAAGATAATTTGGTGAGCTATTGTCGTGTTGACAAAGAAATAATGGTGTTTTTTCTTCGCTGATTTGCTGATCAGTATAGTGTTTCTGTTCAAGTTTTGTTCACCATATATTGTTATTGAAGTTAATTAGGGTCCAACCCTAAACAATTTACAAACGGTGGGTGTTTTCACCAACAGATGGTTCGATGCCTGAGGCTTAAGATACTTTTAAGGGTAATATTTCTCCAAAAAATATTACTTTTCATCATATACATTTACCTAAACATTCCAGTTTTTCTAGACAAGCTCTGACAGAGTGTTCGAGAACAGCTTGGACTCGCTGATTCTCGAAGGGGAAGAGGCCGAAAAGTGTTTTGGTGACAAATCCGGATTGAAGCAAAGGGTTCGCGGTCTTCGACTTCCGCGTCGGAATTCTCGGGGTCTTTTTCCTCGTCAACGATTTTGACGGGAATGACTGTGGTTTTGGCGGTGATTTCTGTGGGCTTTGGGAATTTGGGGCAATCGCGAATCCATGCGGGTGGTCGCCGGAGCATTTGGGGTCTTTGGCGGCTGAGGGGCAAGAATTGGGGGCGTGCGAGTCTGTGCATGTGGGGCAAATGGGTTTGTTGGGGCATTGAGAAAATGAGTTCTTAAATGTGAAGCGTTTGGAGGATTAAAAAGGGCTGATGTTGGGGGGTGTAAAGGTTCGCAGAGGTGGGTTTTCCCGAAAAGTGTGAGGTGATGATGCGGATGAGGGGTGTTGGCTTGTTGGTCTTGGCGGAGATGATTCGCCAGCATTAGTAAATTGAGATTGTGTTTGAAATGTCGGTGGGTTCGATGTCGAGACTGACGTCACAAACAACGATGGAGAACATGGGAACTTTTGGTTGGGGGACTGTGAAGTGTTGTCGGGGGTTTAAGAGTTTGAATGAGATTTTGGATGTTTGAAGACCGGTTTTGAGTGTGGCGATTTTTTTTATCTGAGAGTTGTTTTTTAAGGACGAGGAGTGCTGATCTGTTGTAGTTAACGCGGAGTTCTAAAATGTTTTTAAGGCCGAGAGAAGTTAGTGTTGAATAAAAGGATTTTTGTGTTGCAATGTTTTTGGGAATATTTTGTATGGAGTATCAAAAAGTAGTGGGTGATTGTGAAGTTAGTGGATTGGGAGAATATGAAAGTTTCGGAAAGAGATGGTAAAGTTGGTGGATTGGTGCTGTTTTTTATCAATTATGTTAATATTTAAAAAATTACAACCGTAATCGCCAGGTTATATGTTCTTCAAAACTAAAAATATATCACCTATCTCAACGATTCTTCGATCAGTTAAAACAATTTTTTTTTGTTCATTATCTTTTTCACTAATAAAAACATTACCTACTGTCAGAACTAATTGATTGGCAATGAATAAAATTACAATTAACAACATTTTTATTATTTGGATTGTTATCACTTTTTGAACCTTTTCTTGGTTTTTTCAAAAATTATAGGCAATTTGTTTTCTGCTTTTTTGTTTTTTTGAGTTTAGGTTTTATTCGTCAGTTTCTTGTAGATAATGGTGTAGTTTTCTTTTACAAGTGGCTACGAAAATAATTGTCACCTATTGTCATTTTCTGGATTAGGGTCAAGTTCGGGATTGTCTGAGGTAAGCATGACGAAGAAATCCTTGTCGTTGAAGTAAGGCAACCTTGCAATTTCACGGGGCCAGTGATCTATGATATTTCTGAGTCTTGTTCGGGCATTTTCAAATTTGGGACACTCTAATATCCTGTGAATGGGGTCGTCGATTTCGTCACAGATAGGGCATAACGGTTCGTCTTGTTTCCCAATTCTGTGGAGATGAACTCCAAAGTTTCCATGTCCTGTGAGTATTTGTGTCTTGTGGTGTGTCAATTTCAAGGGTGGTCCATCCATTCTATTTGCGACATCGGGAAAGAAGTTAAATGTTATCCGTCCTTTTGTTGTCGATTCCCATCTCTCCTGCCATATGCCAATGGCTTTTAATTTTAGATATAGTTTACAGTGTGCTGGAGTATCAAAGGTGTTGGGGTTTATCTGTTCGTCGATAAATTGTGCGTTTTTTCCTCGTTTTATTTCTCCTATGCACGTTTTTATTTGTATTTCTAGGTCAAGTGGTAACATTCCTGCCAGCACGATGGCTGCGTCCCTGGATACAGATGTGTAGCATTTGGCAATAATTCTGACGAATGGCGCTTGTGCGGCTAGGTATTGTCTTTTGTTTTTTTAGATGTGGAGCCGGTCGGCCGATTTTACTTCTATAGGCCACAATTGGAATTATTGCTCCTCGGTAGATGGTATGCAGTGATTTTTCGCAGTCTTGTCCGTAGTTTTTTGCCGCGATACTTCTTAATGACATCGTGATTTGTCTGGCTTTTATTGCACAGTGGGTGGCATGACTTTCGAAGTGCAGCTTAGAGTCAATCATTATTCCAAGATACTTCTGTGTCTTTACCAATTTAATTTTTTGTCCATATATGCGAAAGTCCAGGTCTCGATGGTGGATCCGGTGAGGGCTTTTGTTGATCATAAAAGTTGTCTTAGTCTCTGAAACAAATAATTTATTTTGCGTAGCCCAGTCTGTTATCCTGTTAATTACCTGTCTCAGCCTGTTTTTTAAGTCCATTCTTTCGTTCGATTTGATAATTACAGCTAGGTCGTTCGCGTATGCTATTGATGTTTCATAAGTGTTCCAGTCTTGGTTTAGTCGTTTAGTAGCGTGTCCATTATCAGATTCCATAACGTGGGACCTAAAACAGAGCCTTGAGGGCAGCGTCAGTTCAAAAAAAAAAAAAGGTGCCACAGGGGCACGTTTATTCACAAAAATTCGCCATATTGGGCGTTTAGCAGTTACAATAAATCAAAAGTAATATAATAAAATTAGTTAATTTACAAGCCTTAACACCTATTTTATTTCACATTGCTTAATATCCTAACTCCGTCACCGTTTACAATGTTGGCAGATCTTTTCAATTTCAAAATTTTCTTCAAAACTTTCTTTTTCCTTGTTTGACTTTTCCATTTTTCAATTGTGTGACTTTTTCCGTTTTTTAGAAAGTTTTGAATTTGCAAAGCTGCAAGTGACGGTCCCTTAGTCAAGTGTATCACTTGACTCTTACAAAAAGAATGGCTAGCTTAGAAAATGTAAATTTTAATCTTAAAACTAGACTCTCTGAAAAGAAGACTACAGTGTCCATGCATGAGCGTTGTGCAAGTGAGGTGGATGTGTTGCTGTGTTGGGGAGAGAGTGTGTGTGTGTGGGAATTTGTGTTTGGAAAGCATGCTGCTTTGTGGTATGTAAGGAAGAGTGTTCATGCGTGAGGAGGGTTTCCATGTGTGTGTGATATGTGTTTGTGTGCGCGGTTCGTGTGTACTACGGCTTATAGAAAAAATATTTATCAAATTTTAGCTCTCTATTAACTTGACTTTTTTAAACGTTGTACTAATGAAAACTTAATTATTAAAGTTGGTTTTAGTTTTTTAAAACCTTACAATGTAAATGAGCTTGGACAGTCAATCCTATAAACTTGTTTTTGGGATTTTTCTGTAATAGACTGTCTTTAGCAAAATTTTTACTGAACAAAAGGTTAACAGTATTAATAAGACATGCATTTTTACCAATAAATATTGTGTGTAATAAAAATGTGTGTTAAAATAAATAATTACAACATATAAATTTGATTAAAATATTTATTTTTACAAAATATACACAATTTTATTAATATTTGGTATAATATCCGTTGTTGGCTACACATTCTTCTAATCGTCGCCTCATACTGTCTATTAAATTTTGACAGATATTGAGCTGTCTGTAATAGTTCCAACCATTTCTCACGTTCTGTGCTAACAATTCGACAGTTTTGACTGGAGCTGCTTCTCGCGCAACATTTTTTCACTCACGGACCAAGTTACCCCACAGGTTTTTTTTGAGATTTAAGTCCGGTGAGCGGGCGAGTCACTAAATGTACATTTAAGGACTTTTTAGTAATTTTTTACTTTCAAACAAAGTCAAATTTAAAGAGAGTAATTTTAGAACTAAAAGTTAAATTCTGATTTTTATACTCATCAGGCTCTAAAAGTATTAGTCAGATTTTGTAATAAACGCAATTTTAGAATTTTACTTTAATCATTATTTTTATTTACAATCTACTACTGCGTCATCGTACATTTTAGGTGACAATAGGAATTGTAATTCGAGTAGGATTGTAAAATTTCCAACTGTTGGTAGGTTGAGTGCCGATGGCAAGTGACTTCTTGCAATTCATCCAAGAACGTAATCATTTTTTCTTTTTAAATAAAAATCATCACTTAAACATATTTATTTTTATAACAAATGTTCAAAATGATGTCTCTCATTTTCAATCCAGGTCCGTAAGCTTGAAAATTTTCTTAGACCTCGCATATTTTTAATGATGGTCGACTCTTCCACCATTTTTTTCACTATACCCTACGAAAAGAAATGAAGTTAAATCAGGAGATCTAGGAGGCCATTGGATAGATCTCCGCGACTAATTCACTTCTCACCAAATTGTTGTTCTAATTTTGCTCTAGGTACATGGGTACAATGAGAAGGGGCTCTATCTCCTTGGAACCACATATCTATTTTAAAAATATAATGTGAAATTTTTAGTTTCTTGTAAAATATTTATACATACTGTGCCTTAGATTAAGCGGAATATCCTCCAGCACTCCTCTTAAATCTTTGCGCAAAAAGTTTAAGATTTTACCATCTAGGTGCTCTTCAATAAAACTGAACCTACCACAATGTTGTGGATCACTCTCCACCAAACATTTACAGATCAATAATTCTGGTTCGTTTCTTATCGCATTCACTGGGGATTTTCAAAGGCCCCATAGTGCAAATTATGCTTACTTACTTGGCCGTTTTTTTAAAAGGTGCACTCATTGGCAAACAAAAATTGTTGTCAAGTCTTATTTGCTTCTTGTCCCATCAACAAAAAGTTTGTGACAAAAGGCGTCCTGAAACAATAATGTGATCTGGGTTGGGTAAATGACCGAAAAACTGTCTTGTAAAGTTTTTATGTTGTAGTTTGTAGATACTTCAGTTCACTTTAGTTGTTGTTATTCCAACTGAAGTTGTTTAATAAAAATTTTGGAATTTTTATCACCAAAACGGTTTTTAATAATTAACGGGTAGCAAACGTAGCAAACATAAAAGGTAGCAAACTACATTTGCTACGTACGTAGCAAACGTATGAAATTGTAGCTACCCAATCCTAAATGTAATGGCTACTATCCAAAACTCCGCATTTTATTTGTCTTTATTGACGCCGTATAATAGTGCGTACAATTATATTGACTCCTGCATTTTCTCTGTATTTGAAGCGCAGTTGTAAAAACTGTATTCTGTACAACATTTTGTACAAAGATACGAGTACAACCTTTAAATCTTAAAAGCCTCATCTTAGCCATCTCGTCTACTGTATCTTTTTATTTTTAAAATATTCATCAAAGAAAGTTGGTTTTTTGTTTAACTTCGAACAGATTATTTTTATAATATTGGGCTTGCAATTTCCTACATTTTTTAAGAAACCTACATTTTTCACCCCGCCGTTTTCATTTTCCGCCGAATTGATTAAGTTGGGATAAGGTGAAACTTAATGTTGGTGATTTATAAAAATATTTAGAGAACAAAAATGCTACTATACACTATTACATTACACCGCAAAATATTGAAAACGATTAGGTTTGTCTTATTTGCCTTTGTTTTAAACCATCTGAAAATAAAAATTAAGAATCCTGTTTTTAAAATTTGTTGTTTAGTATTTTTAACTTCAAGAAATAGTTAATTTCATTTAAATGTTTTAAACGACTTTGTTAGCTTTTGATCTTTCACTTAGTGAATCGTGTAGTTATTGTAGCACGAGTTTTTTAACGGATTAAAAGTTAATTAATCGTTTTTATAATTACAAATACGTCTTGCTTGTTCTAAAGTACTTTAAAGAACAATTGAAATAAATGGTTTGTCAACGGAAATTCGTTCTTGTACATTCACCCTATTGCAGAAGGGATTTTACCAGGAAGTTTTGTTGTCTGTATAAAAAAGTAAGAAAGATATGCTTTGTTTAGTTGGGTCGTATGTTGCACCGACAGCTTGCTTTGTATTACGAAGGGTGAATAGAAACATGTTTTTTTTATTATTTATAATGTGGGAAACTTCATTCTATAAGAAAATACAGGTAAAAAATAAAGGCAAGGTTATTGTAATTTAAATTATTAAAAATTATTATATTATTATATTTAAAAATTAGCTTTTCGAACCGCATGAAGATTCTAAATCTGACTTGTCTTCAATTCTTGTTATCAAATGCCTGACATTCTCCAGACTTGATGCACTTTTGTAGGCGATTTCGCATGCTGTCAACAATGGACTGGCAATACTGCCGCTTACGGTGTCAATTCCTCACACTATTAACATTATCTGATAGCAATTCCCTGGTTCGGATTCTGGTTTTTTGGTTTCCATCCCTCCAATTTAACATCATTTTTTTAAAACTCTACTTCAACGGTTGCCCAAACCGCGGCTGGTTTTTCAGAATTAATTATTGTATTCTGAATTTTCGCGATTTAAATGGAGGCCTGAAATATTTGTTATTTTTTTATCTACTTGTTGGAGACAACGTCTACCATATTTTCCTCTAAAAATTTTACGAAGATGCACATTTTTTGCAACGCCATCACAATCGAAAATAAACTGAAACAATAATTTACACACATGTTAACTCCATTTCTTAGCCTCCACTTCCAAGTGATGTAAATAAGTTGTTAGTAAATTTTTTATTATTAATTAATTAGTGCAACACTTGCATAATTAATTTTTGCGTATATATCTACACCAGGTTAATAATTTTTTTAAAAAATTTATAAAATGTTACTACAATTCTTCAGAATGTAATAAGAACATTGTAACGTTTTTATCAGATTCAAACGTTAGTATTATACATTTCTTGCCTACTTGGTTGTTGAACCACATTTGGTGGGTACCACTCAAGTTTTCTACTACATAAGTAGCTAGGTATATGTGGTGAATTACATTGTTTAAAATAAAACGATTTTTAGGTATTATATTTTTCATTATTCTTTAAATAACAACAGTTATTAGGATGCAAAGTAGACAGCAATCAGAAAACTTATTACTTTTGGATTGTGTTATTAATTTTATCTTGGTAGTGTAGGACCATTGTTATGTTATGTTAAACAAAGGAGTTTGTTATTATCTGAATCTAGAATGTTGGGTGAGCGGTGACAGGATATGTTTTTGGAGCTTAAGAGTTTAGACATGTAGGGCAGATTTTCTTTTCTAATCTAATCCTAATTTACTTATGCCCGGTTGCACAAACGTTCATCAAAATTGATGGCTTGTTAATCTCTCATTAACGTATTTTTAGCCAATGAAAGCACGATATTTTTATTTAATCAGGGTTTAATCGTCCGTCAAATTTGATTGACGTTTGTGAAACCGGGGGTTAGTCAATCTAATACAAAAATGCTAACGGAATTGGTACCATAAATGAGATAATAGAAGAAAATCAATGTCCCACTTGCAACGAAAAAGGAACAACAAAATATATTACAATTCTACATCACTTTATAAGTGACATTTCAAATGCGGTACCTATCTGCTGCATTGCAATAACTTTTTTAAATATTTGAAAACATTTTTTTAAATGTTTGTTTCGAAACTCTATAATCCAACGATTGCGCTTGATTGCCTTTTCAGTTGTTAGTTGACGTTGGTTTATGTTTAATGTTGAAGGTATTTGTACTTCTAAATTATTATTGTGAAAAAAATTTATTGCAACGCGAAGTCTCAATCAACAATAAATATACCACCTTAGACGAGAGAAGAAATTCTTAAGTGATTCTATATCGTCTTGATTATTTTGTTCTAATTGATCAAGTAACATTGCAGCATCATTATTACGACTATCCGAAAAATATGGATTGTTTACTGCTAAAATAAAACCGTCTGGAACTACTACAACAGCTGGTTTCTATAATAAGTATTTTTGTACACGAAAACAAGAAAAGATTCTAAAATTTGAATTTCTGGGTATATTTAAATATGTACATATTAATTATTTACGTATATATTAATAAAATGCTCTGTAGTTATTGAATTTACTCCAAGATTTTGAAAAACAAAATTTTCATTATGACTAGTTTTTACAATATTTATTGCTAAGCTAACCGCTTGTATTGTAAAAATTCGACAAAATACCGGTTGCTTCTATGATTAACATTATTACAATAGCGAAATAAATTTTGCAAATTGTTCTTAGTTAATTTAGTTGAAGCTTTAAAATTGTTATTGTCAAAATTACTTACCGATATATATTTTGTGGGACTTTTTTTAAAAGCTTTTAATCTTAAAACCATGTTATACCGTCTCTTGGGACACTGCTACTGCACGTTTACTATACTATGTTTACAACAAGGGTTGACAGTAGCCTAGTGGAAGCGGCTGCTCACTATGAGGAGTAATTCACAATAAACATTGTCTCCGTGAATGGTCCGCCAATGAAAGGCCACCGAAAACCACAAATCTGGTGGTCTCGGTCAGGCACGGTACCAATCGGGCTCGGTTAGTTGAGCACGCCATAGACCATTTTCTAAAAAGCTATCAGCCGAACCTACGTGGAGAATGCCTTTTCTACGGGGACTTTTACATCCTGTAGACAACTCTCCCAAAAAGCTTGCCTCGCAAATTTTCCAGTTTCATCTACCCATACTTTTGTAACTGTATGTCTAGCGTTTATCCAGTTTCATCCAGGAAATATATTTTTTGTCCTTCCTCACAATATTTTTGTCGAAGATCGGAGAAGGACATTTGATTATATTTTAGTTTACTATGTGCTGTTAAAGTCAAATTAACAAGATCCGAAACAGTTTTGCTGTGGTCGTCCAGATAAAATGTTTTATAAATATTTAAAATTACAGTTTTTTTTTAACAGTTGAATGACACTTTCTGCCTTTTTTGTGCAAATAATAAATAACTGAAATAAAGTAGGTGGGAAATTTTGACAGTGTAAGCTGTACAGTGTTACCGCTCATCGTCAAATACTCGACCCGATAGTGTCTTGATTAGTACATGAGTTTTTTTTTTTTGAGGTTGTATAGATGCACTTGTCATTTGTAAAAATGGCAGTTTTTGTCTTTATGGTTTGTGGGATGTTGGCTGTATAGGTTATGTAGAAGAGTGACCCCAGTACTGATCTCTGGGGAACGCCTGCAGTCGAATTTTTGATCAATGATTTGTCTTTTATCTTGACTTAAAATTTTCTATTTGTTGATTATGATTTGATTAGTTTAATAGGAGCCAGTGGGATTTAATTTTGTGCTAGTTGAGGCTAGAGAGTTGTAAACGATGAGAGAAACTCCGTGTTTTGAGCGAGGAGCGATGGCTGGTTTGTTGTAAGAAGTGAAAGAAGAAATTTTGAGAGGGTTATTGGCACGGGTTTTAAAAATGACAGCAATGAGAATTTTGTCGATTTGAAGGAATTGTTTGAAAGGGCATATTTGCGACAAATGCCCCCTATTTTGATGGTGGCGAAATTGAGCGTAGCCATTGATGACAGCTAGCGAGAAGAAGAGGGAGGGGAGTTGAAAAAAAAAGTAATTAATTAATTGAATGTAAAGACAATGTTCTTGGCTGAGAGAAAAATTTTAAGGAATTTTCTGAAACAGGTTTGAGTAGCGTGCTCAATTGTGGGCTGAATTCGACCTTTTTGCAGAGGTCGAGAAAGATTTTTGTTGTCGGACAGAGGCAAAGGGTTTGTGATTGTCAAAATTGGCGTCAGAATTCTCGGGGACAAAAGTTGAGTCAGTGATTTTGATGGGGGTAACTAGGGTTTCTTTGGTGATTGATTCAGGTTTTGGGTACTGGGGGCAGCTGCGAGACCACGCAAGGTGGTCACTTTTGCAGCGGGGGCAAGTGGGGTTGTCGGTGGCAAGGCATGGATTTGGGGCATGAGAGTCTGGGCATGTGGGGCAGACGGTTTTGTTGATGCAATTTAAAAAAAATGACTAAATGCAAAGCATTTGGTGCATTAAAGAGAGGTTGGAGGTGGTGGGTTTGATGGTTTGTATGAAAAAGTGCGACTGAAAATTGAGAGGCCGTTGGCCAAAAGGGTTTGCTTGTTTTTTGTAATGATGCGAAAGGGAGAGGTTGGACGGTTTGTTTTGACAGAAATAATTCGCCAGCACTTGAATATGTCGAGGTGAGGACAAGACTCGATAAAGAAAGATGGGGTTTTGAGCTGGGAAGTGGGTTTGTGGTTGGGTGATTTGGAATTGTTGAGAGCTTTGAGCTCGAAACGTTGGTGGTTTAATGAGGCGCAACGAGTTGTGAGGATGTTTTCAAGAAGAGGTTTGTTGGTAACGATGAGAGCGGTTTTCTTTTAGTTATAGATGAGGTTGGAGATTGGCTGAATGCCGGTGGAAATAAGAAAAGAAAAAAGTTGTTTTTGAGAAGCTAGTTTGTCTGGGATGTTTCGAAAGGAATAGCGGAATTTGAGATTTGGGATGAGGAGGTGGACGAGAAGGTGGTGGTGCTGGAGGTTGACGAGCATGTGGAGATTGTTCTGGGTTTCTGTGGCTTCTTGTGGTGGGCGGTTTTGAAATCATTGGCATCAAAAACGGCTGCCGTGTTGGAGGTGTTGCAGGGGTTGTTAGCCAACTCAGAAAAAATTAAGAAAAAGGTGCGCAAGTGGCTAACCGATACAGTTAGCGCAAGGATTTGCGATGCACTTTCACTTGGAATTTGCACTGAACACTGGAGAAAACTGAGAAAAAGTCGAAAAATTTCGAGTGGTTGGCCGACAAGGACCAGCACAAAGGCTCGAACTCTTCCAGCACTAAACTCGAAATTTTTAAAGCAGCTCTATACGCCACACTCAATCAAAAGCCTTTGAGACGTCAAGCATTACTGCCTCAGTTTTGCTTTTGGTGTTGAATTCTTCTAATCTCTTTGGTTATTTTAGATACTTATACTGTGCTGTGGCTGTTTCTGAATTCACGAAAGCATAGCACTCAAAAACTTATATTTGTGATGAATAAGAAGAACAAAAACTTTCAACCTTAAAGTCATAAGACATTTCAAAAATTCTTTTTGCATAAATTTTGTTTGAAATTCCCCATTCTAAAGCTTTACAACTAATATTTCTAGAAAGCTACAACAAAAACTTAACTGTTGATATAGTTGAGCGCATTTTACAGATTTGACCAAAGTTACTAGCAGTGACACGAAAAGGTTTCTGTTTAAACCATTCAGGGTTGCAACTTTGCCGCCGACTGATTTGTTCTAATAACTTGCAATGTAAATCTTTCAGTTTATCTAAATGTGATATAATTAAATTATTTATATCTTCTGAAAATGAATGCGGCAAACATTTTTCTAAATCATCGTATTCCTCATCTGCATCAACTAATTTAATTTTTTTTCCTTTAAGATTTGTTTTACACTTTTTTTAACAAAGCTGTCTTATATATTTTTGCGATCAACATCTTGACTTAACACTAAATGTTAAGTCTTTTAACTGTTCCATTGTCATTTGGGAAATTAATCAAACCCATTTCATCAATAAGATCGTTTCTTTTTTATTATCAGCTATGTGCTTCATTGTTTCTGCAAGTTTTGTTTTAGCACCCTGCATGTGAATTGCTGGAAAATACCTATTAATAATAGAAAAAACTATCCGAAAAAAAAAGAAGTAATGTTTGGCACATGATTCATAAATATTTTTTCTCCAAAAAATTTAAAAATATTTTTATATGGTCATTTCGGGCTTCAACAATCCATCTAATTTTTATCACCAGACGTGACTTGTTTGCTCGTTCGGTAGATAATTGTCTCTAACTTTGGGTTAGTATCGGTAGAATGTGACATTTAAATCCTAAATTAATAAGTAAGTCTGTGGCATCACGGTAGCCTCTATCAACAATAGTAATATCGTTTATATCTAACCACTTCCTTAAATGATCCAAATCTTGATTTTCATCTTGCAGCTGATGCTGCACAATAGCAGCGTCGTTATTTGTCTAGTCAAAAAAATAAGGTCTGTGGACATCTAAAATATAACATCTGATGCTAAAACTGAAACAGATTTTAACAAATGATAAGTCGTATTTTAGTGTTGCAACGTTTGATTACATTGGTTAAAGCGGGTTTAACTATTTACGTCATCACTTTTGTCTGCGCGAAAATGTGAAGTTTTGAAAACGGTTAATAAAAAGTAAAGAGGGGATAAAACATATGGTGGCATCTTTGATGGCGAAGAAAAGTTTTGTGAATTTGAGTTTAAAGTTTATAATGGTGATCCATTAATTAATAATCTGAAAATTGTTTGTGCTCTTAATATAATAATATGCAAGGGTAAATATCTAATATTTTATATAGCACCAGCGATTTTATAAGACAATAATTGTAGAAATGGTATTGTGCCTGTTTTGTTGTCACAGCAAAAGACACTAAAGAATAAACTTATTATATTACTAGAGTATTTAAGAAAAGGGTATGATGATGATAATGTTGTAAATAATATCATCGCAGTTATCGCATGCGGAAATGAAGAACATTACCGAATAGATGGATATTGTGCAGAATGGTTGCCACGTTATTTAGATTTAGACTTTTTTAGATTATATAGAATGACAAAAACAACTTTCTATAAGTTATTTGAAGCTTTGGAGTGTCAAGAAAAATTTTATGTTGGAGGTGGGCACCCAGTACCCATGGAGCAAGCATTATTAATGACAATTTCTTGGCTTGGAAAAGGAGAAACTCTGATTAGAATTGGAGAAATTTTTAATGTTGCTTGTTCAACAGTATATGGATGTACTGAATATATATTGTTTAAATTGTTAGCTTTAAAAAAGAAGGTCATAGTTTGGCCCAATGTACGAGAAATGATCACAGTGGAAGCAGAATTTCGAGAACGAAGTGGATTTCCAGGTAGGAATTATAAATTAAATCTTCAGCATTATTATTTACCTATGATAAATACCTATATATATTTTCTAGGAGTTATAGGAGCTGTGGATGTTTGTAATATCAAATTTAAACCACCTAAGCAACAACAAGCAAGTTACTGTGATAAAAATAAAAATCATTCAATTAAACTTCAAGGTATTGTAACTGCTAATAAAGTCTTTAGTAACATAATGGTAGGCTACCCAGGATCCGCCCATGACAGTAGAGTATGCAATAAATATTAAATAAGCTGCAAAAAATAATATCTACTTTTTTAGGTTTTTAGAAATTCAAAAATTTTTAAAGAAGTAGAAGAAAATGGGAATTTCAGACAATATTTTAGTGAAGAAAACTATCATTTGCTTGGTGATAAGGCTTATCCATTAAAAAAATGGGTATTAACTCCATTTAAGTATGCTAATTAAAATAGACATCCTATGGCGGAAATTAAATATTTATAATTATTGTAGGAATAATGGTAATTTGACTCGTCGCCAAAGGAGATATAATACTCATCATAGCAGAACTCGCACTGTTGTTGAACACACATTTGGTTTACTAAAGTGTCGTTGGCGAATATTACACCGTATCAATGTTAATAGCGTCGAAAAAACAGTGAAAATCATTGCTGCATGCTGCATATTACACAATTTTTGTTTCATGAATTTGGATTTGTGGGAGGAGTACGAAGAAATAGAGCATGATAATGATGAAGCATTGAATGCTGGTGATGTGCTCGTAGAAGCTCTAAACAAACGCAATCAAATAGCAGACTTATTTAATTAGCACATATACATAGGTATATGTAGTTGCTATTTTTAATTCTATCAGTGATATGAATCGCACATTATTGGAAAAAAACAATAATTTTAATAAAAAAATTAAACTTTATTCACTTAAAATAAAACACAACTCTGTAATCTGTAACAAAAACGAAAATAAAATAATAATTCAATTAAATGATAAATAATTAGTCTTATTCGCTGTCATCACTACTTGAGTGTTTTCTTTTCTTCATCTTTCCTTTATTGAGACTTCTAATCAGTGCCATTTGTTCTTCATGTCTTTGCCTGCTTTCTTCAGACATGACTCTAATAATGGTGTCAAATTCGTTTTTTCTGGTTGCTTGATTTTCTTTTAAAATGGTTACAAGTGCATCTAATGCTGAATTTCTTGACGATTGGGGCTTAATTTTCTTTTTTATGGTGTTAAAACGATTTACACCTTCGAAAGAAGATGTAGATTCTATCTCACTTCTATCATCCTCTTTTGCCACATATGCTGCTTCTTTTCTGACTCCTTCCTCTTCATCAAGAGAGTCAACAACCAAAACCGGGTTAACTTTATGTTTATCTCCTAAGATTTGCTCTATTTCCTCAAAATATGCTGGAGTTTTAATGTAACCTTCACCAGTAGTCTTTACTTTATCTTTATACTTTGTGTAAGTCGTCTGTAAATTAGACCATTTCTGCCTGCATTTTTCTCTTGCACGCATATCTGTCCCGACATAATACCCCATCTCGTTCATTTGTTGTGCTATTTGACTCCAAATATCATTATTGACTTTTTTAGGATCATTAAAAGCTTCGTCAAATTGTTTTCGTAAAGCTAGAAAGGCTAATGTGGCCTCGTGATCCTTTTTTGTAGGCCTTTTGGCTGATGTCCATATTAAACTCGGTTCAGCTGATGATTGAAATTTTTGTCGCAATTCTGAAACGTATTGCGAAGCAAAACTTGCATCTGAAAATTTCGAATAAACACTCATTATTAATAAAACTTTTACTAACAACAAACCTTTTAGTTGTTGAGCTGTTTCTGTGTCCACGGTGACCAAAAATTCTTCTAATTGTACTTGTATCATCTTTTTAGAAAAATACAAATACGTACCGCATAACCTCTAAAAATTCTGTCATGCAACACAGCTGACACTAAACAGACATTAAGCGCTCTCTGAGGAAGGGTTCAAAAAGCAACTCTGCGTTTTAACAACGGTTAGCGTGTGACGTCACCGTTTTGTCGGGAAAATATAAAGTTGTCAAAATAGCCACAACGCTGCAACGCGAAAATTCGACTATAGTCTGTATGGAGAGAGAAAAAAAGTCTAGCGAAGTGACTTGATATATGACGGTTTTAAAATTTTCATAAAAGTACTACCGAGGTAAACAATTACTTTTTAATTTTTAAGGTTTGGATTATATAATTTATTTGCAAAATCTAGGTCCTAGGTTGTTTAATATTTTGAGTTTTACAATAATATTTTATTTGCAACGTCAAATATACTTCTGCTATTTTCTTTATTAAGTCAAAATAATGCTCGTCATTGTAGCTTTCAAAAAATGAATTTGAATTAAAATATTTTAGGGTGTTATTAACAGTTTTCATGATATTGATGCTTGAATCAAAAATCTTTATATTATGGCAAAATTGCTTTTCGATAGATTTACAAATTAAAATAACGTCCTCACTGCACTGGGATAATCTACCACGTGACTTTAAATCTATAAGGCTACCTATTAAATTTTTTTTCCCCAAATAAGGATGCAACACAATTTTCACATTTTAATAATTTTGCTACTTTAAAAGATACTAATCTTGAAATATAAATCACTGTCTGTCTCTTTAATAAATTCTTTAATATTTCGGCAATTTTCTACCACGTTTGTCTGACAAATCTGGTTCCATTCTGCATCCACAACACCATGGGGGCATTACTGCTGCTACAAAACATCTTTTTATCGGTAAAATTGACATTTTTCCAATCTCTTTCTAAATTTTGTCGGCAAAAATTTATCAGATTTTCTACTAGTTAATGCTGGCGTAACAGATTTTTAAACAGGCGCCGACGTTTTCATTGCTCCTCTTTCATTTTGTTCCTAATTGTTTTTGTACTAATTCTTAATTCTAAAGTTTTGCGAATTCTTACAGCTGATGTAAATAGATTTTCTCTAAGAAGTTTAATTATTGCAGGATTTTGCTGCCTTGTCATAATCATGCGCCGTCCTAGATAAACAGTTCTTAAAGGATGAGCCCTAGCTTGGATTCTCTTGCAATCCACCGCTGGACTTGACGAATCTTAAAATTCAAATACAATGTTACAAATATCTTCAATTTTCAAACAATATTCATTATTTTTTCAATTGTTTTTAGCTTTCTGAGCTTTTTTAGAAAGTTTACGTATTGGGAGAATAGCGTATACTTCTTAGTTGTTTACAAACAATATTCTTCAAACTTTTTAATATTGATTACATATCCACTGGTAATTGTTATTTAATCCACACTTTTCCAGTTTACAAAAAGGGGCGCAAAAATTCTTTTTTCACGAATGTGAGAAGAGTTTTTGTCGCATTTTCGTCCTCATTTGTAAGGAAATGTTTCCTTAGACATTCTAAAACACGATTTTTCCGTTCTTAATTTTTCGTGCAAATAAGAACACCTCGAAAATGACCTAAAAAGCAATGCTTGTAACTCACCAGTCAAATTTTAGCACAATACTCACAATAAAATAACACAAACTTTTCTAACTCTAGTGGATATTAGAAACTAAATAAAAAAGCTCGTGATTCCTTACAGTAATCAACCCTTAATAATCCTTGCCGCAGGTAGCCTTAAACAATTTTACTTGCGTTATGTTTCTAGACTTTCTAGTGATCGCCTAGCAAAAATTCCAGAACCTGTTGTCGTCTATTACGAAAAATATTGAACACCAGAATCAACAATTTCATTAAAAATACATACTTTTGGGCTATCAAAATTCAATTGGTATTTAAGTTTAATAATTATGTTTGCACATAAAAAGAAAATTTAAAACTAAACTCATACTGTTACTTACTCAGTTCTTATAATCCCACGAAGTTTTGTATTTTTGTCCCTAACAGAATGTTAGAAAATAAACGTTTTTGTAGGCAGTTGAGTCGAATGTAACAATTGTACTAATTTTTTAGTCGAACCCATTTTTGCAGATAACTTTAATATTATAGTAACAAAATATGTAAATCTTGACATCAAATAAAAAAGTAAAAAATTTGAGTTTTCGGCATTTGAAACCACTGGGTGGTTTGCTCTCTGATCCGACAAGTGGATTGCTGTCTTTTTCGCTCCTAAGCTAATTAAAAAAAAAAACAGCAAACTTTAGCACGCCTCACTGATTTACCCAGCCAAAACTTATTAGTGACTCACAACAAGTTTTAGAAATGCACCGAAATCAATTTTATTTAAAAAAAAAAGTTATAACAAATATTTGAAATTATATAAAAGTCTATTTACATTTTATTATAACTATCACTTTTTTCGTCTGCGTCGTTATCAATATCACTAAAATTACTGTCACTATCTGAATTATTTATGTTAATTATAATCTTTTTTTGAACATTGTCGAAACAAATTTGGCTTTTTGTATCTAATTCAATTAATGTTTAACAATGATTTACTGTTTTATTCCAAATTTTTGGTAAATGTTATCTAGAGCTCTTTGCCATGTTTGTATAACAGCTTCATCTGAAGAGACATTAGTTTCAGATAAAAATCTAAATCTAAAAAGTTTTAGATAATGCCCAAATATGCTCGATCGGATTGTATTGAAAACGATAAGAAAGCAACCTTAATACTTTATTACCAAATTCTTCTATCAACTGGTCTATATTATAAATAAGATGATAGGTTGTTTGCATTTTTTAGAAGTTCCGCTTAAAACAGTCTTTTAGAAATTTAATTTCTTGACGCTTCTGCCTAGGTAATTTTGTCTATTTTCCAAGATGTTGATGGTTGTTTTTCTTTGACTCTTTAATGGTATGATGTGTTATCTAAAACAATAAGAAACAGATTTTCTAGTGATAGCAAAAGCTTTTCAACAGCATTTTCGAATAGTTTTGCGATGTTGTGGTAATCACCTGATTTTGTTTTGACTTTCTTCGTACGTGGAGGCACGCAAGGGCAATTTCTAGAGAGGGTGCCCACGCCGCCACACCTCGAACAGAACAGCACCTGCGGAACTGGTTGGTAGCAACATAGTTTCAGTTCCGCCTTCTTTCGGCTCAGTCGTAAGAACTTGTCTAATACTCGTGTAGGACGTTGTTGGCATAATCAGGCTGGACGTTATTGACATAATCGGATTGGACGTTTTTGTGTCTGCCATGATCGAGGTGGACGACGATGACGTGATGGATAGGAAGGAAAGTGATTTTGTCGCGATAGCAAGAGTAGGGGCACTAAGAGGAAATAAAAAGGATCGAGTTTGTGCTGATAGGACAGGTAGAAGTTTTAAAACCGGTGAGAAAGGCAAAGATGTTGAAGAGGATGAAGAAGATGACTAAAAAGGAGAAAAAGATGATGTCGCGGATAGAAGCACAGTTGGGCTAATGCTCTCCACCGCTGATGAAAGTGTTGGTGGAGAGCGAGAGACTAACCCGGTGGAAAGATCCATGGGCTCCTCGGCCGAGACGGCGATCCTGAAAAGCTCCTGAAGGGGAGGGCTGCGGCGATGGTCAGCCGGCGACGCACTTCTCTCTCCGCCCGACGCAGAACTAGTTAGAATCGTGCACCAAGTTCTAAAGGGCGGTTTTAAATCTTTAACGTAAACTTGCCTAATCCATTTCCCGTTGTCTGCCTTCAAGTCGTATACTACCGGAGAGATTACTTTCGTGACCGAATAAAACCCGAAATATTTCGCGGCGAGATTTGCGACAAAACCTTTAATGGCCGAAGATAAAAAGTGTTTCCGTTTGTATACACGGTCTTCTACGCGACAACGCCACTCACGTCTCCTCAGGTTGTAATAATGTTCTTGTTTAGTGAAAGCCCGGGTTAAGTTCAATTCAATTCAATTCAAAATACGTTTATTCATGAAATATATTTACATGTCAAAGCTTATACTAGGGTTACAACTAACTTAATCTACGGAGACTGTTATAGGCTTTTGGCCTCTTCAGTCATGGGAACTTAAAACTAGAGGGGGGGTTTACAATGTGTGGGGGATAGTAGATAATAAACGACGATTCCGTAGATCCGGAATTGAATTTCTTCTGGTGGTGGAGTTGGGGGTTTTTGAGTGTTTTGAAAGTTTGATGTTGAAGATTATGGTACACAAACAATAACAGTGAAATTACGGTATACAAACAATAACAATGAAATTTTGAATGTTGTTAGAAACTTCTGTGTAAAATCTTTGATTGAAATTGGGATCGTTTGGGATTTGGTGGATGTTTTGGAGTGTTTGGGCGAAGCAGTATGCTTTTTTCTGTGGGGTGGTTAAAAAGGTGTTGTTTAAAAGAAGGTGTGAGTGTTTTGGTGTTTTTCTTGTAGTGAGTGAATTGAATTTGTCCCAGAAAGCTTTTCCGTTTGGAAAATCGAGTGAAGAGCAAAGATTTGACCAGTGTTTGAGTCTGAATTGATTGATGTAGCGACGAATTTGGGCGTTGAGACGGTTGAAAGTGGTTTTGAAAATTGGATTTTTGGTGCGAACGAAGTCTCGGTAGACTCGTCGCTTGACTTTGATGAGAGCGATGATTGAAGGTGGAAGGAGATTTCGGTTTGTAGGGATGTTTTTTGTGGGGACGTGAGTGTATGGAGTTGAAAAAGTAGAGCCACTTCTTGTTTTGCTGGGGTCAAAGTTAATGACTTGTTGAATGAGTAAAAGCCAGAGATGTTGAGGGGTTTTTTGGATTTTGTCTCGGAAATGGCAACAATGTGAATTTGGTCTGTTTGAAGAGAGTGTCTCAGGGAGGCAAGTTTGCGAGAAATGCCTCCCATATTGACGGTGGCGAAATTGAGGGTAGCCATTGAGAGGCTGAAGTGAGAAAAAGAAGATAGGGGGTTGTTTGTTTAGATTAATTAATGGTGAAATGAATTTTGTTGCCGGAGTGTGAGATTTTGAGTTCTCTTTCGAGACAAGCTCTGACAGAGTCTTCGAGAAGAGTTTGGACTCGAAGAGGAAGAGGTCAAAGAGGGTTTTGGTGACGAAACAAATGACCTGGCTGATTGAGGCAAAGGGTTCGCGGTCTTCGATTTCCGCGTCTGAATTTTCGGAGTCTTTTTCCTCGTCAACGATGTTGACGGGAATGACTGCGGTTTTGGCAGTGATTTCTGTGGGCTTTGGAAATTTGGAGCAATCGCAAGACTAAGGGGTGGTTGCCGGAGCATTTGGGGCATTTGGGGTCTTTGGTGGCTGAGGGGCAAGAGTTGGAGGCGTGCGACTCTGTGCACGTTGGGCAGATGGGTTTGTTTGGGCATTGAGAAAATGAGTGCCCAAATGTGAAGCATTTGGAGCACTGAAGAGGGACTGGTGTTGGGGGGTGCGAGGGTTCGCAGGGGTGTGTTTTCCCGAAGAGTATGAGGCCGTGTGTCAGAAGGTTGTCAATGAGTGTTTTGTTTGTGGTGATGATTCTGATGAGAGGTGTTGGTTTGTTTGTCTTGGCGGAGATGATCCGCCAGCATTTGTGGATTGAAATTGTGTTAGAAATGTCTGAGGGTTCGATGTCGAGACTGACGTCACAAACAACGATGGAGAACATGGAGACTTTTGGTTGAGGCGCAGTGAAGTGTTGTCGGGGATTCAAGAGTTTGAAAGAAATTTTTGATGGTTGAAGGCCGGTTTTGAGAGTGGCGATTTTTTGGTCAGAAAGTTGTTTTTTGAAGACGAAGAGGGCGGATTTGTTATAGTTTACGCGGAGTTCGAAAATGTTTTGGAGGCCGAGAGAAGTCAGTTTTGAGTAAAATGTTTTTTGTGTAGTAATGTGGTCTGGAATGTTGTGAATGGCGTAGCGAAAAGAAGTGGGTGACTGAGAAGAGTCAGATGATTGGGAGGATAAGGAAGTGGTAGACAGAGATGGTGAAGCTGGTGGATTGGGGTTGGTTTTGTTGTTGCTGGACGTTGCTGCGGTGGGCCGGGGGTCTTGAATGGGGACTTTCATGAAAGACGGAGGCTTTTTCGGAGAGTGAAGCACTCTTCCTCCAGAGCGGGTTCTTCGTGCCATGGCTGGTGGTGGGGGCTCTGAGATTGGGGCTGATGTGGGTGTCAAATCTAAAAAAAGAGACTGGGCTTTTTGAGACGACCGAAAAGAAAACGACGGGTAGTTCTGAGAGTGGCCGAGAGATGGCGCTCCTAAAGAGAAAGAAACGGAAAAGAAAACACTTGCATTCGCAATCTGCCTTTACTTGATGAGCACAAGACTCAACCAGAAAAGAAGACACTTCGCGAAATTGAAAATTGCAATTCGGAGCTGATGAACGACGATGTTCACTCCGCGGCTGCACGATCGAAACTCCAAATAACACTTAGAAAATACTACTTTTAAATACAGTCGTCGAAAAATAAAATGACAAAAACGTCCGTAAACTGAGTGTGTTGCATCTTTCTTATTTTTACAAAATATTAGAAATTACGATTTCAGAAAAAACGTTATGTACTGGGTGAGTCAAGTTATATCCGCAGCCCAAAAACACGTTTTAAAATACGGAAAAAAATTATAAAATTTATATATTACGATAAAGTGGTAAAACTATGTTCAATATTTATAAGATAAAATAAAAAAAATAAAAAAATGGACGATAAAATATTAACAAAAAAAAATGAAATTATATGTTAAAAATGGTGTCCATCTTGTTGAAGACATACACGAATTCTTCTTTTAAAATTATCATAAATTCTTGCCGCCAGATTTAATTCGTTTATTTCTTCAAAAGCGTTTTGTATTCGTTGTCTAATGTTTTCTATAGTTGTGGGTTCTTGGCGATACATCATCTCCTTAACCGCCCCCCACAAAAAAAATCTGGCGCCGTTAAATCCGGGGATCGGGCCGGCCAATTGACGGGACCTTCACGACTTATCCAATTGTTCCCAAATTGCCGTTCCAATTCTTGTCTGGCAATTTGGCTGGAATGCGGTGAAGCACCATCTTGTTGTAACCACATTTCTTAACGTATGAAAAAATTCACTTTTCCATAAAAAAATAATAATGACTCACTTTGTCTTCTTTCTACAGAAACATCATCTAATAATACCCTCATAGTATTTTTTTAAAATTTTGTGTATACCGCCTCACTCAGATGTCCATCAAAAAAATATGGACCTTTGTTATCTATTACGGGGCCCCAGACATTCAGTGACCTATAATTTTGACTCACTCTTTGGCGTATTCAATGTGAGTTTTCAACTGCCCAGTAATGAAGGTTATGTTTATTTACATGACCATTATTTTTAAATTGGCACCCGTCCGTAAATAACACATTTCGAAAAAACATTTCGTTGCCGCGTATCTGTTTTTCCGCCCAATTGCACAAATTGACGCGGTTTTTAAAATCTTCCTCGTAGAGTTGTTGGTGTAATTCAACGTGATACGCGTGAAATTTATTTTTTTTTTTTCAAAATTCTCGTCACACTCGTTTGACTAATGTCAGTTTCTGCACTAATTTTGCAGGTACTTCTTGACGGATTATTTTCGACCATGTTTACCACAATAGCTTGATTGGTCTCATTTGTTGTAGTTGCATTTTGATATTTCTTTTTTTTATGTTGGAAACTGCCAATTTCCAACAGCTGATCACACAAAGTAGTGAAAATGAATCTATGCGGATGCGGTCTGTCTGGAAATCTTTCAGCATAAACGCGCAAATGCACAAGTGCCAAGAAGAAATAGGTAATCACAACTCAAAATTGTAATCAGAAATGAGATTTTTTGAAGACGAAGAGGGCGGATTTGTTATAGTTTACGCGGAGTTCGAAAATGTTTTGGAGGCCGAGAGAAGTCAGTTTTGAGTAAAATGTTTTTTGTGTAGTAATGTGGTCTGGAATGTTGTGAATGGCGTAGCGAAAAGAAGTGGGTGACTGAGAAGAGTCAGATGATTGGGAGGATAAGGAAGTGGTAGACAGAGATGGTGAAGCTGGTGGATTGGGGTTGGTTTTGTTGTTGCTGGACGTTGCTGCGGTGGGCCGGGGGTCTTGAATGGGGACTTTCATGAAAGACGGAGGCTTTTTCGGAGAGTGAAGCACTCTTCCTCCAGAGCGGGTTCTTCGTGCCATGGCTGGTGGTGGGGGCTCTGAGATTGGGGCTGATGTGGGTGTCAAATCTAAAAAAAGAGACTGGGCTTTTTGAGACGACCGAAAAGAAAACGACGGGTAGTTCTGAGAGTGGCCGAGAGATGGCGCTCCTAAAGAGAAAGAAACGGAAAAGAAAACACTTGCATTCGCAATCTGCCTTTACTTGATGAGCACAAGACTCAACCAGAAAAGAAGACACTTCGCGAAATTGAAAATTGCAATTCGGAGCTGATGAACGACGATGTTCACTCCGCGGCTGCACGATCGAAACTCCAAATAACACTTAGAAAATACTACTTTTAAATACAGTCGTCGAAAAATAAAATGACAAAAACGTCCGTAAACTGAGTGTGTTGCATCTTTCTTATTTTTACAAAATATTAGAAATTACGATTTCAGAAAAAACGTTATGTACTGGGTGAGTCAAGTTATATCCGCAGCCCAAAAACACGTTTTAAAATACGGAAAAAAATTATAAAATTTATATATTACGATAAAGTGGTAAAACTATGTTCAATATTTATAAGATAAAATAAAAAAAATAAAAAAATGGACGATAAAATATTAACAAAAAAAAATGAAATTATATGTTAAAAATGGTGTCCATCTTGTTGAAGACATACACGAATTCTTCTTTTAAAATTATCATAAATTCTTGCCGCCAGATTTAATTCGTTTATTTCTTCAAAAGCGTTTTGTATTCGTTGTCTAATGTTTTCTATAGTTGTGGGTTCTTGGCGATACATCATCTCCTTAACCGCCCCCCACAAAAAAAATCTGGCGCCGTTAAATCCGGGGATCGGGCCGGCCAATTGACGGGACCTTCACGACTTATCCAATTGTTCCCAAATTGCCGTTCCAATTCTTGTCTGGCAATTTGGCTGGAATGCGGTGAAGCACCATCTTGTTGTAACCACATTTCTTAACGTATGAAAAAATTCACTTTTCCATAAAAAAATAATAATGACTCACTTTGTCTTCTTTCTACAGAAACATCATCTAATAATACCCTCATAGTATTTTTTTAAAATTTTGTGTATACCGCCTCACTCAGATGTCCATCAAAAAAATATGGACCTTTGTTATCTATTACGGGGCCCCAGACATTCAGTGACCTATAATTTTGACTCACTCTTTGGCGTATTCAATGTGAGTTTTCAACTGCCCAGTAATGAAGGTTATGTTTATTTACATGACCATTATTTTTAAATTGGCACCCGTCCGTAAATAACACATTTCGAAAAAACATTTCGTTGCCGCGTATCTGTTTTTCCGCCCAATTGCACAAATTGACGCGGTTTTTAAAATCTTCCTCGTAGAGTTGTTGGTGTAATTCAACGTGATACGCGTGAAATTTATTTTTTTTTTTTCAAAATTCTCGTCACACTCGTTTGACTAATGTCAGTTTCTGCACTAATTTTGCAGGTACTTCTTGACGGATTATTTTCGACCATGTTTACCACAATAGCTTGATTGGTCTCATTTGTTGTAGTTGCATTTTGATATTTCTTTTTTTTATGTTGGAAACTGCCAATTTCCAACAGCTGATCACACAAAGTAGTGAAAATGAATCTATGCGGATGCGGTCTGTCTGGAAATCTTTCAGCATAAACGCGCAAATGCACAAGTGCCAAGAAGAAATAGGTAATCACAACTCAAAATTGTAATCAGAAATGAGATGAAAATTGGAAATGAAACACCCACTAACACTAAACTTCTTTACTTGATACGACGCACGTTTCGACAACAATGTTGTCATCCTCAGGTAGGAATTAAAACTAAATTGTTTACAACCATTCTTAGCTTATATACTAATATATAAGTAGTATTTCAGTTAAAAATTACAAATTAAAATTAACAATGATATTTGTCGGTAATAATTTCAAAAAAAAAAAAATGAAAGCGAGTGGAAAAAAATAATGGTTTTTGAATGGTGTTCCAAAATAAAATGAGTTATGGTAAGAAAAAATACGCAATTTTTCTTAATAAATTTAATATTCAAATACATTATAGTCATCACTATCTTTATTTAGATTTATAATAAGTTCTATAAATGTGCGCTATTTATTTTTTATTTTTATAATTTTTTTGATAGATTTTTCTCAAAATTTTTGGGGGTGTTTTATCTATGTAATCATTACTCAAAATATTAGAGTAAGTTTTATTTAGTAATAAAAGTCTATTTTCATTATCAAGTAATGAATTAATAATAAGATTTGCTTCGCAAATTTTACAATCAAATTTGTCTAAACATTTTTTTGCTAAACATCCAGCATAATTTGTCACTGCACAATTCTATAATGAACAAAAATCTTTATCGTGACGTTCTGTAAGTGATATCTCATTTTTTTTGTTTGGCATTTTAATGAGATGCTGGAATCAGACTCAATTTCAAAATCTGATGTGTTACTTGTATCAGTATATGTTAGTTCTTCAGTAATGTCCACAAATACATCATTACTATTTTTACAATTATTGTTTATAGGTTTCAAAAAACAATTTAT
Source organism: Tribolium confusum (assembly GCA_029207805.1). Lineage (NCBI taxonomy): Eukaryota > Metazoa > Arthropoda > Insecta > Coleoptera > Tenebrionidae > Tribolium > Tribolium confusum. The sequence goes on from JALGAY010000006.1 coordinate 7,879,982, forward strand.
TGCATTGCTTTTAAAAATTGTTCTAAAAATTCTTGCGTCAAGATTTTTATTATACTCTCTATGGTAACTATAAATTGAAAACTGATTTTCGATAACAATCGTGTTAATCGATTTGTCAAAATATAGTTTGCACTCTGCTGTTTTTTGTCATTATATAACTATAAAACTCTCTTAATAACTTGTGTTAATCCTTAAAAATAAGGGGGTTTAGTAATTTTTTGTGTATTTTGAATAAGTGAGAAATATTTTTTTTGCCTTTAAAAACTTGAAGGTTTTTATCCGTTAAAGCTGATTTGAAAAAAAAATTATCAAACAGAAAGCGACTATTTAAGACATCAAACACTTTATCTAATAATTCAATAAATTTCGCTGTGGGTAATGCTGAAAAGCATGTTTTGATTGCAGAGACCACTGAGTGACCAAAAATTTGTAAAGTTAATTTTACATTTAATTTTTGGAAACAATTAGATTGGCATTTGTCATTTTTTTTATTTATATCGTACATTTTATTACGTTTTCAGAAGAAATTATCTTGTTTTTGACATTATCAAAAGAAAAGTTTCTATTTAGAAGGTTATTTGTAATATTTTTAGCTAGATATATTGCATCTGGTATTGCAAAAATTTTTTTTATTACTTTCATTTTTATTTAAAACAAAAAATGAATTTTTAATATTTATTTTAAGTTTGCTGAAAACTGACTGACTATTTGTTTCTTGGTCACAAACAACCAATCGTAGATCCAATCCTGCTTTTATTAAGTTTTCACAGACTTCTGGAATTAAAATTGATAAATAGTTTTACGTACAGCATTTTTTAAAATAAAAATTTCGCATTGATAAATTCCATAGAAAATTTCGATAAGTATCTTTTGATAAGAGGAAATTAATGGTGGTTTTACTGTCAGAAATGCCTCGTATCGGATAAATAACGTGGGACGATTGGTTTTTTTGGAGACGATGCGGAAGAGTTTATGGAAGGAAAGCTGAATATTTGCAAGCATGATGTCACGTTCGGTTATGTTTTGTTCGACATTTTTGAAGACAACGAAAAAAAGGGTTTTTTCAGAAATTAGTTTTATATTGGTTTTTTATTAATAGGATGAATGGTGATGGTTTTATCGTCTAGGAGAAGTGGACTGTAAGGGGCCTTTAAGAAGAGACATGTTTGGCGTTTTTACGGTTGATCGAGATTGGGAACGATTATTATAATTAGAAACAGACTCACTGATGGTTTTTCTGAGGCGCTTCGGCTCAGGCGATGGCAATTTTTTTTTTTTTTTTTTTTTGTGAAGGAGGAATGCGATTACACACGCCAGCCTTGGAAGGCTGGGAGTGTGGGACTCGTACCGATGGTGTGTGCAAGTCGGACATACCCACTAAACCTCCTTTGACGTAGAGATTTCAGGCCATTGGCCCTTGTTCTCTGTCGGATCCGAATGGCACGCTGTAAGCGTGCCATTGGAAAGTTTAGCTGAAAAAGAAAATTAGTCGGTCCTGGGGAATCCCACGATGTCCTTGGTCCTTGGAAAATCCTGGAGAGGGGTCCTGAAACAGAGAGCACCATCTATTGGTGCGATGATTAGTAAGTTCTAACAAAAGTGTCTTATACCTGTTTGCCGAAGGGCTACTCGTCGAGGAGTGCCATTTTCGGTCTTTTGCATCGCGATGGTCCAGCTTCGTCATAGGAGAGGGCTTCCCTGAGAAGTGGGTTCGGATGTGTGGTTGCTTTCTTGAAGGTGCGCAGCGCCATCTCGTGGAGGGTTTCCTTCATCAGTGGCATCTTTGCTTCTCTATGCAGTTGGTTGTTTCGAACGAACCAAGGTGCATTGAAGGCGATGCGAAGGAATCTGTTCTGAAAAACTTGAAGCTTATGCATTCGAGTGTTGCAAGGCTGGTAGGCCCATGCAGTCGAAGCATAAGTGATTTGTGGAAGGATGACTGATTTGTACAGCAGCAGCTTGTTGTTGATGGACAACTTGCTTCTTCTGTTTACGAGACATGACAACTGTCCCAATGCCATCTTGCCTTTGCTTATGGCATAGTCAAGATGCGCATTAAAGGTCAGTCTTTTGTCCAATATCAAACCCAAATATTTCACCTGGTTAACCCAGGGAATATCCCGGCCGAACATTGAGACGTTCATGACATCATCATAGTTGTTTCGCCGCCTACACATGATTAGAGCCTGGCTCTTATCAGGGTTGACAGTGATTAACCACAATTTACACCATTCCTCAATCGCATCCACGGCCTCCTGCAAATAGCGAGAAGCCATGTGTGGTTGCTTTGATCGAGTTAGGATCGCTGTGTCGTCTGCGTAAACAGCAAGTGTTGTACGAGCAGTCTTTGGGATGTCTGCAGTGAAAACTGCATACAGAAGTGGGGAGAGGACAGAGCCCTGAGGGACTCCGGCCTCTAGAGTGCGGATTTCTGAAAGAGAATTGGAAATTTTCACCTGAACTTGACGTTTTCTGAGGAACGAGTGGATCAACTGGACCATTGCCAAAGGCACCCCAGCCCGATAGAGCTTATAAATAAGTCCATCGTGCCAGACAGCGTCAAAGGCTTTGGCCACGTCGAGAAACACTGCACCAGTCACTGACTTTCGGTCGATGCTAGTGGAAGCGTGTTCTACGACTCGGAGAAGTTGATCTGTTGTCGAGTGTTTCGCTCTGAAGCCGAATTGTTCGTCGGGGATGATTCTCTTTTCTTCGATGAATTGATGGAGTCTGGCGTGAATGAGGCGTTCTGCGACTTTCCCCACGGCCGACAGCAAGCTGATTGGCCGGTGGTTTTGGGGAAATTTGTGGTCTTTGCCGGGCTTGGGGATGAAAATCACCGTGGCGAGTTTCCATCTTTTGGGGAAGTACCTGAAACGAAACATGGCGTTAAAAATACCTGTCATGGCGACAATGGCTTTCCTCGGGAGATTCTTTAGCGCTTTGTTGCTGATTTCATCTGGGCCTGGTGCCTTCCTCTTCTTCAGTTACAAATAATTTTGTAAACCTCCTGGGGAGATGTCGGGACGATTTCGGTTGGAAATTCTGTTTCTCGTGAAACGATGGTTCTCACTTGGTCCGTGATCGTCTCAAAGTGGTCCAGTTTGGCGTTTTCGAAGTTGAGAGAACATTGTCTGTCCAAACTCAATGCGAATGCCTCAGCTTTCTTCTCATCGGTGTAGACGATCTCGTTTTCACCGTGAATTGGTGGAAGTGGTTTTCGAACGGATCTGAGAGCTCTTGCCACGTTCCAGACGGAGTTGTCTTCGGTGGTGAGAGACTTGAGTCTTTCCTTCTATTTCGCGTTCCTGAAATCAAATAGTGCTTTTTTAATTTTCCATCTCAGTCGGTTGGCTTCTGTTCGGTCGACGGCGAGTCCACTGCGTTGAGCAATGCGCCGTGCCCGATTTTTTTCCCTGATCATGTCCCTGATTTCTTAAGGGATTCCTAGTCGCCTTTGTGGGGTTGGGGTTGATCTGGTGAAGCTGGAGATCGCCTCTTGGATTTTTGTTTCCAAGTGTTGAACCGCTTCCTTGATTTGCCATCCCCATTCTCTGTGCTTGGAGTTTTTTGGGTCGTCTCCTTCAAAGAGGGCTTCGAGATTTTCTTCGAATCGGACTTGGGGTCGAAGGTAGCATGCAAATAGGCGCAGAGGCCCATTTGCAGTGGCTACGGTGATGCCCACGGTTTCCAAATGCTGAAGTTCTGGTGAATCTAAAACAGAATATTGGCAATAAAAGCGACAATTTGTTAGAGGGCAGTTTGGAAGGGGTTAGTGTCAGTTGGGGGGTTTTCGTCGTCGGGTTGGTCTGTTATGTCAATGTCAAAAAATTCTAAAAGCGGTCTAGAATTACTGTTTCAAGGTAAGGAATTTTTTTCTTGTCATGAATGGGGGTTTCTTTTAGTGTGAGGCATTGCCTGGACCAGGCAGGATGAAGACCTTTACAGAAGGGCATAGATTAAAACTTTATATATAGTAATAGATGGCGTAGTTTAGTTACGTACTTTAAACTTGAAGACTTGAAACTTAAAAAAAGAATAAAAATAAAATGCCGATTTAAAAAAAAAATTAATCACAAAACTGTGCTTTCAAATATACAAATACATACTTATAAATAATACATTTTGAAAAAAACGTCCGAGTGTTTAGCTAGTTCCAGACAGTAAGTATAATGTCTGTTATAAGGGCTAGCTGTTATGAAAAACTTTTAAAGCAAATACTTATAATGACTTGTTAAATTGATATTAAGTGTTTTTCTTAAAAATAACTCTTTTTTTACTATTCTAATACTTTAGATGTCTTTCCCTAGCCAGTTTTTTTATAGCATTATTTTTTATCGAATCTTTGTTCCTACCCACAGACCATTAAGCTAGAGACTGCGGCGCTACATTCTAATGTGTTGCCCGTTTTATATACGGTATCTGGCTGTCTTTCTCTAGCTTAATGGTTTGTGTTCCTTCCCATTTAAAATGTGATTTACATTTTTGACCGAGCTAAATATTAATAATTTTAAAAACTTACAAGCAAATTTTCTCATTATGGCAGAAACTCTCTGACTAAAGACTTGGGTGGCTATTTTTACCTTTATTTTTGGTATGCGGTCAGGATACACATGCTCTCCTTTTAATTTAGGAAGCACTCTAATATTGTTCTGTCTTGGATCGGCTTCATAAAGATCTATTATATGCTGCCACTTGCCCACAATAGTCCTTACCTTAATTTCACAGCGCAAATCTTTTTAAAAAAGTTATTTCTCACTTCTTTTAATAAATGCGGTGGGTCAAAAAGTAGAAACACAGGCACATCATCTATTTCGAAGAAATGCCCACTCCACTCTTTTCCGGCTTTTATACACTTGCGTTTTGTGTCTTCTAATAAATGTTTAATTACTGCCTCATTTGAAGTGCTTTGATCGCAAGTTCCCTTATTATTTCTTTAATTAACCTCACAAAATTTGGAGTAGACGTTTGCGATTGACAAAAGTAAAGAGAATTGGCTGTTTAAAATTTTTTCGTATTCCTCTTAACATGAATACCAAGGCGTGGTCAGGATTTTTTTTTATATTGTTCTTTTTCTCCATAATCTTCAAAACCTAATAACAACAATGTCACATAATGAATATACAAAATATGTCACAAAATATAAATAATATAAAAAAAAAAACATTTGATACTAACCTAGAATTCTATCCGATGTCTCGCTACATTGTAAAAAGGGCATAATACTCACTTTGTCAAATATTATAGAGCAGTATCTGTCCAATGGCTTTAATGTATTGACAACTCTCTTTAAATTTACAAAAAGTCCTTTGTTGAGTCCACAATTAACTGTAACTTGTGACAACAGGTTTGTAAGAGTTTTTCTTGCGGACAAAACAAGAAGTTTTTCTAACAGTCTATAAGCTTTTGGACTTTGTTTGTAAATGGTCAGAGCCAAAAGCTTTTTTTCTAAAAAAAATCGTCGTTCTTTAGGGTTTTTGTGACTTTCCCTCGTCTGTAACTTTGTAAAAACAGCTGCAGCGGCTTTTATATTCCGTGACACTTTTGAAAAGCAGCGTCCTTTGATATTTTTTTCGCAGCTGCAAGTTTACTTTTAAACCCAAGACATCTTTTCCATAAGCGCTGCACTCTCTGCTTAAGTGCAGAAGCTGCACTGTAAAGTTTGGCTGCTTTTGGTGTTAACATTGCAGCTATAGTTACCCCAACACTATTTAAAATTCTTCCGTTTGTAATAAACATGAGTTTTAAAAAAGAAGCATATGTATGTTTTTAAATGTCTTACTACCTAATTTTGGCTTTTTTGGTGTAGAAGGAATATCGTCATCAGTTTTATGGCCCAAACATGGTGAGTCTAAAAAAATAACCATATGTACTATAAGTATGTACTATATGTATAAAAGTACTATGGGGTGTGGAGAAGTAGCAGTAGTATAACAAAACCAGATTTGGTAGATTGCAGATGAGACCCTTCCCACTCATCGGTGGACAAGTTGAATTCATACTTTATATTTTGATAATATGTATATTTTTTGGTTTTTTTCTATACATATATCTATAAAGTATAAAATTAATGTTAGGTTACTCACTTTCCTTTTTAATGAAGGGAAAAAGATAATAAAAGTTACCGTAAAAGTCTTTAAAAAGATATGCAATTAAGAAATTTATTAACAAATAAAATATACAAAATATGAAGGTAATTATCTTATTGGTTGCGAGTGCGCTGTAATAGATTTGCTGGCAAAGGTTCAGCATTTTTTTTTCTTTTTTCGATGAAATTTTTAAACAAAACATAATAAAACATGAAATGATTTTAAGTTTCAATTTGTGACAATCTGGAATGTCTACTATATTAGGAATATTAGTCATTTTTCTAAATAAAATTCTTTTAAATTTATATCCAGCTTTTCAACACTTGAAAAAAAATGTCGGAAATTTTTTTCCAATTCTAAAATAACTAAATGTTGGTTTATTACAAAAAAAATGTTTTTTCTAAATCGCCTTAACAAAACGAATTTAGTAAATGAATAATACAAAGGTGTCTTTGAATCTTCGGCATCTATACATTTATTACAAACGCGTGAACATTTTTGTATATTTGTAACGATGTAACCGCAAATATAATAAAATGAGTTTAATTTATTGCAATTTAAATTTAATGTGTTAACCGACGGTTGTATTACGTTTTGGTGTGTGTGCCATTGTTTAATTGTAGTTGTTGAATCAGTGGTTAGCTCCAAGAAATCAGAAAGAAAGTCCGTCATCCTGTTCATAACCGTCACTTTAGGGTGCTTCAAATGTTGAGAAACAGTCAACAGCTTTAAATTATTTTTGGCTTGTAAGGCATTTGGGACAATTTGTTAGCTTCGCAAGACTGAAAATAAATTTTTCAGACAATCTTGCGAAAAGCGGCCAGTTAACACCATGTCGTAGCCCTGATTTTTTAGCAGAAAACATTTTTTTTATAATTCCTTTTTCTGTGAGCGTTATTGGTGCTATTAAACCGATTGGATCAAAACACATCTTGTGCTATAATATTGAATGTTTCTGGGTAATTTACTAATTCTATCCGAGCAATTTCTTGGAGACGTCTAATTGCTATCTTAATCTATTTGTAAATTTTACCGAACAGTCTAATACGACTCCTGATTTAGTTGTACTGCTGCTTTCTTTAAACATTGCATAATGTGGCAGGTAGCAAACTTGTTGGGAATTCCCACCTTCTTATGCGGACAAAGGCCGCATGTGGCCCATTTGTAAATATTTTATGATAAAATTATTCTAACTTGCTGGCAATTGAGGGTTTTCCCAACATTTGCATTTCATAGATTTTAAGCGGCTTATTGCTGTATAGGTCCTTATTCTCTAATTGTAGAGGGTTGTTTTTCAAAGAAAGTTTTACGACAAATCGGCAGGTCACATTTTTTGACAATGTTGATTTAAAGAAATTCTCACAATATACATTGGCTTCATTAAATTTTGGTTCATTGTCAAATTTTTCAATTTTCCAAAATTTGAGAAAAATTGTATATTTGTTTTTGATTATGAGAATGATTTGATAAGGTACCTGCGATTACTCAACCTAATTTACTTTGTTGTATAACTGGACCTTTGCATTGGATGTAAATTTTTCCCTTACAAATTATGTCTCAAATATGTTCGTTTTCAATTAGAAGGTTGATAGCGGCAGGTACATCAAATTCTGTGTCTGCTAGTAGTATATTTTTTAGAATTTTTAAATTTTACTTATCAAATCTAACCGAAAGTATATTTTGAGTCTCAGATGTGACATCGTCGCTGCTTGGCGTCGATTCGAAAGATAACCCCGCGAATAGGCAAAAGCATTTTAAAACCTATAGAACTCTTTTTTAACTGTATTTTTAAAATTTTTCTCAGATTTTTTATTTTAATTTTTCTACTAAAAATTATTTCTATATGCACAAGCTAATTGTACTTCTGCAAAATGTACTGCTATCTCCATCTGACACAACATATTCATATTTAAAATTGCGCATAGACAAACTATTTTTAAATCCAGCTAATATTACATTACTTTTCATGGAAGTGGAATATCCTTTATGTGCTTTCGAAAAATTTTGACATCAACTTATCTCCCTTCTTGTAAAAATATTTAAAATTTGTTTAGTAATTTTTGTTATAATATACCTATGTATTTACAAAATTTAAAATTCATAATTTTACTTAAAGGAAATTTATTTTAGAAAAAGTAGCAATAACCAGTGTATAGCACTCTGAGTTTCACACAAAATCTAGATTCCAAAAGTATAAAAATATAAAGTGCTTTATTTAAAAATCAAAAGTTATCACATTTGATAGAACAAGATAGTTGATCTATCACTCAAATAAAAGCGATTGTTTAATATATTCTTAAGTTTTGTTTTACTATTTATAACCATTTATAAAAAAATTAAAAAAACTTTTTGACCAGGCTTGTTTCTTGTGTGTTGTTGGTCTACTAATTCAGGTAGAAGATAATTAAAGTAAAATCATTCGACGTTTTTTAATTTGATTCGAAAATTTTGCAAAACATGGTTTCTGCATTCAATTTTTTCAACAGTCAAATTATTATATGGACGTGCTTCAACAATTTTCGTTTAAGTACTACTGTCTCCATCTCCAATTAATATATTGTATTTGATGTTTTACATGTCTACACTGGTTTTAAAACCTTGCAAAATAATTTCTGCTTTCATGATTCCAGAAGTACCAACATGATTTTTTATGCAAACATGATCTACAAACAAACCGTTTTCCTTTCGAGAACATATAATACAAAATTTGTTTTGGGCTGTAAGGCACTCTTTCTGTTTGTACAGCGACTATAGCAGCTGCACTAGTCAATGAATTAAAATTTGTCTTGTTAGAGCGTGTATAGAGCGTGTACCTCATTTAATTTGTGTAATTTTGCTTATTGTTGATAACAAGCTTATTGCCCTATAGTTGTTTGCAATACTTCTGTGTTTTCCCGGTTTTAAAATCATTGTTAATAGATGTGATGGGAAATAAAAAAATTAAATAAATAAAATAGAAATTATAAATATTTACATTTAGTGTCTCATAAAAACATGTTTCTGGAAAATCTCAGATTTATGAGTTTTAGCAGATAAGCAAAAAAACAAAACTTTTCCAATTTTTTTGTTTTCCCAAAATTGTTTATCTTTGTTTCGGTAATTTTACAAAAACAGTCTTTAAAAGTGTAAATAAAAACATTAAGTATAATTAAGTATTTTGTATAAAACAAAATTCAATAGTTTTGTTTTAACTGCCTCTTCTATTTTTATTTCTTGGACAGCGTATGGACATTTATTTTCTAATAAAAAATCTTGATCAATTAGCCCATCTGAAAAACCAACCAAAAATTTAAATTTAAAATGAATGAATATGCCACATTGTTGTACGTAAAAGTCGTACATTGTTTTTTAAACAAATAAAGTACATTTTTTATAGTGCAAGCTGTTGACGTAGATGGTCGAAATTTACTATTATATTTTACCAAAGTTACTAGATACCAATCTACAGACTATTTCTTGTAACCACTGTGAATTTAATAATTACCTACGTGTATTTTTTTCAATTATTGCACAGTCAGAATTTTCAATATTTTGAGAACTTTTTTTACGTTCTTCTATTTTATCAGGACTTTAATCTTAACAAAATTTAAAAGTTTTACCATATTCTGCATCTGCATCATATATAACTCTTTTTTTGCGAATATTTTTTTAATTGTTTTGCTTTTTATACAATATTTTTTGGTAGAGGTTCTTTCAACAAGTAATCTTAGAAACGCCATAAAAAATTTTTTTGTTATGTAATACCTCTATTCTAATAAGATTTTTATTAGGAAAATTAATCCGTTTACCTCCGATAATTTTATTCACACTATTATAAGATTTTGCTAAATTAGTATTGCAAGCTTGCTACATTATTGGCAACTCTTGCAATATATTTATTAAAGCCTAGGAAAACTATATTTTTTCAAAAAGTTGACCACAAATTTTCTTTGACAAATTTTGTACCATGACAGAAATATTTTAAATATTTCATTTTGTAAAAAACACTTTCTATACCATACTTTATTTAAAAATAATTTCAATATCAAAATAGCTACACTCAAAACAATGGCGTTGCAGATTTTTGAAATTTATTATAATAAAAATTAACGTCTATTATACGTCTACCTACAATTTTATTTGTTTGTGGCTATTTATGTTCTTCCACTTCAACTGTCATATCAGGCAGATTGTTTACAATCGGAGAGATTTTTGGCAAGCAAGTCTTGATTACTAAATTTTTTTGTCTTGGTGAAACGAAATCAGTTGGCGACTGACAAGACACGGAGCTATTTTGCTCTTTTAATGTCGTATCTATAGAGGCTATCGGGGTGCAGGCCAAAAGAGCTGCCAGGATGTAGTTCAAAAGGGGGTGGTTGTGAGGACTGCTAGAGACTGCACCCATCTAATTGCTGGTGCAGGTCTCAGTAGTGGCAAGCTCAATTCAATTCAAAATACGTTTATTCAATAATTATACATACATGTCAAAGCTTATATCTAGGCTATAACTAACTTAATCTACGGGGACTGTTTTAGGCTTTTGGCCTCTTCAGTTAATGGGAACTTAAGGTAGAGGGGAGGTTTACAATGTTTGGAGGTTAAAAACGAAGAAAACGATGAGTCCGTAGATCCGGTTGAGTACCTTGGGTGGTGGAGTGGAGGTTCTTAGGTGGATTGAGATTTGAATTGAAAATGAGAATTGAAAATGTAATGGAAATTATAGCATACAAACAGTAACAGTAAAATCATGGCATACAAACAATAACAATAAAATTATGGCAACAAACAATAACTGGATTTTGAACTGAAAATTGGCATGCAGATTGAATTTGAAATTGAAGTGAAAATTTTAGTATAGTTGAAAAATGGGAAAATAAAATTTTGACTAATTAAAAGTGAAGATGAAATTTTGACTATTTAAAAATTGAGTTTAGTTAGGTTGGTCTTGTTGGTTGGTTGTTGGTGTTCTTGGGGGTCTTGTGAGTGTGTCTTGTGTTGGTGTTACTCCCAGAGTTCTCAGTGGTTGAAAGTGGAAGCGTACTGCAGAAGATCGGGACAGATACGCTCTGTGGGAGGGCTGTAGTAACAAATGAACAGGATGTTCATGTTGTTACAGTGGATGTTGGCGGCAATGACTTGAAGATGATTGAATTGGGGTGGAAGAGTGTGAGGGGTGGCGGCGAGAGAAGTTGAAACAAGGAGAGCTACTCCGTGTTTCGCTGGGGTCAAAATTGAGGGTTTGTTGAATGATTAAAAGCCAAAAAGATTGAGGGTTTTTTTGGATCTCGTTTCAGAAATGGCAACAATGTCGATTTTGTCTGTTTGGAGGAAGTGTCTCAGAGAGGCGAGTTTGCGAGAAACGCCTGCCATATTGACAGTGGCAAAATTGAAGGTAGCCATTGAGAGACTGGAGTGAAAAAAGAGGAAGAAGAGGGTGTTTGTTTGAGTTAAGAGATGGTGAGATGAATTTTGTTGCCGGAATGTGAAACTTTGAGGTCTCTGTCGAGACAAGCTCTGACAGAGTGTTCGAGAACAGTTTGGATTCGTTGTTTCTCGAAGGGGAAGAGGTCAAAAAGTGTTTTTGTGACAAATCGAATGACTTGTCGGACTGAGGCGAAGGCTTCGCGGTCGTCGATTTCCGCGTCTGAATTTTCGGGGTCTTTTTCTTCGTCAACGATTTTGACGGGAATGACTGGGGTTTTGTGGGTGATTTCGGTGGGATTTGGGAATTTGGAGCAATCGCGTGACCATGCGGGATGGTTGCCGAAGCATTTGGGGCATTTGGGGTCTTTGGCAGCTGAGGGGCAAGAGTTGGGGGCGTGTGAGTCTGTGCAAGTAGGACAGATGGGTTTGTTTGGGCATTGAGAGAAAGAGTGTCCAAATGTGAAGCATTTGGAGCACTGAAGGGGGGCTGGTGTTGGGGGGTGCAAAGGTTCGCAGGGGTGTGTTTTTCCGAAGAATGTGAGGCCGTGTGTCAGAAGGTTGTCAATGACTGTTTTGTTTGTAGTGATGATACGAATGAGAGGAGTTGGTTTTGGCGGAGATGATTCGCCAGCATTTGTAAATTGTGATTGTGTTTGTGATGTCTGTGGGTTCGATGTCGAAACTGACGTCTCGAACAACGATGGAGAACATAGGAGTTTTTAGTTGGGGGGCAGTGTGGTGTTGTCGGGGGTTGAGAAGTTTGAAGGTGATTTTGGGGGCTTGAAGACCGGTTTTGAGTGTGGCCATTTGTTTGTCTGTGAGTTGTTTTTTGAGGACGAGGAGGACTGAGTTGTTGTGGTTGACGCGAAGTTCTAAGATGTTTTTGAGACCAAGGGAGATAAGTGTGGAGTAAAAAGATTTTTGTGTGGAAATGTGTTGGGGTATGTTGTGGATGGCGTATCTGAATGTATCGGGTGATTGTGAAAAGTCAGTGTGTTGTGTGGATGTGGAAAGTTCTGAAATTGTTGATGAGGACGGTGGGATCGTTTTGTTGTTGGATTGGTGATGGCTGGTGGTCGTTGTTGTTGTTGAGCGAGGGTCTTCAATGGGGACTTCCATGATGGACGGAGGCTTTTTTGGAGAGTGAAGCACTCTTCCTCCAGAGCGGGTTCTCGGTGCCATGACTGGTGGTGGGGGCTCTGAAATTGGGGCTGGTGGATGTCGAATCCTTAAAAAAAAACTAGGAGGTTCCCGAAAGCGACCAAGAGATGGCGCTCCTGAAAAAAAGAAAACGACGGGGAGTTTTGGGAGTGGCCGAGAGATAGCGTCCCTAAAAAAGGAAACAAGAGGGGCTTTTGAAAGTGGCCAAGAGATGGCGCTTCTGAAGGGTGAACACGTGGAAAATGATGTCGCGAAGATTTGCGTGTCTGACTAAAGAATGTGAAAAAATGAGATAAAGAAAAAAAAACTTGAAATGAGTTTTGTGGAAGGTGGAGAGAAAAGAACTTTCACAAGAACTTTCACTGAACTTTCACTGAATTTTTAAATGAGTTTAAAAATGTGCAAGAAAAGAAGATGAATGAAAATGAAATGGGTATGAAAATGAACGAGAAAGAAAACACTTGCACTCGCAATCTGCCTTTACTTGATGAGCACAAGACTCAAACAAGAAAAAGAGACACTTTGCGAAATTGAAAATCACAACTCGGAACTGGTGAACGACGATGTTCACTCCGTGGCTGCACGATCGAAACTAGTGGCGAACTAAATTTTTTCTCTAAAAATACAGGATAAAACTCGTTTTTTCATCTGGAGGTTTAAAGCTCTCTGGAAACATCTTCTTTCTTTTGTTTGTTTTTTTGGCGAGTTCATTTTCCAACAGGTTTTTAAACTTGTGGAATTTGGGTTACAGATGAAAAAGATTTGCTTTGGGTAAGCGATTTATTAACACCAGAAGGTTCTAACACTACATAACGTAAACTATTTACAATGATACACAAAGGAATCGAAACCACGCGGGACTTGTTGTGGTGTCGGAAGCCACGTGAGAAGAAGGGTCTAATCGCGTCGACGGCCACGAGAGAAGAGAGCGAGTTATGACCTCCGGGCTGAAAGGGTGGCTGCGCGAGGGCGCCACTTGCCGGTGGCTACGGAAGGTCGTCACTTGCTGGTGGCTACGAGAGGTCGCCACATCACTCCCCCTCTAGCGACTACAACAGGAAGCATGTCAGGACGGGGTGTAGTCGCGAAATTTAACTGGAGGTCGAGTCGGTCGTTTTTGGGATATGGGTATGCTGACGGCTTTCTGCGGAAGTTCGTCGTCAGCTTGGACCAGGAATGCCGGTTTGAGGCGGTCCAGGTGGACCAAAACTGTTTTGCCGTTGACGTTGTTTCATGTTGTTTTCTCGCCTTTCCAATACTTCGTGGGGGCCCGTGTACGGTTGCTGCAAGGGTTGCTTGACAGCATCTTCTCGTAGGAAAACATGGCTGCAGCTCTTCAAATCGTCGTGTACGAATACTCTACGCCCAGTGTCGTGGTCTGTGGCCGGAACTGGTTGTAAACGACGCATGTGCTCTTTTAAGAGCGTGACAAACGATGCAGGGTCGTCGTCCGAGTTCCGGTTTTGGGTACAAAAGAAGAATTCGCCCGGAATTCTCAGCTGCATGCCGTACGTCATTTCGGCTGGCGAGCACTTCATGTCCTGTTTCAACGCGGTTCTCAACCCCAATAGGATGGTTGGTAGTATTGCCAGCCAATTAGGGTTTTCGTGGCACATGATGGCTGCTTTGATGGTGCGGTGCCAGCGCTCTATCATGCCGTTGCTCTGGGGTCTGTATGCTGTTGTCCTGCATCGTTTAATTCCGATGAGGTTGTTCATAGCCCGCAGAAGGGAGGATTCGAACTGCCGGCCCTGGTCGGTGGTAATACGGATTGGGCACCCAAAACGTGAGATCCAGGCAGAGTAAAAAGTCTTAGCCACGGTCTCTGCGGTAATGTCGTACATGGGAGCTACCTCGGGCCACCTGGTGAACCTGTCCGTCATCGTAAGGCAATATCGATATCCCTCAATCTCGGTTAAGGGTCCCACGATATCTATGTGGACGTGCTCGAAACGCAGACCTGCAACCTCAAACTTTTTTAATTCCGCGTGCGTGTGTTTTGTTACCTTGCTGCGCTGGCAAGATAAGCACGCCCGGGTCCACATTTTCACATCGTCGTCCATTCGGGGCCACACAAACTTTTGTTTGATGGCGCGACTTGTGGCTCGAACGCCTGCGTGTGCTGTCTCGTGGTACAACTTAAAAACCGTCTTCCTTAGGCGTTGGGGGACGTACGGTCGGACGTACGGTGTCGCTGTGTCGCAATAAAACGATGCGTTTGTTCCGACTGGTGTGCATTTTTTCAGTTTTAGGCCGGTTTTGTCAGATTTGAGCAAGGCTTTTAGCTCCTGGTCGGTCTCTTGCTCTGCTTGCAGTTCCTCCGGTGAGATAGCTGTCGAAGTTATTATTTCGTCGACGCGTGACAGGGCGTCAGCGACAGTGTTACTCTCGCCGGCGATATGGACGATTTGGGTAGAAAATTGCCCGATGAAGTCCAGATGTCTCAACTGCCTTGGCGATGCTTTGTCGGCTTTTTGTCGGAAAGCGTAAACTAGGGGTTTGTGATCCGTTCTGATAGCAAACTCACGTCCTTCCACCATGTACCGGAAGTGTTTTATAGCGTCGTAAATAGCGAGAAGCTCGCGGTCGTAAGTGCTATAATTTCTCTGGGCCGGACTCAGTTTTTTTGAAAAAAAACCTAATGGTTGCCAAATACCATTAATCTTCTGTTCTAGGACAGCTCCTAACGCGTGGTCTGAGGCGTCTGTTGTCAACGCTAGCTCGCCAGCTTCAGCGGCGTTAGCTAGTTCTGATTTGCATCGCGTGAATGCGGTTTCTGCTGCGGGGTTCCACTCTATTTTTTTCTTGTCGTTTTTTGGAGAGTTTTTCAAATATTCATGCAGCAGCGCTTGAATATTTGCCGCGTTTTTTAAAAAACGTTTGTAAAAATTTAACATACCCAAAAATTGCCTGAGTTCTTTCACACTGCGCGGTTTTGGAAAGTTCGTAATAGCTTCAACCTTTTTGAGGAGGGGTTGGCATCCAGCGGGGGTAATTCGGTGACCCAGGTATTCCACTTCTTCCACACCGAATACACATTTTGCTGGGTTTATTACGAGGTTGTGTTGTCGCAGCCGATCAAAAACTTTTGTTAAATGTTGCTTGTGCTGCGCTGTTGACTCGGAGGCGATTAATATGTCGTCAATATATGTGTAGCAAAAGTCTAAATCGCCTAGGACTGCGTTTACGTGGCGCTGAAATGTTTGTGCCGCGTTTCTGAGTCCGAAACACATAACCGTGAACTCGAAGAGTCCGAAGGGAGTGCACACCGCGGTTTTGGGAATGTCTTCGTCCGCGACCGCGATTTGTTGATATGCCCGCACTAGGTCTATTGTGGAAAACACTTTTTTACCTTGCAGCTTATACGAAAAGTCTTGCACGTGGGGAATAGGATACCGGTCCGGGGTAGTCACACTATTAAGTTTGCGATAGTCGCCGCACGCACGCCACTGTCCCGGCACTTTTTTAGGCACCAGATGCAGCGGGCTTGCCCAGGGGCTGCTTGAAGGTCGGCACCACCCCTGCTTCAACATGAATTCGAATTCCTCGCGAGCCACTTTCATTTTCTCGGGGGATAGCCTTCTGGGTGGCTCTGCCACTGGGGGGCCTTGGGTGAAGATGTGGTGAACCACGCTGCTTTGGCTTTTTGTGCTAGGGGGTAGCGGTTGTGTGATCTCTGGATATTTGGCCAAAATCTCATTAAAAGGGGTTGTTTTCGCTACCGTGGTGATGATCTGCGCCCGACCTGGAGCTACGACGCCGCGTACCGTCAGGAGGGTGGTAGCGTCCACGAGTCTTCGATTCCTCAAATCAGGCAACAGATTGTAAAAGTTGAAAAAGTCAGCTCCCAATATTGGTTTGGCAATGTCTGCGACTACGAATTCCCATTGAAAAGCTCGGCGCAATGCCAAACTCAAGTTCAGCCGTTTTGTGCCATAAGTTCGGATCGGCGTGTTATTGGCAGCGAAAAGGAGGTTCTCGCCTGGAACGGATGCCTTCGGGGTGAAACGCTTTGGCAATACTGATACCTCGGCGCCGGTGTCGACGAGAAAACGAATGTTTGTTAACGGAGCGGTGATAAAAAGGCGATGTGTACGTTGCTCGAAACCGTCGCCCATCGCCTCGACTGGGGACGGTAATTTCAGTTTCCCTGCGAGAAATTACATGGGGGGCGACACTTTCTTGCTTCTGTTCCGAATTTTTTGTGAAAATAGCATGCATCGGCGCCGTCTTGTCGTTGCTGCGCGCGGTTCCGCGGGCGGGATTGAGAGCGGTCCCGTTGTCGCCATCTCGCGGCGGAAAGCTTTTCTATTTTGGCCGATAATTCCGTTACCTGTTTTTGCAGCGCCGTAAGGGGATCGGTGGCGCCCTCGTTACAAGGCGCTGTTGCTCGCTGCGTGGGTGCGCCGTGGGAAGTGCGCATGGCATGAATGTCGGCGTCGCTGCCTACCGGTACCGCCATTATGTTTGCCATTGGGATTTCCGATAGCTTGTCTGCTACGACGGCCAATTTCTCAGTATCCATGCCGTCCATCGATGAGAGGACCAGCTGGATGTGTGGCGGTAGCCTCTGTAGCCACAACGTTTTTACTACTTCACCACTAACCTGCTCCCTGGCTAGGGCTTTCATCTCCCCTAGTAGTCGCGACGGTTTTTTGTCACCTAACTCCACCTCCTTTAGCAACTTTCGGAGCTGTTGCTCTTGTGATTCTGTGAAGGTGGTGATCAACTTGGATTTCAAGGCTTCGTACTTGTCGGATGGGGGCGGGTTCCGTAGAAAGTCCTCGATGGTTTGGAGGGTGTGGGTGTCTAACGCTGCGACAATGTTACAATATTTTGTCAGATCGGCTCTGACCCGGCTAGCGTGGAACTGAGCTTCTACCTGCACGAACCACAGGCTTGGATTCTTGTGCCAAAATGGCGGCAGTTTTGGGGCATTGGTTACTTCCTCTATGTCGGTTTGGGGCTGCATGGCTGGGGCTGCTGGTGCTTGCCGTCTTGCTGAACTGGTCCCAGCGAGACCAAGGTCCGCTTCGCGCTCTGCTAATTGCCCCTGGGCGTCAGCTAGTTGCTGCTGCAACATGCGGATTGTCTCCGCTTGCTCTTCCGGCGTCGTCATGATCACGTCGGGGTCACCAGTTGTGGAATTTGGGTTACAGATGAATAAGATTTGCTTTGGGTAAGCGATTTATTAACACCAGAAGGTTCTAACACTACATAACGTAAACTATTTACAATGATACACAAAGGAATCGAAACCACGCGGGACTTGTTGTCGTGTCGGAAGCCACGTGAGAAGAAGGGTCTAATCGCGTCGACGGCCACGAGAGAAGAGAGCGAGTTATGACCTCCGGGCTGAAAGGGTGGCTGCGCGAGGGCGCCACTTGCCGGTGGCTACGGAAGGTCGTCACTTGCTGGTGGCTACGAGAGGTCGCCACAAACTTGTTTTTTTGTGTCTTGAGGGAGCCTTAAAAGATTTTTTTTCTTCTTTTCTTTTGGGCATTTTTTTTGTGACCTGATTGTTATTTACATTATTTTAATACGATTGATCAAAATTTTATGTAAAAAAACCAAAGCACAATAACAAACAAATTTTTTACTTATGTATTTATCTAAGTAAGAAACATCTAAAATTTAGGAGACTTTTAATCCTTCATTCCAAGCAATAAACATGATGGAGCTTATGTTAATTTGACCATGTCTGTAGGGGACCTGTAAATCCAACCGGTTAATTTGACCACAATATTAAATCCAGAGAATTAACATGATAATAACTTTATGAGTGAGGTGAGATAAAATTTAGTAGAGATTAAAGCAGGGACATAACTTACTAGATAAAAAGATTAAATCTGTTGGGCCTTAAGGTTTGTAAAATAAAAAAAAGTAATAGATAAACTTAAACAGTACTATTTTACTTATTTACAATAAATTTTGTAAATAAATACTACACATCGATTTAACAAATATGTATCTAGATATCTAGATACTCCTAGACATATAAAGATTTCATCTGCCTTAAATTAATTTTTTCCTAATTTGTTGTGGACTAATTTTACGTGTTTTTCACTAATATTTTTAACTGTTTTTTTTTCAAAGAAGTGCCAAAAGCTTTTCTTCTAATATTTAGACACTTGCCATGCTTGTGTTCACCAGTTTTGTTAATTATTAATTCGCCAGAAACGTTTATATAAATTTTGGTAGAACAAGAGCGAATATAACATCTCCAACCAATAACTCTATTTTTTCGAGCATGGGCTCTTGAAAATGTAATGGAATCTCTCACTAACATTTTCTTTTTCACTTAAAATATTTTGTGTATCTTAACTTGCCATTGTTACAAACTGGTTCCACAAAGCAAACTGAAATAATTAAATGTAACCGTATTTGAATTTTTTAAGTTTATCACTCATCTAAAATAACTCTCCCTGACAGTTTATCCAAATTATAAATAACAAACTTATTAATATAAAACCTCCCGTAGGTATCGGAGGTTAAATTGATCAAGTCCGACATGATGATGGTACTTGGAACTATAGCTGGAGATTATATAGATTGCAATAATTTACAAGATAATAAAAAAAAATGTTCATAGTATTTGTTATGGGACTGGCAATTCTAGCGCGATTAACAATGTCATATAACATGAAATATGACAAACCTAATGAAGAGTTAATAATAATGAGTTTTTTTGAAAATATTAGGTGCAACAATTTTGAAAATTGAAGATTTAAAGTTTTGCCTACATGACTGATGACGTCCTAGAACAGTAGTATATTTGTTAAAGCAGTTTGAGTGTTTAGTTTTTGATGTTTGTAATAATTAATTTTTATGAATATTGTTTATTAAAGTTACCTACAACACCGCTTAGGTTTCAGCACAAATTTAATTCAAAATTCAGAAGCAGTAACTGACAGTTTTTTGTCATAAATTTACCCTATGACCTCATAGCAAAATTAATGGAAAATTGGAAGAAAAAATGTTATTCGTCAACTTCATTCCACATTGGACCAACAAAAAATAAATAAAAACCTTTTTAATCAATTGCAAAAATTGTAAAAGATCTTTAAGTTACTATAAAAAGATATAAGATTTAAAAATTATTTGCAATTTATCTTAAATTATCTAAATAGAAAGTAAATTTATAATCCTTGACTAGTGTTAGAGAGGGGGAACATCGTTTGTGATCGTTGAACCCTCTAACAACGATTGCTTAGCGGGGATTGGTTAAAAGTGTATCCCTTCTCCGTCAGACCGACTCTTAGGTCGTAAATTTTCGTAATTCGTAAGAAAGAAACAGTTTTTTCAAGACCGTCAAAGTTTCTAAACGGTTTGTGATCTTCACATTCAGACGAAAAACTCTCAAATTATTTTTTAATTTAGTGTTGTTGTAGTGGCTTTATTTGTGTTGAATCTTAGTACAGATGAAAAAACTGTGATTGTGGCTTAAGACTCTCGAAATTAAGGTAGGAATATTTAGTTGAGCTGTATCAAAATTACTGTCCCAAATGTTTATGCTAGATTCCAATTTAAAAAAAAAAATATTTTAGTACAGCGTTTACTTAAAATTATTAACAATTATTTTTTAATCTACGTTATTATCAGTTTGCATTGTAGACACAGCTGCTTCTTAAAAAAACTGGTGATATGAATTTGCTGGAGATATTTTTTTGTTCAAAATTGATTTGAATTTTCGGCTTGCTGGTCCACCAACACTTTTTTTTGCTATTCGGCAACGCTTACGCGCACTCCCAATTTAACGACTTTTGATTAAATAAAATCATCAAAATTTATCACATTTAACTGGAGAATTATTTGGTAATTTTTTACTTACAAAGTCAAAATTTCAAAAAAAGTAATTTTCGAACATAAAGTTATATTTTGATTTTTATACTAATATGCGCAGATGCATTTCCGATAATTGTTTACAAAATTAGCGCTCAAAAATATCAATCAGATTTTTATAACAAATGTTTAAAATGATGCCCTTCATTTTCGATGCAAGCCCATAAGCGCCATTGAAAATTTTCTTGAACATTTGCTGCAAGATTTCATCTATTTATTTCGTCAAATGCATTCCGAATACGGCCTCGCATATTTTCAATGGTGGACAGTTCTTCCTGGTATACCATTTCTTTTACTGTACCCCACAAAAAGAAATCGGGTGCAGTTAAATCGGGAGTCATAGGGGGCCACTGGAATGAACCACCGCGACTAACCCACCTCTCACCAAATTGTTGTAACTCCGCTGTAGCTACTTGGCAATAATGAGGACGGTCCCCGTCTTGTTGGAATTACATATCTATTTTGAAAATTTTTTAATGTGAAATATAGAGTTTTGTAAAATACATACTGTGCCTTAGATTAAGCGGAACATCCTCCAGCACTCCTCTTAAACCTTCGCGCAAAAAGTTTGCGTAGGTTTCAACATTTAAGTGCCCTTCAAAGAAACTGTACCTACTACAATGTTGTAGATGACTCTGATTACAATTAAAATGCATAAATTACAATGCAAATTATGCTTATTTACATGGCCGTTTTTTTAAAGTTTTACTCACTCATAAACAAAAATTGATGTTAAGTCTTATTTGCTCCTTGTTCCATCAACAAAAAGTTTGTGGTAGAAGGCGTTCTGAAACAATAATGTGATCGGTAGTGGAGCATCCATTGTAATTAATAGAAATGGGGGTTGTGTTGTGGAGGTGACTGATTGGGAGTTGTTGGTGGATGCCCTAAACATTTACACGACCAAAATTTAAATTAGCCATTTCTAAATGCATGTAAAGTGGAGTCGGTGAGCGAAAAGAGAGATTTTGGTGTAAATATCAAAGACGGCGCTTTGTCGAGGATGTGTTTCATGCAGGTTTTGTCGTGGAAAAAAATGTCAAAAAGGATTTTTGAAAATAAAGACGACGATTTGCCGAGGAGCAGTTTGAATAAGGTTGCAGTCGGTTGGAGGATTTTCGTTTTTGTCGGAAATTTTGATGCCTTAAAATTTGGGAAATGTGGGATCTAGAATGACTGTTTCTAGGTGAGACTTGATTTTGATGACTTATAAAAATATTTAGACAACAAAAATGATACTAAACACTATTACATTATACCGAAAAATATTGAAAAATGATTAGGTCTTATTTGCCTTTCTTTTAAACCATCTGAAAATAAAAATATGGAATCCTGTACTTAAAATTAGTTTAATATTTTTAACTTTAAGAAATAGTTAATTTTATTTAAATGTTTTAAACGACTTTTGTTAGCTTTTGATCTTTCACTTAGTGAATCGTGTAGTTATTGTAGCACGAGTTTTATAACGGATCCAAAGTTAATTAATCGTTTTTATAATTACAAATACGTCTTGCTAGTCCTACAGTACTTCTAAAGGAACAATAGAAATAAACGGTTTGTTAACGGAAATTTGTCCTTGTACCTATTCTATCCTAGCCTATTGCAGAAGGGATTTTACCAGGTCTGCATAAAAAGTAAGAAGGATATGCTTTGTTTAGAGCAAGCTATAGTAAATTGCCTTTTAAAAACACATTGAAAAAAAAACCTACATCCACTTCGTTATTTTTTGTTTGGTACATGACACTATTGATTGCTCCATTTGCTCCAGAGGTTGTACTAAAATGCTATAAAACTTGGTCTTTGGCAACACTAAATAAGATTTGAATTTTAATTAATTTAGTCACATGATTACAAGGTGTATATTAAAAATTCATTGATATTGTTATTTTTCTTATTATTGTGTTATGACAATTTATATGTAATAAAAACTTTGTAATCATAAGTCATCTTTAAAATTTTGTGGAATTAATTAAATTTTCTAAACTTTGTAAGCCATTTGGAAATTCATGACAAAGGACTGTCAGACAAATTTAGTCATTTTTTCAATTCCAAATTAACTTAGATAAAAACATAACAGTTTTAAGTAACCAGTCTGTATTTTAAGTGACATATAAAATATAAAAAAGACAGTTTCTACAAGACTTATTTTTTATTCAGCGAAAAAAATAATTCTACAATATATACCAAAAAAATGAGCAAACTCATTTTTGTCAAAAAAAATGTATACAGAAGAGTAAATTAGTAATACCTATATACAAAATATTTATATACATACATTAACATAAAAAATATACACAAAGTGATTTACAAATTTTGGTCAAAGATATATGGAAAATTAGTAATGAGTGTAGTAACCATTTTTGTCGATGCACTCTTGTAGGCAACTTACGGAGCCAGTTTCATTTCACACACCATTGACATTATCGTATAACAATTTTTTGGTTCGGATTCTGGCTTCTTGGTTTCCATCCCTCAAATTCAACACTATTTGGCCCCATACATTTTCAATTGGATTAAAATCAGGAGACTTTGCCGGCCAGTTTGGTACATCGTTTTCTTGATTATCGAACCAATCCCGTATGATCCGGACCCTATAGATGAAGCTATTGTCTTGAACTAAAACAATGCTGGTTAAACAATACTTTATGTTTATGAAACCATTGCCGTGCAGCATCAGAGGTGTGTTCTGGATCGTTATCTTGTTGGACTAAAATTTCGGCCAATTTACGATTTTTTGTATAGCAGCGTCAACTAATCTTGCATTACGTCGTTCCGTTTCTTAGCACTTGCGGCACTCATACGGCTTTTTCGCTTCTCAGTCAGATGATCAGGCAAGCTATTAATGCATTCTAAATATCTGACATGACATGAATCTATTCTTTGGACAGTTTCTCTTAAGTCTTTTAACTTTTCAATAAAGTTTTGCATCTCGTATCCCATATCAATCAAAACATTTACATAGTCCTACAGTTTTTTAATTGAAAAACCATCATAAGGTCAACTAAACTGCTTTTTATAATGCCAATTGCGTTTTTTATTATTTTATGCTGCGTTCTTGAGGTAATTAAATAATAATGGTTACGTTGGTTTCATTGGCCTAATCGATTCGTGATCAGGAGTAGGTATTCGAAGCATCGTTCTTCGAGATTCTTGGTGATGCAAGTATATCTTGTAAGTTCGAAGACCCTAATTCAATTCAATTCAATTCAAAATACGTTTATTCAGAATTTGTATATACATTTCAAAGCTTATGTCTAGACTAAAACTACCTTAAATCTACGGGGACTGTTTTAGGCTTTTGGCCTCTTTAGTCAATGGGACTTAAAACTAGGGGATAAATGTGTGGGGATGAAAAAGCGAAGAATTACGAGTCCGTAGATCCGGTGTCGAATTGGAGTTGGAAATTCGTGGGTGTTCTTGAAATTGATTTTGGACATTATGGTATACAAACTAAGATTGAAAATTATGGCATACAAACAACAAATGAAAATTACGGTATACAAACTATGACCGACATTGAACTGAAAATTGGTGAAATTTCTTGAATTTTGAGCTTTGGATGGAATTATGGTATACAAACTAGTTAAAAATTGATGTGAAATTTACTGTGTATTGTTCAAAATTGAAAAAAATGGAAATGTGGAAATTGAAAAAATTGAAAATGTTTTGGAGGGTTTAGGCGAAGCAGTTTGCTTTTTCCTGTGGGGTGGTTAAAAAAGTGTTGTTTGAAAAAAGGTGTGAGGATTTGGGCGTTTTTTGTGAAATGAGTGAATTGAATTTGTCCTAGAAGGCTTTTTCGTCTCGAAAATTAAGGGATGAACAGAGATTTGACCAATGATTGAGTTTGAATTAATTGATGTCGCGGCGAATTTGGGCATTGAGACGGTTGAAAGTGGTTTGGAGAATTGGATTTTTGGTACGAACAAAGTCACGGTAGACTCGTCGTTTGACTTTGATGAGAGCAATGATTGGGGTTGGAAGAAGATTTCGATTTGTGGGGATGTTTGGGGTTTGTTGTGGGGGTGATTGGTGGGAGATTTTGAAAAATAAAATTTTGAAAATTTTGCCAATTTGTGTTAGGAAAATCGAAAACTGTGGTGTATCTTTGGGGTGGTTGAGGACCTGGAAATGTGAAATTTCAAACGAGGGAGAGATGATCTAAAATGACTGTTGTGCCAATGAATGAGTCGATGTTTGTGTGTGGTGTGAGATTGTCTGTGACAAGAATGTGTGACAAATTCTGAGTCTAGAAATTGGGTGAGTTTGAAGAATGTTGGAAAGAATTCTGCCGTTGGGGTTTGTGAGTGTGTCACCGAAATCTCTGTGTCTGGAATTGAAATCACCGAGAATGACTGAGTGGTTGAAAGTGAAAGCGTACTGCAGATGATCGGGACAGATACGCTCTGTGGGAAGGTTGTAGTAACAAATAAACAGGATGTTCATGTTGTTACAATGGATGTTGGCAGCAATGACTTGAAGATGATTGAATTAGGGTGGAAAAGTGTGAGGGGTGGCGGCGAGAGAAGTTGAAACAAGGAGAGCTACTCCGTGTTTCGCTAGAGTCGAAGTTGAGGGTTTGTTGCATAATTGAAAGCCAGAAAGATTGATGGGTTTTTTGGATTTCGTTTCAGAAATGGCAACAATGTCGATTTTGTCTGTTTGGAGGAAGTGTCTCAGAGAGGCGAGTTTGCGAGAAACGCCTCTCATATTGACAGTGGCGAAATTGAAGGTAGCCATTGAGAGGCTGGAGTGAAAATAGGGGAAGAAGGGGGTGTTTGTTTGAAGATGGTGAGATGAATTTTGTTGCCGGAATGTGAAACTTTGAGGTCTCTGTCGAGACAAGCTCTGACAGAGTGTTCGAGAACAGTTTGAATTCGTTGTTTCTCGAAGAGGAAGAGGTCAAAAAGTGTTATTGTGACAAATTGAATGACTTGTCGGACTGAGGCAAAGGCTTCGCGGTCGTCGATTTTCGCGTCTGAATTTTCTGGGTCTTTTTCCTCGTCAACGATTTTAACGGGAATGACTTGGGCAAGAGTTGGGGGCGTGTGAGTCTGTGCAAGTAGGGCAGATGGGTTTGTTTGGGCATTAAGAGAAAGAGTGTCTAAATGTGAAGCATTTGGAGCACCGAAAGGGGGCTGGTGTTGGGGGGTGCGAAGGTTCGCAGGGGTGTCTTTTTCCGAAGAGTGTGAGGCCGTGTGTCAGAAGGTTGTCAATGACTGTTTTGTTTGTGGTGATGATTCTGATGAGAGGTGTTGGTTTGTTTGTCTTGGCGGAGATGATCCGCCAGCATTTGTGGATTGAAATTGTGTTTGTGATGTCTGTGGGTTCGATGTCAAGACTGACGTCTCGAACAACGATAGAGAACATGGGAGCTTTTTGTTGGGGGGTGGTGTGGTGTCGGGGGTTGAGAAGTTTGAAGGTGATTTTGGGGGCTTAAAGATCGGTTTTGAGTGTGGCGATTTGTTTGCCTGTGAGTTGTTTTTTGAGTACAAAGAGGGCTGAGTTGTTTTGGTTGACGCGAAGTTCTAAGATGTTTTTGAGACCGAAGGAGATAAGTGTGGAGTAAAAAGATTTTTGTAAGGAAATGTGTTGGGGTATGTTGTGGATGGCGTATCTGAATGTATCGGGTGATTGTGAAGAGTCAGTGTGTTGTGTGGATGTGGAAAGTTCTGAAATTGTTGGTGAGGACGGTGGGATGGTTTTGTTGTTGAATTGGTGATGGCTGGTGGTCGTTGTTGTTGTTGAGGGAGGGTCTTCAATGGGGACTGAGGCTTTTTCGGAGAGTGTTGCACTCTTCCTCCAGAGCGGGTTTCTGGTGCCATGGCTGGTGGTGGGGCTCTGAAATTGGGGCTGGTGGATGTCGAATCCTAAAAAAAAAAAACTGGAAGGTTTCCGAAGACGGCCAAGGGGTGGCGCTCCTGAAAAAAGAAAGAAACAAGGAGTTCTGAGAGTGGCCAAGAGATGGGCCAACTTGTGCTTCATATCTATGAAATTATATGAATTATATATGAATTTAATTTTAAAGAAATAATCTAGTGTTGACCATTTTTAACCCTTAAACTTACTCGCTCCTAAAAAGAAAACGATGTGGAGTTCTGGGAGTGGCCGAGAGATGGCGCTCCTAAAAAAAGGGGCCACGGCCAACTGTATCAATCTCCACTTCGTTCCGATACGGCCGCAACGCTCCTCGATTTGCCCATAAGGAATAAAATTCCTGACCGAACGGTCCGCAAGTGGCGCACCCAAGTGACATGTGTGCGAATGAAACTGACAAGTGACGGTGTTTTGAACCATTTTGAGGTTAATGCCGATGTCTCGTTCGTGTCAACTAGTCAAAAAACAAGCGTTCGTTCAGCTCACTAACAGCTGTAAACTTTGTTTACAGAAATACAAAAACAATAATTAAGGTTTAATTTAATTTAACTGTTTAATTTGAAAACTACATAGATTATTATTGACAAACTATAATTTTAAAATTTTTCGACTGGTGGGTTTATCTTGCAGACATATAAGTTGCATCAGAGGTCCTGGAGTAGTGGTGGCTAGCAATGATGAAAGACATTCATTGCAATGAAATTTGTCGTCAATTTTTTTTAAAATGTATCCTGCCAGGAAAGCTACAGATGCAGAGTATATATTGGTGTCAGGTATTGCATTATCTTTATGTAATTTTTGAATCTTGACTCTTATATTAATTGGTAATAACAAGTCTTCTTTAATCTCACTTTCAAAGGAATGTCCTTCAGCTCTCTCTGTCTGTATATTAGCATTGCTAATATACTCAATTTTGTCAGCAATATTGGCCGATTTTGAACTTTTAACGATGCCACATCTTAAAATCTGACGCATTGCGTATTCGGCGGTTCTGGCGTCTGTGGCATCGTTGGATCCGCCTCGAAGACGTACTTGGGAAAACATTCCTTCAACTGCGTCAGAACTGAAAGACCAGGGTAAGTACATAATAGAATCCTGCTTCTTGCAGTAAAAATTTGATACACAAAAATGTACTTATTGCTGTAAACTGTAGAGCATGGGCAGTTTCTTCTGAAAAACCTTTCAAACCAACATTAGCTGATACAATTTGTACTTCATCAATGTATTTTGTAAATGTTTCTTTTAGCCATTGGAGTCGTTCATCAGAAACATCAACGTAAGGAGCAATATGACTGTCTAAGGTACGAATGTACTGGGATCTCCTTGAGACATTGTGAAACTGAAAGAAAAAGTACATGTTTTCCATGAAAGGTACAGTGCTACTTGTATCTTTGAACTGCTCATGTCCATTTTCTTTCAAAAATTTTAAAGATGAAATCACTGCAGGCGAAAAAACTTGATCAGCTCTGAGAACATTCATCTTCTCAAAATTTGTCGGATAAAGGTGTTTTCTGGTTAAATATCTGACTGGTTTAATTGGTAATCCTTTTTGTAGATTATACAGCTGTTTTAGATATGATGAGATAATAGTGCCTTCAGAAGAACACATGTCGTGGTCTAAGAATAGGTTTCTTGCATTTTTAATCGCATGACAGTAATTGAAGCTAAGAAATAGTAGCATGTTTGGCACAGAGGATGGTCGATTACGTTTTTGAGAGCTCCACTAGCGTTAGATAGTTTCTTGAAGAATGCTACATTTCCAGAAAAATTGTCAGTCTCAAGCCTTAACACAATAAACCCACAGTCAGTCAACATTTGTATCACTTGCATAGTCAAGGTATAGAAGCTATCAGTTGTCAGTGTTGAATGGAAGAAATATCCAGCAGGTATGCAGTATCGTGTTGATAACCCGTATATAACAAAACAAAGCATTTTGCTCGCAATTTTGGCTTCTCTTAAATAGTTTTATTAAAATGACAGTCATCAAAACCGAAAAAACGATCTTCAGGTCGAATAAAGTACATTTTTTCTTTTATTGCCATATCATCCACAACTAACGAACAAATTCGCTCTACTGGAACTTTAAGTGCCGCTATTTTGGATTGTAAATGCTGTTTACACAACTCTTTTGACCCTCTATATTCACCAAGATGTCTGGATATGGTAGTTTTGGATGGAAGATTGGCTAAATTGATTCGACAATACTCGTATCCTTTTGGAGAGCAAAAACGCCAAAGAGTACACATACGAATTGTTATTTCAGACCACCTAGGTGACTTTTTTGCATAATTGTTAATAAGATCCATTAAAAAGAGAGCTTTGTCATCAGATTCTTTAGCATTCTGGGATATTTTTGTGATTAATTTAGAATTATGGCTTTGTTTTTGAAGTTCCACTTCGAGAGATTGAACTCGTGACAGGCACTTTAAATACTTATTAGTCATACGCTTTAGTTTCTGATTTAATATTTTACAGTGGTAACGTAAATTCTCAAGCTCAACAGATGGAATGGAGACTTGGATTAATTTAGAATTTGTGTTTTCTTTGCCATAAACATTAGGAGGAGTTTCGACAGGATATTCGGGTGTGACAGAAATATTCTACAAATAAAATTTAATAATTATTTTACCTTCATATAAATATTTGATTGAACAATTCTCATTTATCCTTACAAATATTGAAGGTACAACTCCTTTTATTAAGCGACAAGAATTTTTTGTGAAAGTAAAGGAATTTTCTTCGAAGTGATCTTTACAGATAACTGATTGATCTTTTATACTTGCAACATCTGTAAAAACCAAATAAAAATTGATAAAATCGATACTATTTTGTTAGGGTTTGTGTAAAATTACCACAAAATTCTTCAATTATTTCAAGCCATTTAGTGCGTTGATGAAAATCACTAGGGAATTCAAAAAGCTGTGTATTGCGCTTGCCACAAATCAAACATTTCTTTCTCATTATGCAATGAGAACGTACGTTTCAAATTATAATTTGACAAGATACAGCAAAAATTTTGAATCTGTCAACTTTTAAAGTTCACCGTTCACGTTTGGGGGCAGCACTTGCGTAACGCAATTGGCGACTAGATCAGAACAGTTTTATAAGCGGAGCGTTATGGCCGTATCGGAACGAAGTCTGTGACGAAGTGGAGATTGATACAGTTGGCCGTGAAGGGGCAAGGGTAGTTTTTGGAAGATGGCGCTCTCAAAGACGGGAAAAAGAAGAGAACAAGAGAGGCTTTTGAAAGTGGCCAAGAGATGGCGCTTCTGAAGGGTGAACACTAAGACTCCGTACACTTTCAGAACAGCATGTTGAGTCATCAAAATCTGTCCTTGCGATTTAACCAGTGGCGTCTCATTTACGGGCTCAAATGGAGCAACGCACAGTGAGACCAAATGCAAAATTTTCGGCCAAAATTCTGAAACTTTCAGAAAAAATTTCCAATAGAAAGATAATTAAGAGAAAAATATTGAAAAAATTTTTGCATTTTTTGGGGGGGTTGTAAGGGTGAATTTTTTTAACTTAAGTAATATTAATAAAACTTAATGTAAAAGATTAAAAATATTTACAAAATATTAACAAAAAAATATTAAACAAATTTTTGCATGTTTAAGTGGGGTTGTAGGGGTGAAAATTTTTATAACTTAAGTAATATAAATAAAAATTAATGTAAAAGATTTCAAATAGATTTCCACTGTGCAACGGGGGCAAATACGATCCCTTTTTCAAGATTATTATTTACCGTACCTTTCTCAGGTAGATTTGAAAGTCTCGTTAACTCATTCTGGGAATTAGACAATTAGGGATGCGTTTAAATTTATTATTGTCGGCATGGTTAAAGACCATAAAACTTTTCATGAAATGCAAGAAAAGTTTGTTATTATTATTTTTCTATATTAATTTATTTATTTTAAAATTACATTTATTTATTGTCACTGTCACAACTGAGTACACCTGATGTACTAGCCTCTTCCTGGTCTGATATTTCATCTTCAAAATCGGAATCTCCAGTGTTGACTGTAAAACAAAACTCATCACTTGCTGCATCCATCAAGTGCTCTTTTACCATATAATCAGCAACAACTTTATCCACATGACTACAAACTTTAGCCCACTCATCTGAAGTCACCGAGTTAAACTTCTGTTTTGCCAGTTCGATTACATCATTCAGCTTGTAGGTAACGTTTCTCGAAGCCACCCAATTTTTTACCAGAGCCCATATTTTTTCAATTGGATTGAGCTCTGGATGATAAGGGGGCAATCTTAAAACTCGGTGACCATGTTTCTCTAATTCTGTATCCAGCACATATGGCAAATTTACATTTTTGTGCTATTTGATTAAAGCATATAATTCAGGCTTTGTTTGTTTTGGGTCATGTGGTATGTTGCGTTGCACTAACCAAGAAATCATTTCATTCTTTTTAGAAGCACTTGTTGGATCCTTATAAACAGTAACATTGTGGTATGAAGCATTATCTACGACCAGTACTGCTCTAGGTGATAAATTAGGAAGAAGTTGTTTCTTTATCCAATTCATAAAATTTTCGTGGTTCATTTCATCATGATAATCTCCAGATTTTGTACCTATGGTGATAAATGTTTAATACATTAAATTAACAAAATTATATTAGTCTACCTGATTTAAATATTAATAAACCATTAGGAATAAAACCATATTTCCCTCCAGCATGCACCATAATGGCACGTTGACCTTTTGAAATAGGTTTTTTTAAAAAGTGACTTGAATTGTCAGTCCAACCTTTTGACTGCGTATGAGAACCGTGGATATAGGATTCATCTGTAAAAATGGTAGGTCGTTTGTTCTCCACATAATTTTTTAATTGTTTCAAATAATTGATTCGTTTCAATCTAATATCATATGACTCATGGAGAACTTTTCTGTTGTCTTTAGTTTTTCTCCACCTATAATTTTAAATAAGAGAAAACCATTTATATTTAAAGCAATTATTATAACTTACGTAAATCCCATTTTACGAATAAGTTTTGCAAGAGTTGTACGTCCACCTTTATATTCTATGCCACTTTCAACAACTTTATTAAATATCCCTATTAAACAAAATTATATTTTTGATTAATTTCTGTTTTATTTACCTTGTTGTTGGCTGTCGTTTTTCAATAAGAGTGAAATCATGGATAATCGTTCTGATTACCCCAATTTCACCCTCAAGTAATTTACTTTTTGGGCTGTTCCGTGTTTTATTTTTTTTGGACTAGGAAAGCTTTTAACAGATCCAGCTTTCACGTCCTTTGCCTGTTTTTGAATATGTCTGTAACTGTTTTCGCTTATTTTGGTAGCAGCCAACAGTCTCTCCTTAAAATTTTTTACGGGAATTTTAATGCCATTTTCAGCTTCCTCTTGCATAAAGCTGATTACATTGGCAATAACTTCCCTGGTTTGGCTGTGAAGCACCTTTCCCTTGCCGATCGAATTTTTCGTCGCCATTGCAAATGGATATTGTTGCCTACCTTGGTAATTAGTTTAGTATAGCTTGGGTTCAAATTAAAAGAGAGGTCCAAGAGAGAGATAGAGAGTTGGCGCTACCCTTAATTATATCAAGTGACCCTAGTGAACACGTGGAAAGTGATGTCGCGAAAATTTGCGTGTCTGACTAAGAATGTGAAAGAAGAGAAAAAGAAAAAACTTGAAAAGAATTTCGTGAAAGGTAGAGAGAAAAGAACTTCCACAAGAACGTTCACTAAACTTTCACTAAATTTTTGAGTGAGTTTGAAAATGTGAAAGAAAAGAAGATGAATGAAAATGAAATGGGTATGAAAATGAATGAGAAAGAAAACACTTGCACTCGCAATTTGCCTTTACTTGATGAGCACAAGACTTAAACAAGAAAAGGAGTACTTTGCAAAATTGAAAATCACAACTCGGAGCTGGTGAACGACGATGTTCACTCTGCCGAAACTCGAAGACCCTAAAGAATGTTTATTCTTATATTGCTCGAAAAGAGGCATTGGATTAAAATAAATGAGTCCCGGTTGATTAAGGCTTTCATTGTTACCAGCTTTTGGTTGGTGCAGGTTCTCATTGTTAGCAGTTAACAGTTGTTCGAAACCATCATCATTAAAGTCGTTGTTTAGCTTTTTTCCTGGGTTGGGAACATCATGTTCTTGTTTTCGAATTGGGAACTGAGTATTGACTTTAATGAACCCTAAGGGATCTGATTAAAGAGGTAATTGTTTAAGTCGAGGTTCCGGAGGATGATTTGAAGAAGAGACATCTACCGCTTCCTTATTGTTAGTATTATTATTGTCAAAATCCATTTCAAAATACGATTAGAAACACAGGAAAAAATTTGGATTAATGCTTGCTGCGTTGTTATACCGGAAAGACCATTTAATACTTTTCTCAAATTTTTTTTTTTTAGTATATATATGTATATATATAAAATTTAGTAAATATATTCCCGTTTTGTCTAAAATAAAACCGGTTTTAAAGACTGTTTTCCTAAGTTTTTAATGTTTGACAATTCACACAAAAGATTTTATTGTTTGTTTTCTTATAGCCTTTAAATTTTTTTTATTTCTAGGTGTGCACCTACATATGTGTAAAAATTAATGTTGACAATTTGTTTAATTAAAGGGCTTTACATCTACATACTTAAACCTTTCGTTTAAAAACCCTTGTAATTTTTTTTTGGTATACTTTGAACTTTTACTATTTATAATTTTAAGAATAAGGAGAAATTTATAGACTGTAACAAATTTCTCCACGCTTATTTCCGTGGTCACATGGTCAAACATTTTTATTATTATTACAGTTGTTTCTACAATCCTCCATTTCTCAGCCGTTAACTTTTGTAAATTACACTTTTTATGCAACAACTGCATCTTCTTAATTTTTAAAATTTTGCTAAACATTTTATATGTTGAATTCCATCCAGTTGGTTACAGCATCTTGTTTAAGCTTTACATTGGAAAAATTTATTTGTTGTGGTGTTGACCGTTCTTGAGAGAATATGTGAATTTTGATTAAAAAACTTTACAATTGACTTAAATTTTTTTGTAGTTTCTGAAATTTTCTACAGTTTTTTTTGCACTATAAAATTTAATTCATATGCAAAACATGGTTATAAAGCCAATTACACCGTTTATTTGTCTCTACCCCATTGGCCGCATTGCCTCTAACATCACAAATAATTTTTTTTACAGTCTTTTAAACGTTTCGATATATTTCTCCCAGAAAAATTTAAACATTCTACAAACACTGATTTTATTTTTAAATTTAAAGTAAGATGTCCAGATGCAACCTGTTTTCGAGTTTGTTTCGAGCTCTCTGGAGCCCGCGTGTATTCCAAAAATCTTGTGCAGTAGCTGGCTGGATACGAATCATATCACCCACGGTTCCTGCATCCTGAAATTCCTGAAAAATTAGAGAAATCCTTGGTCCCTTCACTTTAAAGTCTGGTTTGTTTTACATAAAAAACGTATATTAAGCTTAAAAAATGTAAATTAGTAAAACAAGAAAAGGTGTTGGCTACTAATATATTTCTGCATAAGTCAGTTTCTTATATCTTTTCCTCCTATTATAGAAGAGGTGAAAGTTTTTCTAAAAGTGCGTCTACAGCGTTGTCGATTTTTTCTGGTAGCACAAAACCTAACGTTGGAAATAAACGCGCACTTAGTGCAGACATGATTTTTTATGAAAAGTGGATATATCCGGTTTTGCACGCAAGCTTTTTAATTATGAGCAATTCCTCGCAGGTATTTCAAGATATTTCTGTTTTTATAGTCAAGCACAAAGTTTTTTATTCTGGCATCGGCATCCTCATACTTTTTTAATTTGTAATTTGGACGATGTCCCGCGACCAATTTTTCGATATACAAATCTGACACGTGTTGTGATTTTTTTAAAGTGTCAATAAATTTCCATATAGTCGGATGGTCCATAGACAATTCTCCTTGTATCCTTCGATGGTAAGTCTCAGCAAAATTGTTTGTTCTGTCTAGATCATCCATAACCCTTTGGTGAACCGACCATATTTGAAAGAAAAAAAAGGGCGCGCTTCCTATTTTTATGGCGATTTGGGCTTTTGATCTTCAAACCAGTCTAGAAGAGGTTAAAGTTCTTGAGTCAATTCTTCTAAAAGTGCGTCTGGAGCATTGTCGATTTTTTCGGTTGGCACAAAAGCTAACGTTAGAATTAAACGCGCACTTAGTGCAAAGTATGCGTCATTTTAACACCTAGAAATTAAATGCACTTTGCTTAGCTACTTTTTGAAATTTTCTACCAAATGGAATAAACACCCTTGTAACTGTGTATTTTAAAACTTTTCTTCCAATGCATGGATTGCTGCTAATTCAAAATCGCAGTATATAAATTTGGGACTGCAATTTTTTTCTAGTTTAATAATCATATCAACCATTTTTCTGTACGGTCCTTCCTGTTTGTTTAACAGCAAAATGTAGAGAATGAGGTGGACACCTCCCAACTCTTCGGACAAAATCACATAAACTTGATAAAAACACGAGGGGTTGATTTAAAGGTGCCATCTACATATAGTTGTTCAGTTTCGCTTAATATCTGTAAAAATAATTTATAATAAACAAAACTGAATTTTGGCAGTTTTATATGTAGGTTCCTAGTACTGATTATACAAAGTGTTTCAGAAATAAATACATTATTTTTATCCAATGGTTAAAGCTCATCAAGAGCAACAACTTTTTTATGTAACATTTTCTAAAATTTGTTATAAATAAATAATAAAATAAATTTTACAATCAAATCAGAAATACCCTCATTATGAGAAAATGTGTGTTCATAATTTAAATTTTCTCATTGAACATAACCTTTTCTGTTGTGTGTTTTCAATTTATTTTTTAGACATTCACATTTTTTTTTTATAATTTAGTTTTGTTAACTTTCCATTTTTCAAAAACCCCACTACCCCACACTTTATTATCCAGTTGTTGAAGACAACGTCTACCATATTTTCCTCTAAAAATTTTACAAAGATGCACATTTTTTGCAACGCCATCACAATCGAAAATAAACTCAAAGAATAATTTACACACATAGTTAACTCCATTTCTTAGCCTACACTTCCAAGTGATGTAAATAAGTTGTTGGTAAAACTTTTCTTTTTAATTAATTAGTCTAACACCTGTATAATAAATTTTTGTGTATATATTTACCCGAGGTTAATATATATTTTTTTTAATTTACAAAATATTACTACAATTCTACAGAACATAATACAACATTGCAAGGTTTTTATCAGATTATCAGTTAATATTACACATTTATTGCCTACTTGATTAATAAACCACATTTGGTGAGTACCACTCAAGTTTTTTAATTTATAAGTAGCTAGGTATATATGGTGAATTACATTGTTTAAGATAAAACAATTTTTGGGTATTATGTTTTTTACAATTTATAACATAACAATTTCGTTGTTTTTTAATAGATCGAAATTGACAATTACAATAATATTATTATTCGTTAAATAACAATAGTTATTAGGATGCAAAGTAGAGAGCAATCAAAAAACTTATTGCTTTTGAATTGTGTTATTAATTTTATCTTGTTAAGTGTAGGACCATTGTAATGTTATGCTAAACAAAAAAGTTTGTTATTATCTGAATCTAGGATGTTTTTGATTGATGGTTCTCTTTTCAATTTTCTGCAAATAAATTGTTCCAGTGGTCTTGCATGATTTGCTATGTACGATTTAATGTTTTGCAAATAATTTTCAAAAATAAAAGCGCTGAAATTATCTAAAACTTCAAAACGTTTTACATCGACACAAAGATGTTATGAATATTGGGTGACTTATTTGGAATATTGAGGGCAGCTGTGAGACCACGCTGTGTTGGCGGCAGCAGGACATGTGTTGAGACATGTAGGGCACACATGTTTGTTAGAGCGGTTAGACCAAAAGTGACCAAATGTAAAGCAATTCGATAGCAGCTTGAGTCTTTCGATGTGTTTGTTTAGCCTGGAGTGGACTGTTTTTTCTGCTATTTTACTAAGACTTGTTAGTAAGCTTATTTTCGTTATATTCGATCTTGTACGTAACTGGGTGCTAACTTAATTTGAAAAACACCAAATGTTTTTAACAAAAGTCTTTTAACTGCTCCATTGTCATTTGAGAAATCTACCAAACCCATTTCATCAAGGTTATTCCATGAATCGTTTTATCTTAATCATCAGCTTAATTGTTTCTGCAAGTTTTCTTTTAGAACCCTACATGTAAATTGCTAGAAAATACTTAAAATTAAAAAATTAAAATACTGGTAGCACATGCTATCCAAAAAAAGCAATGTTTGGCACATTATTCGTAAATATTTGCTCTCTAAAAATGTTTTTATACGGCCATTTTGGGCTTCAACAGCCCATCTATGATTCGTCACTAGGCGTGACTTGTTTGCTCGTTCGATAGATAATTGTCTCTGATTTTGGGTTAGTATGAGTAGAATGTGACATTCGAATCCTAAATTAATAAGTAAGTCTGTGGCATCACGGTCTGTGGCATCATATAGTCTTTATCGACAATAATATTATCGTGTATTTCTAATTACTTCCTTAAATGTTCTAAATCTAGATTTTTATTTTACAGGTGATGCTGCAAAATAGCATCGTCGCTATTTCTATAATCAGAAAAATAAGGTCCGTGGGCATCTAAAATATAACCATCTAATCCTACAACTGAAACAAATTTTAACAAATGATAACCTTTATGGAGGCAATAAGTCTAGCGAAGTGACCTGAAATGTAACGGTTTTAAAATTTTCATAAAAGTACCATCGACGTAAACAATTACTTTTTCATTTTCAAGGTCTGCATTATATAATTTATTTACCAAATTTGTGATGTGATTATTAATAAAGTCTTGTCTAGTAATCGCTTCAGATCCAAAATTGTTTGAAACAAATCTTTGGGCAAGTGATGTCCTTACGCAAGAAACTGCTTTACTGACGGTTAACCTAATATTGTAAAATAATAAATTTTTTATTAATCCTCTGGCAAGTCGTACTTGTGAAAAAAGGAATAAGAGGAGTGGGCATGAGCGCTGAATCTTGGTTATTCGACAAACATCTTTTATTGTCGTTTTCATATGTATTTCGCGCGCTAGTGGTTCTCCCCCTTTACAAATTTGTAGTAGTGGCGTAGTCAATAGTTTTTAATTTTGGAGACAGCACTACGAAAATGATATTTAAGGCAAATTAAGTGAAATACAGTAGTAATATGACTCATATTTTTAAAATTTATTATACAATACATATATATATATATATATATATATATATATATATATATATATATATATATATATATATAAAACAAATGATAGAAAAATACATTAAAAAATTCATGTCTTGTCACAATTTAAATTCAAAATCATTTTTGCCAAACTTTATGTTGATGATACTATCCTCATATTCCCTAAAGAAAAAATAGACTTCATATTTGACACTTTTAATAATATTTTACAATAATATTTTTTTAATAATATTTAATAATTTTAATAATAATTTACAATGGAAAAAGAACTTAACAATAAAATCCCATTTCTTGACATAAAATTGATTAGAGATAATAATAAAATTGTAACCAATTGGTATTCGAAACCGTCAGACACAGATAGAAATATCACAATTTTTAAAAACACGCACACAACACAGAATGGAATCATTTATTTTTTCGATCATATGTTACAATTTCTTAAATCTATTAACAAGTTTTGGTTGCAAACAGAGACGCTGCTGAGGCTTAAGGCCTTTTCAGCGTTTTGGATCTTAAGATATTTCATTTAACATTTGTAAACTTAAATTAACTAACACGAGGGTCTTAAGATATTTTATTTGGGGAAAGGGGTTACAATGTTAACCTGAAAGAGAAAAGAGAGAACTAAAACTAACTTAAAACTAAAAAAAATTAGAGGGCGCGCAGTGTGTCAAGAGGGGGGGGGGGTCTTGGGGTTGACGGTGAGTCCTGGAAATAACGGGTGATGGAAAAGTGTCAGAAGTGGGATTCGTCGGTCCGGAAGTCTTGTGAGTTTTTCAGCGCATCGAGAGGGGAGTTTCGTCTACGAGATCTTGAAGATCCTGTGGGAGAGTGTCGTACGTGGTGGAGAGAATGGCAGTTGGGGGGTGTCGAAATTTACGTTTGGGAATTTTGGGGATTCTGTTGAGTAGTCGGCGGTTGTTTCTTGTTGGAAGTTTGAATGATGTGTGGAGAGTTTAAATGGCGATTCTGTTGTTGTTGTTAAGAGTTCTGTTGAGGTAGGATTTTTGGAGTTTGATGAGTCTTTCGGTGATGGGGGTGGTATTGGTTTGTGTGTGGAGCTGATTGGAGGCGAAGCGATAATGGAGTCGGAAAATTCTTCGGAGAATGCGGCGTTCAGTGGTGGCGATTTTCTGAAGTTGGTGTGGAAGAAGAGTTGCGTAGATGGGGGCGCGATAATCGATGATTGGGCGGATGAAAGTGTTGTATGTGTGAAGAAGGGTTTGTGAGTTGCAGCCTTGGAGTCGGCCACGAATGTGGTAGAGGAGGTTGGCTCGATTGCGGATTTTCTTGAGGGTGATTTGAATGTCGGGCATGAGAGAGCAAGTGTGAGAAAAGGTGATTCCGAGATATTTTATGGTTTGGTTGTGGGGAATTTGCTGATTGTTAAGGAAAGTCGTATGGGGGTTCTGGCTCGGCGGTTTTGAGGATAGGACATAGTGATTGACTGAGATTTTAGGGGATTGGGTTTGATTCTCCATTTGTTGGTCCATGTCTCGATGCGTTGAAGTTCTCGTTGGAGTTGTTCGGCGGCGTTGTCAGGGGATTTGTGTGAGGTCCATATGGCGGTGTCGTCGGCGAAAAGTCTTGTCTTGGTCTTGGGGTGGTCTGAAATTGGAAAATCACTGCAGTATACAATGTACAACAAAGGGGATAGAATGGAGCCCTGAGGGACTCCGGCAAGAATTGGGATGGGGTTTGAAAGAGAATTTTGAATTTTAACACTGCAGGAACGGTTTGTAAGAAAAGAAGTAATTAGGCGAACAAAGCGGGAATTGATTTGCATATTGATAAGTTTTTGAATTAGGCCGTCGTGCCAAACCCTGTCGAATGCACGCTCAATGTCTAGGAAGACACCGATTGTACACTCTCCAAGGTTGGCAGAGAGGGTGGTGTCTGTGTGAAATTCAAAAAGGGGATTTATTGTGGAGCATTGAGGGCGAAAACCGAATTGTTGGGGTGGAAGAAGATTATTTGATTCGAGAACTTCGCGGAGGCGGTTGTTGAGAATTTTTTCGAGGATTTTGCCAGTGATATTTAAGAGAAAGATGGGGCGATATGAAAGGGGGTTAGTGGGGTCTTTCCTGGTTTTGGAATCATGATTGTATGAGCATGTTTCCATGCGGTTGAAAAATAGAGAGAGTTAAGACAGTTGTTGTAAATTGTGGCAAGAGCGTTTATGGCGACATCTGGGAGATGTTTTAAGAGTTGGGGCTTGGTGTTGTCGGGGCCGGGGGCTTTAGTGTTTTTTAGTTTTGAAATAATTGGTTTGATTACTGCGGGGGAGATTTCGAAAGTTAAGAATTGATCGTTAAGTGGGGCTGGTGGGTTGGGGTCAGGAGGTTCATGTCGAAAATCATTAATTTTGTCGGTTGTGAAATAATAAAAGGGGTTGTCGAAGTGGGGCTCGTGTGGAATTTGATGGATTTCTTGGAGAGATTGTGCAAAAAGATTAGCTTTGTCTCGCGGGTTTGAGAGAACAGTGTTATTTGTGTGAAGGTGGGAGTGGGGGGTTAATTTTTGACCTGTTAATAATTTGAATTTATCCCAATATTTCTTACCTTCTTTGTAATCGAGTTCTTGACAGGTCTTGTTCCATTGTTGTTCTTTGTAACTGTCGATGTCTCTTCTTATTTGGGCGTTGAGTCTGTTGAATAGGGTTTTGAGTAAGGGATCTCTGGTTCGGATGAATCTTCGAAAGATTTTTCGTTTTTCTTTGATTAAGTTGAGGATGTGTGCCGGAATTGTGGGACAAAATTTGCGAATGGTGGTTTTGGGGATTGAGGCGTCTCGGGCGTCGATGATTAGGTTCGACAGGGTTGTGATTTGGTCGTCGATGTCTTGGGGGCGGTTGGTGGCGGTGAAGTTTGGAAGATTGGTGGTGATGAATTCTTGATATTTTGGCCAGTCTGCGTGTTGGAAGTTGAAGATGGTCTGGGGCTCTGGGGGTGGGGGGGCGGCGAAGTTGAAACTGGAGCAGA
Organism: Tribolium confusum; assembly: GCA_029207805.1. Classification (NCBI taxonomy): domain Eukaryota; kingdom Metazoa; phylum Arthropoda; class Insecta; order Coleoptera; family Tenebrionidae; genus Tribolium; species Tribolium confusum. The sequence goes on from JALGAY010000006.1 coordinate 7,920,595, forward strand.
GTGGCAGGTGGTCTGATGTGACTGTTGTTCCAATCGTGCAGTGGGTGTTGATGTGTGGCCTGAGGCGATCTGTAACAAGAATGTGATCGGGGATGGAGCATCCGTTGTGATTGATAAAAGTGGGGGTGATGTTGTGGAGGCGGCTAATTGGGTATTGTGTAAATAGTGTAGTTAAGAGTCGTCCGTTTCGGTTTGTAGTTGTGTCGTTGAAGTCAGTATGTCGAGCGTTAAAGTCACCAAGAATGATAGAGTGGGGGAAATTAGAGGCGTAATTAATTAAGTCGCGAGAAATTAATGAGTTTGGAGGATTGTAATAAGAAAATATGATAATGTGAATATTATTAATAAAAACGTTAGCCGCGATGACTTCAAGATTTGAAATGTGGGGAGGAAGGGGATGGGGTGAAAAGGCAATAGAATTTGAAATTAAAAGTGAAACTCCTTGATAATGGGGGTTTTGAGAAATATTTTGGTATGAGATGAATCTGGAGATTTTTATTGGGTTATTTGTTTTGGTTTCGGAGAGGGCTAAGATAAGAAGATTGTCTGTGGAGATGAGGTGTTTGATGAGGAAAAGTTTGCGGCGAATGCCGCAAACATTGACACACGCAAAGTTGTAATTAGCCATTTTTAGCTGAAAGTGAAATAGATTATGTGGCCGGAATGAGAGATTTTGGTGGAGATGTCGAATGCGGCGCGAGAGGCTTTTTCTAGAATGTGTTGCATTCTGGTTTTGTCGTGAGGGAAGACGTCAAAAAGAATTTTTGCAAAAAATGCGACGATTTGGCGGAGGGCTGTCTGAATTGGGTTGGGGTCAGATTGGGGGTTTTCATCGGAAATTTCAATGTCAGAAAATTCAGAGGGGGGGGGCGAGAATAACTGTTTCGAGATAGGAGATTTTGTCTTTGTCTGAAATGGGGGTCTCTTTTAGAGTGGGGCATTGTCTTGACCAGGCTGGATGGGGGCCTTTGCAAAAGGGGCAGATTGGGTCTGTTGCGGGGCATTTTGAAGGGTGGTGAGAGCCGGGACATTTGGGGCAAATTGGTTTGTTTGGGCAATCAGATGGTGTGTGTCGAATTTTGAAGCATTTGGAGCACTGAACGGGGGTTGGGGGTGGTGGTTGTGAGACTTCGCATTGGTAAATGCGGTGGAAAATTTCGATACCTTTTGAAAGAAGGATATCGATGGTGGTTGTAGAGTCGGAAACGACACGGATGTAAGAAGTGGGGCGATTGTTTTTTTTTGAAATGATTCTGAAGAGTTTGTTGAACGAAAGATGGGGGTTTGCGCGAAGAATGTCGCGTTCTGAGATGTCCTGTTCGACATTTTTGATGACGACCGAGAACATGGGAGCTTTGGGTGAAGAGTTTTGATGTGATTTTTGGTTGATGGGGTCGATTGTGAGGGCTTTGTCGTTGAGAGCAGCTCGCATGTTTGAAACCATGTAGCTGGGAATGGGGGCAGATGTGATGATGAGGGCAGTTCGATTATGGTTGACTTTAAGAGTCAGGAGGTTACGGAAAAGCATGGTTGAGATTAAGAAAGAGTGAAATGTTTTTTGTGTTGCAACTTCTTGGGGAATGTTGCGGGCAGTGTACTTGAACTCTGAGGGAGTTTGAGACATGGGGGTGATAGAGCGAGAGGGGCTGTTTAAACGAGAGTTGTTATTAGAATGGGACATTGTGGATTTAACAGGGGAGCGGGATCGCGAACGATTTAAGTTAAGATTAGGGTTAGACTCACCGGAGGAGATCCTGGGGCGCTTCTTCTCTGGCGATGGCGGCGGAGGCAGAGTTGAACTTGGAGAGCGATCCGATGAGACATCGTCACAGCTCGAACACGATTGCAAGTTTAAAATTCATACCGTTTTTAACAAAACAGAAGTCACCTCCCATTTTTTCATTGATGGGCACCAATGGGATTTTAACAATGTTAAGATCTTAGACCAAGAACAATGTTACTACAAAAGGCTCATTAGTGAAATGCTAAATATTAAATTCCAGAAAACTGTTAATTTCAAAAAAGACGTAAACAACTTAAGCTTAGTTTATGATGTTCTTCTATTACAATAATCTTTAAATTAATTACAGTATGTAAAGATTTATTTATTAAAACCTGTTTGTATCAATTTAATGTGATTGTATTTGTATCAATTTGTAATATTTTTAATGTGTATTGGGCTGCATATCTATCAATTGACTCACCTATCAACGTTATGTTGGTACCAATAACGCATAATGCCATTATTTTCCGTCATATGTCAAGTGATAGATATGGTTGCTAAATTTATTAGGTGTATACTTTTATTATAAACTATGACTTAAGTTAGTTTATATAAATCCTTAATATTTCATGTTTCTAAGTCGAATACTTTAAGATTCTTGAAAAAAGCTTGTAATAAATCACGGTCGAAACGTTGGATAGAAGTTAAATCGTTCTTTATTTGTTTCTTTAACTTGTTACCTTTAAATTAAATAAAATCTTTTATTACCTAATTAAACAAAGATCTCTTAACTGAAATCGTCAGAAAGTAGACAAATAAATTGACAAAAACGTCCGTAAACTGAATGTATTGCATCTTTCTCATTTTTACAAAATATTAGAAATTACGATTTTACAAAAAACGTATAATGTAGATTTCAACATTAAAGTTGCTTTTTTATTTTTATATTGTTATTCTTTAAGCTATCGAGTAGTTCTAAAATAAATTAAAAATTAATTTGTATTCTTGTGTTTTTCCAAGCGAGTGATAATTTGGTTTCTAGCGGTACTGAAAATTAAGTTCATTTTTCTGCGAAAGTGATTTTGTTTATTCTCTGGATTCTTCTATTTTTGTTTTTGTGAAGGACGTCGATTTGCTGATGAAGTCATGTTGTTTTTTAGTGGAGTTTTCTCCGTTTCTTTTTTCTTAACGTTCTAAATTTTGAACTGTTGGGTTTCATGTTCTGTTAATTTTCTTATTAAATTTTCTTGCAATTTGTTGATGAAGTCGTGTAGTTTGGGCATGTTTGCTTCTTTGTGTATTAATTTGTTAGATACGTAGTATGGAACATTTAAGCTAAGTCTGACAGTGAGTGTCAGGTTTTGGATTACTTGGAGCTTGTACAGGTATTTTTCTTCTTCAGGCTTCCATGTTTCTGAAGTGTTTTTGCGACTCATTGCGAGCTTGCAGATACTGGTTATTAAGATAAAGGGTAAAAAAAGTGGGGAGAAGCCTAAGCTATTTATTCAGAGTTCCTTTTTTGGTATTGGTTGAGAAAGTACTCTCCCTTCCAGACCCAGGCTTTATAAGCTTATAACTCACAGAAGAGAATTAGTTTTACGAGATTGTCAATGTTTCGATTACTGTAGTGGTGTTCTCAACTCGTCTTACTTCTTAGTGTTTTTATTATTATTTAGTGTGAAAGTTTAGTACAAGCAAAATATATGACTGTCATCATTTGAAAGTGCTGTTATTGGGCGTGAATTTAAAATTAATTCTATTAATGTTAATAAGGTGTACATTTCTTCATATGTCAATACACTTTCACCTACTGTGCGTTTAAAATGATATTTGAATCATTTCACGTCTGCCTCCCAAATTCCTCCAAAGTGAGGCGATCGGGCTGAGATGAAATGCCAAGTTATTTTTTCTTTTAATAATTGATTTATTACTTCTGTTTTGAAATTTTGAGATAAAAACATGTTTTTTAAATTTTCTAATTCGTGATTTGCTCCCACAAAATTGGTTCAATTGTCTGAATACATATTTGCAACCTTTCCTCGTCTTGCCATAAATCGCTTTAATGCGCCGAGGAATGTTTCTGTAGAGTTCGACCAACAGTATTCTGCGTTTACAACATAATCCTGTGATTAACTTTTCCAAATTTTTACGACACTCAACCACAGTGCGCTGTAAAATTCTTTACCTACTAAACTAGATATTTCTTAAACCTACTGTCAACATCTGGTCGGCACTATTTTTATTGGGGGTTTGCGGTCCAACCATTATAAAGTACTTAAAGAGTCAAAGCAATAACCGCAGAATATCTTTAGTCGTACAATACCGCAATAGGTAACCAGCTCTAAATGAATTGCTTTTGTGGCTAAGCATATGAACAATGCTACATAAGCCTTTATAGACTTTTTACCACGCCCCTTTGATTTCTTGATCTTAATTGGTCCAGCGTAATCTATACCGCAATTAATAAATGGGCCTGCCGGTTGCACTCTGTTAGCAGGTAAATTTCCCATTATTGGTGTATGTATTATCGGCTTGGCCCGAAAACACTTTATACATTTAAATAATACTTGACGCAGCGCGTCTTTACCTGACAGAGGCCAATAAGTTTGTCGCATGCATGCCAACGTTGCCTGCGGCCCTACAGAAAGCTGTTTTAAATGTTCCGAATTAATTATTAATTGAGCTATTTTGTGTTTTTTCGGTAACACCATTTGATTTTTGTTGTCAAAATGTAAATTTGATTTTTGTAGTCTCCCCCCAACTCTTATCAGAGTCATCTAAAAATTGGTGAAGACTGACTAATTTATTAGTGCGTTTCACTGGTTGATTTGATTTTAACATTTGTAATTCCTCAACGAATTCTGTTGCTTGTACAGTTTTAATTACGGCAATTGTTGCGAATTTGAGATCCAATGCTGTTATTGGTGAAATTTACCGATTTGGTGATTCAGATTTGTAAATCAAATAGTCAATGAATTTTTTGATTGTGGCAACCGCTCGAATTAATTTATAAAAATCCGAATTCTTATTAATTAGTGAAGTTATGGGATTATGAATTTGAGTGCTGGTTGACAGTAAACAAATTTTTCGTCGTTCTGGAATATCTGCAGGTGTGATAAGCTCGGGTGGCGGTCGCGATGTCGGCCAAGTGTCGGAGTTTTGACTCAAATATTCGAGTCCATGAAACCATAAATTATTGTCAATTAATTGTTCTGCCGTTACACCGCGTGATATTATATCTGCAGGATTGAGTTATAAATATTGAGTCCAGATATGATACCAATTGTCAGGATTTGATGTTTGAATTTCTGACACTCGATTTGCAACAAAAGTGTCCAACTTCTTGATAAAGTTGATAACCATGCTAAAACTATTGTCGAATCTGTCCAACAGAAATTCTTATTGATAGTTAATTGCAAAGAAACAGTGACTTTTTCCACTAATCGCGTTAACAGTACAAAGTTCCAAACGCGATAAGGAAAGAGCTTTCAGTGGGGCCACGCGTGATTTTGCGCACATTAAATGAGTAGAAGTGTTGTTTGATTGTACATTTATGGCCCGTAAGTAAACACATGCTCCGTAAGCAGATTCGGAAGCGTCCGAAAATCCGTGAATTTCGAAAGAAGTCGGATTCTCTATGGAAATTACCCGTCGCAGAATTTTTAGAACATTTAGTTTTGATAAATTTTGTACAAAATTAATCCTTTTACTCTGTAATTCGGTTGGTAATTTTTTATCCCAATCTACCTTTAACGACCATAATATCTGAAGAATAATTTTTGCATTAATTAAGACTGGACCTTCTAAACCAAGTGGATCGAATAACTTAGCAATCACCGATAAAATCATTCTTTTTGTTATCTTATTAACAGAAAAATTAGGTTTGACTGAGTATAATATGGTATCCAAAAAACTGTTCCAGAATATGCCCAATGTTTTTGAAATGCAGTCTTTATCTAGATTTTGAATATTATTGACCAAATTGTTTCGCGGAATTGAACTTGGGGAATTTGACGCCCACCTGTTGAGTTCAAAACCGCCTCTTTTTAACAAATTTATCAGCTGATCGCGTAAAACTAAAGTTTCTGATTCGGAGTTAGCTCCTGTTAGAACATCATCAACATAAAAATCATTAATTACGATAAGACGCGCTAATGGAAAATGAATTCCTTCATCTGTGGCTAATTGATGTAAAGACCTGGTCGCTAAATATGGAGCTGACGTGGTGCCATATGTAACTGTTTTTAGTCGATAAATTTGTAAAGGTTGAGTTGCATCAAAACGCCAAATAATTCTTTGCAAATCTCTGTCCTGTTTATGAATTAATATCTGCCAGTACATTTTTGATATGTCGGCTGTAAAAACGACCTTATGAGTCTTGAATCGGGTAACAATAGAAAATAAATCTTGCTGAATTTGTGCTCTCTTTAATAGTATATCGTTTAATGAAGCACCGTTAGATTTGGCTGATCCGTCAAATACCACTCGTAATTTTGACGAACCTGTTGTACCTTCAGTAATTACCGCGTGGTGCGGCAAATAACCAGAATTTTTACAACTTGTTTGTTCGGGTTTTGGAACGCTCTCCATGTGGTCTAGGCTTAAATTCGGTCATAAAATTAACATGCTCTTCCCGAAATTGGGGTTGTTTTTGGAATTTTGCTTCTAAGGTTGTAAAGCGTTTTATTGCAACAGTTTAATTCCAGGGAAATTTTGGGTTTCAAAGGAAGTCGAACAATATAACGACCATCTGGGTTTCTACGGTGTGTTTTTACAAAATCTTTTTCGCACAAAGCCTCTTCGGGTGTTGGGACTTGCTTATCAACTAGCGACTCACTTTCTAGAAATGTTGCTACCTGCTCTTCCAAAGCCCGAGTAATGTGGCAACTGCGTGAATTTGTTTAATTAATTTGTGATTGTATTGATCCACTAATTATCCACTCAAGATGAGTGTGTTGTAGAATTGGTTGATTAGCACCTGAAGATACTTGTTGCAGGAGTAAAAGTACCCAAAATAATTGACACCCAAGAAGTAAGTCAATCGCTTGATTTGTGTGAAATTTAGGGTCTGCCAGGTCGTAATTAGCCGGAATTATTAAATTAGTAATTTGTTGCTGTATGACTTTGGAAGTTTCAGTAATATTGTCAAGTATAAAACACGAAGCAGTAGCACGGTTTCTGAGTGATTTGAAAAATTATTGATCTCGGTGGTGTCTGTCACATTAGTTGTTGTGTATCCGATTCCCTTTATTGAAAAATTGACTTTGGAATCTTTTAAACCTAATCGTTTGCATAAACTGTTTGTTATCAAATAATTTGTGAACCTGAGTCTAATAGTACTCTGTCTTGCTCCTAGACTTTTACTTGCGCAGTGGGCAATAAAATAACGGAACCATAAGCAGAACAATTATGTGTAGAGGCTGAAGTATTCGGATGTTCGAGAGTTTGAAAATTTGATTCGACCTTTTGTACGATTTCGCGCTTATCGTTGTGCTTTTTTTGGCAATATTTACACTTACGGCCACTGCAGTTTTTGACATTGTGATTTGAACTGAGACAGTTGGTACATAATTTTAACTCTTTTACTTTATTAAATCTGTTTGGAGCCGACAATTTTAAGAACTTGCCGCACTGATATAATCGGAACCGCATTATATCGAAAAGACTTTGTTTAAAATACATAATTATTTAACCGTCAACAATAGAAATTTTATACGCGACGTTTTTGAGTAAAATTATTAAGCCAATTCTGCCAATCAACCTCCTGTTTTGAATTCGTACCTAATTATGTTTAGTACCCTTACTTTATACCTGCGGCAGACCGGCAGAGGTCAGTTTCCAAACATCTGTTTCAATAAACAGGAAAATTCACCGATTGTGAACTTTATTGGGGGCGATTCAACTTCGGTCCCAAGCCCCTTTGTTGGAAAATTTACAACTTTTTCCACATTTGGGGAGGACGACAGTAGTTAAAGACGTACCCACTTCATAAAATTTTAAGAATTTATATTATCGTGGTAGTCTCCGCTCTTGCTGCCTGTATTCTTTAAAAAAAATTATGACAAGAAAAAAATTGTTTTTAATTTACCTGATTTAAATATCAGCAAACCATCTTTCACAAAGCCAAATTTATCCCCAGCATAAACAATTATTAATTTTTGTCTTTTAGATATTGGATGTTTTAATTCTAAATTTTTTGCATCATCCCAATCTTTTTAGACGAGTGATATTTAAACTGGGATATTTTTCTTACATATTCAATTTGTTTTAAGCGAACATTGTAAGACTTAGTTAGTACATTTCTGTTGTCTGCGGAGTCGACGAGTTAGACCACGACAGTAGGGGATGCGAAAATCCTATAGACGAGTTAGACCGCGGACTGTCGTAATCCGACTTAAAGTATTAATGTTAAGTGTTATGTTAGTTTATTGTTATCTTTTCGGTTATTTCAAATAATATAGTTCGTTTCATATGATTACAAAAATTAGAATTACAATAGTTCGTTCATTAAATAATATAGTTGGTTAAAGATAAATTCAGTAGCCTCTTCTGGACTTAAAATTTGTACACTAAAATGTACTTTCAGATAATTGCCTAATACAGAATTTTTGTCTCACTATTCCTTAACTTATCCTAAAGATTGAATTTTAATAAACCAATTTTGGGTCAAATGGAATCTGCAGCCTATAATATTACTGTTTGACTACATCATTTTGCAAGCATTGTGAATACCCAATTCAAAATCTATCACAATTGTTTTAGGTTTAAAAACTAAATCATATTCTAAGCATTTTTTTTTGTAATAGTTTGAAATAATTGTAAATAAAAGTTTTGGGTTTTATTTGGTAACAAACCAAATATCAATGGCAAAATAATTTGTAGAAAATTAAAAAGTGCCATCAATAAAAAGTATTTCTATATTACATAAAAAATGTAAATTTGTGTAACACCCGAAAATAATAATTTTGTTTGAATCGTCTGTACTTAATATATGGATTTACATATTTCTGGATTTTAAAATCCAAAGCACACTAAACACTTCTTCTTAATTTTTTAGAAGAAGCGGTGTGAATTTTTTGCGGCGACATACATATTTCTTCTTACATTGCTAATGTCCCTTTCGGTCAAATAGTTATTATTACCATTGCACTTTAATTCTAAATGAATTAGTTTGGAAGGTTTTTGATGAAAGTCTTCCACAGCTTTTCATTTAATAGAATTGTTAATTATTTTCCTTAATAATGTCGAATCAACATTGTGGCTATGCTTTTAATATTTTGTTTTCTTCTGATAGATAGGTATACATTTTTGCACTACATTTTCGATCACGACACCTCCACCGAATGTTTCCACATTTACAAACACTTGCTTTCGAAAATTGATAATTGCTAGTTGATAATTGATAGTTGCCGCTGTCCCCAAACGCAATGAAAACTGCGGGGTTTCCTTATATTTTTGGTCGAACCCGTCTACCTACTTAATCCCCAAGTTCTCCGGGAAAAAGATTAATTTTGCATTCGTGGTCTAACTCGTATACGCCCGTTGTCTGTGTGTTAATCCATCTGAAACCCATCTTTTTCAATAATTTCTTCAATGTAAAAATGGAAATTTCAGTATCCATAATTTGTTGCACTTTGTTGTGGACAGCTGTAAATAAATTTAAATTATATTTACACAACAAATTAATAACTAATTGCATTTAATTTAGTACGCATGCACAAACAACAGAGTATTTGTTTTTAAGAGATTGGTAATATTGGTACACATCACGCCATCTTTAAATGAAGCATTATTAAAATTGTAAAAAACAATTATAAAAGTTCTAAAAATTATTTATTATACCTTTTAAAAACTGTCTTTTCTCTTAAGTCAAATAAAAATTACATTCAACGTTTTTTATGGTTGCCAACTGTCCTTCGTGAAACAAATCCAGAAACTTTTTTTTTTTTGGACTTCCGTAAGCATCAAAAACCATAACTTGCTTAGCATGATGGCAAGTATGACCCAAAAACCACAAATCTTCAAATTCTTTAATTAAATCTAGTAAGTGATTGTACTGTAAAAGTTCTTTTATTTTCATTTTATCAAAAACAATCACTCATTTTATTTCTTTAATATTCATTACTGCAACCTTTTGTGTAATATGTTGAAATAGATTTTTATTAATACCAGGTTAAAATTGATTTTGTCCAATCTATTTTCGGATAGTCGATAAACTAGGCAAAATAATGTTAATTTTTTTTAATAAAAGTAAATATGCAGAAGGGTTTTAAAGTCGAATAACTACTTTTTTCCTCCAATATCCAAGATTTTTTTTCTATATAAAGTGTTTGCAGTTTTACTAAGACACGTAAAGCATTTGATTTGTATAAAAAATTATAATCATTGATGACATTGTGTGATTTTTCAAAAAATTTTGAATTTTTTAAGTTTCTCAACTTCTTTTTTTAAATAAATAATTTCTTAAGTGTCGTTAGTCAAACTAAAGTGTATTTTGCTCGTTTTTTGACCAGTTAAGAGCTCAAAAGGCACATTATTTATTAAAGTAAGTTTACAGTTGTCAAGATTAGGACTAAGAGAATCGGATATACCTGATGAGATATGTACATTTTCTTTATACAGTATTTTCACGAAGTTATTTTCCTTTAAAATCGGTTTTTAAAAAATGTTTTTTACAAATAATTTTTTTGTTAAGTTCTTCTACCGATGAATGAAATAGTTATTTATGTATCAAAGGAATTATAAGGATGTTAATTACAAAACCAACAAGTTGCTTTCGGTAATTTTAACATCTAATAATTGACGTGATTTATAAATAATTTCATTTCTTACTTTATTAACGTAGGTATTTCTTGTGAATAAATAAAATTTTGTGAATAGTGCACCTTGATCATTAACTGAGCCGGTGTGAAGAATAATAATTCTTTTCCCTCTTGCGAGTGAAACGTTTAGGTAACATTTTTGTGAATTGTCAACCCATTCTTGTATTGTCAATTGTATCGCCATTCTCTTATGTGTCGACATTCTATAATTGCTTTTCTTTTGTTTATAGTTTTTTATGTAAAGCCACTTTTCTTCAAAAATAGCCATAACGATTTCTTGCTACACTTCTTATCAATAATAATATGTTTATGCAGATTAGTTAATGTGGGAACATAATTTTTCTTTTTTAAGTCATAAATCGCTTTTCTAATCAAATGAGCATGCTTTTCAACTACCAAGATACGGGATACTTCTTTATCGTTTCTTATTTTTTTTTTTCACGAATATCTTATTAAATTATTGACCACACTGGTATATGGCTCATTGGTCATTAAACTAATATTTTTTTATTAAGGCCTCGTCTTAATTGTGATCTTTTTAATATTATTTGTAAGTCTCTAATATGCTTTGCCTCTAATGGCAAATAAATACATTGTCACGTGTTGCTTGTTGATGCAAGGTGATTCATCTAATTCAGACATTTCTTCATCAATATTTATTAAGGTATAAATAATATAAATTTATTAAGTAGAAGATGGAAAACTTCGCCTTTGTAAAATCTGGCAAAAATTTTGATGTCTTTGAAAAAGAATGTGTCGTCTGTCTATTGTGGGTTTGATGTCAGAGTTGACTCTGTTAAAGGAAGTAGGGCGACTCGTTTTTCTGAATATAATATGAAAGAGTTATAAAATAAAAGGTGTGGATTAGCGATTATAATGTCGCGTTCGATAATGTCTTGTTAGGCATTTCTGATAACAACGGAAAACTTTGGGAGAGAAATTTTGGTTTGGTGTTTTGTTGATTGGGTCAATTGTCACGTTTTTGTCATTAAAAGCTTCGCGCATGCTGGAAATTAAGTGATATTGGATTGGGGCTGAAGTAATTAGGAGGGCAGTGCGGTTATGGTTTACTTATACGATGATAAAGTTGTGAAATAACATTGTTGAGATGAGAAAAGAGTGAAAAGCTTTTTGAGTGGCTACTTGAGCTTGGGCTTAAGTTTGTTTTTCTCGGATGAGGTTGAAGATACGTGCAAGGATTGTGAGACGGAATTTGGGATTGGTGGTTTTGGAAATTGAGGCGTCTCGTGCGTCGATGATCAAGTTGGTGAAGATCCTAATTTGGTCGTCAATGCCCTAGGGGTGGTTGGTAGCTGTGAATTCAGGCAGATTAGTGGAAATGTGTTGTTAGAATTTTTGCCAGTCTGTTTGTTGAAAGTTGAAGACGATGCGGGACGGTTCTCTCCGTTGTAATTGACAAAAGTGGGGGTGGTGTTGTGGAGGCGGCTGATAGAAAGTTGGGAAAGTAATCCATTTAAAAGTCGTCCGTTACGATTGCTCATTGTGCCGCCAAAGTCAGTGTGTCGTGAATTGAAGTCTCCGAAAAGAATGGAGTGAGGGAAATTAGAAATGTAATTAAGTAGGTCGCGAAAAAATGCGGATTGTGGTGGATTGTAATAAGAAAAAATGACAATGTTGAGATTATTGATAAATAAATTAGCGGCGATGACTTCGTGGTTTGAGAGATGGGGTGGAAGTGGGTGAGGAAAAGAGGCGATAGAATTAGAAATTAAAAGAAAGACGCCGAAAGAATGGGGATTCTGAGTGTTGTTTTGGTATGATTTAAATCGAGAAATTTTAATTGGGTTATTAGTTTTGGTTTCAGAGAGAGCTAGGAAAATGAGATTGTCAGAGAAATGAAGGTTTTTGATATGAGATAGTTTTGCGGCGAATGCCTCAAACATTAACACGCGAAATTTAAATTAGCAATTGCTAATTAAAGGTGAAATGGATTCGGTGGCCAAAGTAAAGATTTTTGTGGAGCTGTCAAAGGCGGCGCGAGAAGCTATTTCGAGGATGTGTTGCATCCTGGATTTGTCTTGGGGAAAGATGTCAAAGAGAATTTTAGCAAAAAAAGCGACATTTCGGAGAGCAGTTTGAATAGGGTTAGGGTCAGTTGGAGGGTTTTCGTCATCGGGTTGGTCTGTTATGTCAATGTTCGGAGAATTCTGAAGGGGGGTCTAGAATCACTGTTTCAATGTAAGGGATTTTATCCTTGTCAGGAATGAGAGTTTCTTTGAGTGTAGGGCATTGCCTGAACTAGGCAGGATGGGGGCCTTTACAGAAGGGGCAGATTGGGTCAGTGGCTGGGCATTTGCTGGGGTGATGAGAACCGGGGCATTTGGGGCAAATGGGTTTGTTTGGGCACTCGGCGAGAGTGTGGCCGATTTGAAAACATTTTGAACATTGAACAGGAGTTGGGGGTGGAGGGTGTGAGACTTTGCATTGATAGACTCGATGGAAAATTACAATGCCTTTTGAGAGGAGGGTGTCGATGGTAAGTTTGCACTCTGAGACGACTCGAATAAAAGAAGTGGGGCGATTGGTTTTTCGTGAAATGATTTGGAAGAGTTTGTTGAATGACAAGTGTGGGTTAGCAAGCAGGATATAGCGTTCAGTTATATCTTGTTCGACATTTTTGATAACGACGGAAAAGAAGAGTTTTTTGAAGATGAATTTTGAATGGGTTTTTTGTTGATGGGGTCTAATGTGAGGGTTCGATCATTGAGGGCAGCACGCATGCTATTGATCATGTAGTTGGGAATGGGGGCTGAGGTGATTAGGAGGGCTGTTCTGTTGTGATTGACTTTGAGAGTTAAGATTCCGCGGAAAAGCATTGTGGATACGAGAAAAGAGTAATTTTGTTTTTGAGAAGCTATTTCGAGGAGGATGTTTCGGATTGTGAATTTCTGTTTTATGGGAGATTTAAACATGGGAGAATTTGATCTTGTGGGGCTTTGTAAGGGAGACATGTTTTGGGTTGGGGTTTTAATTAAGGATCGCGAACGATTGGATAAATTGAAAGTGGACTCACCAGATAAAATCCTTGGGCGTTTCATCTCAGGCGAAGCCGAACGGCGCAGAGTTGCACTGGGAGAGCCGCTCCGATGGGACATCGTTGCAGCTCGGCGTCAACTCGAAAAGAGAAGCTTCTTCTTCAAAATGGTGTTCAACAACCAATCAGAGAACAAGAAGAGATTGCAATATTATATACATAATTAAAATCAAGGCTATGGCACAAATGTTTAAAATTGTGACAACAAAGCCTTTCATAGGTACCATCCGCTATAATATCACCGTCATCTATATTCGTTTAAATCTTAAGTTATGTGTACTTCTTCTTCTTAAGATGTTGAAGTATTATTTATTTACATTTTTTTATATGCAAGTTCTAATTATAGTTGTAACATCAGATAACGCATTATAATTTGATTTATACGATCGTTTTGATCAAGCATCATCTACTACAACAGTAACGTAATTCACCCTGTCGTTGTCAATGTCTCCGGCCTCTACAGCCAAAAAACGTTCTTCTTGATCGGCTGCCAACATTTCACCTAGAGCAATTTTTTCTTTTATTTACGAAATTCTATTTTCGATTTGCATATATGTTTTACGATTTAATTGAGAAATGTCCAAAGCTGCTGAAAATTTGAATACTTGAGAATACCCTCAAGCTATAGCTACTGCACTGCAAACTACTGCTTCATTTATAACATTAACATTTTTTTATTAACTTTTTTTTTCAGTACTAAAAATTTTTTTAAACCACACATGGTACATATATATTTAAAAGCATTTTTAAAACCAAACAGTTTTTTATCAATTACATTAATCTTAAAAAAACTACAACCGTAAATGCCATGTTTTATGTTTTTTAAAACTGAAAATGAATGACCTATGTCAACAATTCTTCGACCAGTTGAAACAATTTTTTTCTCTTGTTTATCATCTTTTTTACTAATAAAAACATCACTGTCACAACTACTCGATTGGCATTGAATAAAATATATAAAATAAAATAAGACATCTTCATTATTTGGATGGTTATCGTTTTTGAACCCTTTCTCGTTTCTTTCTAAAAATTACAATGAATTCGTTTTCTACTTTTTCGTTTTTTAAATAATAAAATTTAAATTTATTACCTATTGTGTTATTGTCTCGAAAATTAATTTAAATTTTAATATACTTGATATATGTATCTGATTAAAATATAATTTAATTAACTAACTAGTACCACCACTGTATATCTACTTTTTAACTTGCCAAATTAAAATAATTATAACACTATTTGAAAAAAATAATAAAATAATATACTGCAGAGTTATTGATAAATTAATGCTATTTGCAGAAATTATATAAAAAAAAAACACTTCAATAAATTCACTAGTCAACAGCAAATGAAGAATATAAAAAGTTACAAAATTTTTTGTTTTTTCTTTTATATGTACCATAGATACATTTTCCACGTTTTCTCGCAGTTCTTCAACCCTAAGCCTCGGGATAATCTCAATTTGAACATAATTTTTGTTAGTGTCGCCACCGCCCTGGCGGTTCTCCTGCTTGATTTTACAATTCGCGTTGGCTTTCTTCGTATCGTCAAAAAACGTCACATCGCGATATATGAGAACTTTTCTCTTTTCGGAAGACCATATTTGAAAAGCCTTTAATTCGTCGGAGTATTCGAGAAACATGCCCTCATAGCCGCATTGATCAAATTTTACTTCACCGCAGTCTTTGTCTAGGTAGAAAACGCGTCTATCAAAAACACGAATTTTTGAAATATTTAAACTTTTGGTAGGCAGACGATTACGTAGGCATGTTTTCAAAATTTGTCAGGTAAATTAGCGTAATAAGCATGCAGCGTACGTTGTCTAACAACGATCTGTTGTTTCTCTCGGCCGTGTCGTTTTGCTGCGTGTTGTGGTGTACGGCAATCTTCTCGCGACTAACCGCGTTCTCTTATAAATAAATGCCCCAAGCTCTGTACTTGTATCTTCCTACTGTACCTTCGTTATTTGTTTGAAAGTACTTGACATGCTTACTTTTTTAATTTTCGACTAAATGGAAATAGTCTTTTGTAACCTGGAGCACCTTAGACATTGACTTGATAAGTCTCACTTCGCACCATCTCGTCTTGTCGTCCATAAATTGTTGTATGAAGCCCTCGACACCAGCATTTGGTAATCTATTGTTTTATCTTATTGTTCGTTTTAATATTCTTTAGGCCCGGTTTACAGAACGTGAAATAAATACTTAAATGCGATTAATTTTTTATTCGTGATTAAATCGACTTTTCTGACGTTTGATTAGCCAAAATTAACATTTAATCGTGAATTAACTATTTAATCGCAATTAAAGTTAATGACTCGTTTTGTAAACCGGCCTTTAAGTTATTTCTATGGAATTAAGAACGCAATAATACAGTAGCAATCGCAAAACTGTATGACCTTTACTTTTGCCCATTTCTTCAATACTATATTACACCGGTATATTAAGACTGTTAATACTCCCAAGCAAATTTTTTTTGTTTGTTTCCCCGAAGAAAATATCGATTTTTGAGTTTTTATATAAGTCAAAATAACATCTTTCCTGATATTTTGAGGTTTCTTTATTAACATTTTGGAATGGTATGTATTTAGCAAGATCCATTACTATTACGGAGTTTTGAGGGAGAGTCGGTAACAGTTGTTAATAATAATAATAAAAATATTCTCTATTCGAAAAGTCCTACATAAGGCAAAGAACAAGTCACATGAACATTCAAATATTTTGATTACAATATAAAATAATACTTACATACTAAAAACAAGAAACTATACATTTTCTGGCCAATGAATCATACACATTAAAATAAAACGATACATTTTTACATTTTAAAAATACATATGAATAGCAGTTATATAATAAAATATCACAGTTCTCTAACCAAATATATCAGCAGTTTTTAAATTGATTTAATAGAATTCAGCTATATTATAAAAAACGTTTTTTACTAAAAAAAAATTTAATTTAAATTTAAATATTTTGGGATTTTTATTAAAAAGTTCTCCAGAAAGGTGATTGTAAATTTTTATGATTTTATTTTTAACACTTTTTTGAACCATTGTTAAGTACGTTTGTTCTGAGTTTAACATATGCTTGTTTCTTGTTACATATGTATGCAACTTTTACTGTTCAATAAAAAAATTATAATTTTTTTTATGCATGTTGCGCACTCTAAGATATAGAGAGATGTTACAGTGAGTATATTGTAGATAATAAAATATGGTCTACAGGATGTTAGTTTAGTTAAGCCAAGCATTGCTCCTATACAGCGTTTTTGTAGTGGTTTTATTCTAATGATGCCAGCCGCATTTCCCCAGAAAATTATTACGTACTTTATTATTGAGTAGACATAAGCATGGTATGTGCTTATTATCGCTTTACTTGTGATGTTGGTGCAAAGTGTTGAAACCAAGATTGGAATAAAGTGGCATTTATATCCTGGTAATATTTCGCAAAACAATTTTTAATTTTTTTTGCATCACTACTACCAGCATGTAAAATTATACTCCTTTTACCTTTAGAAGAAGGTGCATTTAAACCACAACTTTTAGCTGTCGTACCAGGTTTAAAACAATTTTGAAATAATTTACATAACATTTCTATTACCACATGCCTTACTTTAACCACTATACTGTTATCAAAATTTAGAGTGGTATTTTTTTTTCGTACCTTATGCTTTATCTGACTCCATACTAATTGTATGGGATTGAATATACAGTAATATGAAGGCAGTCTTAATACCAACTGCATGTCCACTTTCTTGGGCCGTACTATCGACAGCAAACTGTTTTCTATTATTTTTAACAATACATCTTTAGTCGACTTTACTAGACCCTCTATTTTTTTTCGTACGTAAAGTTAATAATGTCTTGCTTTCTGGTGCATCTTTTTGACACCTTTATGTCTTGCCGAGAGTAATAAAATGCGTCACCAAATCACAGAATTTGGTGGTATATTTTGCAAAAGTTGATTTTAAAACCATTTTTCAAAAACATTGATTCATTTCTGAATGGCAATCTGCTCCGCAGTTTGCAATATTTTTTTAACTTTAACATTAAGCATTTAAAACCTAACCATCGTGGGTGCATGAGAAATTATCAATCATTTACCTCTGTTTGGAAAAACTTTTAATTAGATTTTTCATGATTCATAAATTTATCCTATCTTTAAAATGTCGTGAGTGTCATACCACGTCTTATTCAAATATATTATTAGATAATTTTCTTGACGATGTTGACGAATTTTTACGATAAATTTGGTTCTGTACCTCTTTAGTCGTTTACTTTTAATTATTGTAAGTTTTTTATTTATAGTCTGATAGGTAAACGAATACTTTTTTTAAATAAGCTTTAGAGTTGCTAAAAAATAAGAAAACGAAACTTCACGTTCATTAACTTTGTATTTAATTTCTTCTAAAGTTGGAACTTTGTTTTTATCGTACATACCATAAATTGTTTTTATTTCATTTAGTTCAGCTTCACTGAAAGAATCTGCAACTTTTTTGAATTCATTTAGTCTTAGAAAGCTAATTTTTACGTGCATTTACAATTCTTGAGACTGTAGAATAGAGAATTTTTGTTGCTTCGATTGTTAATTTTATAGGTAGTTTTATAATGCTCTCTAAAAAAAATATAAACATTTCGTACAATTTTGTACGTACATACAAAACTAAACTTTTACAAAAAGTATCTAAGATAAAACTATCTGATCTATCACTTTTAATAAGTGACTATTCTTATACACGAAAAACAATTGTCGAAGAATTTTAAATTCAAACTTCTGGGAATTGTTAAATATGTACCATCAACGTAAGTTATAGTTTTTTGATTTACAGTTTGAATTAAACATATAATTTATTAGAAAAGTCATTTACGTATTCATTAATATAACGCTCTCTAGTTATTGAATTTACTCTAAGATTTTGACCAATAGCGTGCCTCTATTCAGCAATAAATAAAAAATTTTCAATCGACAATTTTTTGTTTATAATTTTTTTCCGACCCTGGCCTACCAATCAAAACGTTCAAATAGGCAACACGTGACCAACCTACCCCTTATTTCAGCGGCAATTTTTTTGTTATGGTAATCAGGGATGGGCGGCGACGCGTCGACTTTAGTTGTCGACCTCGACATGTCGACAAAGCGTCAACAACGTAAACAATGTCGACAATGTCGACAAATGTCAACAAATGTCAATATTTTAAAATGTAAGGTTATGTTGTATACTGTTCACGTGTTAACTTCTTTTAACATGTATAATTTTTAACATTAACAGTTATTTAGGTACATTTTACATTAAAAATTTGTACAAAAAAACCTAATCTTGATAAACTTTTTTTCTTATACAAAAGTAAAGAAAAAATTAACAGCCAAAAGACCATCAAAACGGCTTTAAAACCTGGGTGCGTGCGAAACAGTGAGCTAATTTAAACATTCTGATTGTCGTTGAGTCAGACACAGCAGTAGCAGCCTTGCCAAACTTAAAAAAAAGATAACCTCTTAAGGTTATATTAAAAGTTGACATTGTTGACTTTGTCGACATTGTTGACATCGTTTTTTAAATCGACATTTACCTAATTGTCGACGCGTCAACAATGTCAAAGTTGACACAATCGCCCATCCCTGATGGTAATCGTTGTCACACAAAAACAAAAATTTTTATTGTTCCCATGATAACGTTGTCAACATTAATATTGTAAAATTCGAAATCAGTTAAAATTGTCTGAAAATAAACGTTTCGGTGAGAAATCTTTAATAGAAATAAGAGAAAATCTTAAAATTATCACAATAAACACGCGTTCCTCGGTATGATATCAGTTTATAGAATTTTGTAGGCAAAGAAAATATGAACTACTTTCAACAACCCAGCTTAGTAAAATTCAAAATTAAAATTAGTGCTATACTTGAAGACTGTGCTTTTAATACGATTATTCACGAAATAGTCATATAACGAATATCATTCGTGGTAAAATTTTGTCTTGGCAAAATTTTACCACTTATGATATTATACATGACTATTTTTTACAATATTTATCGCTAAGCTAACCGCTTGTTTTGTAAAAAATAAACAAAATACTTCTAAAATATTATTAAAAAGATTTTTGAGATGTTAAAAAACAAATCAAATCTTTTTTATAAAACTTTCGATTGCTTTCTTGAAACTTCATTACAACACCGAAATAAATTTCGAAAATTGTCTTTAGTCAAATTAGTTAAAGATTTAAAAATTATCATTGTCAAAATTATTTTCCGATTTATATTTTGTGAAACTTTTTTTCAAAGCTTTTAGTCATAGTGCTTTAAACTATTTTGTGCCGTTTTTTTTGCGACTTTGTTGCTGCACGTTCATTAGTAGGTACATCATCAATAGTTTCGTTAGGTAATATTCTTCATCATTAAAGTGCACTAGACAACAACGGGCTCTATTATAAATAAAAACATTTTTGTCAATATGAATTGTAATTTTGGCATTAAGAACTTAAATTAATCTGTTTTGTCTGAAAATAAAACATACTGGTATATTTCTAATTACAATACAATTAAAAACAATTTTGTCATCGTCAATTTTCTGTAAAATATTTTGATCAAATGCTTTATGATAAGCAACACCCACTTCAAAATTTCGTGGCTCTAAATTACTATTTATTTTAAGAGTTAAAGCTAAATCGTTAAATCTTGGAGGAAAGTCCTGAAAAACTTCTTTAATTAAAAGAAAAAAATTTACACTTTTTTTTTTAAATCGCAAAAATAACAAACGTCTTCCAAAAGCATTTATTATTATTATTATTATTAAAATTCATTTCTTCGGGTTCGTCTGTGATGTCGATTTTGGCGAATTCAGATGGGGATCAGGAATAATTGTTCGAAGATAAGAAACTTTTTGTTTTCAGGAATTGTTTTTTTTTAAACGGGGCATTAGCGGGACCATGCTAGATAGAAACCTTTGCAAAAAAGCCATAGGGGTTCTGTTGCAGTGCATTTGCTGGGGTGGTGGCTTTGTGGGCATTTGGGACAGATGTATTTATTGGAGCAATGAGAAGGGTTGTGACTGATTTCAGAGCATTTTGTGCATGAGTTTGAAGTTGAGGGTGGTGTATGTAAAACTTCGCAGTCGTATCTAGACTTGAGAAAAAATTGTGATTCCGTGGGAAAGCATGAAGTCGATAGTACTTTGAGAGGTGAAATTACTCGGATTGGAGAGGGCTTTTTTGTTAATGAAGTCAATAGATTGTGATCATTGTATACAGTTTGAGCTTTTTGGGTCGAGAGAAGGGTCAGTTATAACAAGGTCGGTTTTATTGTAGTTGACTTAGAGGGTTAGGATGTGTTTTATGTTTATGGTAGCCATGAGAAATGAATAGAAATTTTTTTGTGTGAAAATGTTTGCAGGTATGTTTTTTACTTTTTTATTTGTATTCAAGGTCAGGAGTTAATATGGGGCTGGTTGGACGATGGTTGTGAATAGAAAAGCGGGATCGTGATTGGTTGTTAGTACTAATTAAATTAGGGTTTGACTCACCAGATAATCTTGGGCGCTTTGATAATTGAGGAGAATTTTTCTACATCCTTAGGATCCAAAACTAACAAATCATATGTTCAACTTAACCACTGACCCGCTTCTGAATCTTTTTTTTTTTAGTCCGATACTAAACTTAATTGTTGAATCTTCCTAAATCGTGACTGACTTAGGTGAAATCTACATCCTACAATGTTAATTTTCAGTCAACTTTTTCTAACACCCTCATGAATGGCTTTTTCAAAATCACAGACAATTTCCATAGAATTTAAAAACAAGTCAATGGTTTAACATAAATCTGATAATATTTGAAAAACATTATAATAAGTTTCTGAATGCTCATTTGGCAGCAAAATATATACTAGAGAAATGTAATGACCGTTTTTAATGTTAAGGATTGTGAACATCTGCGTAAAAAATTTTGAACAAAAATCGAAAGTACTATCAACATAAATTTTTAAACGAGAAGACAATTAAGTTAAATTTGTTTTACACAAACAAAACGGTTATTGTTGTGCCGTTCACTGTAAATGCTTTAGAAATTTGAAAATTTTTATAATAATATCGACAAAAGATGCAACTAACTTCTTAAGAAGAGAGGTTTTTTCCTTAAAAACAATCTATGGTTAAGATTTATTTCTGGGATTAAATATTCTCTCTAATCCCCAACCAGGGCGCAAGTGTCCTATTGCGGATTTGGGTATTAGGACACCCAGCATGGGTTAAACTGACCGTGATACGCTACTTACCAACACCCTGTTAAGCTTATAATGGAATTATTTTTCGCAGAACTAAGTACCTCTCTAAATAAGAGAAAGTATTTTTAAGTTAATCTGCCAAACGGATTTACCACTATTTAAAGTAATTCTATAGAAATATTATTAAATTCACATTACCAAAGTGTAAATAATGATCCCTTTATAGTTTCCACCAAGAATTTGTGCATTTATACGAAAAATGGATAAGTAAATGACAAATTTTCACTTTGTACATATCTCGTAAGTCTGCATTTTATTAATACAGAAAAAAATATACAGTGTAACAATGATTACAAAAAAAAACAGTATTAAACAATAGGTCAGCACTTGAATAATAAAAAAAATGTACATTAAACACAAAAACTTACTTAAGTGTTTATCATCACTGGAAGATTTTAAACAAATTTCTTTATCGGAAGATGTTGTATTCGCATTTATTTGCAATTTTTCAACTTTTTAATCTATCATTTTATTAATTTTTTACATATCTGCCTCTACTTTAGTCACCACGTGACTTAACCACTTACTCTAAGTTTCTGATGTTACATCATTCAATGCAACATTAATTAAACCTTTTACATCCTTTAATTTAAAAGTGGTATTGTTTTTTGCTACCTAGCCTATAATCTGAGTCCAGATAAATTCGATCAAAAAATAAAGTGATTTTGAGATTACCGCCCTATCATTGCAAACTTAATCTCAAAATCACTTTATTTTTTGATAAAGCATCTTCGTCAGTGTGATATTTTTATATTTGTTTATGTGGTTTTTCAGATCCATGTTTCATCTAAAAAGTAATTTTTTTCCCTCTTTCTTTGTCTTTTTAATTTTTCGCAATCAAAATTGCCTTCAACGTATAATATAATCCTTTTCTTTTAGCATAAAATTTCTTGACTTTTTTGTTATCTAAAATTGTTGCTAATAATGTGGTCTTTCAGTTGTTTAAATTTCATTTGACTCCGGGTAGTAAATTTAGAGAAAATAGAGTTTCAAGGTGGGAAATCATAAAATGTATTTGAAATTTTAATTTTTAATAAATTAGTAGAAAAAATAATTCTTGTAGTTTTTAAAGTATTAAAATTAATTTCTTACGTAAACTTTTACTTTCTATGTTTTTTAAACCTTGTAAACTGGAAATGAACACCGATGCGACTCTTCCCACTCATCGGTGAACAAGTTGAATTTATACACTTTATTTATTAATATGTATATTTTTTGGTTTTTCTCTATACATATATCTATAAAGTATAAAATTAATGTTATATTACTCACTTTTCTTTTTAATGAAGGGAAAGGGATAATAAAGGTTACCGTAAAAATCTTTAAAAAGATATGCAATTAAAAAATTTATTAACAAATAAAATATACCAAATATGAAGGTAATTAACTTATTGGTTGCGAGTGCGCTGTAATAGACTTGTCAGCAAAGGTTCAGCATTTTTTTTTCTTTTTTCGAAGAAATTTTTAATCCAAACGTAATAAAACGTGAAATGATTTTAAGTTTCAATTTGTGACAATCTGGAATGTCTACTATATTAGGAATATTAGTCATTTTTGCAAAATAAAAATCTTTTAAACTTACATCCAGCTTTTTAACACTTGAAAAAAATTGTCGGAAATTTTTTTCCAGTTCTAAAAAAACTAAATGTTGGCTCATTACAAGAAAATTGTTTTCTCTAAATTGTCTTAACAAAACGAATTTAGTGAATAAATAATACAAAGGTGTCTTTAAATCTACGGCATCTATACATTTATCACAAACGCGTGAATATTTTTGTATACTTGTAACGATGGGGGTAACCGCAAATATAATAAAATGAGTTTAATTCATTGCGATGTAAATTTAATGTGTCAACCGACTGTTGTATTACGTTTTGGTGTATGTGCCATTGTTTAATTGTAGCTGTTGAATCAGTGGTTAGCTCCAAGAAATCAGAAAGAAAGTCAGTCATCCTGTTCATAACCGTCACTTTAGGGTGCTTCAAATGTTGAGAAACAGTCAACAGTATTAAATTATTTTTGGCTTGTAAGGCATTTGGAACAATTTGTTTGCTTCGCAAAACTGTAAATAAATTTGACAGACAATCTTACGAAAAGCGGCCAGTTAACACTATGTCGCAGCCCTAATTTTTTAGCAGAAAACATTTTTTTAAATTACCTTTTCTGTGAGCATTATTGGTGTTAGTAAACCAATCGGATCAAACGATCTAGAAATCGTGCTACGAATCGTTCGTTTAGTGACTTTATCGTTTGAGTTAGTGTTAAAAACTATTAAATCGATGTACTCTGATTTGCAGTTCCACCAAACACCAAGAACTTTTTTAATTGTTGTTTATCGTCCTATATGTATTTATTTATTGTACTATTGGCATAGAGGACATTTTAGTAATATATATAATATAATTAGTAATAAGAACCTTTTTGTCATTTTCTATCATAATATTTAAATTAACATCAGTTTGATTTTCGTTATTATGAAGTGGAATTAAATCAGTATTACTGAATGATCATTAGCGCAATTTAAATCGATCTTTTTTTAAAATCGCGATTAAAACGTCTATAATCGATTAAAAACGATTAGAATCGCGAATTTCTATTACTTTTTCTACTAATGATATACCCGTCATGAGATTGTCGACAAACACATCTTGTATTATAATATTGAATGTTTCTGGGTAATTTACTGATTCTATCTAAGCAAATTCTTGGAGACGTCTAATTGCTATCTTAATCCATTTGTGACTTTTACCTCTAAGACCCCTAATTTAGTTGTACTGCTGCTTTCTTTAAACATTGCATAATGTGGCAGGTAGCAAACTTGTTGGGAATTCCGACCTTCTTATGCGGACAAAGGCCGCATGTGGCCCATTTGTAAATATTTTGTGATAAAATTATTCTACCTTGCTGGCAATTACGGGTTTTTCCAACATTTGCATTTTATGGATTTTAACCGGCTTATTGCTATATAGGTCCTTGGCTCCTTGGTATTCCCTAATTGTGGAAGGTTGTTTTTCAAAGAAAGTTTTACGACAAATCGGCGGGTCACATTTCTTGACAATGTTGATTTAAAGAAATTCTCACAATATACATTGGCTTCATTAAATTTTGGTTTATTTGAGAAAAAATGTATATTTGTTTTTGATTATAGGGATGAGTTGATAAAGTACCTGCGATTACTCAACTTAATTTAGTTTGTTGTATAACTGGACCTTTGCATTGGATGTAAATTTTTCCCTTGCAAATTATGTTCCAAATGTGTTCGTTTCCAATTAGAAGCTTAATAGCGGCAGGTATATCAAATTCTGTGTCTGCTAGTGGTATATTTTTTAGAATTTTTAAATTTTACGTACCAAATCTAACCGAAGGTATATTTTGAGTTATTATGGTTAGGATTACCGGATAGGTTTCAGCACAAATTTAATTCAATATTCAAAAGCAATAACTGACAGTTTTGTCGTAAATTTAGCAAAGTCGATATGACTTTATGATCTCATAGCAAAATTATTGAAAAATTTTAAGACAAAATTTTATTCTTCAGTTTCATTGCACATTGGACCTACAAAAAATTAATAAAAACTTTTTAATCAATTGTCGAAATTGTAAAAGATCCTTAAGTTACTATAAAAAAATATAGGCTGTAAAAAGTATTAACAATTTAACTTAAATTATCTTGTCTTGAACTTGGTAAGCAGTTTTAAGCGTGAGCTTTTAACTGTAGTCTTTTAATTTCATACAATTCGGTATTTCCTTTTATTTCTTATTTAATGCGTTTCGGTTATGCACATCCTGGGTCTTTTGAATCGACATGGGATTTCGGGGTTATAGTTGATCGCGTTTGCTATTGTTTGGTTTGGGTGGCTTTCCATTTTTTCGAATGTTTTTTGGGCTAGCTGTGTTATGAATTCTTCAATTGTCATGATATTTAGGTCAGTCCTAATTTGTTCGTTTGGTATGCACCAGGGCGATTTCGTAATTAATCTTAATATTTTGTTTTGGGCTGTTTCTATTTCTCTTTTTATATAGTCCTTCATTTGGATGAAGCATGGGCTCGAGTAAGTCAGTGTCGGTCTGATTATTGTTTTGTATAGTTTCAGTTTGTTTTCTAGGCTTAAGTTGCTTTTTCTATTAAGGAGTGGGTAGAGTGCACCTGTGAGCTGTCTTGCTTTTTTTGTTACGTTGGTTACATGAGTTTTGAATGTAAGTTGTGGGTCGAATGTGACTCCTAGGTATTTGATGTTTTTGTTCCATGGTATTTTTTCATTGTTGATTTTTAGGTGCCATTCAGGGGGGAATAGAGTTCCAAGTTTTTTGTGGGAAAAGATTGTCGCTGCGCTTTTGTCAGCGTTGATTTTAATCTTCCATAGTTTGGTCTATTGGTCGATGATGTTGAGGTGTGATTGAAGTTCCTTTTGTATTCTGGCCCATTGTCTGGCTTGCGTCATAATTGCGGTGTCGTCCGCGAACATTGCAATTTGGGTGGTTGGTATTTTCGGGATGTCTGCCACATAAATTGAGTAAAGCAGGGGGCCCAGTACAGAGCCCTGGGGGACCCCTGCCCGTATTTCCTGTTCTTTGGAAAGGGTTGAATTTATTCTGACTTGGAATTTTCTGTTTACTAGATACGATTTTATTAGCTTGGTGTAGGCCAGTGGGATTCCAAACTTGTTCATTTTGTAGATGATTCCTTCATGCCAAACTTTGTCAAATGCCTTGGCGCAGTCTAGGAAGACTGCGCCCGTTTTTGTTGATTTGTTGAGACCGTTTAAAATATATTCTGTCACTCTTGTTGTTTGGTGTGTCGTTGAGTGAGCTTTGCGGAAGCCAAATTGTTCTGGTGGTAGTATTTTAAGTTGTTCCGTTATTTTCGTTAGTCTGCTTGCTATTAGTTTTTCTGTAAGTTTGCCGATAGATGGCAGCAGGCTGATTGGTCTGTAGTTCTCGGGGATTTTTCTGTCTTTGTTCGGTTTAGGTATCATAATTGTTGTTGCCATTTTCCATACTTGTGGGAAGTGTCTGAGTTTTAGTATATTATTGGTAATTGTTTTGATTGTTTCAATGGCGTGGTCTGGTAGGTTTTTTAAAGCAATGTTTTTTATTTTGTCAATTCCTGGGGATTTTTTATTTTTGAGGTATTTGATTGTTGACTTGATTTCTTCTGTGGTGATTTCTTCGAACTGGTAATTATCGATGATATAATTTAGTTTGTAATTCTCTAGGATTATTTGATACGTGTGTATTGGACTCTCGTCTTTGTTGAGGCTGAATTGCTGTTTAAGAGTCTCAGCAAAGAGGTCTGCTTTTTCGATGTCGGTTGTTGCTGTTCTGCCATTGGTTGATAGGGCGGGAAGAGCACTGTTGCTTTTATTTTTTAATGCTTTTACCATGGCCCAAGGTTCTTTTCCGTTGTTAATTTCGTCGATTTTCTCATTCCATTTTTGGTTGTTTTTTTCATGCAGAAGTTGCTTTAGTTTTTTATTAGCTTCATTTAATTTGGATTTATGGTCCGGAAAAAGGGTCCTTTGGTATAATTTTTTAATCCTTTTTTTGGTATTGATTGCATCGATGATTTCTTGAGAGGGCTGATGTGGAAATTTTTTGACTATTTTTTCTGTGGTGAATTTTTTAATTGTTTGTCTGATATTATTTTCGAATTTAAGGATTGCCGTTTCGATGTCCTGCGTGTTATTGATGATTATTTTAGTGTTTGGGAGATTTTCTTTAAATAGAGGCCAGTTGGTTGTTTGAATTATTTCTGGTGTTGTTTTAATGTTGCTATTTGGAAGGTTTATTATTATTGGGTTGTGATCTGATTCGAGTTCTTCGATTGTTGTGCAATCGTAATTGCAGTTGATGTTTTTGATTATTGCGAAGTCAATGATGTCTGGTTGGCCATTATTTGGGTAAATCGTTGGTTCAGTTGGTGCAATTACTTCTAAATTCCTGTTTTGCATGTAGTTAAACAGTGCTTTTCCTCCACTGTTCGTAACCCTGCTATTCCAGTGACGGTGTTTTTTGTTGTAATCGCCTGCAGCGATTATTTTTGTACCTGTGTTGAATATTTTGTATAAGTCTTTTTCGTTAATTTTTTCGCTGCCGGAGGGAGCGTAAACTGAGTAGACGTTGGTGCTTGTATTTGTGTTTGTTTGGACTGTGATACCGATGCATTCAATTGTTTCGGTTTCAATGTCTTGAATTGGGTAATGTTCGATTTCTTTCTTGATGAGGATTGAGACTCCTCCTCCTTTTTTGTCTTTTCTGTTTTTACAATAAACTTGGTAATTTGCCATGTTGAATTGGTCGGAGTCTTTCAGATGTGTTTCACAGATTAGAGCAATGTCGATTTTGTGGTCTTGTAAAAATTGTTTTATTTCATTTTTCTGTTTTTTAACACCATTGGCGTTAAAACACATGATTTTGAGATTCTTTTTGATTTGTGGGTTGGGTGGCATATTTAGTCTTGATTTAAAGTAGTAGTAATATGCGATTAATTGTGTTTGTGAAGGATTCTTGTTGTTTCGGATTCGGTTTCGATGCAATGTATTCGATCATTAGTTGAGCGAGTTCCTGCGTGATTTTTTCCTTTTTACTTTTTACTGGTTCTCTTTCGGTAGCTGGTGGTAGCGATTTTTTGCTGGATTTTTCTACTTTCTGTTCTTGTTGTATTTCTTGAATTGGTTTCGTTGGAGGTGATATTATCTGGTTCCAGGTTTTTGGCTTGGGTCTGACACTACAGAATTTGGAGGCAGCGGTGTGTTCGCCGCCACAATTGATACAGCTTGCTGGGGTTGTTCGTTCTTTTTTGCACTCGTATGTAAAGTGGTCTTGTGCACATTTCATGCATTTTGGATTGGCTGTGCAGTTTTTCTGTACGTGGCCATAGATTTGGCATCTATAGCATTGTATAACTTCCGCTTTGGGTTTAAGCGGCTCAACTATGATGTCAAGTCCGCAGAATTTTTTAATATTATACAACGATTTGTATTTTCTTTCAATTTCTATTACGATCATCTGGATGCTGGTGCCCCTTCTTCCTAGCATTCTTGTGACTTTTATTGGTGGGTAGTCCATTTCTGTTAGAATTTCGGTTATTTCTTCCTCATTTAATTCGTTGGGTACGCCTTTCATCACTATTTTTAGGTTTCGTTCCGCAGCTAATTGGTGTGTGTGGAATTCGTGGTTCTCATTTATTAATAGTTTTCTCATTTTATTGTAATCATCTACCGTTGTTGGGATAATTTTAATTCCGTCCTTTGTTGAGGTGGCCTTTGTGTAACGTATTTTGTGGTTATCTAATTTGGTACTAAATTCCATCCATTTGTTTTTGTTTCGTAGAACGAATGGAGTAATATTATTGGAATCAGTCGTGCATTTGAGTGGGTCTTCGTTTGTCGCTTCGTTATTTTCACCGTCATTCTCGTTTATTTCAATTGGTTGGAATTTGTTATTAAGTTTGACTGGGTTGTCGTTAATTCTATGCTGAATTTTGACCGTTCTTTTTGGGATTATATAAGTGTCATTATCGGGGTTTTTTCGTTTAGCCGTGGTAAAATTGGTTTGATTATCACTTACAGTTTGTGAGTCGTCCATTTCGAGTTCTTCAGTTTTAATGAGGGCAATTGAATCCTCCATTTCCTTATGCCTTGCTGCCGCGTAGCGAAGCAACTTGTCCAATTCGGTGAATTCGAGTCTATCAACGTCGGGAGATCGTTCGGTTATCGGGTCGAATTTAATTATGGTTTTCAAAGCCATTGTCACTAGCACACGTTCACTTTCGTGTCCGTTCAACAACTTAAATTATCTAAATAGAAAGCAAATTTATAATCCTTGACCTTGACTAGTGATAGAGAGGAACGACAACAGTTTGTGATCGCTGAACCCTCGAACAAGGATTGCTTTGTGGGGATTGGTAAAAGTGCACCCCCTCTCTGGCAAACCGACCCTATTTTAACAAATTTGCGTAACCATTGCCACCACAACTAAATTTAATAAACGAGGGGCCTTCACAAGCGTATTATATGACGCCTTTGGTAAACTTATTTTCATTTTGTCAAGACAAAATAGTGATTTGATCTTCTCCAAAAACATGTTTGACAAGAACAGTTTCATCTTTTGCAACGCGCCCCTGCTTTTCTTTCTTCAGCTGCTTTTTAACGTTTGTACAAGTCGTCGGTAGTGTAACAGTTGAAATTTCTGTTTTCAATACAATTTTTTGTAATGTAGTTTTAGTTTTAAAACTCCCGAAACGTTCCCGAAAATTTCGCAAACCTGAACTTTCAGATATATTGATTAAAATTGAGAGCGCTCACAACGGTTGCAAGCAAAATTAGACATTAAAGACTCTTTTTATTATCAGTTTACTTAACACTGCAGGGGCTAATAATAATACATACTCGCTTCAGTTTTTTAAAGAGAACAGGCAATAAAAAGTAAATTATAAAATTAAAAACATTTATTATTACAGTGCTACAATTGAAAAATCACAGAAAAACTATTTCCTAAGTTTGTGTTTGAGGCGCTTAAATGAAATATTGTGCGCTTACATTTTTATCGGATCAATTAACTTGAAAACGCAACTTATTTTGTTTCACAAAAATATAATGACATTTTTAGGCAAATTTGATTAATGACAGATTCGGGAGATGACATAAAACAATCTTGACATGCATTGTGAGGTGACGTAATACAAATAGCTGCCAAGCTGAATTAATGTTGAATTGGTAAATGTTTTGCTCTTTATTATTTCTAATAGAACATCAGAATGCAGCAAAAGTGTTTTCAAAAATTTACAACCTATATGTATTTTCAACATTTTTTTATTTGCTTATCTAGCTAGATATGCCAATGTTCCTTTGACTACGCGAACTCGAAAATGATGTACATCAATGTCAGAAACAACGTCATGTTGAAAATGAAGTAGTCTTTCTTTTTTTATTTTTGCAGACTTCCATTTTCCATATTTAGACAGTCGACATCAAATCATAATTTTAATTAAATAATGAAAATGGTTCTCACATATTTTATTAAATGAAAAAGATAATTTTGATATTATTTCATGTCGAATAATTGCATTTATACTAAGTGATGCCCTACTCTCCTGCTAAGAAAATTTGAGATTAGGTACTTCTTGAGCTTACAAGTTAAATGAAGTGGGCGGTTTTTTTAATAGAGTTGAAAAAAAAAATACTTGGATGAAAAGTTTTATGACGAAATTGTCGTAATGATGTCGTGTTGAATTAGTTTTGTCTTGTACATTTAAACAATATCTTTCACATTAATCGAATTTGTCAACACATTATTTTGCTATATAGCTGGCATAATAAGTATTGGCGCATACTTTGGCCGTCACAACAATTTGATTAAAATTATGCAAAGTATTACTGTCGTCAACAAAATTGGTATAACTTTCATTCATTAATTTTGCTTTATTGGTATATGGAATAACAATTTTAGATTACAACTATCATGCTCGACTGTTCAAAGATGATCGTCTTCATCATTTTGACAATTTGCTTTTTCTGGAAATTTTATTAAAAGAGTTAAACAATTTATTCTAAAAATTTTCCTGAAAAACAGTACCATTGGCTTTTTATTATAACAGCCTCTTTGGCTATACACCGACAGTATATTTTCAACAAAATTTTAGTTGACTCTTCTTGTTAAAAAGTACGAATAGCCTCGACATTCTTGATATTTACACAAATTGAAAATGGAATTAATTGTTCAATATTAAAACAAGAAGGTTGGGTTAACTCAGAGATTTTTTGAAATTTCTTGCTTTTATTTTGGCTTTATGCAAATTATTATCGATTACTTTTAGATTTTTGGACGCTAAAGCCTGTTTATTTAGATTTACGTTATAACGATTTGTGCTGTTAAGACAATCGAACAAATTATATTGTTATCTTCATTGTGGATTGTCAATTATACTTAAATCTTAATAATATTGTTATTTATACTTAACATTTGCTTTCTAAACTACTGAAGTACTTCTTTTAGCCAAATTTCACTTAAAGGTTGATGTTTTGCTTCAAATCTTCTTCATTATACATTTGTATTTGTCAAGGCAAGTAGTCAATCAAAGGACTCATCCATAGTCCAGGTGATAGATCGTTTTTAAAGGACAAGATAAAGTAATAGCAAAGTATCTCAAAATCAATGCTTAACAAGTAAAATCCCATTAAGTTTATTTGTATAGATGTAAAATTACAATTATAGGGAATAGTTCGTTTTGTTTTCAGCAATATTATGTGTAAACATTTAGTACTTTATCTTTATCAACTACGTTAAAAATCAATCTCTAAATCTGTAAATATACTTATTCATAGGGTTAATATAGTTTGTACTGCTGCAAAAGGTAAGAAATTTAATTTTCTGATTATATAAGATTTATTTTCAACGAGAATTCGTTCAATTCATTGATTTTCTTAGTTAAATATTAAGATTTTAAAACACATTTCATGATGGGATCGGTCTGCTGACATCGGCAATTGCGACGTTGTCTTTTTCTCAGCCTGGCTTGTATATATCGATGGCTGTGGCTGAACCCTTGAATAAGAATTGCTTTGCGGGGATTGGTTAAAAATGTACCCCCTCTCTGTTAGAGAGACTCTTGAATAGGTCACAGTTTACAAGAAAGGAACAGTGTCTTCAATATAGTCAGACTTTCTAAACGGTTGATAGTGTTCACATCCAGACGAAAAACTATTTTTTAATTGAGTGTTGTTGTGGTGCTTTTAATTGTGTAGAATATTAGTACAGGTAAAGAAACTGTGATTGCTCAAGACGTTTGAAATCAAGGTAGGAATATTTAGTTAAGCTGTAACGAATTTACTGACCTAAATGTTTGTCCAATGTAGATTCTAATTTAAAAAAAAATATTTTAGTACAGCGTTTACTTAAAATTATTAACGATGATTTTGGAGCTGCTTCTTAAAAGAACTGCTGATAAAAACTAGCTGGAAATATTTTTTTGTTAAAAATGGATTTAACAGTACAAACATTTTTTACTGCCACCGTCATGAGTAGTGAAATTTTCGGCTTGTTGGTTCACCAGCACATTTTTATTCAGATTAGTCTTAATCTAATGCCTGAGACTTCCCGTTACTTCCTTTATTTCAAAAAGCTGAATAACTAAAATTCTGATAAGAAACTTTTTCTTTTCTAGTAAATTCCAAATTTTCCAAAATAATTACTTAAATCTTTTGAACTACACCTTTTTAAAAGAACTTTTGTCTGAGCGGGTATTTTTCTTAACTAAGGAATTATGTGCAGCGGGACATTTGACAATATTTAGATAAATTATTTTGTTTTTCTTGGAAAAGTGCTTTGTCCACAGATTAGAATTGAAGTTGCAAAACTGGAATTATTATTCCAATATTTTTTATTGTGCTTTTTAAGTAATTTTTATTGATTTTTATAATAATTCTGTAATACTAGGTAAATATAAAAAAAATATAAGTTATACAATTTTTTGACACAACTATCACAGTTTATAGAAAAAATGTTCGCTTAATATAAAAATTTTAGCTTTCTATTAACTTGTTTTTTTTTTAAATTGACTGATAAAAACTTAATTATTAAAATTGGTTTTAAATTTTTGAAACCTAGCAGTGTTAAGGCGGTAGTGTACTTCGAGGTTTGAAGCCGATTCGCATCTGGAATTACTGAAATCTTTTTGTGGTATAGGTTTGACTTGTGAGACCCGATAGAAAAGGACAAATTACGGATAGAAATCAGGGTGTCCGTCAAAATTCGGTAAACCTCGTAAAATCACAACCATATTATGCTCACACAGAAACATAGTACGATGGTGGGAATAATAGATAATTGTCACCCTCATAAAATTTCTTCGGTTACACTTAAAATATATTCAGGGCCGGTTTACAGCAAGTGATATTAACTTTAACTGCGTTTAAATAGTTAATTCGCGATTAATATATTTAATTGTGATTAACTTTTAATTCGCGATAAAGTTTTTGACAGTTCTGACATTTAATTGGTCAAAATTTTCACGATAAAAAAGTCAAAATGTAACAAATAATGTAATAAATTATTACAATAATGTTTTAGTTTTGCCCAAAAATGAGCAAGAAGTTTAGTGAAAATTTTAATTAATAAAATATATTATAACTTTTTTATTTTATATTGTTGTTTCTTTATTTTGTAATAGTTTACAAATTTTATCATTTAGAAATACATTAAATCAAACGTACAAAAATAAGTGGATACGTAACAAAATTTAAAGTAGATATAGCTGAAAATTCCTTTCCACAAATAAGTTCTAACAAATGCGGTAAGTACGTGTAATAAAGCCTAAAGCGTTTGATAAAGTCTGATGAGGTACCTGGTATCATTGTTCTATGATTAAATCTGAAACAATCTGCCTACTATTTAAAAGTATAAAAGTCATGGCGATACAAACCTGCTATATTATTCACGAAGAGGCATTCCTCTTTGATATCTCGAATCAATAATTTCTGGTAATAACTTTTCCATGTAAAATTTTGTCAATTTAGATTCCATTTTAGTTTGCCAGAATAGCTGATCTCTCGGTATTATTTCCCAAGCCATTCCTTTTGGAGTCCAAATCACCAAAATACAAAATTCCCGCTGTGTGACTTCTAATTGCCCTTGTATCTGATAATAGTAGTCGCTGTTTCTCTTTAGTAAAATTTTGTTATTTTCCGTAAGTGTGCAATATTTTAAAATATTTTTTTTTATTGCATCTACAGGTGTCAAGTTTTTGGTATAAGCCGCATACGGACTTTTTATCTCAATTATACCGCTAGCTCCTTCAATCAACGCATCAGGAGATGCTCCTATGTATGGAAATAAATTATGAATAAAAAGACCACACTTTCTGTAAGAAAGCATCAAGACTGATGCAATTTCTTCTAAAGCGGTTTCTTCCATTTTTTTACCCCACTCCGTAGCAGCACAACCTCTAAATGGCTTGTATAACAAAGTCGTAATTAAATTTTTGCAATTTGTTTTTGGACGTATTTTACATACTCGTCCAAAGTTAGATGCAGTAATTCGTTTTAATCGTTCTACCTGCCACAACAAATTATTACTTTGGTCAATTGTTTGCTGTTCTACATCTTTTATACTTCGTAGTTCTTCTAAAAATAGGCGAGCTTTTTCATTATATTGTTCGTTGTTCATATCTGGTTCGATTATATTGCATTACCGCAGCAGAATTTATATTCATGTTTTCATCATCTGGCGACTCTGACAATATTTTTTCAGTAGCATAACACATTTTGCATTTAAAATTCAATATTGTCTGTAATCCTTTGCGACTTTTATTTATAAATTCCATACTTGTGGAGTTACAACCATATGGAGAAGTGTGATTACCGAATTGTTGTAACTGTTCAATAAGAAAAGCTACGTCAAATATTCTTCGGCCTGATATTGTATTTTCTATGATGGTTTCATTAGCATCATTTTCTCTTTCTACTAGGTAAGGCAATTCTTCACTAAAAAAAATATATAAAGCCTACAATTTTATATACTGTTACATCTACTGTTGCTCACTTATCAGTATCACTATTAGATTCGTCATTGTTATGTACACTGTGGTTATAAGAAATTTCATTAACACTAAAACAATTTTCGTTGTTTTGACTGAGTTTGTAAGTTTTTTTATACCTACCTACTATCACTGCTATCATTTCGTAATTGTGACAAAAAATCAGGCTTTGTATTGTTACTAGAACTGATGTAAAATAGAATAAATGCCATTTATCGCACAAAATGAATTTACCTGGTGGATTGTTCTGTTCGTGAAGTACTTGGTATAGAAGCACTTTCATTAGAATTATTCAAATTTATATCTGCACCAGTAGTTTTTTTACGTTTTTTACTAGAAAAAAATAAAATACAAATACTATCACAAAAAACAATAATATAGGTAGTATTTTTTGAATTATTCGAAATTTTTGTAATAAAAATAAATATAGAACAACTAAACTTCCATAAAATATAACTACTTACCACAAAATTGCAAACGCACTGAGTTTTTTCTTGCTTATTCTTCTTGAGCTAGGATATAATTTTCTTTTTTTTTTCAATATTCATATTACATATATTTATGTAAATTTTCGTAAATATAAAAGCATTAACACAAACACTAATTATTCACAAAAATAACCATATACAGATGTATACACGTAATATACCTAGTATTTGCACTAGTAAAGCATGTCACAAAGTGTTACTTTTGAACTGATTGCGACTGGAGTGTGCCGTCCCCATCCCTTTTTTATGGTGTTTTATGAAGTTTTCCAGGAACACTTCCCCTTTTTAAGAAAGAATTTGTTGCCATAAAAAAGGGTACAATTTTCTTGGAAGTTGATTTTTATTAAGAATTGGTAAATTAATTGACTTCTACTCTTCTAATAATTTTTTGTGTTAATGTATGATACGTAAAATTATTTCTTATAACTCCAATAATTAAAATATAATAAGTCCATATGTTAATAAACATTACAAAAATGTAATTTATATGCGTTTACACAAATTAATCTTTAGAAACTTGTACGTAAAGGCTGAGGTACACGTACATACAATGTCTAGCCAAAAAATATTAATGTACATTTTTCTATATCTTATCTCTTTAGATAGATTAATTTTGCTCTGTCCCAAATTTAAAATTGCTTTCTTATTAGACATACATCTGGGCTGTTCGAAGGCCGAGGGTTTGCGGTTCCTCCCTTCCGGTCATTACTCTATCCTTGTCTGACTCTTCTAACATAACAGGAATGATTTTAGTGGCAAGTCAGTTTGTAATATGTTCGTATTTTCGATATTATTTGTTTATATTATTTTTTTTTATAGCTTTTAACAAATTTTCAATAAAAATATGTCAATTATGCTCGGACCGTTGAGTTTCTTTTGTTAAACCGTTTTATAAATGTAGTAGAGCAAACCAAAGTTGTCTATTTTTACCCGATATTTACGAATTTTTCCTTAATTTTTATTAAAAATATTGGAAAACACGAAACGGACGCATTATCACCAATGAATTATCTACTAAATCCCAAAAATTTAATCTTTTTTGATTATAAATAAAAGAATGAGAGCGATAATTGGAACACGTTGCAAAGCACATTTTAAGGAAAGTACACTGCCGCCTTAATGAGCTTGGCCAGTAAACCCTATACACTTGTTTTTTCTATAACTGAACAAAACTAAACATTTTTACCAATAAATATTGTGTGTAATAAAAATGTGTGTTAAAACAAATAAACAACATAAAAATTTTATTTTTACAATATATACACAATTTTATTATTATTTGATATAGTATCCGTTGTTAGCAACACATTCTTCTAATCGTCGCTTTATGCTGTCTACTAAATTTTGACAGATATTAGACTGTCTCTAATGGTTCCAACCATTTCTCATGTTCTGTGCTAACATTTTAACAGTTCTGACTGGAGCTTCTTCTCGCGCAACATCTTTCCACTCACGGATCATGTTACCCCACAGGTTTTCTATGGGATTCAAGTCCGGTAAGCGGGCACGCTATTAAATGTAAATTTAAGGATGTTTTAGTCATTTTTTACTTTCAAAGAAAGTCACGTCTAAAGAAAGTAATTTTCGAATAAAAAATTAAATTCTGATTTTTATACTGATCAAGGTCTAAAAATATTAGTCAGATTTTGTATTAAACTCAATTTAAAATTTTTACTTTAATCATTATTTTTATTTACGACCTGTTACTGTGCCGCCGTAAAATTTAGGTAATAATGGGGATTGTATTTGAAGTAAAATTTTCAACTGTTGGAAGGTCAAGTGCTGATGGCAAGTGACTTTTTGGAATTCAACCAGGAACGTAATTATTTTTTAAAAATAAAATACATTACTTAAACAAATATTTATTTTTATAACAAATGTTCAAAATGATGTCTCTCATTTTCAATGCAGGCCCGTAAGCGCCGCTAAAAATTTTCTTGGAGATTTGCTGCAAGATTTCATCTGCTTATTTCGGCAAATGCATTCCCAATACGACTTCGCATATTTTTAATGGTGGCCGGCTCTTCCTGGTATACCATTTCTTTCACTGTACCCTACAAAAAGAAATGGAGTTAAATCGGAAAATCTAGGGGGCTACTGGATAGACCACCACAACTACTCCACTTTTTACCAAATTGTTGTTTTAACTCCGCTGTAGCTACTTGGCTATAATGAGAAGGGGCTCCATCTTGTTGGAATCACATATCTATTTTGAAAATATAATGTAAAATTTATAGTTTCTTGTAAAATATTATAAACGTACTGTGCTTTAGATTAAGCGAAACATTCACCATTTAAGTGTCGTTCAAAAAACTGGACCTACCATAATGTTGTAGATCACTCTTTTCCAAAACATTTAAAGGCCAATAATTTTAGTTTGCGTCTTGTCGCATTTGGGGACGATTTCCAAAGTCCCAATAGTGCATATTACGCTTATTTGCATGGTCGTTTTTTTAAAAGTTGCACCCATTGGTAAACAGAAATTGCTGTTAAGTCTTATTTGCTTCTCGGACCATTGACAAAAAGTTTGTGGCAAAAGACTTTCTGAAACAGTAATGCGATCGGTGGTGGAGCATCCATTGTAATTAATAGAAATAGGGGTGGTATTGTGGAAGTGGCTGATTAGGAGTTGTTGGCGGATGCCGCAATTATTTACATAAGCAAAATTTAAATTGGCTATTTCTAACTGAATGTGAAGTGGATTCGGTGGCCGGAATGGGAGATTGTGGTGGAAATGTCAAAGACGGTGCGAGAAGCTTTTTCGAGGATGTATGCGGGTTTTGTCGTGTGAGAAAATGTCAAAAAGGATTTTGGCAGAAAAGACGACGATTTGCCGAAGAGCATTTTGAATAGGGTTGGGGTCGGTTGGAGGATTTTCGTCGGAAATTTCGATGTTCAAAAAATTCGGATGGGAGATCTAGAATGACTGTCTCGACGTAGGGAGTTTTTTCTTTGTAGGGAATTGGTGTCTCTTTGAGAGTGGGACATTGTCTGGACAATGCAGGATGGGGCTTTTGCATTAATATTTTTGATGACTTCTAAGAACATAGGAGGTTTGGAAGTGGAGTTTGTAATTTTATTGTTGTAATTGTTTTAAATACGAGATATTTTATACCGAATGTCATGTGATTCGGTCAATACTTTTCGGTTAACAGATGTTACTCTCCATTTGTTTAAAATAATTTTATTTACAAACTTACTATAACTTACTTAAAGTCAATCTTTTTGATAACTCTCCATAAAGTCATTTTGTCTTTAAAGCAATGACTACCATATGCACTTAATAAAAAATATTTTTATGCTGGCTTCAGTTTTGTTTTTATGTCCAATGATGATTGGAAGCTTTTTTCGTCACAAATTGTGACGTTCGTCCAGCCTCTTCCTAAATTTTGCGGACAAAATTAAAGTTAGGTTTGTGCCAGTGCTGGTGTTATTAACGGTTTCTTTACAAAAACTCAACATTTTATTTGTCTTTATAAACGCCGTCTAATAGTGCGTACACTTATATTGACTCCTGTATTTTCTCTTATTTGAAGCGCAGTTGTAAAAACTGTATTCTGTACAACATTTTGTACAAAGATGCGAGAACAATGTTAAAATCTCAAAAGTCTCATCTTGGCCATCTCGTGTACTGTATTTTTTTATTTTTTTAAAATGTTTGATATTCATCAAAGAAAGTTGGATTTTTGTTTAACTCCGAACAGATTATTTTTACAATATTGGGCATGCAATTTCCTACATTTTTCGCACCGCCGTTTTCACTTTCCGCCAAATTGATTAAATTGGGATAAGGTGTTACTTGATGTTGGTGACTTATGAAAATATTTAGACAACAAAAATGGTACTAAACACTATTACATTATATCCAAAAATATTGAAAAACGATTAGGTCTTATTTGCTTTTTTTTAAACCATCTGAAAATAAAAATATGGAATCCTGTACTTAAAATTTGTTGTTTAGTATTTTTAACTTCAAGAAATAGTTAATTTCATTTAAGTGTTTTAAACGACTTTGTTAGCTTTTGATCTTTCACTTAGTGAATCGTGTAGTTATTGTAGCACGAGTTTTTTAACGGATCAAAAGTTAATTAATCGTTTTTATAATTGCAAATCGTCTTGCTAGTCCTAAAGTACTTCTAAAGGAACAATAGAAATAAATGGTTTGTCAACGGAAATTCGTCCTTGTACATTCATCCTATTGCAGAAGGGATTTTACCAGGTCTGCATAAAAAAGTAAGAAGGATATGCTTTGTTCACTTGGGTCGTATGTTGCACCGACAGCTTGCTTTGTATTACAAAGGGTGAATAGAAACATGTTTTTTTTTTATATTATTTAGTATGTGGGGAAATGCATTCTATAAGAAAATACACGTTAAGAGTCCTCTCTAGTCAAATAATGTTTACGTTTTTGTAATTTTGCAACCAGCAAATCACTTACCGATGACAGGTTTAAAATCAAGAAGAGGACATAACATTGACCGTAAAACTCAGCAGGTCATGTCATAAAATGCAAATTATGGTAACCAGAGAAAGAGCATTTAATAGAATGAATTTTTAACTTCAGATTGGGGAAGGAACTTGAGGTTTAAATAATTCTTTACTTTTAAATAATTATTTATTAAATATGTAAATATTCGTTTACAAGATGAATTTTAAATGAAATATAGATGTATACATATCTTACAATTCAAAATATTTATAACACAACAACACATACTACAGTGCATAATTAACAATATTTTTTACAAATCAGAACACTTAATGACCCTAATTGGTAAATTTCTTTTAATTCTTGAATCTAATAATTCAGGTAACATAGCGGATTCATAAAATTTTTTTAGTTTATCTAAAATTATATTATTCCAAAATTCTGTATTTTTTTCTATAATTTCGCAGTGATAATCTACTTGCGTATAAATAAAAAAGTAACAAAAATTTTTCTGCGTTATTTCTAACAAACCCTGAACTTGGTACATGTAGTCGTGATTGTCTTTTAGTTTTATTTCATTTTTAGAATTAATATAACAATATGTTATAACTTTCTCTGTAATTGCGTCTCTAATAGTAATATTTTTTGCTGTATAGGGACATTTAATTTCAATTATTGAATTTTTATTAACAATACCGTCAGGTGTGGCCGCTAGAAATTTGTATGTTTTATGTATAAATAAACCACAATTTTTTACATCTAAATTAAACTTTTCCTTAAATAAATTAATTGCATTTGTTTCATTGCATATACCATATTCTAAACTTTTTACACCTGATTTTAAAGAAGGATATAATAAGTTTTTAACTAAATTTGCTGTGGTTGTTGTAGGTCTCATTTTACAAATTTTTCCAAAATTACTGCTTGTGATTCGAAAAGATTTTTCACTAAACCACTGTTGGTTATTACTCTGTCCTCGGGTTATTATTTCTATTTCATTACAGTCTGCAAGTTCTAATGAAAGCAAGTACTCATTTTTAATTTTTTGAAATTCTACATCAGTTTTATCGACAATTTCTAATAATTCTGTATTTCCGTAATCTGCGTCTGGATCTTGAGTTTCAAAATTTTTCAGTTTTCTTTTTTTATGTACTGTTGGCTTTACTTTAGAATACGCTTCAGTGAAGTGCCCTACACATTCGTTTTTTTTTATTTTTTTGAATAACATAAAAAAATGGTTGTTTACAATTAAAATTGATTGAAGCAGCTAGGCATCTTGTTTTATAAGATCCAGCAAGAGAAAAATTTACACGTTTACCACCAACTAATTTATTTACCGCACTATTAAATGATTCGACGTAATTTGTATCTACATCATGAAGTAGGGTAGAAGCATGAGTAGCAACTCTATTAATATGTTTTTCAAAATCAGAATAAACATGGCTATTGACAAATAAGTTAAATAGATTTTGTTCTCCTGTTTTTTTTCCTTTACAAAAATATTTCTTACAATTAGTATGACATCCAAAAATATGTTTGGGACCGTTTAGGATATCTGCTTTTAAATTTTGAATTTTTAAATGTGTAGATAAATTTAGTTTTTTATGATATTTTAAGGCACTACCACAGCTGTTCTAAAACGCAAAATATTACTTTTTAAAAAAAGTCTTAAATTAGGATCTAAACGTGAAATTTTTGAAATTTCCCGAAGCTTTGAACAATAGTTTCTTAACAAATGGTTCCGACATTCAATTTTTTCAATAAAAAAATTTGGGCCGTAAGGTTTCTTTTCTCTGATTTTTTTACAAACACTGCTGTCGCCGTCACCAATAATTTTGTTATACTTTAAACCATGCAATGATAAAGACAAATTAAATCTTTCGGAAATAATTTCAGCTTCCATTGACGTGGAAGTTCCTTTCCAATTTTTTTTACAAATATGATTTTTACCTATTTTACATCCTCTACAATATTTATTCTTAACTCCTACATATAAGATTTTTTTTGTGTGTGCACCAATGATGCAACCTACACCCGATAAAGCATTATAATTAGTTTTATAAGAACGCTTACTCCAAGCACCATCGACAATTACCGGTACCAATGGGATGCCATCCGAATCAATACTTCCGCTCTCCGTTGCAAATTCTGCTTCTTCTTTAGCTGCTTTCTTACACGATTCCAAAGCATTTTCTTTTATTTCATTTGAAACAATTTTTTCTTTACTTGTAAATGTACTCACAGACATGCAAGGAATATCCAGTGATGCACACAGTTCCTTTAGTTGGGAATAACCATTACCAATGGCAAGTGTTCCGCTAACAATGGCTTCATTTATGTCCATGGTTTCACTGCTTTCCGTCGAAATTGAGTTTTTTAACCCACAAACATTAAATTTTATAATAAAGATGCTTTTAAAACCCACTCTTTTTTCACTTATAACGTCCATGTCAAAAAAACTGCAGTCCATACCGATGTGTTTCAAATTTTTCAACGCTCGAAATAAATACTGAATATTAACTATTCGACGACCAGTCATAATGTCCTGCTGTCTTACACATATATTTTCCGGTTCCACATTTAATTCCGGTAGACTGTCCTCTTCATTTTCTGAATTTGCCAATGCAACATTTTCTTCTATTTGCTTTGTCACACCCAAACGCCAACTATTCGCTCTATAAATAATTAGGTACATTAATATTTCATTTAAAAAATTAACTTTTATTCAAAAAGTCGATTAATTTATTTATACTTACAAAATGGAACGATAGTGCTTAGAGCGCTTTTTGCGTCGAGCACCACAAGTCAAATTTTTCTTAGTATGAAGACCCATTGCTTACAATAAAAACAACAATTTAATCACTTTTAACTCACCACAACTTACAGTCAAATATAACAATATTCATTTTTGCATCCCTTTAAATACAGCAGTACAAATGGTGGGAGAAAAAACGGGGGTGTATAAGTTTGAAAAATTCCTGGCACACAATAATTACTGTTATCTAGAAAACATTAAAGTTTATTACCTACTTTCAAAATATTCTAAGAAGATTTAGAACTGCCAAATATTTTTAATATTTGTTTAGAAGGGTGCCGGTGAATTGCGCTC
Source organism: Tribolium confusum (assembly GCA_029207805.1). Lineage (NCBI taxonomy): Eukaryota > Metazoa > Arthropoda > Insecta > Coleoptera > Tenebrionidae > Tribolium > Tribolium confusum. The sequence goes on from JALGAY010000006.1 coordinate 7,964,022, forward strand.
AGAAAGATTTTACTTACCTGCTTTGCAATCCATAGGTGGACTGCGTTCAGGTCAAGATAGTTATGTCTCAGCATGGTAGAAAGTATTTTATATTTAAAATAAAAATGAGCACCAATAACTTATTACACATTTTTACTGAACACCAGTATATACATTACAAAATTTGATTAAATTTATATAGTACACATTTTACGAAAGTAGATTTATCTATTTTTTTCTTTCTCAACTGAATTATTTTATCTTCTATAAATTGTTTAATATATTTCTTTTAACGTAACGATTTTCACTTTTTAAAATTGAATTTATCTTTATACGTAATGTTATATACAGTGAGAATAACCATTTGTATAGAATAACTTCTTTGAAAAATAACAGGATACGTGTCCAAGCGTTTTCCTGAAAAACAAATCCCTGAATTTTTATCAAAATTATTCCATACAAATGGTTCACACTGTATGTATATGTAAGATTATGGTTTCTATAAAATTATAGATTATGGGAGCGGTTAAGAACAGTGACCCTCTAGATGATAAACTCATTATTTTTTTCCGGCTAAAGCATAAAAGAAAAATAAAATTCTTTTATAAAGCTTTACAAATTACCTATATAAAACTCTTAATAATATAATAATTAGAATTTGCTAATAACACTGCTGACATAAGAACGTTGTCGCCAATGCAATTCCAGGTACCAAACAACATACCTAATTAATGCCAATACCAATTAATACCAACATAATAAATTGAATAACAAAATTTATTGGTTACATAAATAAAAGACTGTAACTAAAAACTGTATCAATTTTTCACTTTGGTATTTGGTATATTATTTGATTTTTTAATTGAATGTTTCAACTGGCTTCTCACTAGTTCAATGAAAGGTAAAATTAAAATAACAACCTAAACAACCTAATTATTCAAATTTCTGAAATTTACCCCTATCCCGTCATTTTTATCCCAATCCTCATCCATTTGTAAACAATTCTAAAGAAATATTAAGAATATCTGGCAATTCTAAATCTTGGTAATTTAAGTAGGTAAACTTTAATCTGTTTTCTAGGTAATATTAATTATTGTATACGACGAATTTCGGATCGCTATTGAACATTTGAATAACGACTTGTTTGATTTGATTTTAATTCACAAATAAACCATGTGCCATAAACCAACGTTGGGATTTGGACGACCTTATTTAATCTTTCCTACCTGATGTCATAAATCACCCTCAAACTCTCTGTTTACTCCTTGCAGTTTGTATAGTGTGTTGCCTATTTCTGATTACATTTTTGCTCAATATACAAAAAAGTATCAATTTTATGAAAAAAATATTACCTCAGCTGAATGTAGTTTTGTTGGACCACCATAGTAATGTAAAATTTAGCTCTCTGCAGTGATTAGTTTTTGAGAAAATGTGTTATAAAGTTTTACAATAAATATCAGTTTTTGTTAACAATTAGCAAGTTTGAAAAACAATTTTACCTCAGCTGATCAAAGAATATAATTCTTAAAACACTGTAGTTGAGCGCATTTTTTCAAAGTGTAAATTAACTGTTTTATTACGTATTAAACTTTCGTCATTTTTATACATGTTACGACTTGGGTGGAGAAGACCCTTAAGAATAAGAGCAAAGATATTGTAATTTTAACTATTAAAAACTATTATACTATTATATTTAAAAATTAGCCTTTTGAACTGCATGCAGATTCTAAATTTGACCTGTCTTCAATTGTTATTATCAAACGCCTGACATTTTCCAGATTTTTTGTCAGATGATTTTTTAAAATTCTTTCCGTAAACAGACACATTTTGAGGAAACATTTAAGGTAGAATAGTCTATTTCGCACTTTAATGACATTATATTTTCCGTTTATTGATAATAAATAGTAATAAATCAACTTTATTATAAACAATGAGATTTTTTTAAAGTTTTTACAGAAGACTTTTATTTACCATTTAGCATAAAAAAAATTCTAAATTATAGACAAAAAAATGAGCAAAACTCATTTTTGTCAAAAAAATACATTCTGTATACATACAGAAAGGTAAACTAGAACTACCTATATACAAAATATTTATATACATACATCAATATAAAAAATATATACAAAGTGATTTACAAATTTTGGTCAAAGATATCTGCAAAATTAATAATGAGTGTAGTACTGCCGCTTACGGAGCCAGTTCCACACACCATTAACATTATCTGATAGCAATTTTTTGACTCTGATTCTGGCTTCTTGGTTTCCATCCCTCCAATTCAACACCATTTGGCCCCATACAGTTCCAATTGGGTTGAGATCAGGAGACTTTGACGGCCAATTTAATAGATCGAATTTTGGATGATCGTCAAACCAATCTCGTACGATCCAGGCCCTATGTCTTGAACTAAAACAATGCTTATTAAACAATACCTTATGCTTATTAAACTATTGTCGTGCTGCATCAGAGGTGTGTTCTGGATCGTTATCTTGTTGGACCAAAATTTCGACGCGCATGTGAGAGCATAACATTTTCGAGAATATTCACGAACAGGTGCCTCTAAATTTTTCTTTCTATTTTTTAAAAAAGAGCAACTCTATTAAAGGAAAAACAGCTTTAGACTATGGCTGTCCCTCCTTCATGGTCCACAGTTGATACTGTTTATTTGTCGCAACCTCATTGGCGGCATTGTCTGTAACACCACAAATAATTTGTTTTACAGTCTTTTAAACATTTCGATATATTTCTAGCAGAAAAATTTAAACATTTAACAAACACTGATTTTATTTCTAAATTTAAATTAAGATGTCAAGCTGCAACCTGTAGATGAAATCTTCGAGTTCGTTTAAAGCTCCCTGGAGTGCGCGTACATTCCAAAATGCCACCTCAAGAAGACATTGAATTATTGAGTTTTTATTCATCATTCCAGAGGGTGATGAAAGTCAAAAGTATTGACGCTAATACCGTGGCATGTTTGGCTTGTGCCAACAAGATGGCGAGCTGTTGTTTTTATGCAGCAAACTTTGATGAGAGGAAATGGCTGCTTTCTGCCTACATTCAGGTGGATTGGATGGGTGCGAGATCCTGTGCCTTGAGATCCACAGCGACCTCCTCAGCTGGGATCTTGATAGAAATTTCTCTGAACACATCTCGTGTTCTCTTTTGTCTGGGAGTGTAAAAATATAGAAGAAAATTTGTTTTGCTTTTATGAACCTTGTGAAGAACCTGAAATCTTGTGCAGTAGCTGGCTGCATACTATTCATATTACTCATACTTTCTGCATCTCGCAAAAAAATTTGAAAAATCCTTTACTTTAAAGTCAGGTTTGTTTTACATAAAGAACATATATTAAGTTTAAAAAGTGTAAATTAGTAAAAAAAGAAAATATAATACTGTAACAAGATAAGTGTTTATTGAGACCTGTTGTAAAGGGGCTGGCTACTAATAAATTTCTGCATAAGTCAGTTTTTTTATATCTTTTTTCTGTTATATGAGGTAAAAGTTCTTCTAAAAGTACGTCTACGGCGTTGTTGATTTTTTCTGATGGCGTGCCAAGTTAACGTTGAAATTAAACGCGCACTTAGTGCAAAGTATGCGTCATTTTAGTTTTGCTCAGCTGTTTTTTGAAGTTTTATACTAAATGGAATAAGCCCTTGTAACTGTGCATTTAGAAATTTTTCTTTCAATGCATTGATTGCTGCTAACTCAAAATCTCAGTATATAAATTTGGGACTGCAATTTTTTTCTAGGTTAATGATCATATCAACCATTTTTCTATACGTTCCTTTCTGTTTGTTTGGCAACAAAATATAGAGAATAGGATGGACACACCCCAACTTTTCGGCCAAAATTACGAAAATTTTATAAAAAAAAAGGAGGGATTGATTTGAAGGTGCCATCTACATATAGTTGTTCAGTTTCGCTTAATATCTGTAAAAATAATCTATAATAAACAAAACTGAATTTTGGCAGTTTTATGTTCTTAAGAGGAGGTTCCTAATACTGATTATACAGAGTGTGTCAGAAATAAGTACATTATTTTTATCCAGTGGTAAAACTTATCAAGAGTAACAACTTTTCTATGTAACATTTTCTAAAATCCATTGTGTTTTTTTTTTTGAATGTTACAATCAAATTAGAAATATCTTTATTGTGAAAAAATTTATGTCCATAATTTAAATTTTCTCATTGAACATAACGTTTTCGCTTGTGTGTTTTCAATTTATCTTTTAAACATTCACATTTTTTCTATTTTTATAATATAGTTTTTTAAATTTTCCATTTTTTAAAAACCCTACTTCAACGGTTGCTCAGACCGCGGCTGGTTTCTCGGAATTAATTATTGCATTCTGAATTTTTGCGTTTGATTTAAATAGAGGCCTGAAACATTTGTTGTTTCTTATCCAGTTGTTGAAGACAACGTCTACCATATTTTCCTCTAAAAATTTTACGAGGTTGCATATTTTTTGCAACGCCATCACAATCGAAAATAAATTGAAACAATAATTTATACACATGTTAACTCTATTTCTTAGCCTCCACTTCCAAGTGATGTAAATAAGTTGTTGGTAAAATTTTTTTTTAATTAATTAGTGCAACACCTGCATAATTAATTTTTGAGCGTATATCTACACGAAGTTAATAATTTTTTTAAAAAATTCACAAAACGTTACTAGAATTTTTCAAAATGTAATAAGGACAACGTTTTTATCAGATTTAAACGTTAGTATAACACATTTATTGCCTACTTGATTAATGAACCACATGTGGTGAGTACCACTCAAGTTTTCTGCTACATAAGTAGCTATATGTGGTGAATTACACTGTTTAAAATAAAACAATTTTTGAGTATTATATTTTTACACATTATAACAACAATCTCGTCGTTTTTTAATAGATCGAAATTAACAATTACAATAATATTATTATTCGTTAAATAACAATAGTTATTAGGATGCAAAGTAGAGAGCAATCAAAAAACTTATTGCTTTTGAATTGTGTTATTATTTTATCTTGTTAAGTGTAGGACCATTGTTGTGTTATGTTAAACAAAAAAGTTTGTTACTACTTAAATCCAGAACGTTTTTGATTAAAGATTCTCTTTCCAATTTTTTGCAAATAAATTGTTCCAGTGGTCTTGCATGATTTACAATGTACGATTTAATGTTTTGCAAATAATTCTAAAAACTAAAAACAGTGAAATTATCTAAAACTCCAAAACGTTTTACATCGGCACAGAGATGTAATAAGTTATGAATATTGAGTGACATATTTGGAATATTGAGGGCAGCTGTGAGACCACGCTGTGTTGGCGACGACAGGATATTAGAGGGCATGTGAGGCACACATGTTTGTTGAAGCAGTTAAGAGAATAAGTGACCAAATGTAAAGCACTTGGTGCACTAGAGAGGCGTTGCGTTGGGAGGGATGGGTTGGACGGCACAGATGAGAATGTGTAGTCGAACAGGGGAAAGGCCGTTTGCTAGAAGGAGGTCTAGGGTCTGTTGTTTTTCATAAAAATTCGGAAAAGTGGGGTTGGTCGGTTGGTTTTTGTAGAGGCGATTCTTCAGCATTTGAAGACGACAAGGTAAGGCAGGATTCGAGGATGTCCTCTAGAAGAATGTCGCTGGAGACATTGAGGGCAACGACTAAGAGTGTTTTGGGCTTGGAGATGGGTTTGGGGTTGGCCATTTTGAGGTTGCCAAAAGGTTTAAAGAGTGTAAAGCAGTTTATTTACATTCAATTAAATAATGTTGCACAAATGTTACTAATAGCTTAATTATGTATCATAATAGATAATTTGTTCTGTGCTTTTTCAGTTTCTGTTTTTACAGAAGTTTTAAAATACAGAGATTTTTCTCTAAGAATTACAATAACTAAAAATTATAATAAAAAATTAATGTTTTTTACAAATTTTATTTGCAATTAAATAAGACGTACACTTAGAAACATAATTATAGAAATGTTTTGTGGAGATTACCTTAATATTTTTTGTATAAAATTTAGGCCAATATTTTTGAATAATTTTTATAAAATATTTTACTAATTTTGTGAGATGCTGTTTAGGTGCCTTTAAATTAACTTTTTATTTTTTGTGTCGTATGTGTTTTGAAATAAAAGAAGTTGGTTTTTCTTCTGCAAATCTTTAATGCCTAATAATTTTTTTGCAATTTTCTCAATTGGTGTTATTTTCTACAACTTTTTTGGCCAACTACCCCGCGAAATATATATACCCTCGAACATTCTGCTAGTTCTTCATTAAGAACATCAAGAGCAGTTTGGACTTGCTGCTTCTCAAAGAGAAAGAAGTCGAAAAGGGATTTTGTGACAAATCTGATAGCTTGTCGGACTGAAATGAAAGGTTCGCAGTCGTCGATTTCCGCGTCTGGATTTTGCGTCTTTTTCCTCGTCAACGATTTTGACGGAAATGACTGAGGTATTAGGGGTGTCTTCGTTGGGTTTTGGAAATTTGAGAAAATTGCGAAGCCATGCGGGATGGTGAAAAGAGCACTTCGAGCCTTTGGTGGCTAAGGGAGAAGAGTTGGGGGCGTGAGAATCGGTGCATGTGGAGCAGATGAGCTTGTTGGGGCATTGTGAAACTGAGTGCCTAAATGTGAAGCATTTGTAGCACTAAAGAGGGGCTGGTGTCGGGGGATGTGAGGGTTTGCAGAGATGGGTTTTTTCCGAAAAGAGTGAGGCCGTTGGTGAGAAGGTTGTCGATGACTGATTTGTTTGTGGTGATGATGCGAATGAGAGAGGTGGGTTTGTTGGTTTTGGCGGAAATGATTCGCCAACACTTGTGGTTTGAAATGACTTTTGAAATGTCTGAGGGTTTGATGTCGAGACTGACGTCTTGAGCAACGATGGAAAACATGGGAGCTTTTGATTGGGGCACAGAGAAGTGTTGGCGGGGTTGAGGAGTTTAAAAGTGTAATTAACTCGGAGTTCAGAAATGGTTTTAAGACCAAGAGAAATTAGAGAGAAATAAAAAAAAATTGTGTAGAGATTTGAAAATTCGTGAAATTTCGTCCATTGTTGTTGCTGCGAAAATCCCCGAAGTCTGTGTGACAAGCGTTGAAATCTCCGAGGATGACTGTGTACTTAAAATTAAAAGCATAGGTTAGTAAATCAGTGTTAATTTGATCTGTGGGAGGGTTGTAGTAGGAAATAAAATAGTAGGATGTTGAGGTTGCTTTGCATTTAGTGCATTAAAGAGGGGTTGGGGATAGTGAGTTGCATGGTTCGCATGGAAAAGTGCGACCAAAAATTGAGAGGCCGTACCTACAACAACGTTTTACTGTATGCAAGAGTGGTATTTTAAATTGCAACATTTTTTTGAATCAATTATGTCTTTTAGTTTGGTAACTAAATCGCAATACTTGTCTTCAAATTCGGCCCGAACATTCACGTTTCAAAGCTCGTCGTTTTATATGTTTTTTCAATATTGTTTTGAATTTCGTCAAATTTTTTTGGCGCGTCATTAAGAATTTCTAGCCGCGTTTTAATTTGATTTATGCTGTGACCATCCAGATCAAAATTTAAGACAAACGTTTTAATTCGCACAACTTTGAATTTAACAACTTCTCTTTCAAACTTGAGCTGTTCTAATCTAGCCATTCTTGCACAATAAAACGGTAATTAGGAATACGCGTAAAATAAATGGAGAGAATAAATGGTAAATAGGTTGGAAAAGACGGGATTTATAAGTTAGGAACGTGCAACCACTAACCTTAGATCTGAAGTAGGCTGGAAACTAGTTCACAAGACTTGTACGACTCAAGGGCACGAACACGACGACGATGGTACCACCACCGAAGTTTGGGGAGCGCAATGGTGCCTGTCGCTTTGAAATAAATCCTTTTTCTTCGAAGCTAAGGTTGCTTTATGAATTAGTTCGGCCCGAAGAATTAATGTTTGGGTTGTAATTCGTAATGAAACTACCCGGTAGCTTGTTTCAGTTTTATTTAATGCTTGTTTACATCTTGCAGGCATTGACTGAATGACTATTTTTCAACATTTCAACTACCCACCTCGGCGACTCACTTCTTAGATCGAGTGTACTCTGTCAATGTCGCCGAGTGGGTGCCCCTACTTACTTACAAATACTAATATTATAATTACATAATATTAACACCATCGGATCTGAGAGCTTTTGCCACTTTCCAGGCAGAGTTGTCTTATTTTCCCATATAATCGGTTGGCTTCTGCTCGGTTGACGGCGAGTCCACTGCGTTGAGCAATGCGCCGTGTCCGATTTTTTGCCCTGATCATGTCCCTGATTTCTTGAAGAATCCCCTGTCGCCTCTGTTGGATTGAGGTTGATCTGGTGGAGCTGGAGATAGCTTCTTGGATTTTTGTTTCCAAGTGTTAAACCGCTTCTTTGATTTTCTTTTTCTCGTTGATTTGTGGGATTGAACCAAAATTTTCCTTAAAGTGTTAAATTTCCTCCTGTCCACTGAGGCTAAACGACAATTGGTTCATTTGCTTCATTGCCAATATGTATTAGCACTGGGTTAAGATCTGAGCAGAAGTCGTTTATTGTCGTCAGTCTGATCTGGTGAGTGACGTTTTTGACAAGTGCGATGCCAAGGATGTCTGGTCGAGCGTCGTTTCGGTTCCCGAAGTACGTGGGTACCTCTGGTGCCTTGACTGTAACCTCCAGATGCTGTTCCGTGAATCTCTTGAAAATGTTTCCTTTTGTGTTCGTGGTGTGACATCCCCATTCTCGGTGCTTGGCGTTGAAATCACCAACAGCAATTTTTGGGTAGTCTCCTTCGAAGAGGGCTTCCAGGTCTTCTTCGAGCAATCGGATTTGGGGTCGAATGTAGCATGCAAATAGACGCAAAGGCCCATTTGAATAAACAAAATGTTTTACTGCGTCTTTGACAAAGATTGTGGTTCCTCCTCCTCGTCCTGTTTCTATGTCTTTTCTGTGCAGGGTGAAGCCTGAAATTTTCGGGTCTGGGTGGTGGTCTGGCAACTAAGTTTCTCACATGAGTAAGATGTCCAGTTGCAACCTGTCAATAAACCCTGAGAAAGTTTTTATTTATTATTCAAGAGTGTGATAAAAACCAAAAGTTTTGGTGCCAATTCCTTGGCATTTTTGACTGTGGCCAGTGAGATAGCGAGCTGTTGTTTTTGTGCAGCAAACTTTGCAGTTTGCAGGCGGTGAAGACGGGAGCAAGCGCCTTGGAGGCTTTGTCTTTGGGTTCACCGTTTGTCTTGGCCAGTGTTGCTCTTAGGGCTGTCGTCTTTTGAGGAACTAGAAATTGGAATCATCCTCTAAAATTTGCAGTGTGGGGGCCTACACAATTTGCGCACTTCGCTCGTGCGTCTTTTTCTTCACGCCAAATTTTCGTGGCTTTTGGGCCATCATTTGCAGAGCGTTTGAACCTGAAATGCTTCCTTACCCTAGTTGGAAGGCATCTCCACCAGGAATAATGGAAGTGGCTGCTTCCGGATGAATGAGTGCACTCGGGTGCTCTGTGCTTTAAGATCTGTCTCAACTTTCTCAGCTGGAATTTTGGTGGGAATTCCTCTGAAGAGGATTCTGACGTTTAGTTCTTCAGGAAGTGTAAAGGTATGAAAGAAAATTCCATAAATCTGGTGAAAGATCGGATATCCTGTGCAGTGGTCTAAGATTTAATGGCCTAATTTCTAAGAGTCGCTGAAAAGCCTTTTCTGTTTTCTTTGTCATCTTTGGCCTTTTAAAGAGGGTTGGTTCATTAGGGTTGTAGTTTACTGCGTTGGAGATTACCAGGTTGGGGTGGTTGCCCATTTTTTCAAAGGTTTTTAAAGAAGAGTTCTTTCATAAATTTCTCTATTGTCGTCATACTGTGATCGGTTCTAATTTGTTCGTTGGGAATATACCATAGTGAGTTGGTAATGAGCCGTAGTATTTTGTTTTGTGTTGTTTCAATTTTCTTTTTAATGTTATCTTTCATTTGTATGAAACATAGGCTTGAATATGTTAGGGTAGGTCTAATGATAGTTTTGTACAGTTTTCGTTTATTTTCTAGGCTGAGTTTGCTTTTTTTTTAATAATGGGTAAAGTGCGCTTGTGAGTTGCCTGTCTTTCTTTGTCACATTGGTGACGTGCGTCTTAAAAGTTGGTTGTAAGTCGAATGTGACTCCCAAATATTTTGTGTTCTTAGTTCATGGGATAACTTATTGCTAATTTTCAAATGCCAATCTGGAGGGAAAAGTGTTTTAAGTTCCTTATGTGAAAAAATTATCTCTAAACATTTATCTGCATTAATTCTAATTTTCCAGTTCTTTGTTTACTGGTTTATACGACTGAGGTGTGCTTGTAAGTCTGTGCGGATTTTAGTCCATTGTCTTGATTGTGTTAATTTGAGTGTCGTTTGCATACAATACAATTTGGGTGTTCGGAGACTTTAGGATATCTGCTACGTAGATTATGTAGAGCAGTGGGTCTAGCACAGAGCCCTGGAGGACCCTGGTTTCAGGATTGATTAGTGGGAGGATTTGATTGTTTGATTTAGATTTTTCAGATAACGGGCTAAGTTCCAGAGTGTTTTTGTTTTGTTTTGTTATTTTGTTCAATTTGTTGTTCCAGTTGTTGGATTTAATTTCGTTGATTTGGATGTTAATTTGGTAGGTGAGATTGTTGATTTGGGCTTTTGTGACGTGGTCAGGTCTGCGTTGGAATTTTTTACGTAGTTTGCGATTCTCTTTAATTAAATTGAGGAGTAGGGTGGGGAGACTTAATTTGGCGGTAAGGTTTTTGTTTGTTTTTGATTGCTAGGTTGATTTGATTTCTGATATGAGTGATGTGTTGTTGAATTTGGTCTGTGTTGTTGATTTCTTTAATCAGCGGATATTTTTTTAATGAATTTTGAAATTTGTGCCAATTTATGTTTTTTTGCGAGTTGAAGACTCGGAGGGGGAAGGAGTCGTCAAGTTTAATTTGGATAAAAATTGGTAAATGGTCTGAATTTAATGGGTCGAGTGTGATTGGGGTTTTTGTAACGAGATTTTTAATTATGCCAATATCAATAGTTGAGGGATGATGGAGTGTGTTATATAGGTAGTGGGTGTAAGAATTTGGACGTATCATAATTAAATCATTATAGTTTATGAACTGGTTTAATTTGGTGCCGTGTTGATTGGAATTTTGGTAGTTCCAGTTGGGATGTTTTAAATTTAGGTCACCGTACAAGACAGTTTTCTCCGGTACCTGTGCCAGTACAGAGTACAGTGAATGCAAGCCAATGAGCGTGTTTGGGAAGAAATATGAATTCATAATTTTTAGTCGGTTATCGATGGCAATGGTTTGGGAAAAACCCGTGTCCTCGAGTTTGTGAAAGGGGATAGTGGAATTCACGTAAATATTAGGCCGAGACCAAGTTTCTCCACGAATTGAAATGTAATCCCAGAGCTTGCTAAGGAGGGATTAACAAGTGTCTCAGTAGAGGTAGTATAAAGCTCCTTAACGGTCGATTTGCCATTTATATCTGGGTTCTGGGTTAAGCATTTATACAACAATTAAAAGATATAAAAATATGTAGGTACACCAATAATAAATGATTATAAGTGCGGTATATAATAATTATGACTTACAGTTTTTGCAATAAATCGCCAAATTATGCCAATAGAGACCAAAACCTCAAAAAATAAAGAAAAATCAGTAAAAGTTGAATCGAAAATAAAGTCAGTTTGTATTAAATCTAATTGGTAATAAAATCTAACTTAACCCTTGCCGCTACACTAAGGATTTAAGTTAATCCGTACCACGTGGTGGTGGTGAAACACGGCCCTGGGATTAGAGACCTCCCGCATTCGTGGTGAAACTCGGTCACACCAAAATAATAAGTCCTCTATCTGAGGAATTTATGATTGGGGTAAAACCCGAGATTTTTGGAGCCGGTTGGTTGATAATTAGTGTTTCCTGCAATAGTGCGATGTCGATTTCGTTTGTTTGAATTGTTATTGTTAGTTTGTTGATTTTGTCTAAAAGTCCATTTGCATTCCAAGATAAAATGTTTAGTGCTTTTTTGAAGCTTATGTTGAATATTTTTTGCTGGTTTGTTAAATAATAAGAATTTTTTCAATAGGGGATGTGGCATTGACAAGTTTTGTTTTTAATTCTCGAACTAGAGAAACCATGCTTTGAATATTGCAGATGTTATTTAATTCATTAATTTCTTGAAAGATAGTTTTTAGGTCGTTAGCGCTTGTATTGTTTGATTGTGAAATGGGTTATTGTGTTTGAGTTGGGTTTGTGTTATTTGTGATTGACAAATTGGCTTTTAAGTTAGAAGCGTATGAAATGTTTTGTTTGATATAGTTTGAATTGAAAGAGTGAATTGGAGGCTTTTTAGTACACACTTGGTTAATTTTTTCTAGGTACTCGAGGTAGGCTGGGCAGAATCAATAATTAGCTGTGTGATTGCCCTTGCAATTCACACATTGGAGTTAATCCGTGGATCCTTGGTGCTGGTGGGTAAAATGGGAGCCGGCGCACTTGACGCAGGCTGGGGGCATGTGGCATTGGGCACTTTCGTGGCCAAATGACTGGCAGCGGTACACTGGGCCACCTGGTTCTTTTTGTTGTACGTTGACCATTTGATCTGGATGCGGTCCAGGTGTTTAATTTTGGTCAGCTGGTCGTAATCCGTGCGAGAATTTGTGGTGATTAAAAATGATTACGAACGGTTGTTTTTTGCCTTGAATTTCAAGCAAATGACGTTTTTTTTAGGTGGTCATTTAAGACTTTGTGGATTTCTTTCATGACGATTTTGTAGAATTTCTCGTCTTTTGGTGTGAAGGTGTAGAAATAAGCGTTAATAATTTTGAGTTGATTATCGATTGTAATGGATTGTGAATACGGGGAGTCGTCTAATTTGCGGTATGGTATGTTGTGTTTGATGTAAATTGTTAGTCCTCGGTAGGAGGGGTTGTTAATTTGATTGTAATTAGGTATGAGGTTATGAGTGTTTCCTGAATTAGTGCGATGTCAATATCGTTAGAATGTAATGTGAGGGTTAGTTCGTTTAATTTATGAGTCAGCCCGTTGGCATTCCAAGATAGAATTTTTAATTCCTGTTTGTAATTTATATTGAGTATTTTTCGCTTATTTCTTGTAATATATAAATTTTTTCTAATGATGTAGTTGCTTGTGCTAATTTGGTTTTTAATTCTCTCATTAGATTTATCATGTTTTTGATATTACAGATGTTGTTGAGGTCGTTTATTTCATTGATTAGTGTTTTGAAGTCTTGTATGTTGTTATTTTGTTGGTTTGTTTGGTGTTGGTGGGTGTTGAGGTGTTTAGATTTTGTGTTTGTAATGTAATTTGATTCTGATTTTGAGTTGTGTTTGATTTTAAGTTTGAAGCGTAAGAGATATTAGGTTTGACATAATTTGAATTGAATGTATTTTGGCCATTAACTGAGGGTTTTTTACTACTTACTGCGTTTATTTTTTCTTCTATGTAATCCAGGTAAGTGGAGCATTCCCGGTGGTTGGCAGTGTGATCTCCGTGACAGTTCGCACATTTGGGACTAGTTTCGGGTCCTTGGTGGCTTTCCGTAAGGTGGGGCTCGGCGCACTTTACGCATCTTGGGGGCATATGGCAGTGACCGCTGCCGTGTCCAAAGGCCTGGCACCGGTGGCACTGTGATACTAAATTTCGTTTGTTGTATGTTTCCCATTTTATGTTTATGTGATCCAGTGATTTGATTTTGTTTAGCTGATCGTAATCTTCATGCGATTGGGTGGAAATCAGGAAGGAGTGAGACCTTGCATTGCGTGCTTTTAATTTTATGCAAGAGAACGGGTTGTTTAACGTTTCTGAGAGCGTTTCGTTAATTTCTTCTTTAGTGGTGAAGTGGGCCGCCTTCATCACTATTTTATAGTATTTTTCGTTTTTTGGCGTATGTGGGTAAAAGTGGATACCGTCTGTGACAAGTTGATCCATGATGGTTTTTCTTGCTTCCATCGTGGTGGTAAAAATTTTTGTTTCCTCCTTGAGGTAATGGACTTTAAATTCCTGGTTTTTTAGGATTCTTTTGATTTCCTGGTGAAATTCTTTTGGTTTTGTTATTATGGATTTTATAATTACCGGCCGTGGTTCAATATTACGGCTTGGTTGTGTTGTTTTAGGTTTTGTGTAGTTGTGAGCGGGTATTATGGTATACACAATTGCATTGACAAATGCAAGTGGAATAAAGATTTGATGATGCTCTTGGAAGTCACTGTTGGAGACGGTAGATGGAAGTCATACAGCTTTATGATTGATTGTAAACTTGTGCATTGATAAATGCAATCGAATCATAATTATTGATCATCTCATTTGGACTAATTGCGTCAGCTCCAGGTGTCTTTGGGTACAGGTGGAAATAAAACTCAATTTATTTCAGAGCACCAACCTCTCGACCAGCCCAGATCAGACTGAATATATCTTTGTATCTTCACTGTTACGTTCCAAGCAATTGAAGAAGTTCTTCTCCTTGGCTCGGTGTCATATCTCTGAATGCATTTGCTGTTTTGTTGAGTTTTTTAGATTAATTTGTGTATTTCCGGGTTGGAATGAGTTTTTATGTTTTCCAACATGTTTTTTCTGCGTATTGCTATTTCTTCGCGGATAGGTCTAATATTTGTATCTTTTAGAATTATTGTGTTTCGTATAATTGAGGGGCTTTGAGAGCATTTCTTAGTAATTTGTTTTGGGTTTCTTCGAGGTGTTTTTTATTTGTTTGTTTTGTTTCATAAAGAAGTTCTGCTCCGTATGTAAGTGCTGGTCTAATGATAGTTTTGTATATTCTTATTTTGTTGTCCGTGCTTAGCTTGCTTCTGTGATTAATAAGGGGGTATAAAGCCCCTGCGATTTGCTTTGTTCTATTTTTTGCGCGTATTGTTTGTTGTTTGTAATTCAGTTTTCTATCCAGTGTGATTCCTAAATATTTTATATTGGTTTTCCAGTATATGTCCTGATTGTCTATTTTTAGTTTTGTAGGTGTTTTGAATTCATTGCTGAAGATAATCGCTTCGGTTTTATTTGCGTTTATTTTAATTTTCCATTGTCTCATCCAATTGATAAGTTCATTGAGATCTTTCTGCAAGTGTTTAACTGCGAGGTTTGTATTTATCGATTCTGTATAAAGCGCGGTGTCATCCGCATATAGTGCTATTTGGGAATATTGAAAGTTTGGCAAATCTGCCGTATACAGATTGTAGAGAGTGGGGCCGAGTATTGACCCTTGTGGGACCCCAGCCTTTGCTTGTCTTGTTGTTGATTTGACGATATCTAGTTTAATTTGGAAAGTTCTGTTTGAAAGGTAGTTTGTCAATACTCTAATTAAGTTTTTGTTGATTCCCATTTCCATTAATTTATAAATGAGATACGAGTGGGTGACTTTGTCGAAAGCTTTCTCTATATCCAGGAAAATTGCTGCTGTTTTTTTCTTTTTACTCCAATTTTTCTTAATATTTTGTGTGATCCGTTCCACCTGATGTATTGTGCTGTGGTTTGTTCGAAAACCGAATTGTTGGTTTGGTAGAAGACTTTTTTCCTCTATTTCCTGATCCAATCTTCGTTTGATAATTTTTTCAGCTACCTTGCTCATGGTGCTTAGGAGCGAAATAGGTCTGTAACTTGTTAGCTGTTTACTCGGTTTCCCTTGTTTGTGTATTAATATTACATCTGCATTTTTCCAGTGAGTGGGAAAATAGTTTGTTGTTAGAATAGCATTAATTATTTTTGTAATTCTTTTAAGAGCTGATTCATGAATGTTTTGCAGCATTTTATTGGTAATGCTATCTGGGCCTGGTGCTTTCCTTTTGGGTAGCTGTTTTATGGTCTCTGCTACTTCCTCGACTGTTGCTGGTTCAATTTCTGCGTCTTTTGCTTGTGGGAGCGTTAGTAATGTTTTGTTTATCTGTTCTTCTTGTAGTCTG
The DNA here is from genome assembly GCA_029207805.1 of Tribolium confusum. Lineage (NCBI taxonomy): Eukaryota > Metazoa > Arthropoda > Insecta > Coleoptera > Tenebrionidae > Tribolium > Tribolium confusum. Next base: position 7,979,922 of record JALGAY010000006.1, read on the forward strand.
TGCTCCGGGTATGTTGGGTTTGGAGTGAATTGAACTTCTAACGTATCAGCGAATTTTTCCGCTTTTATTTTTGGATCAGTTATTTTCCTGTTGTTAAATTCAATTGGTGGGATAGAAGATTTCTTTTTTGTTAGACTTTTTGCGGTTTTCCAGATTGAGTTGTCTTTTATTGTTAAATTTTCCAATTTCTTCTCCCAAATTTTGTTGTTATAATTCTGTAGTGTTATTTTGAGTTTATTGGTAATTTGGTTGAGTATCGTTTTGTCTGCGGGATTAAGCGTTAGGTGGTATCTTTTTCTTGCTTGATTTTTCTTTGTTATTAGTTTTTTAATATTTTCCGGTAGTGAGTCTCTGGGATTGATCTCTTTTTGGAGGGTTGTTTTTTCATGTGCGTTTTGGAGGGTTTTTGTTATCTTGTTACTTCTTGTTCTATTTGTTGTGTTGTGTGAATTTCGGTAGTCTCCATTTCTGTGAGTTTTTTGAAGTAATTCCAGTTGGTCCATTTTTTTACGATGATTTGTTCAGTTTGTTCTATTTCTAATAGAACTGACACTGGACTGTGATCTGATGACAGTTCATCTAATGTGGTTAAATTGATGTTGAAATTTGTATTTTTTGTCATAATTAAGTCGATTACGTCATTTCCGGTGTCATAGTGGTGCGTGGGATCAGTGGGTCCTTCGATTTGGATGTTGTTTGTTGTTGCGAAGTGTTCTAATTTGACTCCTCTTGGGCAGTTCTTTTTACTATTCCAAATTTTATGTCTTGCATTAAAGTCCCCTGCTGCGATAGTTGGGACTGTTGAATTTTTGATAAAATTAAATTCTTCCAGATTTGTTGGGCTTTTGGGGGGGATGTATAGTAAAAAGATTCTTAATGGTCCTTTTGTTGTGTTAATTTGAATTCCATTGTATTCAATCTGTGAGTTTTCCTGTGAGTTTTCTAATTCGTGGTGTATGATATTTTTGTTTATTAGTATTGCGGTGCCTCCTCTGGGGTTTATGGTCCGGTCATTTCTGTAGGTTTTATAATTGGGAAATCCTATTTTATTTGACGGTTTTAAATGCGTTTCTTGAATAAGCATTATATCTATTTGATGTTCTCGTAAAAATTCAATGGTTTCTTGTTTTTTTGATTTGATACCGTCTGCGTTCCAGTATACGATGTGAAGATGCCGTTTCCTGTTTCTTGTCTTATCCATTCAGATTTTTTGCTAGCTGAGAGGTAGTTTTTATAAATTGCATTGTTTGCTCTGTGGATGCGTTTGTTTGGGCAAATTGTATTAGTAATTCCCCAATGAGTGTAGCAGTTTCGGTTCTTTTGTTTTTTGTTTCTTGATTGTCGTTGTAGTGGTTTTTTTGTTGTTCTTGTGGCTTGATTGTTTTGTTTGTTGCTATTGGTTGAGTTGGCTTTTCTTCGGTTTTTTTATGCTGTGGTGTTATTTTTATAACTGTTGCATTTGTTGTGGATGTTGGTATTTGTTTATTTTCGTTTTTGTTTGTGTTTTCGGCGTTAAGTTTTTTTTTGGAGAGGGTGCTCTGGGCATCCTGAATAATTAGCTGGGTGGGTCCCCATGCAGTTTGCGCATTTTGAAGGCAGAGCTCTAGATTTAGAGCACATATGTGTGCTGTGTTCCTCTGCGCATTTAAGGCATTTGAAGTCTGCTTTACAACCAGCCTGAGCATGGCAGTATTTTTGGCATCTGTGGCACTGTGCATAACCATTTTTTGTGTTGTATAATTGTACTGTTACGATTAGGTTGCAACAATCTTTGATATTGTAGATGGACTTATATGTACGTTGTACTTCAATATAAATTACTCTCGTGGGTTTGTTTTCTCTGTTTAGTATTCTTGTAGCTTTGAGTATCTCGTAGCCTTTATTTTCTAAGTCTTCTACGACTTCGTCTACTTCTATTTTGGGAGAGATTCCGTTTATCACTATTTTTAGGACTTTTTCTTGTTGAAGTTGAAAAGTATGGTATTGAATTTTGTTATTATCAAAAAATTTCGTTATGTTTCTGAAATCCATAACTGTTTCATGTTGAATACGTATCCCTTCATTTGTTGATTTTGCTCTGGTGTATCTGTAGTTCCTAGTATTTAGTGTCTTCGAAATTGATGTCCATTTTTCTGGCTCTCTCAGTATAATTGGGACTGTTTTCTTGTCCTCTGCAAATGATGTTTCGTCTAGGTTTAGTTGTTTGTATATCTTGGGGGCTGGGTTTGGCAGTTTGGTCCTGTATTTAGATGTTGATGTGGTTTGTGATTTGTCGTTATTTGTATCTTTTTGTGATTTTGTTGTTGTCGAAGTTTGGGAATTGTTATTGTTTGGCAGTAATCCTACCATGTCTTCATCATGATTGATTGTTTGGGTGTTGTTATTTGATATTTCTTGACTGTTTTCGTTGGTTAAAGTGCTTAGAATTTCGTACTGGTTGTTTACTTTTACCTTATAAATTTCTTTTGATGTTGTCTCTTCCGAGCGATTTTTTCTTTTGCTGTTATTTTTATTAATAAGTGTATCCATGTCATAGTCATCTTCGCTTTCTTCATCGTATTTGTTGGCATCATTTTGTGCGATGTTTAGTTGCGTGAAAGTTCTCTTTCGCAGCTTTTTGGGAGCTTGGAATTCACTGGTTCTTCTTTGTCTGTTTCTTCCATTTCTGAGATTTGTTCACTAGGAACGACTATTTCACTGATGATTTTGTCAAGAAGCATTTTTCGTCTTTTCTTCGCGTAATGGATTAGCTTCTGTAACCCGTTCGCGTCAAGTTCATGGACGGCAATTGGTTCATCCATTTCACTCGATTGAAAATCGCTGATCACTTTGCACTTTGCACTTTGTCGCTTTGACACACGATGTGCTCTCTACGAGATAGAGAGCTCTACTGAGCAAGTGTCGATATCCAGTATCCAGTATCGTCATCTTTCATACGGTGTCAAGGCTTTGCCTTTTTATCCGTTGATCATCCTTTTGTTTCGTTCATTTTTTTAGGTTTTTTGGTTATTCTTTCGTTATTTGATTTGAGCGTTCCTGTTGCAGTTATATTTTATTGGTCTTGGTCGTTTAACATATGTTTTGGTCTTTTAATTTTTTTCATGTTTGGTTTGTCTGTGTCATAGTTTGGAATATCTTTGATGATTGGATTTTTATGTGATTCCATTTTTTCATACATGTCTCTTGTTAGTTGTTTAATGAAGTCTTCTATTTTTAGTATGTTTAGTTCTTTGTGTAGTTGATCGTTACTAATGTACCACGGGGAGCCAGTTATTAGTCTCAGTGATTTGTTTTGTACTATTTGTATTTTCTTTATTTGTTTGCTTGCTTGTATGAAGGATGGTGCTGCGTAGGTCATTATGGGTCTTATTGTCATTAGATATATTTTTCTTTTGTTTTGTAGATTGAGTTTGTTTTTGGGGTTTAGCAGTGGATATAGGTATCCTCTGATCATCTTGGCTTTCTTTGTTACATTGTTTATGTGTTCATTGAAAGTAAGGTTTTTATCCAAAGTTACTCCTAGATATTTTACATGATTTGTCCATGGAATATCTTGGTTGCCTAGTCTGATTGATGTATTGGAGTTATTTCGTCGTCTTTCTTTTTTGCTCTTAAATATTATTGCTTGGCTTTTTTCGCTGTTTATTTTAATTTTCCATGTTTTTGCCCAGTCATCTATTTTTTTGAGGTGTTGGTTTAGGTCATTTATTATTTTTCTGTTTTGTTTGGATTGTGCATAAATTGCGGTGTCGTCAGCAAAAGTTGCAATTTGGGTATTTGGGTGGGTTGGAATATCAGCCACGTAAATGAGGTAGAGTAGGGGCCCTAGGACTGATCCTTGGGGAACTCCCGCTTTAATTTCCGCTGGTTTGGAGATGAAATCGTTTAATTTAATTGTGAATTTTCTTTCTGTGAGGTACGTTTTAATTAATTTGATTATTGCTGTTGGAATATTGAATTTTATAAGTTTATATAGAAGGCCATTTTGCCACACTTTGTCAAAAGCTTTGGCGATGTCTAGGAAAACAGCTCCTGCCTTTTTTTCCTACGATGAAATTTTGGAGGATATTTTCTGTAATTCTTGAGACTTGATATGATGCATTGTGTTTTCTCCTAAATCCGAATTGCTGGTTGGGTATGGTTCCATTTCTTGTGATGTGTTCGTTAATTAGTCGATAAATTATTTTTTCAGAGATTTTGCTGAGTGCTGATAGTAGGCTTATCGGTCTGTAGCTGTTTGGGTCTCTCTTTGGTTTTCCGAGTTTGGGGAGCATTATTATTTGGGATATTTTCCATCTTTCAGGAAAGGTTCTGTATTTCAGTATGGCATTTATTACTTCTGTAAGGTATTTTTTTGCTTCTTGTGGTAAGTTCTTTATTATGTTGTTGTTAATTCTGTCGCTTCCTGGTGATTTTTCTTTTTGGTAAGCTTTTAATTATTTGTTGAATTTCTTCAACTTCTATTTTATCAAATTGGTAGTTTTCTGGAATTTCTAGTATTCTATTTGTGTATTGTTTTATTTTTTCTTCATGTTCTAGATTGTTACTTTGGTTGGGGGAAAATTGTTCTGTTAACTGATTTATAAATATTTCAGTTTTTTCTTCATCAGTTATTGCAGTGTGATTTCCTTTTTTGAGCGGTGGAATTTGTGTCTTTTCGTTTTTTAATGATTTGGCAATTTTCCAAGGTTGATCTTCTTGTTTGTTTATTTTTTCTAGTTTGTGGTCCTATGAGTTGTTTAGTTTTTCTTGTAGCTCTTCTTTTATTTCTTGTTGGATTTTGTTTACTTCGCGTTTTATTTGGGGTGATAACGTTAGTTGGTACAGTTTTCTGAGTTTTCGTTTGTGTTGAATTTTGGTTAGAATTTCTTGTGAGATTTGTGGATTTTTTGGCTTTATCGTATATTTTGATTTTTCCCAAGCTGTTGTAATTTCTTTTTCAAGATCTTCTATGGCTTTATTTAGGTCTTCTTGTTTTGGATTTTCTGTTGTGGAGTTTTAAAGCTTTGTTTGAATTTTTGGATATCATGTAGTTCGATTTTGGCGTCTCTTTCAATAATGCTGTTTTTTATTTCGATGATTACGGGATAGTGGTCTGAGTTTAAGTCTTCTAATACTTCGCATTCAATGTTTTTTGTTATGTTTTTAAGTATTGCAATATCGAGGATGTCGGGACTTCCATTTGGTGGGGTATGTGTTGGTTCGGTTGGTGCTAATACGGTTAGGTTTCTGTTTTCCATGTATCTTGCTAGGTTTTTCCCTTTCTTGTTGTCACTTTTGCATTTCCATTCTTTGTTTTTGCTGTTTAAGTCGCCTGCGCATAGGGTTGGGATGGTTCCTTTCATTATGTGGTCTAGTTCTTTTTCATCGATGTCTGCTTTGGGTGGGCAATATATTGCATAAATTTTCATTTTTAATTTTTCGTTGTCGATTTGGATACCAGTTGTTTCCATGTTATGGTTTTCTTCTGTGTTGGGATAAGGGTAATGTTTGATATTTTTCTTTATTAGGATGGCGACGCCTCCTCCTTGTCGATCCTTCCTGTCTTTTCTATGTGTGACATAATTTGCTATTTTAAATTTATCTGATGCTCTTAGGTGCGTTTCTGTTATTATTGCAATATCGATATTTTGTAATTGTAGAAATGTTTTTATTTCTTCTTTTTGGTTTTTTACTCCGTTGGCGTTAAAGTTTAGTATTTTTAATGTTTTAGTTTTTTCCATTTTGTACGTAGATGTTAGATTAGACTTAAAATGTTAAAGATTTTTTCATTAAATTTGGTTTTTCTTCTGGTTTGGGGTTTATGTCAGTGTATGCAATTAGGAGTTCAGCGAGTTCTGCTGCAATTAGATTTTTCTTTGGGGTTTGAGTTTTCTTTTGAGGATTTTCTTTTTTGTATTTCTGATTCTTTTGTTCTCTCATTATATCTTTTAGGTTTGGGGTTTTTTCTGTGTTTTCGTTGATTTTGTTCCAGGTTTTGGATTGGACATTTTCTTTTCTGTTACTGGGTTTAGCTGGGCAGTATCTCCAAATGGAAATGTGTTCGCCCCCACAGTTGGCGCATTTAGGTGTAGATGTTTTTTCTTTGGGGCATTCGTGGGTTGAATGATCTTCAGCGCATTTCATACATTTGAATTGTGCGTTGCAGTATTTTTGTACATGCCCGTACAATTGGCACCTATGACATTGTACATCTTCTCCTTTTGTTGGTAGTGGTTCGATTACTACATCGAGTCCAATTAGTTTTTTGACGTTGTAAATTGATTTGTATTTGCGATCCAATGATATTAGTATCATGGATGTTGTCTCGCCTTTTCGGTTTTTCATTCTTATTATTTCGTTTACGGGATATTCTTGATCGTTTAAGTATTTGATTATAATTGGGTCTTTTATGTCGTTGGGAATTCCTTTAATTACGATTCTTAGAGGTTTCTCTTCTTTTAGAGAATATGTATGGTATTCGACGTTCATTTCTTTGAGTAACTTATTTAATTGTCGGTAGTCGTCTGGGGTTGTTGGCTGGACACGTATTCCTTCTTTCGTTGCCGTTGCTTTGGTGTAATTGATTTTATTTGTGTTTATTTGGTTGCATATTTCGTACCATTTTTCTTTGTTTCTTATAATTATTGGTGATGTATTGTTGGTTGTCTGTCCTACCTTGAAATCAAATTTTTGGTGTAGTGTTGGTTGCCTATGTAGTTGGGTGTGAGTTTGTCTTTGGTAGTGTTGAGTTGGTTGGCTATTTTGAGTGGAGTTTTGCCTACCTTTTGGTAAATCTTGTTCGTTTTCATAATTTGCCATTTCTTCTTCGTCGTTTTCGTTTTGATTTTCGCTTTCCATGTTTTCATCTTCTTTATCAAGTAATTGATAACGGTTGCTTATTTTTATTGTATTTCCTGATGCCGGTTTTGGACTTGACGGGAGTTTTCTCTTTCTTGAGCTTCGAGTGGAATATTTCGATTCATCGTCGCTTTCAGAATTTTTATTTGTAGATTCGTTTTGTTCGTTGATTAATTGGGCATACCTTTTATTTGCTTGTTCCATCAAAGTTCGTACTTGTGTGAGGTTCATCTCACTTATTTTATATATCTTCTCTTCACTTCCCATTTTATAATGGAGACCATTAGCACAATATTTCACTGCACAGTTTTTAGCTTTAAAAAAAGCTATTTTGGTATAAAACTTTCCACACGATCTTACTCTGACGAGTGCTCGATACGGACTGCAAGTGTCGAAGTCAAGTCAAGTCAAAATCATTTATTTTTTCAACCATATTTACAATTTTTCTTAGAAACTATGACATTTATTAAGAGCAAACATAGGCGCTGCTGAGGCTTAAGGCCTTTTCAGCGTTTTGATACTTAAGATATTTTATTTGACATTTGTAGGCTTAAAACTAACTAACATGGAGGTTTTAAGATATTTTATTTGGGAGGGAAATTACAATGATTGAATTTAAAGAAAGAGAAAAAAAAGGGAAACTTAAAGCTAAAAAGAAAAAATAGAGGGCGCAAAGAAGAAGTTGGGGGGGGGGGGGGGGGTCCTGGGGTTGGCGGTGAGTCCTAGAGATATCGGGTGATGGAAAAGTCCGTGGTAGGGTTCGTCGGTCCGGAAGTCTGGTGTGTGTTTTCAGCGCATTGAGAGGGGTGTTTCGTCTGCGAGTTCTTGTAGGTCCGGTGGCAGGGTGTCGTATGTAGTGGAGAGAATGGCGGTTGGAGGGTGTCGAAGTTTTTGTTTGGGGATTTTAGGGATTCTGTTGAGGAGGCGGCGGTTGTTTCTAGTTGGAAGTTTGAAAGATGTATGAAGAGTTTGGGTGGCAATTTGATTTTGGTTGTTGAGAGTTCGGTTGACAAATGACTTTTGGAGTTTGATGAGCCTTTCGGTGATGGGGGTGGTGTTGGTTTGAGCATGAACTTGGTTGGATGGAAAGTGGTAGTCGAGGCGGAAGATTCGTCGAAGAATACGGCGTTCTGTGGCGGCGATTTTTTGGAGTTGTTGGGGAGGAAGTGTTGAGTAAAGTGGGGCTCGGTAATCGATAATTGGGCGAATGAAAGAGTTATAGGTGTGAAGAAGCGTTTGGGGGTTGCAGCCGTGGAAGCGGCCACGGATGAGAGAAAGAAGGTTGGCTCTGTTTCGGATTTTCTTGAGTGTGATTTCTATGTCTGGCATGAAGGAGCATGTGTGGGAAAATGTAATACCTAGGTATTTTATAGTTTTATTGTGGGGGATGTGTTGGTTGTTTAAGAGTAATCGTACGGGGTCTCTAGTTCGAGGATTGTTTATGTAGGACATAGTGATGGATTGGGATTTTAGGGGGTTGGGTTTGATTCTCCAGGTGTTCGTCCATGTCTCAATGCGCTGAAGTTCTTGTTGGATTTGTTGAGAGGCTGATTCTTGAGATTTGTGGGAGGTCCATATGGCGGTGTCGTCTGCGAAGAGTCTTGTTTTGGTCCTGGGGTGGTCTGAAACTGGAAAATCTCTGCAGTATACAAGGTACAATAGGGGGGAGAGTATGGAGCCCTGAGGGACTCCAGCTTGAATTGGAATGGGGTTTGAGACAGAATTTTGAATTTTGACACTGCAGGATCGATTTGAAAGAAAAGAGGTGATTAGGCGGACAAAGCGGGAATTTATTTGCATATTGATTAGTTTTTGAATTAGGCCGTCGTGCCAAACCCTGTCAAATGCACGCTCGATGTCTAGAAAGACACCGATTGTACACTCTCCAAGGTTGGCAGAGCGGGTGGTGTCTGTGTGAAATTCGAAAAGGGGGTTGATGGTGGAGCATTGAGGGCGAAAGCCGAATTGTTGGGGTGGAAGAAGATTATTTGATTCAAGAACTTCACGGAGGCGATTGTTGAGAATTTTTTCAAGAATTTTGCCAGTGATATTTAGAAGAGAAATTGGGCGATATGATAGAGGGTTAGTGAGGTCTTTGCCAGGTTTGGGAATCATAATAGTGTGTGCATGTTTCCATGCGTTCGGAAAATATAGTGAATTTAAGCAGTTGTTATAAATTGTGACAAGGGCGTTAATGGCGACATCTGGGAGGTGTTTTAAGAGTTGGGGTTTGATACTGTCGGGACCGGGGGCTTTGGTGTTTTTTAATTTAGAAATAATTGGTTTGATTTCACCTGGGGTGACTTCGAAAGTGAGAAATTGATCGTTGAGTGGGGTTGGTGGGTTTGGGTCTGGAGGTAAGTGTCGGAAATTATTGATGTTGTTGGTTATAAGATAGAAAAAATTGTTATCGAAATGGGGTTCGTGGGGGGTTTGGTGGATTTCTTGAAGAGATTGTGCAAAAAGATTAGCTTTGTCTCGCGGGTGAGAAATGACAGTGTTATTTAAGTGAAGATGGGAGTGAGGGGTGGATTTTTGGCCTGTTAGTTGTTTGAATTTATCCCAATATTTCTTACCTTCTCTGTAGTCTAGTTGTCGGCATGTTTTGTTCCATTCTTGTTCTCTGTATGTATTTATGTCTCGTCGGATTTGTGCGTTAAGTTTGTTGAAGATGGTTTTGAGGAAGGGATCTCGGGTTCGGACAAATCTTCGAAAGATTTTTCGTTTTTCTCGAATGAGGCTGAGGATTCGTGCAGGGATTGTGTGTCTGAATTTGGGGATGGTGATTTTGGGGATTGAGGCGTCTCGGGCGTCGATGATTAAGTTGGTGATAGTCCTAATTTGGTCGTCAATGTCCTGGGGGTGGTTGGTGGCGGTGAATTCTGGTAGGTTAGTAGAGATGTGGTGTTGAAATTTTTGCCAGTCTGCTTGTTGGTAGTTGTAAACGATGTGGGGTGGTTCTGGAGGGTTGGGGGCGGCGAAGGTGAAATTAGAGCAAAGCGGCAGGTGGTTCGAAGTGATTGTTGTTCCTATTTTGCAGTGGGTGTTGATGTGGGGCAGAAGGCGTTATGAAACTAAAATATGATCAGGAGTAGAGCATCCGTTGTAGTTGACAAAAGTGGGGGTGGTGTTGTGGAGGCGGCTGATAGGAAGTTGAGAAAGAAATCGATTTAATAGTCGTCCGTTGCGACTTGTCATAGTGTCGCCGAAATCAGTGTGGCGTGAATTAAAGTCACCGAGAAGAATGGAGTGGGGGAAATTGGAAACGTAATTAATTAATTCGCGAGAAATTGTGGATTGGGGTGGGTTGTAATATGAAAAAATGACTATGTTGAGATTATTGATAAATAAATTAGCGGCGATGACTTCGAGGCTTGAGAGGTGGGGTGGAAGTGGGTGGGGAGAAGAGGCGATAGAATTAGAAATTAGAAGAGAGACTCCGTGAGAATGGGGGTTTTGAGTAATGTTTTGATACGATTTAAATTGAGAGATTTTAATAGGGTTATTGGTTTTGGTTTCGGAGAGAGCTAGAAAAATGAGATTTTCAGAAAAGAGATGATTTTTGATAAGAGGGAGTTTGCGGCGGATGCCGCAAACATTAACACATGCAAAATTTAAGTTAGCCATTGCTAATTGAAGGTGAAGTGGATTCGGTGGCCGGAGTGAGAAATTTTGGTGGATATGGCAAAGGCAGCGCGAGACGCTTTTTCGAGAATGTGTTGCATTCTGGGTTTGTCGTGGGGGAAGATGTCAAAAAGAATTTTGGCGAAGAAGGCAACGATTTGTCGGAGGGCTGTTTGAATGGGGTTGGGGTCAGATTGAGGGTTTTCATCGTCGGGGTCGTTTGAAAGATCGATGTCAGCGAATTCTGAAGGGGGGTCAAGAATGACAGTTTCGAGGTAAGGAATTTTTTCCTTGTCGGGAATGGGGGTCTCTTTGAGAGTGGGGCATTGCCTGGACCAGGCAGGATGGGGGCCTTTGCAGAAGGGGCAGATGGGGTCAGTGGCTGGGCATTTGCTGGGGTGATGAGAACCGGGGCATTTTGGACAAATTGGTTTGTTGGGGCACTCTGAAGGAGTATGACCGATTTGAAAGCACTTTGAGCATTGGACTGGGGTCGGGGGTGGTGGGTGCGAGACTTCGCATTGATAAGTTCGGCAGAAGATGACAATGCCTTTTGAGAGGAGGGTGTCGATGGTTAATTTGCAGTCTGAGACGACTCTGATGAATGAAGTGGGGCGATTTGTTTTTCGGGAGATAATACGAAAGAGTTTGTTAAAAGAGAGATGAGGGTTGGCATTGAAGATATCGCGTTTTGTTATGTCTTGCTCGACATTTTTGATCACGACGGAGAAAAAGGGTTTTTTTGAAGAGAGATTTTGAGCGGGTTTTTTGTTGATTGGCTCGACTGTTAGAGAACGATCGTCAAGGGCAGCACGCATGCTGTTGATCATATGGTTGGGAATGGGGGCTGAGGTGATGAGAAGGGCTGTTCTGTTGTTGTTGACTTTAAGGGTGAGAATTCCGCGGAAAAGCATTGTGGAAATTAGAAAAGAATGGAATTTTTTCTGAGAAGCAACTTCGAGGGGGATATTTTTGTGTATTTGAATTCTTGAATTGGGGAATCAGACATGGGTGAACAAGAACGAGAGGGGCTTCGAGAGGGAGACATGCTTTGGGTTAGGGGTTTAATGGGGGATCGCGAACGATTAGAAAAATTAGAATTGGACTCACCAGATAATTTTCGTTGTCGTTTCTTCTCGGGCGAAGGAGATCTGCGCAGAGTCACACTTGGAGAGCCGTTCGGATTGGACATCGTCACAGCTCGGTGATAACTCGAAAAGTGCAAGTGTCGAAGACTAACCCGTTCTGTTGTATAAAAAAAACCGAACCGATCTCTGAACACTATAAGTATTTGTGAAAAGGCCCCTCAAATACTTCATTTCATAAATGCTCATTAGCTTGTTTTTAGCATTTTTTTAAATTGGTTTGATTAATATAATAATAACAAAAATGATCAACATTTTCACCATGCATTTGGCCAAATCTCTAAGATATTGTAAAATCAAGCGTGGAAACTCTTACAACTCTAATTTATGTAAATTAATCCACTGGTCGTTTGAAATATTTCTCAAATGAAGACGTTCAAATTCAACTCTGACTTTTACTACGTTTTCGGCCGCTGCTAATTGTTTCATTCTTTCTGCAAGGCAATATCTGCTCCTGCCATCTCAAGTTTCTCAAAATATTAATTCATTAGTGCACAAGCAATTCGTAAATGACATTTCAAATACGGTGCCTGCTGTATTGCAATAACTCTTTTAGATATTTAGAAACAATTTTTTAAATGGCCCTTTCGAACCTCTATAATCCAACAAGTTTTTGTTATTAATCGCACTTTTTTGTCTTTTTAGTTGTTAGTTGACGTTAGCTTATGTTTAAAGTTGAGGGAATTTGTACTTCTATATTAATGTTGTGTAAAAATTGTATTGCATCGCGATAAACTTTATCAACAACAAATATATTACCTTAGAAGAGAGAAGAAATTCTTAAGTGATTCTATATCGTCTTGATTATTTTGTTCTAATTGATCAAGTAACATTGCAGCATTATTATTACGACTATCTGAGAAATATGGATTGTTTACTTCTCAAATAAAACCGTCTGAAACTACTTACTACAACAGCTGGTTTCAATAATGACTATTTTTGTACACGCAAAACAATTGTTGAAAGATTCTAAAATTCAAACTTTAGGTATTTTCAAATATGTACTTACCTCAAGTAAGCTATAGCTTTACATTTACAAGATCTGGATTATATAATTTACTAAAAAATCAGTTACGTATTTACTAATAAATCACACCGTAACTGTTGAATTTACTCCAAGATTTTGTAAAACAAAATTTTGATTAAAACTAGTTTTTACAGTATTTATCGCTAAGCTAACCGCTTGTATTAAAAAAATTCGACAAAATACTTTTAAAATATTATCGGAGAGACCTAATGTAAGTTTTATTATAAAACAAATTAAATTTTCCGATTGCTTATATAAATATTAACTTCACTACAATACCGAAATAAATCTGGCAAATTGTCTTTAGTCAATTTAGTTAAAGCTTTAAAATTGTCAAAGTCACAATTATCTTCCGATTTATATTTTGTGAAACTTTAAAGTTTGATACGGCCGCGTAACTCCTAGTTTCGTAACATTTTCTAAGAGAAAAATTTATTTATTCTTGTGTTACCTACTAATTGGTTATTGAGATACATGAATTATTTTAAACGACCTTTCAGAAATAGCTTCCTTGGCTTTTCTTTTAAGGGTAGCAAAAATAATTTGTGGATGAGCTATTCCACTGGGCAGTTCCAGTGATTTGCTGTGTGTTTCCTTTTGCATTTCACACAATGTGGGTCTTGTTCCGGTCGTGAGTGGTATTCTGTCAAGTGGGGTTGAATACAATAAAGTTGCGGACAAATTTGCTGATCTGCTCAAATATTTTCTAAAATTTGTTACGAGATTGTCGATGAGCATTTTGTTCGGTGTTAAAATTCTGAAGAATGTTGGTTTGTTGGTCCTGGCTGAGATAATGCGCCAGGCTTTGAAGCTAGTGTAGACGTCAGAAATATTCTGGGATCCTATGTCTGAGCTCACGCCTTGGACGATGATCAAGACCATAAATTTTTTTGTTTGGTGTTAGTTTGTTAGGGGGCGAAATTGGTTCAAAAATTTAAACTAAATTTTTTGTTAGTTAAAGCCAGCTTTGAGTTCTTGTAAGTAACTGGGTGCTAATTTAATTTGATAAACACGAAATGTTAAGTCTTTTAACTGCTCTATTGTCATTTGGGAAACCTACCAAACCCATTTCATCAAGATTATTTCATGAATTGTTTCTTTTTTATTATCAGCTATGTGCTTAATTGTTTCTGCAAGTTTCGATCTAGAACCCTGCAGAAATTGCTGGAAAATACTTTTTAAAATACTCATAGCACAAACAATCTAAAATAAAAGCAATGTTTGGCACATTATTCATAAATATTTTCCCACTAAAAAATTTAAAAATTTTCGTCACGGACGTGACTTGTTTGTTGGTTCGGTAGATAATTGTCTCTGCCTTTAGATTAGTATGGGTAGAATGTGACATTTAAATCCTAAATTAATAAGTAAATCTATGGCCTAACAGTAGCCTTTGTCAACAACAATAATAAGTATCGTCTAATTCTAACCATTTTCTTAAATGATCCAAATCTTGATTTTACTGTGGATAACTTAAAATGTAACCATCTGATGCCACAACTGAATCTGATTTTGACAAATGATAATCTTTATGAAGAGAATAAGTCAGGCTAAGTTTCAAAATTTTCAAATAAGTACCATCGATGTAAACAATTACTTCTCTATTTTCAAGGTCTGGATTATATAATTAATTTGCAAAATCTGTGACGTGGTTATTAATATAGTCTTGTCCAGTAATCGCTCCAGATCCAAAATTGTTTAAGACAAATCTTTGGGCAAGTGTAGTCCTCACACAAGAAACTGCTTTTTTGACGATTAACCCAATATTGTAAAATAATAAAATTTTTATTAGTCCTCTGGCAACTCGTACTATAGTTTTATTAGAAATACCATAAGATTTGTTTTATTAATTGTCACGTAGTATTATACAACACAACATCCAAAATACATCACAAAATCTATATAATTCCATAAAATAGTTTTTACTAAGATTTGTTATTATTTTAAAGTCTTTTTAATCGGCAATGTTTTCTTCATGACAAAAATGGTTTTTAGCACCATCTATTGCTGTAGTTCGTAACGTTTTAAACCACTCGACAGTGTCTTTTCAAGTCATGATTACATTCCGAATGTTGCCAGGTAACATTCTTAAATATTCCGGTAATAATAAATCATTGGTATTAAAATGATTAATGGGCTGATTTTAAGTTGAGATAATACCGGTATTATCGCAAATTTTAATACTTTTCCATAGCAACAACCAATCATAGAATCGAATTTTTTTAATTTTGCCTAGTAACGAAGATACTACCGGTATTATCTTAACTTGAAATCAGCCCCTTAGACAATATAAACATGTCTTTGAAACAAAAATATGTTTCTTCAGATAAATATCTATCCTCGTCTGAAAAGATATCCTTGCAATATTTCTATTATTACTACAAATAGAACACATGTTTTTTTCTTTGCGTTATGCAATTTGATCTACAGTCATTACAGCAGTCATTATTTTCTTCATACTGATGCCTTCATACTAATGAACCTTTTGAAGTGTATTAAGTTAATTTATAATAATTCGATAACATTTTAGATGGATTAGCTTCCCTATTTGAAGTTTCTGTTATATATAATGTTATTCCTAACATACCAATATTTATTTACCTGAATTTTTTATTAGGGTTATGAAAAATTATTCTTTTTGACAGGATAACAAATGCTGGTAGTTTTCTAAATTGTTTTATTTTTCATAATCGTTTTGAAAACATATCTCAAATAATGAGTGAGGATGAGCCCACAATAAAGTTTTTATCCCCTCTGAAGTTATTAATGTAATTAAGCTAATTAGATCACAAAGTTTTTAATAGTTTTTTAAACTTCAAATTAGTAGTCAAATAAAATTGAAAACATGGAAGTTTTTGATTGGGGGACAAAGAATTGTTGTCGGAGGTTTAAAAGTTTGAAGGAAATTGTGTGAGAAACTGGTTTTGAGTGTGGCAATTTGGTTTTCTGATAGAGGATTTTTGAGAACTAGAAGAGCTGATTTGTTGTAATTAACTCGGAGTTCGATAATGGATTTAAATCCTAATAAGACAATTGCAGAGTAGAATGTTTTTTAGAATGATATTTCGTTAAGGTTGTTTTAGAAAGCGTATTTGTAAGTGGATGTTGTTAGAGATGAATTGCTAGAAGTTGAAGTTTTTGATTGAGAGGATGGGGAGCTTGATCATCTCGGTGAATTTCACTCGGTCCTGGAGGTCGTCGTTGTCCCGACAATGGTTTTGGTCGCGGTGGTTTTGGAGCTGGGACGTGGTTGTCGATGAGATGCTGTGTGAGCGGTTTCTTCGAAGAGTGCATTTTTTTAAGTCTTGTTTTGCAACTGCCTCAAAACTCATCTCTATTGCACGTTTGTGAAATTTATTTACAAGAAAATCGCTATGAATAGCAGTGGGTCTTAAAACCAAAGCAATTCTGTTCCAAGTCTTGTTCAAAATGAGTTTATTCAGAGCATCAAGGCACGTTTCTAAACGACTGTTGTGCCCGAAAAGTAAATATATTTTAAATTTTCGTAAAAGGCCTCTATTCATGTTAGTGTTAATACCAGCATTGGTTCTGTAACAATGAGCCCAAGAAGCTACTCGCTGTTCGTTTTAAAAGTATTTTTGTTTTCCAAATAATTTAAAAAAATATTTTCGTTGTTAGATACTAAATAGTAAATTAAATTATCTTTTAAACGTAAAAATTCGTTTTTTTAACAATGTATTAAGATCTTCTCGGGCCTTGTGCCTTTTTTCTGCATCTGAAATTTTTGTCTTAGCTTAAATAACCCAATTTTTCTTGACTTGCCACGTGCATAGAAGTCGTTGTCGTTGAAGCATTAAAATCTACAGCTGAATTGTCGGTCATAAGATATTCTGGAACCAAAAAGCCGATTAACTTTCTCAATTCCTATACTATCACTTCTACGATTGTAGTGTCCCTTCTATTGCTTATTAAGAAAACAAAAGGATGTTAAATGTGTTGATCATCCAATACAAGAATTGTAGTTAACTCACAATTGTATGGATTGGTCCCATGTGTTCCATGAATGCATATGATCTGAGATCTAGATGCGACAAACATATACTTTATTTCACTGTTTATATGAGCTAATGCAAAAACGTCGTTTTCTAAGATGTCGTGTTCGTCCCCAATTTAAAAAAAAAATTGTTATTTGCATTCCACTCTGCCACTTTCATTTCAACTGCTATAAAGCCCGCTTCATTTCGTTTGTCAGTGACATTATTTTATCGAACAAATATTGAATGTCTTTCAGATTTAATAAATTTAGTCTGCTACAGTCATTGCCTTTCATATCTCTAGCTTTTTTTAAAATAGTGTTATAAAAAACCCCAGCCAAATTTGGTAAACAATCTCGTTTTTCTCAGTTTCAGGTTGGTAGCGGAGTTTTAGTTTATGGCCAACTTAAGTGGGTACATACTCAACAAAAACTTTACTGTTGTCACGGTGCACTTCTAGAAGGACAATTACCAGGAAGTTTAATACTCCCACTGATTTTTGAACTACGAACTAAGCACCGGAAATAAAATTTTCCGTGATTGCTCTGATGGCATTTATAATGAAACACTATTCTAAACGAACTTTCCATGCTTCTTGTTGCATTAAGCATAAAGAAAGATTTGCTTTCCTTTTCTACACTTTCTTTCCACGGTCGAAATAAAGTCTCTAATTTCAATATTATGAATGTCCGTGTGATGTTTCGCTAAAGCAGAAAATGATGAAAAACTATGACACACTTTGAAATACAGGAAAATAGCCCAATCAGTTTACCAAACACAACTGATAAATCATTTAGACCAGATGCAAAGCCGCAGATTTCTATTTTTGAAATGTCTCCTAAATTGTTGATTCATCCTAAATTTAATCATGTTTTTTTAAATTTGATGGCTACTCAGTCTCTGTTAATTATTGGTAATAAAGATAAAACAAAATACAGCTTCACTGCTGTATTTTTATACAGCAATATAGAATATGTACAGTATGAATGGCTGCATTATCATATTTAAATATCCAAAGTTCACCAGAAAACTTCTCATCGAAGTTGATCTTTTAAATCTTTAAAAGCTCGATGTAATTTTGAGATGTTTGCCGTCCATCCAAAACAATCAAGTCGATTGTTTCATGACATGATATTACAGCCCATACCATTACCAAACCAATCGCGTTATGACGACACAACAACAATAGTTCTTTTTTTCTTAAACCATGGAAATAATATTGAAATCCAGCGAAACGATTTAAATTTATTTTTTTTTTCGTCTCACAAACTCTGAGTAAATAAATATACTAAAAAAGTAAACTGTTTTTAACTCTAATGTTTGAAACGAAGTAAAAAAATCAATATGTTTTTTCTCTACGAAAGACATATCTTTTATATTAATATAAAATGTTCCCCGATGTTTGTGACGTTTTGGACCATATTTTCGATGGTCATAATATCTGCCTGCTCTCTTACGTTGTTTTTCTACTTTTTCACCATACACCTAATTTTCTAAGAGATTTAAATCTGGTGAACGAGCGGGCCATCGCAAAACTTCAAACTCTGATCTTCAATCATCCACTACTCTTGCTCTATGAAGTAGACTGTTATCCTGAACAAAAACAGTTGGATGTTCTATTTCATTAAGGGGATACATGGTGGTAATACTGAGTAATATCACTTTTTCAAGTATTCGGATGTACTGCACAGAATTAAAATTTGGAAAAATTACTTGTGCTACAACTCCCGGTCCAGTTATACGTCCAGTTCGGCAATTTTTCACCACGTTTTGTCTGGCATATCTGGTTCCATTTTGCATCCACAACACCATGGGGGCATTACTGATGCTACAAAATATCTTTTTATCGACGAAAATGACATTTCGCCAATCTCTTTCTAAATTTTATTGGCAAAAATTCAACCGATCTTTTACTAATGCTGGCGTAAGTAACGGTTTTTTTAACAGGCGCCGACATTTTCAAAGCGCCTCTCTTCACTGCTGACCCTTTGAACTACAAAACCGACATCACCTTCTTTTAGTTTTAATACCAACTTTATCGCAATGGCTGACAAAGTGGGTTAAAACTTTAGGCGCCCTGCTAGCGGTCTTTTCCGGAAAAAAATTTCGTATTACATTCAGTTGAAATTCATAAAAAAACATATGACGATTGACATATTTTTTGAAAAAAAGTAGGAATTTAGCATGAGTAATTGAAAAATGTGAATAGCAATTTTTATGTACCACCTCAGCGTTTTTCTGTGGCAAGGATAATATGCCACGTATTGATCTCGCCTATCAATACCTCCCACATTTTCATTTTACTTAACGATTAAAATAAATATGATAAAATATTAATTAACATAAATAAAATATGATTTCTCTTGTTATATCAGTTGATAAGCAGTTTCATGTATTATATTATAAAAAAGTAATTTTATAAGATATTAGTATAAAAAATATAAAAAAAGTAGGTATTGCACCTACAATATGCATAATAAAATTAAGTTTTTTTAAACTTTTTTTTAAAAAGAAAAACAAACAGTTTACTTATAACTTACATTTATTAAAAACAAACTTACTAAAAATAATTATGTTTTGTTAAAATGTTTGCTACAAAATTATGTAGGTGTATACTTATTTACAACTAGTTACAAAATATTTACATTTGATATGAAGTTATTTACATATTATATATTGCATTCATTTACATACTAAAAATAATTATGTTTCCTTAAAATATATTCTGAAAAAAAATCAATACTGGTTTTAATAAATGTGGTAAATGGTACTTACCAATAGCAGGCGTTTCCTCATGAGGTTGATCATCAACTTGGTCATTCTCTGTAAAAATAAGATTACATTTTTTTGTGTAAATAGATGTGTTATATAATTACCTAATACAATTATTTGGGCGTAATTGTGTTCCTCATTTAGAAGGGGGATGTAATTTTCTGAAAGAAAAAACGTGAGTTCAAAAAAATTATAAAAATTTCTAATTTATCAAGGTGGCATTTGAGGTTTTTGAGGTAACAGTAAAACATTAAAACATGTAATTACCAAAAGCAACTGGTTCTCTTTCTTGCTGCAGTTGAGGTAGTAGTTCTTCTTCTGCCGCAACGTCGTTCGGGTGGTCTACAAAAATATTTATATACAAAGTGATTAAGATTGATAATATGAAAATTAAATACCTCCGTATAAATAGAAATTTTCCAAATTTTTAATAATATTTCCTGCCTCATTTCCCACCCTACGAAGAAAGTGGTCAATGTTATAGTCAGCACGGAACCTTTGTTCCGCCTGACGTATAACATTATCTCTGTGCCTATATGACTCCTTCCTCCGTCTCGGAACTTCACCGGCTGTAACCCTCTGCAAATCACAGCGCTCAGAGTGTTAGATTTTTGCAAATAAATCGACAAAAACCCAAACACTTGTCTGGGTGATTATTGTTTGTTTTAATAATTTAATGTCCATTTCTTTTTAATATTTTTATTAATGATATCTGTACTGTCATCAATTCCAACTGTTTACTATATGCAGATGATCTAAAGATTTACAGGGTTATAAAATCTGATAAATTCAACATCGAGAAATGTTGTACCATTTGCTTCAGTCGCAAACCTATTCCTAGTCTGCCTCTCTATACACTTAGTTCTTCTTCTTTGAAAGTCTCCAATCTAATTAAAGATTTAGGTGTTGGATTTTAAACTTTCCTTTACACACCACTTTGATTATATTATAAGTAAAAGCAGAAAACTTTTAGGATGTTTAAAAAGGTGGACTTCCGAGTTTCGTAATGTTAAATCTATATTAGTGATATACTGCGCTCTAATTAGACCAATACTTGAATACAACTGCGTTATCTGGGCACCCTCATACAACACGCACATTGATCCCATTGAAGCAGTGCAATTGAGCTTTGTCAAATACATTAGGTACAAACTGTCAGTAGTCAATATCACTTTAAGTCCAGATCAGGTTGTATCATATTTATCTATTAAAACTCTACAGAAAAGGCGAATCTTGCATAAGCTATGTTTTTTGTTTAAATTATTAAATGGTTACTTGATATTTTATGCAAGGTCAGGATATAATTCACCGTTAAACAGTTTATTTTTAGAGGCAAATAAAGTTAACAATATTTTATGTTTTACTGGTATATCTTTTAGTCTATTTAAGTGTATGTGCTATAAATGTTTGTAATTTATGTTTATGTCTTTATTTGTAAATTTTTTTTATTATATCAAGTTAGATATAATAAAACTAGAACAATATTTATAAATTTATTTATAATTTATATTCATATAATTTATAAATATATGAATAACAATGCAAAATGAATGTTAAAATTTAAAAAAAATTCAAACTATTTTGTATAGATCTTATAAGAAAATTAAAAAAACAACCTACACTATAATCCACAATAAGATGGATACAAAATAACTGTAATGCCCCAAGTCGCCGAGGCACAATTGTAAAAGTGCCGTCGGCATATAATTTTATGTTATTTGGATTTCTGCTGATGTGACTTTTTACTGCTGGTGACACAAAAAGCATGATTCCCGATCCATCGTTTGTCTTCAAAAAACCTCTGAAGAATACTTCAGGGTTGGAGCCTATTGTCTGTCCATATCTTTCTTGATTACTTTAAAAAAATAAATAATTAAATAATTTATAAAAAAATAATTATAAAGAAATTTTAATCGAGGAAAATTGCATAGGAACTTAGTTATTTAAAATATTTGAAAATTCGCGTAGTGTAGTTAGCGATCTCGGCATGTCTTTACGGCGTTGCCGACGTAAAGTACATGTAATTTTTTCAAAATTGCCGTACTGTACTGCTCCATTTTCGGAATTTCTTTGGGCATCTTGGTAAACTTGTAGTAATGGTTTGTTGGTTTTTTGGGCGGAATGAACTGCATGTGTATAGAAGCTGTCATAAAGAAATAGCGTATATAAATCTAATTTTTTTGTACATTTTATATTTTTACCGTGCTACTTCTACTTCTCTTATTGAGGGTTGGTGAGTATGTTGCCCTTTTCTTCTTGGAAGGTCTATGTTTGAAGGTAAAATTAATCGCCCCGCACAACCACGTTTGCGACATTTAAAGTATCTAATAAATATAGTAAATTAATTAATGAATTACTTAAAATGATACCGTGGGTAGCAGTATCGGAATGGGAAATCCCGGAGTTAATGCACCAGGGTGACGGGGTCTGGGGGTTGCTACTTATAGAGTTGATGCTCCCATAAGTATAAAATATTGACTGGTATGTTGTCTGTATAACCTAGCAGTTGGAAAGTTTGCCCTTTCCTTGGCTCGGTATCTTTCTATTTTATGCCTGAAGCTGTATATTATATGTTATTGATCAGTGTGTTGATTTCCGGATTAGAACGGTTTAATAATTTATTCAACATATTACTTTTTTTGTGTTATTTCTTTTGTTATTGTGTTGATTCTGGCGTCTCTGAGTATTATGCTGTTTCTCACGTATTGAGGTGCATTGATAGTTCTTAATATTTTTGTTTGTGTTTCTTCTAGATTTTTTTATGTTGGTCTTCTTGGTATCGTGTAGTAGTTCTAATCCGTAGGTTAAGGTTGGTCTGATTATAGCTTTGTGAATTTTGAACTTGTTGTCTAAGCTTAATTTACTTCTGTGGTTAATTAATAAGTAAAATGTCCCAGCTAGTTGTTTTGTTTTTATCTTCGTCATTACAGTTTGGTGTCTGTATGTTAGTTTTTTGTTCAACTTAATTCCTAAGTATTTGACATGTTTTTTGTATTCAATGTCGTGTTCATCAATTTTTAAATTTTTATTTGGAGTTTTCCTTGATCTTGAGAATATGATGGCTTCTATTTTATTGGTGTTTATTCTAATTGTACATTTTTTCATCCAATTAATTAAGATGTTAAGATCTTGCTGTAAATGTTTTAAAGCCAGATTGATGTTAATTGATTTCGTATATAACGCAGTGTCGTCCGCGTATAGGGCGATCTTTGAATGATAAAAATTTGGCAAGTCAACCGTGTAAAGGTTATATAGGGTAGAGCCAAGTATGGATCCTTGCAGCACCCCAGCCTTTGCATGTCTTGTGGTTGATTTTTCATCGTTAATTATGATTTGAAAAGTCCTTCCTGAAAGGTAGCTTGTGATTATTGTAATTACATTTTTGTTGACACCCGTTGTAATTAATTTGAATATAAGGTGCGTGTTGCAGACCTTGTTAAATGCTTTTTCTACGTCTAGGAAGATTGCAACTGTTTTTTCTTCTTTGTCCAATTTTTCTTGATATGTTGGGTGATTTTATCCACTTGTTGGATTGTTCCGTGATTTGTTCTAAATCCAAATTGTTGATTTGGAATAAGTGATTTTTCTTTAATTTCTTTGTCTAGGCGATTTTTTATTATCTTTTCGATTAATTTACTTAGTGTATTTAACAGTGAGATCGGTCTACAGCTTTTGACATCTTTGTGCGGTTTTCCTTGCTTATGAATAAAGATAATGTTTGTATTCTTCCATTGGGCTGGGAAGTAGTTAGTTGAGGGTTTTGCGTAATTGATATTAGTGATTTTTTGTAGTGCTGAGTCGTGGGTTTTATTTAACATTTTGTTTGTTATAGAGTCTGGGTCTGGTGCTTTTTTCTTTGGTAATTGATTTATTGCTTTAGTTATCTCTTCTATTGTAGTTGGATGTAAGTTATTATCTGCTGCTTTTGGTAGGGTTAGAATTGTTTGATTTATCATAAGATCGTGTAGTTTATATTTTGGATACGTTGTGTTACAAGTAAATTGTTCCTGTAAGGAGTTAGCAAATATTTCTGCCTTAGTTTTAGAATCTGTAATTCTCTTTTTATTTACCTCTAGAAGTGGAATATTAGATTTCTTTCTGACTAGGATTTTAACAGCTTTCCAGAGAGAATTGTCGGTTGTTGATAATTTTTTAGTTTTCTTTCCCAGGTTAGATTATTGTAAAATTTTAGCGTTCTTTTTACTTTGTTGGTTAAATTATTTAGAATTCTTTTGTCGGCTGGATCAAGTGTGATGTGATATCCCTTTCTTGGTCTGTTTTTCTCTTTGATTAAGTTTTTGATATTTTCAGGAAGAGTGTCTCTGGACTCTCTTTCTTTGTATAGCGTTGTTTTTTTATAAGCATTTTGATTAGTGACTTGGATCGTTTACTTCTTGCTCTAATTTTGCTACTGAAATAATTTCTTTTGTTTCGGTTTCTGTTAGTTTCTTGAAGAAGTTCCAATTTGTCCATTTCAGTAATTGGATTTGGCTCGTGTGTTCTAGTATTACAGACACTGGACTATGGTCAGAGGAGAGTTCGTCTAGGGTGAGTAAGTTATTAAAGGCGGTGATTTTTTTCATATGACGACATCAATTACATCATTCTCATTATCGTAATGATGTGTTGGGTCTGTGGGTCCATCAATGTTTAGGTTATTTATAGTCCAGTAGTATTCCAGTTTTGTGCCTCTGGCACAGTTTCTTTTGCTATGCCATGTTTTGTGCCTAGCGTTAAAGTCCCCAGCTGCAATTGTGAGAGTTGCTGTGTTTTTAATAAAGTTGAATTCATTTAGATCTAACGGTTTACCAGGAGGGTCCCATAATAGATGACAACAACGTGCCTATTGTAAACTCTGCACAAAAAGGTTGAATTGAAATCTACAAAGAAGGCAGTTTCCTTCCGCTTCAGGAATACAAAAATCTACTTTACCGATTCCGGGTTTGTTTACATTTTGGATGACAGCCACCAGCTACCTAACCTATTTTTCCCGAAACATTCAATTAAACGTTACAATTAGGACTTTTGTCCGTTACAACCGAAGGCGTTCATTTTTCACTAAAAACGTCTATTGCCCTATTCTGCACTTGTAATATTTGTTCGTGTCGCTGGGACCGGTTACGTTCCCTCTATTTCGCCATCCCTTCTAGGTTTTCCAAATATGACAACACTTTCTTATTTTAGTTTTATTTAATATTGTTTACAACACTTTTCAATTTTTTGGGGGGCGGTTGATTTTCCTCATTATCTGAAGGAACTCTGACAGGTATTGAAACAAAAGTAGAAAGTTTGAATTTACATAGGTACATTTTATTCAGAAACAAAACATACTGATATCTCCTTGTAAAGAGGCAGCTACGGCCAATGGTGTGACGCTGTGTTTTTTGCTCAGCAGCTGATCCATTTGTTCAAAAAATTCAAAGGTTATTGGCGCACTGCCGCTACTTTTGCATGACATATTATCCTTCTTCGCATTATATTTCATTTTTAGGTATTTCTACTTATCGTGGCACTTGGAGGATGTGACACGGGAATTAAAACTTTGCATTTCCGCTGCCACATCTCTCCACACCGAGTCATTCTTTTGAGTCGTCGACTCAAATTGGCAGGCAAATTTATCCTTTAAATGGATTAAGAGCAAAGTGGCCTCCCTGCTCCACCTAAAGCGTTTTTCTACTTTTGAACAGAAAGGCTTTTCATTATTAGCATCAGGATTACTATAACAAGTCGTACTCTGTTGTACGTCTGTTGAGTCTAAACAATCAACATAGTGCACACTTCCGCTTAAAACACATTAAACGCGTTTGTTATTATACTATTATTTTATTTATAAGTCTATGTTGTCTGTTACGTCCATTATTCAAATTTAAAAAAATCACGGAAAAGTGGACTGGAGCAATGAAAAACTTCGAAGTTTTTTCATTGCTAGATTTATGTTTACTGATTCAGTATATGTAGAACTACAATGCATTTCTCACTTACCGTTTTTATTATATGCAAGATATTTACCGTCTTGCACGATAAGGTTTCTCTCTTCATCGCATACAAATTCCAACTAATCGGAGTTCATTATTGTTTATTTAAGAATAAACACAAAAATCTATGAACACAAACAAGCGTTTTACCACGGCGTGCTTTCCATGTGGTTTTGTCTGTCATCTCTCAGACACAGTACTGCCACCATAGACTGCCACCCTCCTAAATAACAGTCTCTTATATTTACCCCTAGTTTACCGACAAGCGTTCAGAAAGGTTTTTCCATTAAAGTGAACCTAGGGTAGGTAAACATTTCACCGGGTGAAAATCACTTTACCGTTACCCGAGCGTTGCAGAACGCATCCCAGAAGTTGAAAGCATCCGAATTCGGGCAAATGAGAGCAAGACTCGAGGGTGTCTTCAGGCAGAATGTCTGGAAAAATGTTGCTTGCAACGATTGAAAAGTCTTAAGATACGGTTTGTTAGAAAGCGGACAACGCACGACGTAACGTTCGCTCACTGGTTGCGTTCTGCTACTAGCCGCGCATTGCGCTATCATGGTTTCTTAGACGTCTGCTTTCTGGGACGCAAACATTTTGCCCTTTAAAGTATTACAATGAAATAACTTTACAAAAAAATTAAATAATAAAATTTAGTTTAAATCGCTTGATATTTATTTAAAACATACATAAATAAACCACTCATGAAGTCAACTTTTTTTTATTAAAAAAGTTTAAATTAATACACAATCAATTACAAGAAATATGAGATAAAAAAATAATTTGTGTGTAATAATTTTTAATATTTGAGTCTGTATTAACAATTTTTACATGTTAATTTAATATTATAATTTCATCGCTCTTTCAAATCTTATATCAGCATGTGGTATGCTAATAATATTACGAGTTGGAAAAGCTTCTTTAATAATTATTCCAGGAAATATTAAATTTATGTTTCTTTTTGAGTTTGCATGGTGGGATAAAATTATGCTATTGCCTTATTTTACTAACAATGAGTAAATTAGCAAATGAAATAATTAGCAAAATTTAGTAAAATTTTAGGACCAACAAATTGACGAAGCGGATTATCTTTAACAAGTTGACGAGGAGTGTTTTATGTCTCTCCAAATATTCTAAATTTTATTATATATTACAGAAGATAATAGAGAAGAAAGTGACAAAGACAGTGACAATGTCTAAATATAATTATATGATCATAAAGATATTTTTAAAATATATTTTTTTGCTATTAATACAGGTTAAAATAAATACATATTTATAAAAGCAATTATTTTAACCCGTTAATAATTTATTATTTTCTAAGGGAGCATTTAATAATATTACCTGAATTCTAGAACTTTATTTACCTGTGTCAAATGTTGTCAATACCTTATTTCAATATAATTACCATTTCAAAGATTTATCGCCTGTGTATTTACAGATAACAGTTCAGTTTTGAAATTTTCCTTAATCCGATTCTGGGTAAAGAATATCTTCTCGATAATTGGTTAATTTATGACAAGTAGGGTAGCATTTTTAAACCAGATAGTCTATTGAAAGTAAACGACCAATTATTGGGTATTAGGGTTTTATTACTGTTGTATAACGTATTTTCGAAAGGTAATCTGTACTAAAGTATCTCTCTTTGGTTATGAGATTATCTTCTTGTCGTTCCGAAGAATCAGTACTTACCGCACTTCACCGTCACCCAAATATTATAAGCCTATTTCAGGAAAACAATAATCCTTTGGGTTTTTCTAAATTTCTTGCTATGAGTATTATAATCCTCATCCCGCTTTATGTTTGTAACAACTTTCTACAAGCATATCTGCATGAAAGTGTATTTATCTAGTCATTATCCTAGAATGAATTCGTTAGTAAAAGATAGAACATATGTATAAAATGTATTTTATAATTAGGTTCTAAATAACTTGTTTAATACTGTACGCCTACGTAGTAAAAAAAATTGATTAAGTAAAAATAGAAAACAAAAATAAAGCACTTTATTAGGCAAATTATTCGTAAAAAAGAAACATGTTACAGAAAAAAATTGAGTGTTTGTTTTTTAATGGGTAAGGTATATTAATGGGCAATTTCAGGGTGTTGGAAAAAATTTTTTTAAGAAAGATAATTAACTTCATAGTGTTGTAGACTAATGAGACATTAAAAACAGTGTCACATGCGCCAATCACAAGTTAGAAATGATTTCTTTAATTGAAAAGAATTTTTGCTACTTTTCTTGCTGCTACCTCATTGTTTTAGCATTATCTTAGCAACCATTAATATTTAAAAAATCAAATGTCATTTTGACAAAAGTAAAAATGTCGCGCTTTGTTCCCTAATTGTACTTTTAATTATAATTATAATTCTTTTTATAAATAAAGTTGTTAAAAATTAGTTATATTTAACGCTTCATTTAGTTAATTCTCCAACCGAAGATCATTCGTTCTCAACTCTTGTCAGGCAAGATTTTTTTTTATTCGCACTGATTGCTAAAAGGCAATTAGATCAAAGTCAATTTGATCTCGTTTAATTGCCAAGCAACCAGTGTTCATACAAAATAAAAATCTTGCCGACAAGAGTTGAGCACTTATGATCTTACTGATGAAAAATATTTTTTCAGAGTAAATTTAAGTTTTTTATTAGTATCCCGTCAAGCATTAAGTACTAGTACATAACACATTATTTATTAAATTCGTCGCTGTTTTTTTAAAGCCGTGTAACTTCTTGTTTGGTTTTAAAATTTCGTAAATTATAAAGATTTAAATAATTAGATCAGCTAAATTAATGTAAACAAATCTTAATTTTATACGTTAACAAAACTATGAGGAAGCATAAGGTGCAAATAAATATACATTCATAAACATTTATCTGTAATTAGTTATTTAAGCTTTTTTTAAAAATTGATAAGTTTGTACTTACGAGGTTTTAAAAGTGAGGTGTCGGACGTAATCGCGCTCATGGTATAAACTGTATTTAGAAAATTAAATTAATAAAAAACTTAAATACGAACTTTAAAAGTTAATCATAGTGCCAAAGAGAACCTTTTGGGTTTTGGAGGACTCAACATTTTTGTAATTATCTGTACCAAATTATTATCCAATCACTGTTGCAATTATCTCTTTTTATTCGAGGAGTTTGCGCAGAAAAATTGGCCTTATGAAGTATATCTAATTCACAATTTTAGTCTCTAGTTTGATAATTATTTCATAGTGAAAAATGTCTTCGTTTAGACAACACATATCCTTTAAAAAAAATTGCTATTTCTTTATTATTACAAGAAGAAGAAGAAGAAAATTTAATATTCTTAAACAAGATTCCAAATAAGAAACCGAGTGAACTATTTGTGAATCGGAAAAGTGAAGGTGCATTTTGTTTAATGGTAGAAAGAAGATTATTTGAAAATGCAGCAGAATTTAAGGAATATTTTCGATTATCTCCTTTATTCTCAACGGTTTTACAATATATAAAAGAAGATATTGTAAAAACATGTTATACCAGACATAAATTTTCCATAACCCCAGAAGAAAAACTAAGTATT
Organism: Tribolium confusum; assembly: GCA_029207805.1. Taxonomy (NCBI): domain Eukaryota; kingdom Metazoa; phylum Arthropoda; class Insecta; order Coleoptera; family Tenebrionidae; genus Tribolium; species Tribolium confusum. The sequence continues at coordinate 8,008,841 of JALGAY010000006.1, forward strand.
ACATTAAGGTAATGATTTATTACATTTATTTTACATATTAATAATTATTTAAAAATAATAAAATAATCATTTAAAATTATTGTCTTAATCACTAGTCCTAGTCTCGCTCATGGCTGACAAATGTTCTACCTCATATTGTGAAACTAAATTCATTATTTCTGCTTTAATCTTTGCCTTCATTAAAGGGGAAAATGAAGACACAGTTGCGCTTATACTTTGAAAAAATAATGAGATGCTTGGATCACATTCACCACCATTGTGATCTGGCTCTCCATTATTTCTCGTATTAATTTTGTCCGCTCATTTCTTCCTTTTTTTAACTCGTTCAAAAGAACTGAGGTCTTGTCCTTATTTTGTTTTGGCAATTTAATTTTTTTTGAAGCATTTTCAAATACCGGCTCAGGTGACATTTGTAATAAATCTTCAGTTTCTGTTTCTTCTTGGACTGAAGTGTTTTGAATGTGATTTTCCTCTTCAATTTGAAACTGGTGCTCATCTTGTACATCTATTTCATCTGAAGTTTTTTCTTCAGACACTGAAAAAAGGCACTGCTGATTGTTCTAAAAAATTTAAAAAAATATTTATACAAATATGAGTCATTTATTTAATTACCTTCCTTCGAGCATTGACGTATTATCTAAAAAACGCATGTGTTTAAATTTTTTAGAAAACATGTCTTCCTGGTCTTCTTTGGCTAAACCAGTACTCGTACCTTTGATATAATATCTTTTTTTCGTTGATAGTAGTCCTGCATGCTCTTCCATCTTATTTTAACTTCAGATTCTAAAACAAAATATTTTTTAGGTACATGGCTACAGGCGAATCATTCAGATCACTAGCATTTCAATATCGGATTCATCATAGTTGGATTAGTATCTGTGTGAAACAAGTGCTTGAAAGTATAAAAAACAGAATGTTACATATATACATCCCAGCAACGACTTTAGAAAAATTGGAAAATCAAGCGGAAGAATTTCAAAAAATTTGGAACTTTCCAAACTGCTGTGTTTCCATTGATGGAAAACATATCTGCATTCGCTGTCCAAACAATGCGGGATCTTTATTTTTTAATTACAAAAATTTTCATTCCATTGTGCTTTTAGCAATGGTTGACGCTAAATACAAATTTGTAGCTATTGATATTGGAGCTTATGGACGCGAAGGAGATGCAGGGATTTTTATGAAATCCGAAATAAAAAAAAACATTTCCGCTTGCAATTTGCCTCCTCCAAAAGTACTTCCTGGTACCGATTTATTACAACCTCATGTCATTCTAGGAGATGAGGCATTTAGTTTAAGCACTAATTTAACGAAACCGTACCCTCAAAATTAAGCAAAAAATGCCAAACAAAAAGCTGTATACAACTATCGGCATAGTAGAGCCCGGCAAACTTCAGAAAATGCTTTTGGAATTTTATGTCAGTATTTTAGTCTTTTATACACCAATAGCAATCAACCCTGAAGCAGCTGATAATTTAATTATAAGTGCATGTATATTACACAATATGCTAAGAACTTCAAAAATTTCATCCCCAAATGAAAATACAAATCCAAAATACAAATACAAAATACAATTTTATTGCCCAAAAATAATATGTTCCCGTTAAGTTCTTCATATGAAAGCAGAGGGGCATATGAAGCAAATAATGTGCGAGACACATTTACAAAATATTTTAATAGTAATATAGGAAGTGTTGAGTGGCAAGATAATTTTGTTTTACGGATAGCATAATAAAAATTTAAAATTTATTGTTTTTTAATTAATTTAAAAAAAATAATTCACTTACCATTTCTTCCCATTTTTTCTGAAATAATCTTCCACAAATTATTTTTCACCACAGAGTCTCTATAACTTTTTTTGCTTACTTGGTACAGAGGAGAGTGTTGCCTCACCAAGTCCACCAGCATTTCATCTTCTTCTGTAGAAAATTTTCTACTCATTTTTTTTATTTTTGTTCTTGGTACAAGCAACGTAGATCAACGACTGCGTCGAAACCTGTTGAGGGTAGGTTTTGACGCACACAGTCCAACTTGTGAGTTAGCGCATGCGCAACAGAACACTCGCTTTTAAGCCAAACTTTTTCACTCACTGGAAAATTGTCATTTTTTTCAACTCGTAAAATTATGTATGTATTATATACTAAATAAAGTTATAATATTTTAAAAAAATTGTTTAAAATTTTCGGAATTTAGTTGTACAAGTGTTTTTGTTAATAACTTTAGATTAATAAATGTGAATTTAGCAGCGACTGCGTTGAAACCTGAGTGCGTTGCTACCGACGCATGCGGCCATCTTGTGAGTTAAGTCGAGCGCCGCGCTCAGCAGATTCTAACAAACCACTCACACTTATTATCATTGGTTAGATTCGACGACGCACACGCTTTGCGCGACGCACAGTTCTAACAAACCGTAGCTTTAGGCTGAGAGATGGGTCTGGACTTAGGGATTGTAGGGTTGTTAAGTGCTGCAAGTTCAAAGAGCTGGTAGTTTAAAGACTTTCAAAGGGTTGCTAAATTGTTTTTATAAAAGGCTTGTTGGTGATGAGAAGAGCGGTTGAATTGTAGTTGTAGAGATTGGCTAAATGCCGAAAGAAACAAGAAAAGAGTATAAGAGTTTTTGTGATGCGAGATTTATGCAATTGTTGATGTGGAGAAGGATTGGGACCAAAAGGCGGAAGATAAAAAGAGGTTTAACTTAGGAGCAAGTAAGCAAAACCAGGTGCGAGGTGTTCTTGACAGCAGCTTCTGGAGCTTTACAATCTAGTCTCAAATGACCTGATTTTCCACAACGGTAGCAAGTGAATTTTGTCCCTGGTGTTTTGTCTTGCTTCAAAAGAGTCTTCATTTCTGTCAGTAGATTTATTATTGCTGATCCTTCTTTTTCCTCACCCTTGTTAAATTCCGCCTTACGCACCTTGGGTAGTTTATAGTTAAGTCCTGGTAGGCTGCGTAGGCTGCGTAGGCTGCTTCAATCTTCAGTGGCTTTACAAACACCTCTTTCTATTTACTTCATCTAGGGAGTATGCGGAAATGTAATAGCTGCCAGAGGAAAACTTTAGAGTACTTATACTCATCAGCACCAGATCTTCCGGAATGGTGGATAGTTGACAAAAAAGACTCACCAAGGCCTTCAACCAAAAATTACTTATTAATATTACTTTTCCAGAGGAAATAACCAATGTAGAAGATAGCGAAAATAACACTAAACTGTTAGTATGGTTAGAAAATAATATTGAACCATTTATACAAGTTTTAAAATACTGGAAATTGACTGCAGGTCTCAGATTTAATTTTAGTTTTCAACACTTGAACACCCACACCCACAAAAATCACTTTGTAGGTAAACTTGTTTGTAGGACATTGGAAATTTACAAAACCTGCTAGAAAGTCGTCAAACCAAATACAAGACGTTTAAACTATCTGCACAACCTATTCCTGTGATTGTGGGTACCTACCCAGCAAACGTTCGGTATTTTGTTTTAATTAACAATGTTCTCTACAAGCTGGATAGTCCACTTAAGACCGTAGATTTGTGTTTTAAATCTTTCCATACGTTACATGGTAGTTATCCAGTAGACGCTGAGCCGATATGGAGTTTTCTACAGAAAGGTATCTATAAGTTTGGAACAAACCTGGACAAAACATTCGCATCAGTAGATACGGAAGTAGCAAATATTGAACGTATGCAGGCAGATTTAAACTATTAAAATAAACAGATTTAAAATTAAACAATTAAATATACTGTTTCTGTTTTGAAATCATTAGGTACTATCATTGAGTTTATTATATAGATAGAGGCGCATTGCTATGTTCTCATTTATGGCGAGCTTCTGGACGACAATACCAGGGGGAGCTATAGTAAAATATTTTTTTGTCCTCCCGTATGGTAAAGTAGGCTATCATAGTTGTGCATCCACCAATAGTAAGTCGGACTTTTGGAAATTGTGCGGTAAAAATGAGAAAAACACCGGGTCTCACATTGTACGGTTAGAACTACCACAGGAGATGCTTGAGGAAAAAACTAACCTTACAGTAATAAAGCTTATGTATCAAAATGTACGTACCTAAAATATTACCACAAATAAAGCTATATTTAATAGAAAAATGGTGAATTGAGAAAATCGCTGAAACGTCACAGGTCCATAGACAACGCGTAGTGCAAGAGTTTTATTTAATTACTAACAATACAAAATTATAGGTATAAAAGTATATTTTGGAAAAAGTTACAGTTAATAAATTTAAAAAAATAAAACGTATGTATTTAAGATAATTTTAAAAATTATTTGCAATTTTATATAGAACAGAATAAAAAAAATAAACCGCTACAGCGCCATCTATTCAAAACGTGTGTTCGTGTCTACTTAATAAATGTCATTATTCTATAATTATTCTTTTCTATGGTCATTATTATTGTTAAATTTTGAATCTCCTAGTAATTATCAATTTAGAATTAAAAAGTGTGAATAAAAGTACTGGAAAGACCATTGAACATCTTTTAAAGAAAATTATGCAAGCAATGACAGAGTATTTAGGCCCATTTGAGTACGTTTTATTGGTTTTTAGAATTTATATGTACCTAACCTAACTTTTGTTTGCAGAAAATTGAAAAGCCTGTCTCCCGTCCTCTCTGACTTTCAACCAGATCCAGTATTCCTTATCCTTACCTCTGAAATCTTTGCATGATTTTCTAATAAAACAATTTGTTTGAACGATATAATATTTATTACCAAAACAAGATCAATTACAATAAACGAAACAAACCCTTATAACAATAATTATTTCTTACACCCACTTTTATTCCTACATTCTTTTTCTACCGTACAATTATTATAAATATTTACAGTTATTGTACAATGTTCTAGGCCCGAAAACAAACCTGGAATCATTTGATTTGACTGAATGTTTGTTCCAAATGGATTATTAAAATCAACTTGTACTGATGGCAAGTTAGGTTGATTAGAGGTTGATGGCTGATTTATTTCATTATTTAAAGTTTGTAGATCAGCCTGTACCGACGACATCGACAAGTTCGGGCGTTTTGAGGTTGATGGTTCTGTCATCATTTCCGCGACTTGGATTTTCCTTTTCAGTGACTCTTGAACATAGCCTTCCGCCACATTTGAGCTTTTCCAGCCACCATGCCTTTTTAGAGATAATAGATCTCCACCTCTATTTACTAACAAGGTGGCTGAGCTTCTACGGAAACAGTGGCCTGTGTACAATTTGGGGTTTTCCAAGTGCAAAAATTCGGCTATTTTGGTGGGTACAGATCCTATTGAGTTTATTCCAACCACTGATTTACAACATTTTCCACGTTCATAACGTAAAAATAAACGATCTTTAATTTCGTTTATTTTAACTCGAATTTGTAAATATTGTTTTATAATATTGACCCATTCTGGCTTTGTAATCACAAAGGATCGACTCACATTTGTTTTGGTTTTTGGTATTTCAATAAGTATAATATCATCTTTTATCTGCAGGTCATTAGTAGTCATATTATACAATTCCTCGCGCCTGCAAGCTCCAGATACTCCGACTATTAAAATAACCTAAAATGTAGGCATCAGTAATCTAAATAAATTCTTAAGATAAACTTTCAAAACTGAACTTACTTTCATTAATAAAAAACTCTCGTCCGGAGCTTTAGAAATAAATGCAGAAATCTGTTCTTCGTCCAAAATCTCACTTTTTTTTGGTTTGTGAAGTGAAGATTTTTTTTTTAAGTAAGATATTAGCTTTGCATATTTTGAAATATCTATGTTATTGTTAATAGATATGCAAGCTCTTAACATCGAGTAAATTGCCCACAATGATTTGGTACCTTTGTCAATTAAATGTGCAAAGTAAGCCAACATTACACTTTCGGAATATGTTTTCACATTTTTTAATTCGCACCATTTCTTAAAAATGTTGTACTGCGATTGATATCTAATTTTTGATTTTTCTGGTAGCAGGTCTTTAGCAGCCCACTCTGCTAGTTGTTTTATTTCTGGAGGTGTGAGCGTCAAACTTTCACCGTCACTCATTTTGTTTAAAACAATTTCTTAGAAAATGAACAACTGTCAAAATTTCGATATTCATTTGTTTTGACATGGCGATCAAAGCACACTTGATTAAGTTAATAATTTTTTCTAAATTATTAATTATTCAAAAAAAACAGAATTTAAATCTTTCGGACAAAAAAATTTATACAAATCTTATGCGGTTGCTTTAATTTTACAGGCTCCAACTAATCAGGCCCTCGCTTTCAGCTCGGGCCTGAAACAAAGCTGTCGCCTGTAAAATTAAGGTTACCGCATACGAATGTAAATAGCTATTACGAACGCTGCGACAAACTTTACGCTTCGAACGATGTTTTAAACGTAAGTCTTTTCTTGTACCCACACTACCGCTGTATTGCGCATGCGCGGCCCATCGCCATTTGGAGCACTCAACTTGACATATTGAAAGGTGATAGAAAACAAGATTGTTTCTGTTGTTTTTCGTGTTTAAATGGTGTTTTGTGGCGTTTATAATATTGTATATTAAAGTGTATGTTCAGACAAGAAATAAGTGATAAACAATAGTGAGGAAACATGGTTTGTTGCGCTGCTCATGGGTGTTCAAATCAAACAGACAGATCTTGTGACACGACAGAAAATCCAAAAATATTTTTTTATTGGTAAGTTTTTAAAATTTTACTGGCAGATGCTACCTATGCACGTTACAAAACACTGAATAAATAAAATTTAGGTTTCCCAAGAACAAGGTATTGCGAGAAAAATGGATAAAGGCTGTAAGATGTGACAAGAAGGAACCCAAAGACAGGACTCTACTTTGCTCGATTTATTTTACATTTATTTGTTTCGACCGGAGTTATGTCAGTGTTACAAAACTTAAAAATGATGTCGTCCCATCAAATTTTCCAGCTTTTCCTAGTTATTTACAAAAGGTTGGTTAAGTATTCGGTAGTTTTAACGACGTTCTAACACTTTGTTTAATAGCCTTTACCTAAAGAAAGACGAACTTTTAAAAGAAAATTTGAAGATCGTCCACCTGAATTCTCTTCTGATGAGGCAGGCCCATCAACTTTAGGTTCCACAGAACAGCAAAGTGGTGAAGGCCCATTGAACAGTCAATCAGTCACGCCATATCAACTTCACCTGCAGGTGTTACTGGTCAGCAAATCAGCGAAAAAGAAACACAATTAATGTCTTTGTCAATATGACAATTGCTCACCAAATCAACTTCATTTTCACCTGATAGGAAACACAGGTAATCATCAAGTAATTTTAAGGTTGTTCAATTTACTATTTGGTGAATTGTGTTTACAGATTTGTACCACCAAGATGTGCTAAAATTCAACATGAATTTACAAAAAAAAAATAAGTATTGCGGCAAAACAAACTAAAAGAAGGCAAAAAAAGAAGGTTTCTACTATAAAGAATGTAAAATTAAGAGCCTGAAAGAGAAACATTTTTTGTTCGAAGAAAATGTAAACATTTAAATAATTTGTCCGTTCCAAGTAAGGAACTTGTAAGAAGACAGTTACAATATACATATAAGTTACAAATTACAATTAATAATTATTATTGTTAAAATGGAAATAAATGTTATATTTATTTCAGTTGTATGTTGTCTTTTTCATTTCTTTTCTTGCGTCAAGCATTAACTTTGTTGAGATTATAATTATACGACATGAAAATAATGTTTATCCCTATGTTTCTGATTAAGAAGCTTATTTTGTCGTTTTTGCAAAAATGGGATGAGTTGTTTGACTATCTTTAATAAATTTGGTTAGCTTAGTAGGTCTTGAACATGAAAGCATCATTGTTTTCATTCCATCACGACAAATCTGTCAATTGATGACAATTATATTTTGCCAGTTATTTTCTGATCTCTGACTAAGGTGCATTTCTCAGTTTTGCGTCCAAATGTCTGTGCGAGGAAATATTTGTTCTTACCACAATTGTGGTGCTTCGAAAAGAACAGATAGTAGTATAAAAATGTTTTCGTTTCCGGTTAAAGATAAAGAACGATGTGAAAAGTGGATTTTGAATGGTGGTAAGAAAAAAATTATTGCATTAAAAATAATGTATATTTATATTTATTTTATATATAGGTAACCAAGCACTTATAGAATTGGATGAATCACATCTAAAGAACAAAACCATTTGTGAAAAACATTTTTCCAATGAAAGTTTTGTTGATGCTAAAATAAAACACAGACTGATAAAATCTGCTGTTCCTTTTCCTTGTGGTAAAAATTGTTTGGAGACAACCGTTAATCACAGCTTTAACGAGCCACTAAATGTATCATCTAGTAGGAAACATAAAACAGTCTTAGATGAACCCGAATGTTTAATTGTGAAAAAATCTAAAGAGACTTATTCATCAAATTCATCAATAAAATTTCAAAATCCTAGTTGTAATAGCATTACTTTTGAGCTCCCCCAAAAAAAAGAAAAAAATTTGGTGGAAAACCACAACAGGTTTGAGTCTGAAGTCTCAAAACTCAGAAAAGATAATGAAAAAAAGAAGAAAACTATTTGCGCATTAAGAAAACGCCTAAACACAAAAAAATTACAATTAAGAAAAATTAACAAGCAATTGAGCAACAGTAATAAGGACACATCACCTTTTGGGTTAAAAATTAGAAAAAAACAAAAATGGGAAGAGAACGTAAGAAGTCTTGCTACGTCAGTTTATTATTCTTTACCAGCAGCATACAGAAATTTAAGAAGACATGGAGTAGCATTACCCGGTGTAAGAACTATACAAAAGTGGTTGGAAGCAGTAAATATATTTCCAGGATTTGAAAAACAAATTTTTGCAAATTTAAAAAAGAAGGCATCGACGATGACTCCGACGGCGAAAAAATGTGTTCTAATTTTTGACGAAATGTCAATAAAAAAAGGCTTAGAATACAATAAAGGAAAAGATTTTATTGAAGGTTTTGAAGACTTAGGGTTCTTAGGAAGAAACGAAAAATTAGCTAACCAGGTTTTGCTTTTTACGCTGCGCGGTCTCCATAAAAAATGGAAAATCCCAATAGCATATTTTGCGACTTGTGGAGGAATAAAAGGCGAAAATTTAAAAGAACTCCTAGAACACTGTATCAAGCATGTTTTAGACAGTGGTTATGATTTAAAGGCGGTGGTATGTGACCAAGGATCTAATAACCGTAAATGTTTTAAATTGTTCGGTGCAGTAATTAATAAGCCATATTTAATTGTTGAAGGAAGGAAAATTTATTGTATTTATGATATTCCTCATATTATAAAAAGTTTAAGAAACCAGCTTATTAAAAAAAATTTCTTTTTGGAAAGGCAAAAAATTTGTTGGGCGGATATTAAAACTGTTTGTGAAGTTGACATGAAAAATTCTCTTTCAAGACAATTGCCTCGCATAACAAAAATTCACGTAAATCCAAATCCTTTTCAAAAAATGAAATGTAAATATGCTTTACAAATATTCAGTAAAAGTGTTTCAATTGCTTTAAAAATAGCACACTCAAAAAAACTTTTTATTTCAGAGACCATATTAAATACCGCAGAATTTTGTGAAAAAATTAACGATTTATTTGATGCTCTAAACAGCATTTCTTTACATCACAAAAACAAAAATCGCCGGGCGTTATCTGAAAAAAATAATCATGTTTTAAACTTATTGTTAGAATCATTAAATTTATTTCAAAATTTACATGTTGATGGAAAGAAAGATCCTCCCTGTTTTGAAGGTCTTCTTTTTTCATTAACATCTATTATTAATTTATACAATGATTTAAAATTTGAACAGCCAAACACTTTTTTAATGACAAATAGGTTAAATCAAGATGTTATTGAAAATATTTTTTCAATTATTCGAAGACGCGGTGGTTATAATAAAAATCCTACTTTACGCAATTTTAGGACTAATGTTCGACACATTATTAATTTCAATTTAAATAGTGTAATTTCTAGAAACGCTAATTGCGAAGAAGATAAAGACCAATGTCTAAATATAACGTTAGATCTGCATAAAGAAAAAAATGTTTATTTACTATTTACCCACTATAAATAAAATCGAAGCTTTTCAAAGTTGTGCTATAAGCTATATGACGGGGTATTTCCTAAAAAAAATTAAAGAAAGACATGATTGTGTAGATTGTAATGCATTTCTTCTGTCAAAAGAAAATAATTTACGTCACCATGACCTAATAAATCAAAAAAACTTTAAAGACGGTTTGCTCTACCGCCCAACAATAATTGTTGAAAATGTGGTGACTGCAGTTATATTATTATTTGAAAATGAATACAAAAAACAACAACATTTAAAAAATTTACGTGATAATTTATTTCGAAAAATAAAACCGATTATAAGAAACAAATTTCCAAATTTTTTTATAAATTGTGAGGAGCATAGAGATTTTTTATTAAATTTTATAATTACGGTAAAAATTTATAAGGAAACTTTATTTACAAGTAGACAAATCAGAGGTGATACAACAGCAAAATTTAAAAAATTATGCAATATTTAGTGTTTACTTCCATAAATTACACTTATCAACAAAAAGTCACTTTTTTGTATAAAGGTAGTATAAATATTTAACATAGAAAATAGACTTGTTTTATTTTATAAATTTTATTTTGCATAATTACTTTGTAATAAAAAAATATTTTGTTATGTAATTACTTCATATGAATTTTCTAGATTTAACTGTATTTTTGTATTTGTATTTATATACATTAATACAAAATATTTCCATCTTTCTGTGTATTTTTTGTTAGTTTTTATTTTTCATGTAATACTGATTAGAAATTACATTTAATATTTGTATATAACCACAATTATATATTATTAATATATAACTATAATATAGTATGTATATTATGTATTTTTTGTAGATTTTTATATAAGTTACATTATATGTATGTTATATTTATAATTATTTTTATTAAACTTTTATTTTTTTGTAATAAATGTTGCTGGTACATTGGTGTATCTTATTTGTTGTTATTTTTGTTTTCCTTCATTAATTTTTAGAGATTATTTACAGCGAAAGTAGCGAAAATCCGATATTTTTAGTTACTTAAAAATTCTTTACTTGAATTACGTTACTTAAAAATCTATTAAAAATAAAATATTGCAATGTTTTTTTTTTTATTTCATACTTCACACATTTACTGAACCTCCAATCCTGTGACAAAGGTACCAAGGAAATGTTCCAGAAATTTGTTCAACAGCAAAATAGCGACCAAAAGCCCTCAATCAGCACAAAATGAAATGCTATGTAAATGATCATAGCATAGAAATTGTAAGATCTAATCAAGTTGTCAGTGAATATCCTCTAGTTGAGTGGGGGAAGTGATACTGAGCGACGGCGACGTGCGGTCCCATAATACGAATAAAACAGTACAGCTGTCCAGAAGATTTGAGCTACTTACTAATATTACCAACTTTTCTGGTCGAATGGAATTTTTACTGTAAACCAAATTATACTAATGTTGCGACATCTGGTGTAGTCGTCCAAAACTAAATAACTCTGTTATTTCCAGGCATTTGCGTTGCGTCTCTATCTATATAATAAACTCAATGGTACTATCTATATTGTTTTTAGATCCGTTTTTTTTGTTTTTTTTTAATATTGTTTTATTTGTTTTCCTGTAGAAAAATAATTTTATATTGTTCGTTTTTTAGTTGCAACATTGAAAATATTTATCTGTTTCAAATGTCAACAGAGTTTTTGTAATAGCCAGGATCTTATAAAACATTTCAGACTCGATCATTTTTTGAAAGATAATCATATGTTACTATGTAAAAACTAGATTGTTTAAGAATATTTCATAATTTTAATTCATTTCGGCATTTAAATTCTTATGTTTTACAATTTACAAATTGCCGCAAACTATTTTGCTAATTTTGATAAAAACTCATTGTGGATTACTTCTTGGTTTAATCATTTGGGTACTGTTTATAAACCAAACTTCATAGTCATCATTGAATGGAAAAAGGATTTACCAACTTGTGGCATTATTAAAACTATTGTTTTGCATAAAGACAGTATTTTTTTGAGTAATATTATTTATTTTTAATAAGTTATTAACAAATTATTTTTAAAGACACTTTTATGCATATAATGTACTTAATACTAAAAATAATAGTAAGTCTGCATTAACTATACGTAAATCTGAAAACTTACATTCTTATGTACTATGTGTTTTACCCCATGTTTCAGAGACTACCTTTATAACAATTCGCCATGCAGTATAATTGTAATTTTAGTTTAATATACAACATTAATGCATGATTATTGTTTTTTTATTCCGTTCCTATTCCTGCATTTGTTATACAACAGTGCAATGTTTTTAAACAATTGTTAAGCCCAAAATTGCACAATATGTAATGTTTTTTTACACAATTTGGTGTATATACCGATATAAATTCTAAATTGTTGTGCTACTTTATAAAAAAAAGTAGCAATATACAGGGTGTTATAGAAATGAGTGCAAATATTTTAACCTGAAATACAGCACCACAAATAATAAAAATCTGTAAAAAAAATTTTGTCTTATCTCAACTGATAACAAAATTATAACCTAAAAATTAATTATTACAAATAGTATAACATTTTTTTTTAACATAGGGCAATCGTAGGTTTTTTAGGTCAAAATAAAGCGATTTAACACAATTTACCTCTATACTAAGTTGCACCGTTTAGGAGCTAGAGGACGCCAAAGTTAAAGATGAAAAGTCAGTTTTATACTTTAAACGTAAATATCTCGAAAACGATACGTTTTAGCAAAATATTGCATTCTTGCAGTTTTATGTAGAATCTACTGGCATATTCATTTTTGCTACAAAAATTAGAAATTAATAAGAAAAAAATTGGTTAATTACCCAAAATGTGAAAAAAAAGTGCCGTAACTTGAAATTGAGATGTGCAGCAAAATTTTGCTAGTAGAAATAAAAAGAGTACAGTCAACTTCATTTGTGTACCAAATTTGGTAATAATCGGTTAAGCGGTTTTCCAAATATAACAAAAAGATATTTTTTTATACCCAACTTTGACGGCCTGTAATTTTGTTGTTAGTTGAAATAGGACAAATTTTTTTTTACAGATTTTTAGTATTTGTGGTGCTGTATTTCAGGTTAAAATATTTGCACTCATTTCCATAACACCCTGTATAACACAATTTGTTAAATTTTATTACGAACTTTGTTCATAAAATATACTCAACGATTGTAAATAATCATATGGTTTAATTAAGAAAGTTACTAAAGCAATTTAATTTTTGACAACAAATATATTGAAATAATATAAATACATTGTGCAACAATTCCATACTACAGTGTATAAAATTATTTGACAATTTGTTCCTTTAAATGCTCCAAAATAGGAGCAAAGTTGTGTATTTCTTTACATAATTTGTTCCTGTCCCAATTTTAAAAACAAATTGTAATCCAAATTTTGACAATTGTTTTACAAAGTAACACACATTTTTCTCTGTGCATTGGCGTAATGTTTTAAAAAAAATGATCACAGTTATATTATACAACTATCTTGTTCTCAAATGTTAGCATTTTGAGAACAACTTTGGCTCTACAGATGAATTATTTAAGTCCAACAATGAAATTTTTTTAAAGATACTCGAATTTTTAGCTAAATTCGATTCAATATGTAATGAATATTTAAGGAAAGTGGCATCTGGCGCTAAAGTGCATTATTTAAGCAAAGATACACCATAGTACATTATTAGGTATATGTGTTTCATAAGACGATTATTGTGACACGAATGAGTACTCAAATAGAATGGGTGCCACAAGTCGTCTTATGAAACGAGTGTAATATACTATTTTTTTACTTTGTGTAGCAAAAAAGCATTCTAAAAGACTCTTGACAAAATTATCACAACTTGAGATTTTTGACTAATTTGATTGGCACTAATGAAGTAATGACATTTGTCAAATTTGTTAAGGTTTTCAAATGATTTACTAGTAAACTGATATTTTGCATCAATATTTTCGACAGCTTGCTTATGATTTTATCAACTATTCCAGATCATCTCCATTGCGTAGGCGGTAGGCGTAATTTTTACGCTTACGGTGTCAACATAACCAATGAAAAAGTTACTGTTTAGCGTGCTATAATGAAAATTTAGTGTCATTATTGTTAACAATGACAATATTGTTAACGCAAGGTGGAAAAAATAATTTTTTGCAATTTTGGCGGAAAAAGTGTTATCAATCATAGTACAGATAAAATTAAGCAAGCTAAGTACTTTAGTATAATCCTAGATTGTACACCAGATGTGAGTAAAGTTGAACAAATGTCCTTAGTCAATCGTGTTGTAATAGAGAGTGAATGTTTTAAAGAATATTTTATTAAGTTTCTTTCTATAAAATCGTCAACCGGAGCCGATCTTACAGAAGTAATTTTAAAAGGGCTAAACAGATTAGATATTAATGTTATCATATTAAAATATACAAAGTTCACCAGAAAACATCTCATAAGATGTACCTACTCGTATATGCAGTGAAACGTGTTGCCGGTTTCTCGGAGTAAAACCTCAAATGTAGTGTTGTAATGTTGTTATTATTAAAGTTTGTCGTAATCGGCTCAGGGTGTTGCTGCCTTTTGTGAAATCTCATTACGTTCGTTTTTTTTGTGTTAAAAAGTAATTTATTTTCATTAAACCAATTGTAAAGCGTTTTCACTGTTACACTGCATTTTTCTTGAAGATGTAGTTTATTTTTATCCGACATTAGCAGGCTTGTATCTTCGGCCTACATTCTCTCTGGTGAAATGGTCACTAAAATCATTTATATAGAGAATGAACAGTATAGGCCCAAGAATAAAGCCTTGAAGTACCCCAAAAGGTATGTCCAGAAGACCAGAATGGGCGTGGTAGCCGGACCACCCAGAGCTCCAATCCGAGACTTGGACAAATTGTCTTCTATTTTCTAGGTACGACTTAAACAATTGCTCCACAATACCACGAATCAGTCACGCTGAACTGACACAAAAGTGAACGTGTGCTAGTGACAATGGCTTTAAAATCGATCATTAAATTGGACCCGATAACTGCACGATGCCCCGACATCGATAAACTTGAATTCACCGAATTGGATAAGTTGCTTCACTACGCAGCAGCTAGGCATAGAGAAATGGAAGACGCAATTGCCCACATTGAGACCGAAGAACTGGAAATAGAAGAATCCCAAACTGTAAGTGATAATCCAACCAATTTTACCACGGCCAAACGTAAAAACCCCGACAATGACACCTACATAATTCCAAAAAGAACGGCCAAAATCCAACATAGAACCAATGAAAACTCAGTGAAACTTAACAATAAATACCAACCAATACAAATCAACGATAATGACGGCGAAATTAACGAACAGACCAATGAAAACCCTCTTAAATTCACAACAGAATCCAATAATACCACTCCATTTGTTTTAAGAAGCAAAAACAAATGGATGGAATTTAGTACAAAATTAAACACCTATCCAATACATTACACAAAAGCCACCTCGACAAAAGACGGGATAAAAATCATCCCAACAACGGTTGATAACTATAATAAGATGAGAAAATTATTAATCAACGACAATTACGAATTCCATACGCACCAGCTAGCCGCCGAACGAAACTTAAAAATAGTGATGAAAGGAGTACCCAACGAACTAAATGAGGAAGAAATCACTAAAATTCTAACAGAAATGGACTATCCACCAATAAAAGTAACAAGAATGCTGGGAAGAAGAGGTACCAGTATCCAGATGATAGTAATCGAAATTGAAAGAAAATATAAATCGATGTACAATATTAGAAAATTCTGCGGACTTGATATCATAGTAGAGCCGCTTAAACCCAAAACGGAAGTTTTACAATGCTATAGATATCAAATTTACGGTCATGTACAAAAAAATTGCACAGCCACCCCAAAATGTATGAAATGAGCACAAGACCATTTTACATATGAGTGCAAAAAGGAACGAACAACCCCAGCAAGCTGTATCAACTGTGGTGGCGAACACACTGCTGCCTCCAAATTCTGCAGTGTCAGGCCAAAACCAAAAACTTGGAACCAGATAATATCACCCCAAACGAAATCAATTCAAGAAATACAACAAGAACAGAAAGCAGAAAAATCCAACAAAAAATCGCAACCAACGACCACAGAAAAAGAACCAGTAAAAAGCAAAAAGGAAAAAATTACACAGGAACTTGCTCAGTTAATGATTGATTACATCGCATCGAAACCCAATTCGAAACAACAAGAATCATTTACAAACACAATAAATCGTATCCTCTTACTGTTATAATAAGCAATTAACTATAATCCCAACGAGTCATGTCGATGGGTTCTTACATCCCATTCCGAAAAATCCAATACCTTTTCATACGGTGCACATGGATCATTTAGGTCCGTTTATTAAAACAAAAAAAAGGTAATACAGAAATTTTAGTTATTGTAGACGCGTTCACAAAATTCATTCTGCTTTATCCCGTCAAAAATACTCAAACGAAATACGTCATTGCGGCGATCCGCGGAATGATAAAAATATTTGGGGTCCCAAAGCGCATAATTAGTGATCGAGGTAAGGCATTCGACAATAAAATATTTGCGAAATTTTGTAAAGAGATTGGTGCCAAACATCATTTAAACGCCACAGCACTTCCGCGCGGCAATGGTCAGGTCGAAAGGTACAACCGGACCTTGCTCGACTCTTTGGCCACTATGGGTGCGAACGTCGATGATAATGAATGGGATTTAAATGTGCCAAATATTCAATTGGGGTTGAACGGTTCAATTAGTCAAGCAATTGGAGTATGTCCTAGTGAAGCTTTAATAGGGTATAGAGTCTGTTCACAGAGATTTTTAGATACTCAGGAGGTTGAAAAGGTTGATGTTACGGAAGTTAGGGATCGAATTGTCAAAAACACGGAAGAGTACCAGGCGAAACAGAAGGAGCGCTTCGATCAGCGAAGGTATAAAGCTAACCCGTATTGTGTGGGAGACCTGGTCTTAATTAAAATGACGTGCCATCCGGCAACCGGAAAAAGTCGAAAGCTGTTACCAAAGTGGAAAGGGTCTTATCAAGTTACCGAGATTTTGCCAAATGAGCGTTACGGAATTGCTGATATTCCGGGAACTGGCCGTTCGAGAGTGAAATATCAGGGAGTTTCTGGTGTCGACAGCATGAGACCCTGGCTACGCTATGATGCGTAGGTTGGTAAGGGACCACGGGCATTTCGGTGGGCTGCTGCTTGGGTGGTAAAACCGAGTTTGTGTGAGCCGATTTGCTGTGTGGTGCTGACGGGCCGAGTGAGCTCCACTGTTGGCGGGTTGCCGATTTATCGAAAGTATCGTATCGATGTCGGTGACGAGCTGGAATTTAGTGGATGTCTTGCTTAGGCGGGTCGGCGGCAGAGAACATGTTCTGTAGGTTAAGTCTCTTCTTACAATTAGAATAAGTTAAAAGTAAGATTTGCGTACTAGCGTTAATTTATGTTATGGTTTAATTTCGTTACAAGTACTAATATTAATTTTGTAATTTGGCGCCAAGTTCCCAAATATTTTACAGGATAGGTATTCATTGGACTTTCAGGAACAGGACAACATCTACATTTCCATTACCTAATGATTATCTTTCGAGATCGTTTGCTTAAACCTTTGTATGAGTTTCAGTCATTGGATAAGTGGTTACTGGATTCGAGTGAAGACACTCAAAATGTCAGGAAAGGCCGTGTTAGCATTTTGTCGAATATTGCGTTGCCATGCGTCAGCCGTACGTGTTCCGACGTGGCCCTGGGGTACTACACCGCCGGGTGAAGGTTGGAACGGGAAGCGGAGGAAAGGCTTGGCTCGCCCAGGAACGGCAGGAAGGGGGACTCGCGGTTGAGATTCGAACGCCACGAGACGTTATTGTTTTGTCTTAATTACAGTGTGGCTGTTAATTAATTGTTCTTAAATAAATGAGGTTTTAAAAGATATTTTCGTTTATGTTCAATAATTCGAACCAGTAAATTTAACACAATATATACCGTATTACAAAGTAAAGATGTACAAAGTGCAAAATGATCAGTCTTGTGAAATTTCTTTGTGCTATTATGCAATCAAGAATCATATTCCATTATTATATCATATAATCGTATATAAAAATTATTATTCATCAACAGGTAACTGTTCCACAAAGTTTTTCAATTAAAATTCATAATAACAAACATTGAAATACAGATTTAAAACAAATTAAACACTACCTGGCAGTGCAACAAATTAAGTGATACATAAAAATAAAACAGCGAACAAGCATTAAGACACTAAATTCTAAAACAGAGTTCATAATTTTGCGCACAAAAATGTAAAAATAATACTCCGTGTTTGGTCATAAAAAACAAAAACATTTTACCGACCAACACAAAAAATTATGAGCGACGAGATACTCTTAAAAATAGAATTTTGGTATTGTTAATTTTCAGCATTTTCAATGTTGTTAATTACATCCAACATTAAAATTGCTTCTAAATTAGCCATTCTAAATTTTTACATATAAAACAGTGACATTTAATAAACGTCAAAATAAAAAAAAACGATAAGCAAAACGTTTCCTAAAGGGTAGCCGTTTTAAAAGTGGATAGCATTTTTTCAATTACGATACGCATGGCACTAAGAGAATACCAATTCTCTCTGAGAATCGCAACTGTCCGTCATTTACACTTAGCGCTCCAAAACGCTATGCAAATTACGGTTAGAGAATATCGCCCCTGATGTTATTGAAACTCGTTTTCAATACTCCATTCAATATAACACCAGATGTTTATTATAATTTTTGATCAGAGGTTGCCATGAAAAATAAAATTCCTAAAAACGTAGCGCCTGCTTAGAATGCTGCGAATTCAAAAAAATATTTTTCTTGGATGAATATGGAATCCAAATTAACACAAGTGTTTCTTATGGTAGAGCACCTCAAAATGTACGAGCTCATTTAAGAAAAGCGCAAGTTTGTGGTCGCAATTACTCCATTGCTAAGCATTTTATAAAATCTCTAACTTTACTCACTCAAAATTTACAGAACGACAATATTGAAAATGCCTATTTTGCAATTCCGAGACTAAAGTGGTCACTTTAGTCTTACATGTTAGGAACTAAAGTGTCACTTTTAGACCAGAGAGATATAAAGTGACAGTTCAAATCCTAACAGATCTAAAAAACAAGTAAAAACGTACCATAGTAACATTAATCTTTATTCGTTGAAATAGTTTCTCATCGAACCACCTGACAAATGATTCGTACTGTTTGTTCATATAGTTTTCTCGATTTTTGTGGTATTAGTACTTGAGTAATTGCTTCAGCAGCCCGATCTACGTTAAATTTTTCAAATCGGTAAAACCGTTAACAACAATGCTAAAGGAAGAAAAGGAGTGGGAAGAGGTAAGGAAAATGCTGCAAACAATACTTAAAACTAAAGAGGCCGAAAAAAAAAAAGAGAAAAAGAAGGGACTAAATAGAGAAATGATGCTGCCGCGAGCTAATGCTCTTTTTAGAGTAGATACAGTGGTGGAGAACGTCAAGATGCATTTCATCTGCACAACATTGGCAGCTTCGGGGCGCAAACACATAGCCCGGTTAAAAAAAAGAGCACTAGAAACCGTCAGAGGAATCACTCTAGAGACCGCACTAGACGGATCTGCAGACAACACCAAGAAACTATTCAGATATCTTACTCAAACGGACTTCCTACAACAATTATAATCTTCTAATATTGTTTATCTAGGTATTTTCTGTATACCAATAAACTGTAAGTGATAACAAGTAAACTGTAAGAAATAACAGCAAAAATTAGAGTGTTCTAACATAAATGGTGGATGGGCCCTTAAACTTCTAAATAAAAAAATATAAAAAAAATTAAAAAGTTAAACTCAGTAGTCACAAACCACCAAAAAGAATGTGAAATAAGAAAAGCAAAAAATGCTTAGAGGATTTTGAGTCAGTTCAGTCAAATCGAAGCTCTTAGTCAATCAACCACGGTTTTAGCTCATTCCGACTGCCAAGATTAGTTTGAAAGCAATTATTTCGAAGTATTGGCAATTTAATTGATTTATGTTCTTCACAATCTTCTGCAAGATTAGAGGTCGCATCCAGCAACAAAAGTTTAAACAAATCTCTGTTAAATATTATTCAAATAAAATTGAGAACTTTACAGGCATTGATAAAACCAGTTCACTTTTGAGACTCTATATTAATTTATTTAATAAAAACCAGACTTGATTCTATTACAAAACGAGAATACGAAAAATTAAAATCAAAAATGCTTGAACGTCCAACAATAAACGATATGACCAAATTTATAACTGAAAAATGTCATTTTTTTGAATCTCTTGCAGTAAACACAAAACGTCAAGCATATACTAAAATAAAACAAAGCTGTTCATGTTGCACATCACTCTATGGAATGCTCTTTTTATAAATGTAATCACATCTATCGATGCACTAAATTTAACGAGCTTCCTCCTTTAGATTGCATGAAAGAAGCTTCTAAACTTAATCTTTGTAAAAATTGCCTAAGGTCTAATCATAAAACAAAGAAATGTAAATTATCAGTGTCGCAAATGTGACCAACAACACAATACTCTTCTACATCTTCCCGTACTCTGGAATAATAAATCTTCCATCAAACGACAAAATTCAGTCAAATCAAATTCAACTTCAAATTTGATTTGCGTCTATGCCTCGTCAAAACATACAATTTTACCTACCGCGATAGTGGATATATTCGATAATCAAAGAAACAAACAAGAAATTTGAATTCTCTTAGACTCGGGCTCACAATCAAGTGTTAATCGAGAAGGTCTAATAGAGAAGCTCGGTCTCTCTGTTAAATTCATTAACACAGTAATATCTGGTATAAATAATGCACAATCAAATTCTCCTAAAATTGTAACATTATTCTATAGAGTGAATTCATATAAGTGTTCGATTCTTTGTTTGGTTTTGCCCAAAATTACCAATAGTCTTACCCAAACCTCACTAGATGTAACTGATATCAGTCTTCCAGAAAATGTTTGTTTGCAACACCTGGCATTTCATCAAGCTGAATCGATTCACATTTTACTCGGAGCTGAAATGTTCTAGTCACTACTGTGTATAGGACGAGTTTCTTTAGAAAAACGTCAGCCTATTACGCAAAAAACCCGCTTTGGGTAGATCATGTCAGGTCAATTAAACGAGCAAGTACTTAAGAGTACAATTGGTTTTATATTTGATCCATTGGAATTAGTTGCTCCAATTGTTGTAAAACTGAAATTAATCCTTCAGCGTCTTTGACAATGCAATCTTTCTTGAGATGAGTCAATTCTTTCCAAAATTCATTCTTGTGGCTATCTTATCAATCGAAATTGACAGAGATTCAAAACATTAACATATACATTAAAATACATGCATTTTCAGATGCCAGTAAAGTTGGTTATGGAAGCTTTGTGTACCTGCGTTCTCTTGATTCAAATGGTCAAATCAAAATGAATATTTATTATGCACCAAAAATCGCGTAAATCTAATCAAATTTGTTACTATACTTCGTTCAGAATTAATAGCAATTCAGTTATCATCTAAACTTGTTTCTAAAGTAAAACAAACACTAGATGTCCCTATTAATCAAACTTATTACTGGTGCGACAGTTTTATAGTCTTAGCTTGGTTGAAAAAACACAGTAGTCAGCTAAAGATATTTGTAGCTTCTTGGATAGCCGACAGCTTTGAATAGCATCACCTACAATCAGGAGATAATCTCTATGATCTTCTCAGTCAAGATGCTTCTTCAACCAACCTCGCCAAAAACCTTTAATTTCATTTTCTGGAGAACTGCAAGAGATACAAAGGCATATTATAATGTGCCTTACTAACGTAAAAACAATCTCAGATGTTGTAAACAAGTATTCCAACTTAATGAAGCTTCAACGCATTCTTGCCTTTGTTTTACGTTTTATGTTTAACTGTAAAAATTCAAAGAACAAACAGACAGGTCCTCTTTTGGTAGAGATTCTTATAAATGCTCTGGAGTTGATCATAAAGTGCGTTCAACATCAAATATTTAGTAATGAGATTCGCCAAATTAAACGTAATAAATCAGTATCTTCTCAAAGTAAAATAAAATCACTAAACCCTTTGTCAGACGAACACGAATTATTACTAAGAGAGAATTAGAAACGGTGAAGTTGCATTCGATTTAAAATTTTCCTTTATTCTTTCAAAAGATTATCAATTCACAAATATTGTTATTTTGTATGATCATCTTAAATATCTTCATTCGGGACCTCAAGCAACTCTGCATGCTACTCGTCAACAGTTTTGGATAATATTAGGCACACAGGCTGTCAACAAAAATTACTCCTTCGTGTGTGATTTGTCGTCATCTTGATAAAAAACCACCGCAACCTTTAATGTGAGATTTACCAAAACCGCATGTCGTACCATCTAAGCCATTTTCTATTTGTGGTACAGATTTTGCCAGACCTTTTACATTACACTCAAGCATTGGTCGCGGATCAAAAACAACAAAGACCTATTTATGTATTTTTGTATGCTTCAGCACCAAAGCAGTGGATTTGGAAATTGTAGGATTATTAACTACTGAAGCATATAGAGCAAGTTCAAAGTGATTTCTGGCTCGCAGGACATAATGTAAAAAAAAATCATTCTGATAATAGAACTAATTACGTATGAGTTGCAAATTATCTTCGCGAACCTTAACAAACTTTTCTCTGCCAGTAGTCATAACAAAATTGTATCTAATTTTCTAACTCAACAATCTATATCTTGGAAGTTTAATCCAGCCAGAGCCCCTCATTTTGGTGGTTTGTAGGAATCTGTCGCCAAATCAGCAAAACAACATTTACATAGAATTACAAAAAATATTTCATTTACTTGTGAAGAGTTAAGTACCCTTCTTTGTCAAATTGAGGAAGTCCTAGACTCCCGACCTTTAATTCCTATATCATCCAAACCAAATATCGTCCTTTCCTAACCCCAGGCCAATTTTTCGTAGTTAGCTTTGCCTAAAGCAAGCCTGACAAAAATGTCTCCAAACCGACTTAAGAGATTTCAATTGATGCAACAACTGCACTAACATTTTTAGAACACCTGGTCTAAGAAATATTTAAATCTCTTGTAAACAAAAGTGAAATGGCAAAAATCAACCAACAACAAATGTACATCGCAGCAGTAGTTTTATTGAAGGAATCTTCTCCTCCCTTATTTTGGAAAATGAGCCGCATAAGAGAGACGCATCCTGGTTCAGATGGTGTAGTGCCAGTGGTTATCGTAAAAACCGTTTCTGATGTTTTCAGAAGGGTAGTCACGAAACTTGTGCTTTTAATAAAGGAATCAGTGTCTGAGTAAAAGAACATTTTTATTTTTAACACAATTTGTTTAGCTAGTGGTTAAATTATTTACTTATTGTCTGCATAGTTTTACAACTATTATTTACTTATTTTTTTTTGAAAAAATCGTTCAAGGAGGTCGGCATAAACAGAATTGTATGTTACGCCACTGGAGCGAACCATTATGCGCACGAGCACAAACCGGCGTTGAAGCTGAAAGAAGAATGCTGCGACATCCATTTTGACTGACACGTATGTGACTGTGTATTAATCGTTATTTTAATAAAAAAACAACAAAATTTAACAAGTAACTCAATGAAAAACTCCAACAATAACCACACTCTACGTTCACATACACAATTATACTAATATTTTATAACAAATTAAGTAAACAAAAATTATTTTTTTTTATGTGAGGAATGTCGAAAAATGTGGAAGATTTTAAGAGACCGATATGTAAGAGAGAAGAAAAAAAAAGACACGCTCAGGGCAGGAGTGAAAGTGATAACTGATGTTACAACTTGGCCGTATATGGCAAATATAAGCTTTTTAACTCCTTATGTAGAACCAAGAATAACATATACGAGTATTCGTACTTTTGCAAAACTAAAAACAATTATTACATCATCAGGTATATACATATTACTCGTGAAATTACATTTATCTAGTGGTAATAATAGAGAAGATGACAAAACTTAATAAATTGATTATTGTAGACTCAGCTATCAGTAACTCAGATGATGTTTTAAAAAATACGTCACGTGAATTAGACAAAGACATTATTGACGATTTAAGCAAAGAGACAGCAAGTAAATAATAAATTTCTTTTAAAAAAAATTCAATTAACATGTGTACATTTGAACTTTTAAATGAAGATTCTGACCATCTGAACAATAGAGAGATAACTACTCCAGTGTCTTCTGTACCTGTTGCAACAAACAATCAGAAAAAAAATCAAAACAAGGTTGCAACAAATTTAGTGGAAGTTGCAAAAAATATAACTTCTCAGATAAAATCTTATTTTGATCAAGCAAATTATGACACAGACAGTGCCTTCGAGCTCTATGTCGCAAAAAGTTTGCAAGATATGTCACCTCAACTGCGAAGTGGCAAAAGAAAAGCAATAGTGCTGCTCTTAGAAGATAAATAATATTTTTTTATATTATTTCATTTTGTGTTAAATAAATGCATTTACAAAAAAAGTATTTTAATTTTATATACATTTTATATTTGTGTACAATTGGTAAGTGGCAAACTCCTAAATTTTTATTTTTTAAGCTTTTGGTTTACAGCTTTCGTGTCTACAAAATGGAACATCGAATATGCGGTAAAGACAGTATAGAGCAAAAACCTTCAAAATTCGATTGCTTTTACTGCTACAGCGAAAAGTGTTGTAAGGTCAAAATGTATAAAGAAAATGGTTTGAGAAAAATATCCTGCAATGTTTGTTAGAAAGGTTATTAGACAACAATTAATAAATCGTCACAGGGTGTGGATATTTTCCATGCGTGGAGAGCAGCGTATATAACGGAACCGCAATTAATTATGTAGTTTTAATATTTCTTAGAATAAACTATAATATAAGTACCATTCACTTTTAATTTTCTTTATTTAAAATCTATAACGGTGACTTTGCTGAAAGATATTTGAAGTGTTAGTTTGGATTCTGAATTTGATACGGAGAGTGAAAGACCAGAGTTTCTCTAGCAGTTATGCTTCATGGTTAAAACTTACGACCGAGGTAACTTTGATTTAGAATTGGGCTCTTAGTCAATTTTTTAACATAATGTGTTTGTGGTTATAACTCTACTGGTGACAATTTATGATTAAGTATAAAATTCAGGACTAGTTGGCAAATGGGGGAGTTACATTGATATTTTTTTGTTTATTTTTAAACGTTTTAAAGATTATATAAAATGAGATTTTTGAGTAGGTAAGCAAAAATGCTTACAGCGTCCTATTTTACCGACTGGTTGCTCTCGTTCGACTGCTTAAATATAAAAGCAAGCCTCAAAATATGGCTCGTTTCATAAAGTGTAGCAATATTTTTAAATATAAATCTAAAACTGGCAATGGAAGTTTGCTTAGGCATAAGACTTAATGGCGCTACAATCGCCTTGCGCGGTCCGTATACCTAAAGAAATATCTTTAGTTCAAGCGAAACATTTCCACAAACTACAAAAGTGCTACCCCAATGGTAGGTAACCACTTTTAAAAAGGTAATTGATCTGATTAATTACAATTACTTCTTTTAAAAACAGTTGAATAAAGTAAAAAATCAGAAAAAAAAATTGTTTCAAAACAACCCACAACACCGGAAAAGGTTAAAACTTATCTGGATGAGTTAAAAAATAAAAATCTGTATGTTGTTACCAATTTGCTGCAACCAAAAATTAACAATGAGTTCCAAACCAAAAATCATGAGATATAGTTGCGTTCCGCATCTTGGAAAAAGGATTTTTGGCTGACACAGACCGACAACAAACAAAAGTAGTAAAAACATTTTTCCAACTGAAGAGAAACGACGACAAAAAATAGAAACAGTAAAAGAGAACCAATTTGAAAAAGTTCAAAAATAAAAAATTGTATGTTGCTGCTGATTGGCTTTATCGTAAACAACAAAAATTATCAATAAGTTCCACACAAAAAATCGTAAAAATATTGTTGCGTTCCGCATCTTGAAAAGAAAACTAGTAGCTGACATAGGCCGACAACAAACGAAAGTAGTGAAAACATCTTTCCAACTAAAGAAAAACAACAACAAAAATAAAAATAGTAGAAAAGAACCAATCTGGAGGAGTTCAAAAAAGAAAAGTTGTATGATGTTGCTGATTGGCTGTGTCGTAACCAACAAAAATTAACAATGAGTTGCAAATAAAAATTGTAAAAGTTTTCGCAATAACACGTATTTTTTATACAACTTTTTCTACTAAGACCAAAAAATTGTTTCTTTATAATAATCAAATCAAATGTCAAGTAAATTTTGTGCCAAACAATTTATGTTGGCAACACTACAACTTATAATTAATTTAATGACACTTGTCAAGAATTGAGCTATTAAGCTTTAGTAGTTCAACGCTTGAAAATATTGTATTTACATTACAAGATTTTAGTGCGTATTCGAATGAGCGATTTTGTGGATCAGAGTGCGAAATCGAACGAGCACTGCAATCCTTTTGAACCCAGATTTATTTCTGATGAATGACGGTTCTCTTACACGCATACCAGCACCAGACCAATCCACAAGTTGTTTATGTCTGTTCAGCTCACAATATTTTCTGATTGTAATTTCCTGGCAAACGATTTTTTATAATGGTTTTAGTGACCATCTACCTACCATTTTGATCATCAACAAAAACCCTCCCTACAACTTAACACAGGCATCATTTCCTATGGGATCACATATCACTCATCGTTTTAAGACTCGACTTGCAAACTAGCCTATGTTCTCGAAATACATAGCCTCCCGTCTCGGAGACCCCAATGTAAATTATGTAAAAACATTGTCTCTGATTCTTGAATCGGCGCTTCATACTATACCGACAAAGAAAATATGTAAAAAAAAATAACTTCTATTTAACCTTAGTGGGATAACGATTGTTCCCAGGCGCTGAAATTTCTCAAGAAGTATAAGTCTAACCCTACCATAGAAAATTTTATAGCAGCCACAAAGAAAAGAACGATATGTTGAAGAATTTTAAAAAGAAAAAAACATATTAACGAATCTTTCCAGACAAGCAAAAGATCCAAATCCTGCACATCATATACCCTTGTTGCAGAATGTAAATCCATTCCCTCCTTTCACTCTGACGAAACTAGTATCAACCCTATGGGCAACAAAAAGTGAAGCAGCAGGTAAAGATAGTATGCTTTAAAACTTCCCAACAAAAGATAAACTAGTCTTAATTAATTTCATTAATATTCTTATGACAACAAATCAAAACATCCCCCCCAAATAGAGATCACAAATAGTTCTACCAATTCTTAAACCGAAGAAAGACCCAGATTTGTCAGAACCGTCCATCTCATACTGCTCACAATGGCTTTTTTAAATTATTGAAATGGTTAATGTAGGTACAACCTGTTGCAAAATACCTAAAATTGCCGTATTATAAACAATATACTGGCCATTGTTTTCGGAGGTCCTCAGCTTCTTTTTTAGCAAATCAAGGTGAAGACGCCATTATTAAAAATCACGGGGGTAGAAGTTGTCTGCAGTGGCAGAGAGTTATGTTGATGCCTCAATACAAAAAAAAGGGAGTAGCACAATTGTTATGATGTCAATCAGAAGCATCCACTTCATTTTCACCAGTAGAAGCATCATATTTTAAATCTCAAAACCCTGAAATGCACGATTTCATAAACACACACACTAAATATTAATAAATTGTAATAAAAGAAACAAAATTGTAACTAAAAAACAGAGAGTTATATCAAAATATTTCCTCAAACAAACTAACAGACTACCGAAAAATGTACAACACCATAAGAGAAAATAATCTTGATTTCCACATACACCAACTAAGAGAAGATAAAAATCTAAAAGTAATAAGAATACCTAATAATAAAGGCAACTAAACGGAACAGGAAAAACAGCCGACTCTCACCAATAATACTGATGCTAATGTATGTTTTTTTGAAGGTTTGTAGAGACGAAACACTGTAATGTTATATTTTTCATTCCACGGGAATGCTAGTCAGTTTCGAAACACAAAATGTAGAATCAAAACGTGAGTTCAAATGTATCTACAAATTTCCATCTGTAAACGGATTAACCTGTAACCTCAAACCAATGCTTTACCACATATCATATGTATACACACTAAATATTCCAGAAAAAGAAACACTTTTGGCATTTTATGCCGATGATAGTGCCATCTTATCATCTTTAAAAATTGCAACAAGAGTCATCAAAATAAACACTTTTTTGTTTAGCACGACTTTGTTTATTTTTATTTATTTGTAATTGGAAATAATTTATAGTTTTAATAAAGCGAATGTTGATCAATTTTTCAAAAATTATATTGAAGTTCAAACTAAATATAACTTTCCTCCGGAACACTGACAAAACAGGGGTTGCGATTGTTCTTTAAGCTCCTAAAGTAATTGCAGAAACAGGTACAAAAGGTGTTGGACAATGTATTTCAGCTGAAAGGGGCACGCTAGTTACTATGTGTGGAATAATTTCAGCAGCAAGAAATAGAATTCCTCCGCTTTATTTTTTTCCTCGAGTGCAAATGAAAGATCAGTATTTGTATGGAGCTGTTCCTGAATCTATTGGATATGCTGAAAAGTCAGGATGGATGTCTTCTACTATATTTGTAAACTTACTTGAGCACATACATAAGCATACCCATAGCAGCCCAAGGAGCCCAATATTACTGTTGATGAATAATCATGAGACTCATGTTTCAATTGATGCAATATCTTATGCACGCAAAAACGAAATTGTTCTATTATCATTTCCTCCTCATTGCACCCACTAGAAAAAGGGATTTACGGCGAGATGCACAGCAAACCAATAAGCAAATACGATATTGCCAAACTTACTGCAAATCCGCTTTTGCAAAGTTTTACCCCAAAGAATATAGTAAACAGTTTTAGTAGTACAGGCATATGGCCCATTAACTCAATGATTTTTAAAGATGATGATTTTTTAGAAGCCTATGCTACAGACCGACCACAGATCGAGGTAACGAATCAGAATGCTAATACAGTGACCGATATTACTGATGAATGTTCTTTTACATCAACATCTGCTTGCAGTAGTGCTTAACTGAGAAATAATCAAGAACTAACCGCAATGGTTAAATCTTTATAACAGGAACATATTGACAATGCTGTCAATTCAAAAATTAATATAATATCCGTAATTAAACTAACAGATTTGAAACCATTACCTAAAGCATCTCCCAGAAAAATGAACAAAAATTCACGCTTAGGCAAATCTAGAATTTAGACCAGCACATTAGAAAAAACAAGTATTGAAGAATTGGAATAGCTTACAAAGCTAAAGTTAGAGAAAACAAATACTAAACAAAAATTAAATGACGATTATTCCATGAATCCGGTAAAAAAACAAAGAACAAAATTAAAGAGCAAAAACTGGCAAAAGGAAAAAATTAAAAAAAAAAGAAAAAACTAGTGCATCAGACTCTGCGGTTGAATTGCCTAATAATATTAGGAAAAAAAATTTGGGAACCGTACGCTTGATTCAGACACGGATATAGAACTTGTTACAGAATCTGAGGTAAATGAGTTAAATCAACTTTTAGACGATGAACAAAGCATTTGTCGTGATTACGTTTTGGTAAGATTTGCCACATAAAAAAATTTTATTCTATGTTGGTAGCATTGAAGAAGTTTGCAAAGATGATGACAATGTCGTTAGGTTTCTCCGAAAATCAAAAAATGGTTTTCATTTTCCGGATTTGGAAGATGTTTCTATAGTTTCAAAACAAGATGTGGTATCCAAATTACCACCACCATCTTCAACAAAAGGAACGTCAAGAATGTCTTCTTTTTTAAAGTTTAATATAAATTTCTTTGGTTATAATGTACAATAAAAAGATTGTAATTTTCTTTATAAGCTCTAATAAACCACTTAATCATTCTACCGTCATATTTTGGCTTGCGTCCGGATCTGCCCCTATGGTAGTCCGAAACTACTCCACGATGGGACAGATCCAGACAAATGCATCGTTTTTATAAAACACTTATATTTTAAAAATTATTTTTGATTTAGTGATAAATATTTGTCAAAATGTTAAAAGTATGTCAAAAACCATATTAAATTACATTTCATACAGAACCGACTACGTAGTTAAAAAATATGTGGTTTTGAAACAAGTTGTCCGAACCTACTACACCTTACCCTATCTTTTATGAATTTTAAACAATTCTTTTTTGAGAATCACAAAATTGTTTTAGGTTTATCAAAATTAACGAAATTGTCAATGTGGAATACACATTCAAATTGTGAACAAGTCTTTTGGTATGAATAGACTCACAAATTTGGTCCGTAGGTGGTTAAATTATCATTTTTTACGCAGTTTCTAATTAATTCCATACATTATTGTCGTTCGATAACCAACTTAAAAATAAAAACCCGTAGTTTTTAAAATGGTTCATAGTACGGAACAAAGAATTGAGCTAGTAGTACTCTACTATTGTAATAACAATTGTGCGAGTGTCGCTTCTACACTTTTTAACGCAAATCATGGAAACTAACTACTTTAATTGTGTAATTTGAGGAAACGGCCTCTGTTGCAAACAAAAAACATCTCCGTGAGCGTTTTATCCTAAACGACGCTATTAAAGTGGTTGTTCTTGGTCATATTTTAATGGATAACTGGCAATCTAAATCCGGATCACTTTTAAATAAAGCTGTTTAATGTATCAATGTGTAATCTTTTTAGTATACATTGATACTTTTCTTTATTATATTTATTAAATTTATAAATATTGTGGAACTACAATAATATTTATTCGTATTATATGTGGTACACTAGTTTACTAAATGGTAAAAAATCAAATTTTTTTTATTTTTATTGGAATATTATTAGTCCTTTAAAAAACGTCTGATGTCATAATTAAAGGTAAGGTGTGTCTTTCACTTTTATCCATTGCATCAAATAAGAGTGTACGATGCATCTGCAACGTATTATACTACCTGAAAGATCTGGTAGCTAATAATAAATTTATAAAATTTCTAGGGATGTCGTAATACTATGAGCAGATAAAAATTATTTCATTAATAATTACATTTTATTTACTTAATAGTCTAAAAATTCCTTATTAAAAATAATAAATAAAACTTATAAAAAAACCTTATTAAATTGATAAAATTTTTATTAAAGAAAAGTAAATAAATATGTAATCTTATGGTAGTAATAATTCACCTAAGTGGCAGAAGTTGTCAAATCACATCTATAGCCTCTGTCATAACCTAACAACCATTGGTGGCCGGAACCGACGGCTTAGTCAGGTTTCCAAGTTAAGACAATATTTTTTTGTACTATACTTCTACTACAGAAATCTATTTAAAAGATAAAAATCAAGAGAGCCTACAGATCCTTTGGAATATCTGGAGGGCAAACCAAAATTCATAAAAATTCCAAATTAATTAGACAGTGAAAATTACACAAGTGACCGAGACAAATGACGACATCTCTAAGATTTTTAATTAAAAAACGCGGAAGCAGTAAACAGTCATGTATTAAAACACCCTAAAATTTTAAATTATTCAGAAAGGGCGGATACGCAAATAGTTCCAAAAATAATGCAATAACCAAATAATATCATAACCAAAAAAATAAAGTATTAAATAAATAAAATTGTGCTAATGAAGAAAAAATGACAAGTCAATTATAAACAAAGCGTGCAGTGTAAAATTCGTTATAAAAATTTGTTCAATGTTATATCATATATTTGTAGTTGAATCTGTAGGAAATGAGAATTTTAAAAGTATTTTTAACAAAATTAACAAAATAAGTATAAAATATTGACGATTAGGCTGAAGATGGCTCTAGAGACGAAACCAGTTCCTAATAAAACGACAAAAATAAATTTGGAGAATTTTTATTTACTTCGAGAAAAGCCCCAATTGGAATGTACAAAAAAAATACTTATTGACAACGAAGTAAATAAAGCCATAAAAAGAAGATAAGAAGGATAGACAAAGATTAGCACTGCTCTTACTGGAGTCAAAAAATAGAAAATACTGGTACTACCTAGTAAACAAGCTACGAGTATAATAGGTGCGAAAAAGAAAAAAAGTAGAGAAAAAAATGTGGTCAGAAATTTTAGGAGTGGTCCAAAGTCACAGCCAAGACATCCTGAAAACTTGTCGAAATAATGCCGAAATAGGCCAAAACAATTTATGCAGATATTTGGTACCTGGTATTTACCCAGGGAGTTCCTCAGGTGTCATCAGGTGTTGGAATGTGGTGGAAGCTCCCTTGAGGGAAACTATAGGTATACGAAATTAGCCTAAAGTGGTATGTATATGCAGCTAGACTTTATAGTCAGCTTTATCAGCTACAGTCAGAGCTAAAATCTATATAAATAATAACATAAATCATTTACAGGGTCTTTAGAAAACGTATCAAGCAGAAGAAATCCATAAAAACCATGTTTTTCGTTTAAATAAAACATTTGTATTGTGTTCTTTGCATTTTTAATTGTTTACTTATTATTGTAATAAAGTTTTGTCGACATAACAAAACTGGTTGCGTAGGCAGGGTCTCATTCTTCGATATCTGCTTGATCTGAACAATTTTTTAAAAATGTATAAATTATGTAAATAAATATGTTTTACAAAGCAACCCATTGATCAAAAACTATGATTATCAGATGAGCCTTAGTGTTCATATGCTTATTAATCTAGTGTAACAAGATTCGGAGAATGTCATATCAGCGTATTCAAAGACTTCAAAGAATGTCACTCAGTGTATCATTCATTAAGCACAAAGTGTTGCTGCTGTATTTGATACCTCTGCTCTGAATGCGTCTTAGTTGTTTTAGAATTACCTAGGTGGTAAATAACTCTATAAAATTTAAGATAAAGTCTGAAAGTGATCAACAGTCCCACTGAAACTCTCTGAGATTTAATAATGCTGCTAACGTTCTTAGCATTTTTATTACGATTAGCCTTTTTATTACGATCGATTTTACTTCGCCTTATAAACAGGGTCTAGACCTGGGTTGTTCAAAATGTGTTTTATAGAGAAAAGTATACAGAAAAAATCAATCTGATTATAGCAATGAGTTACTAATTAGACTGGAGAGAGCGTAGACAAGAAGGTCTGGTGACAACATATATCGAGAAAAACAGAACTATTGGTAGGTAAAACATTGACTGGCAGCATTAGCGGTGTATTTACCATGCTAGTTAAAGGTGGTATTTGCATTTAAACAAGTGTTAAAATTGGTAAAATTTGCATATTTCTAAACAATTTTGTTTATAAAAAGTGTTTTAAACAATTTTAGATACTTATATGTCCAGATAAATTAAATATTAATTTGTAAATTATGAGTGTTGTATGCATGCACAATAAAGACCTGTCGCTCATATGTTTACTGAATTAAAATGAAATTTTATTTTCTTGCCTTATAATTCTTTTATTTTAAAAAATTTAAAGTTCTTGCCTACCAGCAAGTAATGTATCTCTCTCACACACTATAATCTGTATATTATACTATTTCTCTCCTATGTGGTCACCGCAGCTCGCATCTGTAGATTATAGCAGTTGCTTAAAAAATTGGAAATATCTATATTTATGCAATAAGAAGAACTGGTAACAAAATAATCACTATCTCTACTTTTAGACTAAAGTATTCTATAATAAAAAAAACGAGACGTTTAAATTGTCTCTTGAAAAAGACCTGTTACCATCGTTAGGTAAACCATTTTACATGTTTTGTACCCCCAAAATTCAAAAAAAGATATAAAAAATATGTTTTTTTAAGATAAATAAAGTCAGAAAAATATCATTTATAAATAATCTAGCGTCCGAGAGTGTTTCGTTTTTCGCCGTACATCAAAATTAACATTTAATCAAAGATATCCAGCTCCACCTGACCAACCTTAGTCTAACAAAGACAGCCATCTTTTCTATATAAAGCACTTAAATGACTATCTAAAAAACTCTATATTAATAGAACACACTGCATCAAAAAATAAAATAGTTCCAATGTAAAGACTCTACCTCTTAAAGCACAAAATAAAGGCTGATTTGACATATCATGTAAAAACATATCACAAGTTACAAGAACAAAATGTGATATAATATAAATTTTAGAAAAATAAGAAGTTTTAGTGTACTTGACCGACATACTTGTGTTTGCTAAAAATATTGAAAACTTCCATTTGAAAAAATTGGAACAAGTTCAACGGTTGAAAAATGCTGGATTTACTTTGACTCGAAAAAATCATTTTATTTAAAATAGGAAGTAAACATGCTCCGTTTTAAAGTTGGAGTATAAGGTATTAGGATCGACGACTAGAAAATTGAAAGCATTTTAAAATTTCCAACGTCACGCCTAGTAAAACAAGTACAAAGCTTTTTAAGAATGTGCAATTACCAAAAATCTATAAAAAAATATTTTGTAATTATATGACCTCTCAACGAAACAACCATTAAAGTCAAACAGTTTGTGTGGGAATTAGAGAAACAAATAGCTCTTAAAACTTAAAAAAAAAAAATTATTACCTGCCCAGTATTACTTAGGTTTTACACTAAGACAAAGCTAAGGCTAGATGCAAGTCGGCAAAGACTGAGAACTGTCTTTTTACAGAACGATGTTAACAGTTAATAAGCCGTAGTGTGACAGAAAGCGAAAAAATTTATAAATAATAGAACTGGAACGTTTAGACTGTGTTTGGCCATTGTCTTACTTAAAACATTTGGTTTATGAAAAAGGTGTAAAGTTGGTGACAGACCAAAATCCTAGAAGATGAGCCATAAAATAAAATATATTTTACTACGTTATTGTACATAAAAGTGAGATTCAACATAGAAATGCAGATTGTCTTTCAAGAAATCCGATGTTAATCGGGAATATAAAAGATAAACGTGATGCCGAAAAGATAACAACCTATACTGTAAAAAGCGAAGATTTGAGGAAACGCGCACTGGAAGATGAAACATACAGAAAACTAACTAGTATAAACAAAACCGATAATTGTCAGAAATCAGTTAAAATTAAAAAAAGATTAAAAGTTTTTAATTAAGAGAGATTTTAAAATTAAGAGTAAACTGAGGCCCCAATAGTACACTTTTTGTCTTAAATAAAATGACGTGTCAAAAAAATCTATTCATGTCAGCAACATAGTAAATTAAGTAAGTACTAGTAAGTAATTAACCTCTTATTTCACAATTGCTTGTTCAAACTAACGCTTCGCGCGCAAATTTCCAGGTTTGTGACGTCACGCCATAGTTACATTCATAACCTGAGATTGTTCTTAGCGAAGTGTTTAGTTTGTGGCTTTGTTGTTTGAGGTTTTGTTGCTAAATTTTTGTGTAGTTTTTTACTTAAGACTCTTGTGTAATAATGGATTCTTTGTTTTTGTACATCGATTTAATTTTAAGAACGCTACAAACGACTTCAGCAAGTCGGAATTTTATAGAGGGTCAAAACTTAGTAAATTCGGGCATGTGTTTTTGTGCGAGTGTATAAAGAAAACAACAACTTTTCTCCAAATTTATGCACTTTGTCTACAAAATGCATTAAACAAGGAGCCCCACGAAATCCAAGGAGCCATCAATTTTAAAAGCAGAAGCCGTGTCATTATCAGTAAATTTGTGTGTAGTTGCCCAGCTGGTGGAGGAGGAAAATGTAAACACATTGCTGGTGTGCTACTTTATTGTTCCAGGTTGTATCAATTAAAGTTTTAGTTATGACCAGTTTATCAACGCGTTGCAATTTTGATATAATCACATTTTATATAATATGTGTTTGTTCCTTTTTTGGCCGTGGTTTTTGTTTCTTTTCAGGCATGACGTGACCAAATTCAATGTGTTATCCCAAACGGATTTAAAGTGCACTTGGGCTCAAAAAAAAAGAACCAACTCTAGAGCAATATAAGCCTTTGCCCTTAATGCAGACCAAGTGCCACCAAAAAGAAAAACATACGTCTGTTGAGTTAGCAAATGACGATAAAGCATTTATCTTTGAGACCTTATTGAAGAATTGCCCCAATTCAGCTGTGGCCAAGCATAGGCAATAACTAATTGCATTTTTATATTTTTGTATATTTTTTATATTTTTAATATCCTTTATAAATTGTACGCGTAGAAGAACAAGTTACAACAAAATAGAATCGAAAAAATAAAAAAAGAGCAGAAGAGAATGAAAAGACAGCTCATTCGTCACAAAGTCATAAATATAAAGTTGACAACGAAATGTCTGAAGTTGAGCATTGAAAATGACAAAAACGAGAAAGAACTAAAAACTTACCGTGATAGAGTTTTCAAACAAAATAAGGTCATCGACAATTTGCATATTGAAAACAGAAACCTTGCTAAAACATTACAATTATATTATTATATTTTTAGAGTTGGACGACAAGAAAATGTGTTGTCTAAAAACGTGGTATCCGCTTTTGAAAATTTGGACGAAGTAGATTCAATTATGCCATTGACATTTAATAAGTTTGATAGCATTCAAAAAATATTGGATGAGTCCAATAATTTCTGGATGAATTTCACAGCTGAATTAGATGTCGGTGGCATGCATGAATGCTGCAAAAAAATTTTGACAAGCACATTTCCTGTCATGATGCCCTAGCTCTATGCTTGAAATGCAAACAAACAAGCAACTTATGGCAGCAGCAACGTAAGCTTAGAATAACAGGTTCTCGTTGCTATTCCATATATACATATGGGAGAATTGACAACAGAAACACGGACTGGATCAGAAAAAGTAGTAATTATTTTTGGCCAAAAGAATTTCGCAATATAAACTGCGAACATGGCATAGTCTTTGAGGGAGCTGCTAGATCTGCATTCAAAAAACATATAATGTAGAAATTCTTGAAACTGGCTTGATTATAAGCCAATGTAATCCGTGGCTAGCTTTTTCCCCGGAAGGCATCATTTTAGACAAAGGGCTTCCTCAAAGGCTACTAGAAATTAAATGCCCTGTAAAAAGTCAGAAATTGTAATTATAATCAAAAATAGAAAAGAAAAGGTTTTATGATTAATATTTTAGGAAAGATCGCTACCATTTCAGAAGTGTTACCGACTTTGAAGTATGTTGTTCAAAATAACGGACAATATGAGCTTCGAAAAAAATGCGCTTACTATGGGCAAGTCCAGTTAGGTATGGCAATTTTAAATTTAAGTTATACCGATTTTGTAATATTTTCGAGTTGTGATAAAACTTTTTATAAAATTCAGGTAAATATTGATGAAAATTTCTTACGACAATTTTTATATACATTGAAATTTAATTATTTTAAGCATATGGTTCATGTAGCTTGTATTGAATATAAAGATGTAAATTAGTAAAAGTCTAATAAAACATCCCAACTTTTCCTCCATAAATTTATTTCATTCACATGTAATAAATTTGTCATCCGCTAACATAGGGGTTGACATATTTACTATGCCACATATTATAATAAAGATATCATCAATAAGCGATATTAATTGAATTGGCAATTTATTTGTCAAAATCTTAAAGAGCTTAATCCTCTGGTTAGCTCTTTCTATATGAACTCGAGCTGATGCAATTTTGGCATTTAGTAGAGCTTCCTCAGGTGTATATTTCTTCTTATTTCGAAGAAAAAAAGGACGTATTAATTTGATTCCATAGGATTCGCATAACTGATCAACTAGGTAACCCCTGTCTACCATTATTTGATCTCGATATGGTACAAGTCTTTCTAAAATATCGCTTCTTTCAAATATAGCATTGTCTGATACTCTCCCACTATATGCAGGGCTTACATAAGTAATTAAACCCCCTGGACTTACACCTAAAATAATTTGAATAAATACTTAAATAAGTACTTTTCATTATATTTACCCGTCATAAATTGTATTGTAGTTGTCCCCTTGTAATGGGAATAACATTTGATTCTGCAACAAAGTCGCTTACTATGCCTTTGTACTGGGATTTCAGTACAATCCAACACGATCCGAACATTTTGAAAGTCTTTGAAACATTTAGGCATATTCATACGTATTTATTCCACAGTTGGGAAATAAATGACAGTTTTTAAAATCTGGGACAATGTCGAACAGGTCTCCACAAAAATATTTTTACAGCTTTGACGGGATATATTAAATAGCACAGACAAAACAACATACGGAAGATCAAGCTTCAACTTCATAAACACCAAAAATATTCTTTTATAGACTGACAATCTATGTACGCGTTTATCTTTATATAAAGTATTTAGTAAATAAACAATTGTATTAACTAAAGTAAAGGATTGTATTCCCGTTAAATTGTTCAGTTGAGCATCGGAATGGACCAAATCACTGACCGTAACAAAGTCGGAGGTGCTAACTTGGGCAGACAAATCAATATATTCTTTAAAATCAGTTTGTACTGTTTTATCACAAAAGCTCTTGCCTAGGCTTACATTTTCTTTAGCAGCCTGGTTGAGAAGCACTAATGTATTGGCCGCCTCATAAGCACCATCATCCATGCATACCCCATGGCTTTTACTATTATCATTTTGATGCTCTAAACGTTTTTTTC
Source organism: Tribolium confusum (assembly GCA_029207805.1). Taxonomy (NCBI): domain Eukaryota; kingdom Metazoa; phylum Arthropoda; class Insecta; order Coleoptera; family Tenebrionidae; genus Tribolium; species Tribolium confusum. The sequence goes on from JALGAY010000006.1 coordinate 8,047,404, forward strand.
TAAATGTATTTAACCGGGCCTCCCTCAAATCATTTTGCTGGCATTTTTCTGGACCAACAAAACTTACGGGTAAATTTTTAGAAGGTATAGCTGTTTGTGACAATCTTTTTTGAGTACTCCAACCTGAACATTCATAATCTTCTTGCTTAAAATGCAATGAACAAACCACCATATAGTTAGAGGCTTTTTTCCCCATTTTTAATTTGCTTTCCCATTTTTCACAGAGATTTTCTCACCAGCTTTCGGAAATAAATGATAATTAATATCAGGATTTTTCTTATATGTTGATTCACATCCTGGCACACAACAATTTTTGTTTCCCTTCGGCTTTTTCTTACTACTAACCTCTAAATCTTTAACTATATTATCATCGCCACATGGGAATGAACTGGCCCTTTTCTCAAATAGTGGTTTTACTCACGTTTTACTGACAATTACAATGCAAAAAAAGTGGAATAACGGTTCAACACAGTTTGAATGAGGCAATTCTATCAGTTCTATCTACGGCGTGACGTCACAAACAACTCGCCGCCAGAGGGCGTCTCTTTTAGCTAGCAGAGTCAATTGTTGTTAAATTAAGTTAGATTAGTAAAAACTTTCTTAAGTTATATTTTTCTTTTCTCGATCCAACGTCCACAAACAATAGCAATGTGGTAAAATAACCTCAACGTAGGAGTAGTTTGGAAAGAGTGAAAAAAAGCACATTTCTGCATAAAAGCAATTTTAGGTAAATCGTTATTGTATAACAAAAAAAAAGTGAGTCTAGAATAGATGCCTGTAAAACTTCATGAGTCACAGGAATGCCCAACAAGTTCATTCAAGGATGTAATCAATTACTTAAATGTGACGTAATAAATACTTTTTTTAGTCGTTGTTCTAAAACTTTCCTATGCAAGCTTTAGCTGATGTTTTCTACTGAAACTAGATCTATTAAACAAAAAAAAAGTTCAAGAGCTTGTATTAATAAAAATCGCCTCTTACTTATCTGTCAGTCAAATTTGGTATGTTCATAAGAAACAAACGACAAGACATTTTACTCTGTTACAAGGTAGTGTGATAGCACGACGTTACACACATTCTAAAAACAATATATCTCGCTGCAAAATAGATGTCCGCACGATGTTTGCACATTAAAAAATTATACATAATAAAATAGAATATAAAACTACAAGCCATAAAAAGAGAAGTGCTCTTCAAGTTAGCAAAAGTTTGACTCAAGATATATAGAACTTTATTGACTTTCTTGGCTACTTCAGATATATGTATGTTCTGACCATGAGAGGAAAGACGTACTTAAATCTAAACAAGAGTTTACTTTTGATAATTATTTACTACCAATTTTATAAAAATGTTCAATTTTTTTTCCATCAATACAAAGCACGGCACAAAAAACTAAGCCCACTTATGAATCACCTGGAAGTCATAAGCTAAATAGAAATAATTAGAACTATTGTCGTAAATCTTAATTTCATCGGTATACTTCACACATTTTGATATAAGTTGACTTGTAATATCTGCTGTGTAAATGACAAATAATAATGAAGCAAGAGCTAAGCTTTGGGGTACTTCACTTAAAACATATTGTTGAGTGCTATATGAATTACCGTCCTTGACCTTAAATGTACGTTCGCTAAAAAAGCAGCAATCCAGCAATTGTCCTGCAATTCGCAGTGCCAAAGTTTGGAGAGTAAGCGATGTTTTGGTAATCAGTCAAACGCCTTAGAAAAGTTTAGGTAGACAACATCAACAGAATTACCAAAGTCAAGTTCCTAAATACAATCCTTAAGACAGTACAATAAGTTTGTGACAGTCGATTTAGAAAGCAAACAACAGTGCTGTCTAAATCACATTAGACAAAAAATTAAAAAATTTCATTATTTGATTGTATTCTATCGCCTTTATGTCTTTAGAAGGTAAAGAAAGCAAACTATTGGTCTATAAATGAATACATTCAAATTTGTCACCTTTTTATAAATCGGGTTCACGACTGCAGTCCTCCAATCAAGAGACAAGATGCCAGTATCAAACAATTGCTGCATTAATGTGGTGATAGGTTCAGCTCAGTATGTAGCAGTTATTTAAAGTAGCTGCAGTAATGTTATCAAGTCTGAATGATTTTGTTACACCAAGCTTCAGTAGTTTTTGTAATACGTTTTTGAGGATTGTCTATCCTAGAGATTGAACACATTTAGAGGTGTTTGCACTAGAGGTGAAAGTGCAAATTCTGAGATCCTCGTATAAAGTGAAGTATAATTAATAACTGAAAAAGTAAGAGAACGATATACAAATTCCAAAATAAAAGTACATTTTCTGTTAAAAAGCTTAAGAAATAACGCTTCAATACCATCTACATCAACAGTTGGTTCTGTCAAAATAATCTCATCACAAGTCTAGAATATCAGGATTTAAACACGACTCTATTATAAGAAGATTGAAAATGATAACAAAAAAGATAGAAAAACAAATATTATTTTACCTTCCTTCCTTTTGGCTTAGCACAAGTTTCTCTAGCGGGCTTGAAAAATCTGTAGAAGAGGCTTTTAAAGTCTTACATTTAAATGCGTAATTTAACAAATAAAAATTTAGAATACACTTTAAATTTGTTTTGTTCTTGGAGACTAAAAGCACTAAAATTCAATCGTAACTATATGATGTCACAAGAACAAAAAGCAGCACTAACGTTCAACCTTTTAATAACCTTTAACCTAATTTAATGTAAAAACAGGTACTAATTTTTTTTTCTTCGTTAATTTAAACGTTTTTCTATAATTTTAATAGTTACTGCTGTTGACGTAAATTAACGTAATATGATGTAAAACAACCAGATTTTCATTTTGTGAACTTAGCGAAAGACGTAAAATTAAAACAAAACATAAAAACAGTATGACTTATGACTGAAAATATTAAGAGAATCGTGCAAAAAAAAAAATGTGAAAGTTGGTAGAAATATCATTCAATTTTTACCAACTTTATGTATAGGTGATTCACAGAAAAAAAACAGAAAAATTTAGACGCAATGGCATTGGTTGCAAGACATGGAAAACTAAATCTCTTCATCACAATGACTTGCAACCCGAAATAGTAAAAAATCCAAAAAATTTTGCAACGTAAACAGAAATACGAGCATCGATCAGAATTACAGCAAATTATTTGAAATTATTAGAGATAATTGATGACAGTGGTAACAAACAAGTTTTTGGGATTGTGCTCAATTATATATACAGTGTAGAATTTTAAAAAAAAGATCTTCCACATGCTCACATTTTAATTACACTTTGACCAAAAGATAAATTAAATACGAAAAAACTAGTCGATTCGGCTGTATCATCTGTTAACCGGAGAATCAACTTAAACCAACTATAGTATTGGATAATAAAACGATTGTATTTTTTTTGTTGGGTTGGTAACAGATGCATTTACCGTAATAGCCCCCAGTCATAGTAGGCTGCAAAACAGTGACAGAAATTAGGCATATTTCCCTGATTTGTTTTTGAGCAATATATTAACACATACCCTAAAGTAGAAGTCGAATATCGTGGATTTTCTCAACAATGAAGCCGCAAAATTGAACGTTTTCTAAGTACTGGTAGTGTGGGCAAAGAAAAGTCTGCTGAGCGTCTCACGGTTATTACGAAAGAAGTTGTTGAGCACAGCAGGGCTTAAATTTCATAGTGATGAAGTCTGGTTTCATCTCTCAGGCTTTATCAATTCTCAAAATTACAGAACTTAGTCGAACCATAACCTCCAAGAGGTAATTGAAATGCCATTGCAACCGGTAAAAATTGATATTTGGGTGGCCATGTCAAGAGAACGAATCATTGCATTAGTCCCAATTTTTTGTCAGGAAACAATAAAAGCTCAGAGATATCAAGATTTAATCTTAATTCCGTTATCTGAGCAACTAAATGAGCACGAATTATCCCAATATATCCGAATAATAGAGAGATAAGTACTCCAATGGCTTCTGCCACCTCAGCTACGAAATGCCAAAGTGCCCAAAGATAAATAATATGTAATTTTTATATTATTTCATTATTGTACTAAAGAAATGCATTTACAAAAAAGTATTTTAATTTTATATACATTTTATATTTGTGTACGATTGGTAAGTGGCAATCTCCTAAATTTTTATTTTTAAGCTTTGGGTTTACAACTTTCGTGTCTATAAAATGGAACATCAAAAATACGGTACACACAGTACAGAGCAAGAACCTTTAAAATTCGATTACTTTCACTGCTACAGCAAGAAGTGTTGTGACGTCAAAGTGAATAAAAATATTTGGGGAAAATATTTTGCGATGTTTGTCGGAAGGATTTTCAAGGATTATCAACAATTAATAAATCGTCAAAGGGTGTGGATATCTACCATGCGTGGATAGCGGTGTATATAACGAAACCGCAATTAATTTTGTAGTTTTTAATATTTCTTAGAGTAAATTATATAAGTACCATTTACTTTTTAATTTTCTTTATTTATTTATTTAAAATCTATAACGGTGATTTTGCTGTGTATATTTCAAGTGTTAGTTTAAATTCTCAATTTGATTCAGAAAGTGAAAGATCGGAGTTTCTCTAGCAGTTATGCTTCGTGGTTAAAACTTATGACCGAAATAAAATTTACGACCAAGGTAAGTTTGATTTAGAATTGGCCCCTTAGTCATTTTTTTAACATAATGTGTTTGTGGTTATGATTCTACTGGTGACATATGATTATAAAATTCAGGGCTAGTTAGCAAATAGGAGAGTAGCATTGATATTTTTTTTTTGTTTTTTTTTAGGTTTTAAAGATTATATAAAATGAGATTTTTTGAATGGATAAGCAAAATATGTAAGGCAAAAACGCTTACAACGTCCTGTTTTACCGACTGGTCGTTCTCTTCCAACTGCTTAAATACGAAAGTAAGCCCCAAAATATGGCTCCTTGCATACAGTGTAGCTATATTTTTTAATATAATTCCAAAACTGGCACTGGAAGTTTGCTTAGGCATAAGATTTGATGGCGCTACAATCGCCTTGCGCGGTCCCTATAAAAAAATTTCCTTAGTTCAAGCGAAAAATTTCCACGAACTACAAAAATGCAACTCTTATAGTAGGTAACAACATTTGAAAAGATAATTGATTTAATTAATTTACAATTACTTCTTTTAGAAACAGTTGAATAAAGTAAAAAATCAGAAAAATGATTTGTTTTAAAATGGTACAACAGCCCACAACACCAGAAAAAAATAAATAAAACTAACCTGTAAGAGTTAAAAAATGAAATTTTTTATGTTATTGCTGATTGGCTGTAACCAAAAATTAACAATAGATTTTAAACCAAACATCGTAAAAATTTTGTTTCGTCGGCATCTTGGGAAAAAGATTTTTAGCTGACACGAACCGACAACAAACAAAAGTAGTGAAAACCTATTCCCAACTAAAGAAAGACGACGACAAAAAATAGAAATGGAAAAAAAGAGGCCGTTAAAGCATTCATGTCGCTAGTTTCGGAGGTACCTTTTCTGAATGAAATAAGTGTTTTAAAGATTGATTGGTTTCATCAAATGCAAAAATGTGTAGATATAAAAGACGACTAATTTGCAAACAATAAAGCGTTTTACACAAAATAATTTATGTTTTGTTTTACATTTTCCGCAAATTTTAGCATAAATCGCGCTCTTTATTAAGAACCAAAACTTGGAAGCCACTGTTTCAAAAAATGTGTTGTGTAATAGCACTTTTAAAATTTTTTATTGATAACAGAAGCACCAAGTTAAGAAGACTAAATACTAGTTACCCAAAGGTTGTGTTTTGACTCCCCTACATTTTAATTGATGCACAAGAGATGTCCCAGTCACTTCGAGTCGAAGATTTACGATAACGCTAGCGCGATCTTTTTAAAGCAATGACTTCGACAATATAGAATATCAGCTTTCAGAAAACTTAAAAACCATTGCTAAATATTTTAAAAGATTGCATCTTTGTCCAAATCCGAGAAGCACAAATATTTGTTATTTCCATTTAAATAAATCACGAAAAAAATTAATAATTAAATGTTCATTTAATAAAATAGAATATCAGTTAAATGCAATACAACAGTAATCCAGTTAACCCTGGTGTAACATTAGACCCACAGTTAACTTTTAATAAATATATTGAAACCCAAAACGATTATTATACATAAGTTAGCTAGTGTTAACTGTGAAGCTAGCAAAATCACTTTTTGTACTCATTGCTTAGGAAACACTCTTTCACGCACTCTTCACTCAATTCGGAACTTCTCGTTCAACTGACTAATAGAATGAGAATCAACTCAGGAAGCAACAAATCTACGCCAACTCCATGACGTATTAACAAATGTTCTTCATCAGTCAGAAGAAAAGCTGCTTGAAAACATAAATGGGACAAATCAGGTGGCATATAAATAGTAATTACTATATAATTATGTTCTATGATTTCAACAGCCGATATCTCGCAAATTTTTTCTGTAGATTGACTTAACTCTACAGTTATTTCATTGCTTTTAAACAAAATGAGACTTTAACCTTGCAAAAAATGTAAAACTAAAATATTACCAATAATCTTCAAGTATCAGAAGAACAGCTAAGTACATTTTTTTCCGGGAAAATACTTGTTATCGTCGGAAAAAAATCATCTCGGTTTAGAGTGGACATTGCTACAAAGCTCTGGCCACAGCATCAAAAATTGTGACTGTAACTACAAAAAATTGCTAAGGTTCATTTATGCAGTTCCAAGATAATACAGAAATATAAAAGTCAGTTTGGGGCTCTGTTGATTGTGAACAAAGATTTATAACTAGTGCAAGTTTGCAATTAGCATCATATAAATTAATCGATAATTTATGACTCCTTAAAACTCTCAAATTCATGCTATCATCAAGCCCTTTCTTTACTAGAAGATAAAATCTTTTCAACCTTTCTGCAAGCTTTTCTACATCTAAAAAATTGTCTCATTAATAAAGAGACAAATTTGATTAACATATACTTGTCAGCTAAATTGTGTTAGTTTCTAACACAAAAACGCATTTACTAAATCACTACAATTAGTGATTACTAACTTTATTTTAATAATCGTTCAGAATATAAAAGTTTTGCAAAAATAGTTGTTCAGCAATATAAAGAATATGGTAAATCAAAGTGTATTCAAGACTTTAAACGAGAACAAGTTAGAAAAACTACCAACAAGTTAGAAAAACTACCAACTATAAAATAATTACAAAGTACAAAGATTCTCGAACGGCAAAGAATCCGAAAAAATTCTAGTACGTGCAAAGTTTCAAAAAACCTCGAGTAATATCAACGAGTAAAAACAGTGTTTATAAAAACACCATCAAGTTCTGTGAGAAATGCATCTACAAGTTAGACCTGGCTAAATTAACAGTGACTTGAATCAAATTAAAGGATCGTAAAATAATGTCTCAAAATTATCAGCGCCATAATACAACGACCAAAAAAAATTAGTACCAAAAAAGAATGTCAAAAACTACATAAAAAAACGCCACGAAAAACTCATCATTGACGATAAATCGTATATGGTTGCCAATCAAAAAATGTTCATGGCAAGCAACTTTCTAGAAGTGTAAGAAAACAAATGTTAAATAGGTGAAACAATAAAGCTCTAAGCCAAATTTAAAAAAAATATCTTGTTTAGCAGGCAATTGACGAAAAAGACAACTTTTCCGATGATTTTACCCTCCAGAGTTACATGAACTCAAAAATTTGTCTTAAGGAATGCATAAAGAAACCATTAATTCCCTTTATTAATACACATCACTTTACTTGTTTTCAAGAAATGAAATTTATCAAAAAAAAGAACAACGCCTCAAATATTCCTCAAGCGCGAAATATTGAGAAATTTTAGTCCCATTGTAAAAAGAAAAATAAAAAAATTCTGGTTTAGACGAAAAGTTTGCATCTAAAATTAGGTGGACTCAAATCAGCAAAAAAGTTTGTGAACAGTCTGGAAAGACTGTGATGCCCACAGCAGCAATAATTTTGAGAAAAATAAGCCGAAAGTTGTGTTAAATTCATAATGCCAATAAACCAAAATAAAAAACAAATCAAAATTAAGAAAGAACAATTCGATGTTCTTACCAGATGCCGATGAAGACTGCAAAGTAATCTGGGTGCAGCCAGAAGACATAGATAGCAACTTTATTTACAACAAGAAGGACAACATTTTGAACAACTTTAAATTTATTTGCAATAATTTGTATTATCTAGTAAAATTTGTTGATTATGTTGTCCCAAATCTTTTTGTATCGCCAAATTATACTTAACCTAAAGAAAATTGAATGACAATTGAGATTTGTATAACATGAGTTTTGTTACTATCAACCGCAGCAGGGTCTACGATCTACTTATTTTCGTCAAACGTTAATAGTTACCTGCTAGGTATATACACGCAGTGTGTGAAAAAAAAACTGAAACTAATTAATATTTTACATTTTGAAACATTCTTCTTCTTTACTTCACAGCCAACTTTAAAATTTTTTTAAACAGCATCTTACTCTTTTTTATACCTCAAATGAAAGCTTAATCAATAAGCAATTAAGCCAATAATTTAGGTATTTATACTATAATGACCATTCCTGCAGTAGTATACTCCACCAGGATACGGTGAAATTTGGCCAAGTAAATTGCTTTCTTGTTTAGCCACCTTAAAAATTCAGCAGAAATTTAAATATCGTTGAAGAATTACAGGCTGCAATTGTAGAAGAAATAAACAATGCAACTCCAAATACACTAGTTAATATATTTAATAAGCTAAAACACCAAGTTTTAATTTATGTATTGAAAATAACGGTACACACTTTGAATCTTAAGTTTAAATCTTGTTTCTGTAATTGTAATCAATTATAAAAAAATTTAATTTAACTTTTTTCAGGTAAACACCCACATTCATGCAAATTTTTTAAAAAAAATTATAACATTTACAAACAATTTAAAACATATTTTAAAATATGGCGGTAAATTGATAACAGTTCATCGTTCATGCTTATTAAAAATTGAAGAATTTGTGAAATATTTATGAAGAATATTATCATTTCGCTAACTATTTATAAAATCAAACAGGAATTGAATATGTTTCAATTAGACAAAGAGTCATGTACAAAAAATCAAACGCAAAGTTAATAACAATAATTTTTCGTTTCGTCAAGCAACTGAAACCAATACCTTTATTAATGTTATTATTAATTATCAAGATAGAATAGCAGTCGTTTTTGAAACTGGCTATCTCTCTCCCTTTATCACTTATAGTTGCGATTCGAAATGGTCATAAATTTTGCAAATTTGCGAAGTAAGCAATCAACCAATTTCAGTCGACAGAGTTTTCAAAACAAAACTTAACGAATTAATGATTTGACACAACGTTACATCATGGGTATCTGTATTGTTCATCTTCAAGTAATTGAATTTTAAGAACGTAGTCTTACCTGAAGAAAATACATGATACAGAGAGCAAATCTGACTTTTACACTTTGATTGGATGTCATGCGATTCATGGTTCCTGTGGTTAATAAAGTCCTACTGATGTCTGCATGGTAGAAAATAAATGCATCACAATGTTTTCATAGAAGACTTATCGGAACCAAACGAAATAATCGACGTCATTTTGTTGACAGTAAATTTGTTGTACCATACAATCCGTATCTTCTTTTAATGTATCATACACACATCAACACTGAAGCATACACTTTTACAGGTATGGTAAAATATTTATACAAATATTTCTTTAAAATATCAGACCAACCTTTGCTTCGTATTGTTAAAAATTGAAATAATCAAAAATTGCTTCACAATAAAATGATTCCTATCTAAATGATAGATAGATGCACCTGACGCAAACTGGCGCATTTTTTAAAATGTCATTGTATGACAATTCCCACAGCGTCATAAAATGGACAATTCTCAATCCTCTGGAAAACAAAGGGTTTTCTTCAAATGTAATAAAAAAGAAGCTGCCAAAGAAAATCTAATACCCAATTGATAGCATGGTTTAAATTGAATCAAACCGATTTCGATGCAAAACAGTACCTGTATCGAAAAATTCCACTTTACTACGTACGAAAAAAAAGTAGAAAATAATAGACACAGCGTAGAAATTATTTTTGAAAAACATAATTCCTCTCATGTACAATGTTTCTATAGGAACCATAGAAATGTATAAATATTATTTAAGTTTATTTTTGCTACAAGTACGTAAAGCAACATCATTTAAATTGTCGAAAACAATCAACGGATTCGATCAACGAAATATTGCAAGCAGCATGTTTGAAACTTAATTTGCTGGCTGAAGATCGAGAATAGGTCAAATGTTTCACCGAAGTGAGTAAAAAAAAACATAGTTGAAACAAGTAAGACAAATGTTTGCATACATTTTAGAGTTTTGCAGTCAACAATGCAATTTAATTATAAAACTATTTTAAACGTTACATGGTTACAGATTTTACAAGATGACAAAGAATAGAACAACATAAAGTTAAAATTAAAGAGCTCCAAAAAATGCAAATAAAATTCATACTAATGGTCAAAAATTGTTTGAATTTGGTATTGATAGTCTACCAGAATACCGACTAAATGTAGTTCAGGATGCAATTAATATCATAAAAAAACAACAAATTGCAAACGAATTAGTCGGACAATTAAATGCTAAACAAAAAAATGTTTTCAATATTGTTATAAGAACAACTGAAAACTATGAAGAAGCATTTTTGTTAGTGATGCTGTAAGAATAGGAAAAACGTTTTTTTACAATATAATCATCAGATTTATGCATGGACACGAACATACAGTGATTTCAGTTGCATAGACTGCCCTTACAGTAGCTCTTTTAAAACAAGAACAAACTGTTTACAGTCAATAGAGTTTGCCAGTTCCAATTGTTAAAATTCAACATCTTTACTTTCTTCAGCTCATTCAAAGCAGCAAATTTTATTCGTAAATCAAAACTCATCATTTGGGAAGAATTTGTAATGACAACCCGAACTGTCTTTAAATTGGTTGATTTTACATTAAAAGACATTTGCGGAAATCAACGACTTTTTAATAAAAATGTGTCATTTCAAGAAGACACTCTAAACAATGTCTTCCTGTTCTTCCAAATAGTGATTAATTTACAATTATTGATCAATGTATTAAATCCAGTAAGTATTGGAAATTCTTTATAAATACCCAACTCAACATCAACTTAAGAATACAAGAAAACAAAGTACGTTTTCTTGAATGGCTTTATAACGTTAGTCGTAAAGAACAAATAAACATCAACATAAACATTAGCAATGTTGTACAATATCAACAAATGAGACGTTTAAAACAAAATTTTCTAAAAACTCTTTAAACATACATTGTCAACAGCCTAAATAAGCTTGAACTCAATGATTTTGAAACGAATAAATGGTAAAGATAGAATCGTAACAGATAATAAAGATGAGAATGCAAATTACCCACAAAAATTACTGAATTCACGAATTCCATCAGCACAACATAAATTTACCCTAAAAAAAGATGCCATTGTGATGCTGATGAGAAAAATAAAAAAAAAATATTTTTAAAATATTTTTGGAAAAATGCCGACCGGTACTTTTAAAATCAATAGATAAAATTTGTTAATGTGCATCATACATTATGAAAACTAAATTTACTATCTACAGTAGTTAGTAGTTTCACACCGCTAAAAGCTTTACGTAATACACGTCTTATATACCTTTTACGTACGGTATAGGGTACTGTACTATACATCAGTGAATTGGATGGAAAAGTCTTTGACACAAAAAAGTTATAAAACTGATGTCATAATAGTACACACGTGTATCCACTAGGTGGGATAGTTGATGCATAGAAAACATTTCAACTATATTCAAGATTACGGTCATACAAAAAAATATTGCCGTAAAACATATAGATGCGTAAAATGCGCAGGTCAACATGAAACAAAAGAATGTCCACGTAAGACTCGAGATAAAAAAGTAAAATGCGTCAATTGTGGTGGCGACCACCCGGCTAATTACAGAAGATGCCAAGTACACAAACAACTTTAACAAAAATTATATCCCGACTTAAGAGAAAAAAGGAACCCGCCGCCACAACCTCAGCAACCATCAACCCAATATACCCAACCAGGAATGTCATATGCGCAAACAGTTGACAGTAGCAAGATACCAAATAACCAAGCATTACCAATAATCAATCAACCTGTCAACAATATAAACAAACTCGAAAAAATGTTACATAAATTCGTAGAGTAAATGAGCACCATGCTCAACTTACTTACCACTGTCATCAGCAAATTAGCTTAATGGCTAGACATCTAAAATACAAAATAGCTATCTGGAACGCCAATGGCCTTCAATAACATGTTCAAGAGTTAAAAACATTCCTATACGACCAAAACATAGACATCATGATAATCTCAGAGACTCACTATACACACAAGCACTATCTGCGAATCCCTAAATACAAATTATATTACACAAAACATCCAAGTAATAAAGCACACGGAGGAACAGCCATAATCATACGAGACAGCATAAAACATTATGAAAATAAAAAATTTTAACAAAGAATATCTACAAGCTACCAGCGTAACTATTGAGGAAGAATACGGAGCAATAACTATTCAAAATATTAGGCAACAAATTCTTTGCAGGAGGAGATTACAACGCAAAACATCCAATGTGGGGCTGAAGGTTAACAACTCCGAAAGGCCGAGATCTCTACAAAGCAATGGAATCAAATGGTCTGCAACAATTATCTACTGGAGAACCAACGTACTAGCCGTTAGATAGAAACAAAATTCCCGATGCTATCGACTTCTCTATCATAAAAGGCATTGACACCAAAAAATGTAAGGCCGAATCATGCTTTGACTTGTCATCAGACCACTCAATAGTAATGATAAACGTTCACTCACAACTTTTAAATAAAGAAAAACAACCATCTCTACATAACAAGAAGACAGATTGGAACGCATTCAGGAAAAAATTAGATTATCTTATTTCACTAGATTCACAACACAACAGAATCAAGGCATTCAAAAGTATTTAGAAAATCTCACACCAACAGAATCAACAGATTACTTACTCTGAAAAGCCACACGAAGACTAAAAAGACCCCAGCAATATAATCCTCCAGTCAAAAATATTAATAACATATGGGCCAGAGACAACAATGAAAAGGCTGAACTCTTCTCCAAGCATATGGAAAATACATTCAAACCTTTCTCCTCTGAGTTATCTAACGAGGAAGAAAATGAGATTACCGGCTTCCTAAATGTCCCATTCCAAATGGAACTGCCCCACCAAAAGTTTAGGATTAATGAAATAAAACAAATAATAGCAAAAGAGATAAACATCAAAAAAGCACTTGGATTTAACCTCATCTCCGGCAAAATACTACAAAAATTGTCTGAAAAATGTTATAAATTTATAACGTTCATATTTAATGCAATAATGAGACTCAACTACTTCCCCAGTTCTTCACTAAAAGTGATACCGACTTATATCCCATAAACTCAAGCGTTCCCCAAGGTAGTGTGCTTGGACCGATTTTATACCTCTTGTATACAGCAAATCTCCCAACAATAAGAACCACTACAGTAGCTACATATGCTGATAATACTGTCATCTTAGCATCTCATACTAACCCAACATCAGCTTCCAGAAACCTACAAACTAACCTAAATAAAGTTCAGCACTGGCTTAAGCCTTGGCGCATCAAAGTAAACGAAACAAAGCCCACGCATGTGACATTTACTTTACGTAGAGAAACATGTCCTCCTGTGAAAATAAATCACTGTCAGCTGCCACAAGTCGAAGGTGCTAAATATCTTGGAATGCATCTGGATCGACGCCTGACATGGCAAAAACACATATTCATCAAACGTAAGCAACTTGGGCTCAAACTGCATCATATGTATTGGCTTTTCGGCCGTAAATCAAAACTATCCTTGGATAATAATAACAAGGTACTATCATATAAATCCATCCTTAAACCTGTATGGACAAACGGCATTTAGCTGTGGGGTACTGCCAGTCTCTCCTACATCAACATCTTTCAAATATTTCAGAACGAAATACTACGTACCATCGTGAACGCACCCTACTACGTCTTCAATGAAGTTATTCTACACGACATCCCCCTAGAATCCATTAAAGAAGCCATACATCGATTCAGTGCAAAGTATAGTGACAAGTCAGTGCATCCTAATGTGTTAGCAAGCCAGTTAAATGAGCCTGAAGTCAACGTAGTCCGTAGGCTAAAACGTTTGCTCCCATCATACTTATCCATAGAACTCAGATAAGTTTAGATTAAAATTATATAAACCAAAATATACTTTAGATTTAAAATTTAGATTTATTTATAAAAGGGATCAATTAATGAAGTAATACTTCACATGTCTTTTTCCTGTATTCATAACAAACGCTTGTTGCCCTATGGGGGCCCTAATATTGTAGATACTCAAGTAGTATCGCAAATTTTATGTCTTTTTCATTGCGACCGATTTCAAGTTCAATAGTTAATACCAAGTTACTACTGGACATAAATTTTATGTCTTTTTAAATGCGACGGTAATATCTTGGTAGTATCCTGATTTCAAGTTATTTATTTTAATACCGATTAGTGCGCCACCTCGAGAAGGCATCGTAAAACTATGTGACACTTGTGACAGTTTACAAAATAACAATAACAAACATGGCTGTAATGCATCAATTTGTTTGTGCTTTAAATAACGATTTATTAGAAAATTCAAGTGAAAGTGATAGTAGTGATGATGAAGTGCAACCGATAGTGCCCTTTACTATTAACGAAATACCGGAGAGGCTGCTTTATAAGCGTACACGCTTAAATCGAGAGGTTTTTAGTTACGTTTTAGAGGTTATATCACGGGCATTGATCAAAAACACCAGAAAAGGACGATATTCGCACCTGACACCAGTACAGAAATTGTATGTTACCCTTCAGTTCTATGCTACGGGGACATATCAATGGATGGTTGGAAGTAGTAGACGAATTTCCCAAAATGCAACTTCAAAGGCCATACGTGAAGTTACTAACGCTCTCGTTGCTGTTGCCCCACAATTCATCCGATTCCCAACAGAAGAAGCATACCCGGACGTGAAACAGGGATTTTATACTTTGGGTCTAGAGCACCATGGTTCTGGGTTTCCAAATGTTCTTGGTGCCATCGATTGTACCCACGTTAGGATACAGAAACCTACAACTGATGCTCCAGATCAATATCTCAACCGTCACAATTATTATTCTATAAATGTGCTGTTGGTGGTAGGACCCAAATTGAAAATTTTTATTGTTTTTGCGGAGTTCCTTGGTTCTAATCACGACTCGTTCATCTAGGCAAATTCAGATGTACGCGCGGCATTTGCAGAAGGAAACTTTCCTGAAGGATGGCTTGTGGGCGATTCAGGATATCCCCAAGAACACTGGCTCATGACTCCAGTGACTAATCCCACAACAGCCGCAGAACATTTATATAATTCTGCACATATCTCCACTAGAAACCCAGTTGAAAGAACTAACGGGGTATTAAAAAGTCGTTGGCATGTTTTAGATTCTCCTCTTGCTTACACTCCAGGGAAGGTTTGTTCTATAACAACAACCTGCTGTGTACTGCACAACATCTGTACAGAGTACAATCTGGAGGTAGAGGATTTTCAGAAACACCCTCTTCACAACAACGTTCCATTTCAACGACAAAATAATCCCAATTATGACAACATGCGACGAAATTTAATTGTTCAACATTTTACTCGATAAATCATGAAGACTCAGGACAGGACATTAAAACATTTTTGTGAAGTCACTGTATTGAGCATCAGCAGCTCATTTTGTTTTTCGTTGTTTTTCGTGTTAATCATGGTGTTTTGTAGCGTTTATAATATTTTAGTGGAGATATGTGCAGAATTATATAATTGTATTATATATTAAAGTGTTTGTTCAGGCAATAAACAATAGTGAGGAAACATGGTTTGTGGCGCTGCTTATGGGTGTTCAAATCGAATCGACAGAGCTTGTGACACGACAGAAAGTTATAAAATAACCTTTCATCGGTAAGTTTTTATTATTTTACTGGCAGATGCTACAAAATACCAAATAAATAAAATTTAGGTTTTTCAAGAACAAGGAATTGCGAAAGAAATGAATAAAGGCTGTAAGACTTGACAAGTGGAAACCCACAGACAGGACTCTACTTTGCTTGATTTATTTTACGGAAGATTGTTTCGATGGGAGTTATGCCAATATTACAAATCTTAAAAAAAATGCCGTTCCATCAATTTTTCCAGCTTTTTCTAGTTATTTACAAAAGGTTGGTTATTCTGCTAGTTTTAACGACATTCTAAAACTTTGTTTAATAGTCTTTACCCAAAACAAGACGAACTCTTAAAAAAAAATTTGAAGATCGTCCACCTCAATTCTCTTATAATGAGGCAGGCTCATCAACTTCAGGTGTCATGGTAGCAAAGTGGTGAAGACCCATCAACTTCAGGTGTTATTGAACAGTCAATCGGTAAAGCCCAATCAACTTCACCTACTGATACTGATTAGCAAATCAGCGAAGAAGAAAAACTATTAATTTATTTGTCAATACGACAGTTGCCCTCCAAATCAACTTCATTTTCACCTTATAGAAAACACAGGTAATCATCAAGTAATTTTGAGGTTGTTTAATTTTTTATTTGGTTAATTGTGTTTATAGATTTGTATCACCACCATGTACGAAACTTCAACATCAATTAACACAAAAAATTTCCAAATATTGCAGCAAAATTAAAGCCCAGCAACAAACTAAAAGAAGACAACAAGGAAGGTCCCTTTTTGGGAGGAAAATATTTTTAGTGTGCTGCCAATTTCATTTTCTCCAAATAGATAAAAAAAATAGGCTGCAGTTCAGTAATTTAAGTTTCAACGTAATTATCAAATTGATCTTTATCAATAGTTGAACACTGTAGATTATTAATAAAAAAAAATATTTTTTTTCACCATTTATCAACCATTTATCATTGAAATTGTATTGATGTTATTAATTATATTGTTTTTGTTTTCATAATTTAATTTTGCATTATTATATTACTTGTAATACAGAAAACAATTTATTTTGGCACTTTTTTTTAAATTTTATTAACCGTTTTATTATCTAAATACTAGTCTGTCCCAGTTCTTTCTTAGTGAGAATTTGCCAGTTTCTCAATGGGCCCACTAGATACTTCTTCCAGAATAATTAAATTTTGAGTGAAAACAACAAAACTGGCAAAATATTTAATTAATTCAAACACATTTTAATAATAAACAGTTTAATATTAAAAACAAACAAATTTTAAAACAAAATATATACACAATTAAAAATAAAAAATTATACATATTTTTTTTTCTTAATTTCCAGTTCTTTTTTTAGTTCTAGTTCTCTTTTCTTGAGATTGACATAATCTGCAAACTTCCCCCTAAATTCTCTTATTTCGTGAAGAATTTGGCCAAGAAGCACATTTCCCTCTGCCTGATACGCTGTTGATTTTGTAATTTCTTCTAGAGCAGAGGTTTTTTTGTGCTTCTTGGTTTTTTTAGGTACTGGGGCGACGACTGGACTGTCTGTAATCGAAGTTTGTTGTCGCTTCCGGTCTTGGGTTTCTCCAAATATACATTCGTGTGTTATATTCATTACACTATCATTAAAAGATGACACCGACGTAACCGGACTAGGTGGGCAAGAGGACTCCAAAATGACATTTCGAACAGGTGGACAGGACGATTCCAAAATGACATTGCGGTTTTTGTCAGGAACAGGAAGGGCCGAGGGAATAAAATTTCGGATGACTGTGATGTGGAAAATAATCATATATCAATCATAACAGTTATCAACTTATATATTTATTGATAATGCAGTTACATGTGTAAATAAAATAAATAAAAGTAATACAAAACAAACACCTCTTTATTTTGAATATCTAACTAAAAATTTCAAATTATTTTTTTGAACATACAGGTTGTTCTAAAATCGCAAACCACATTATTCATACGTTATCAGTTAAGACAAATCTATGTTTTGATATTTAGAATAATCAAAATCGCAATTATAGAGGGATGGCTAAAATGGTGAAAGTTAAGTCGTCAGATATTTTTTTAAACAAAATGCACAACAAAATTATTTTTAAAAACATAAATCGTAGAATAGATGCTGCAAAGAGAAACATAATTATTCAAAAAGCTTGGTAAAACATTACAGGCTGTTTTACGAGTGATAATAAGCCTGCAAAACTGAAAATACAACCAGCAATACAATTACAAAGTTAACGTAGTCATTTTTTTTTTGTTTAAATAAAAAATCATTTAATCATTCGGTTAACTGAAGGCAAACTAATGGCACTTGCTTGTGAAATCATTCTTTGACTTACATGTGGACAGGACCTGTAGCTGTTCTTGATCTTGGCTTTTTTAAAAGTTGGTAACTTATACCTTGAAAAGAATTTAAAAAAAAATTTTTAAGAACATTTTTTAGACCCTATTCAACCTAAGAAAATATGTACTGTTTCGTTGGTTCGCGATTTTTAAGGGACCTGTATGTTTCAAAGTAATAACAAATTCTTTAATAAGTCTTTTATATTTGTTATTTACCTGCTTATGATTTTTTAAGTATAGTAGGGACGTTTTGGTTGAACCTCATAAAATTTTATGACCTCATTATTGTTACTTAACTCAACAATGGACCCTATTTAAAGTTGTCAACTAACGGCACGTGCCTTGGGTTTGTTACCTGACTGGGTCAACAATATCTGGTACGTAATCAGGATAAAAAAGTGAGCTTAAAATTCTAGAATTGTATTTGCAAAAGTGACGATTAGATCAGTTCTGGACAAACTAAAGGGTCTATTGTAAAACTTACCTATTTTTACCTGTTTATTCTTATCTTATGTCTGAATTTTCCCCTTACCGAGAGAAAGTTTGTAGTGCGGCTCTGTCTATAATTCTCTAGTTGCCGGTGGTAATAATTTATGGTAATCCTCCACTGTCTTCTAACAATGAGGTATTTATCTCAAAAATGCAATAAAATTTTATAAGGTTCAACCAAAATGTCTCTACTATAATTATAAAAATTTTTTCAAAACATTTTAATCTAAATAATAAAAATGATGATTTTAATATTGTTATAAAAACCCAGATATCAAAAATCATAAACGAAGATAAATTGTCATACAAAAGAATAATAAACAAAACTTACCAGGCTTCCGTAGGGTGTCAATTCCACCAACTATTCCCTCAATGCTGTCTTTACCGATAAAGCAAAGCATTTTTTTCCTCTACAGCATTGAGGGCATCAGCTTCATTATCTCCTCCGCCTGTCTTCCTACTTTCCCGCTTGAAAGCAGTGGCTTTTTGCTTCGCCCGGCTCTTCATGTCCTTGAATTTCCTCTTCAAGTCACTCACATTTCTCCTACAGGCTGCCACCGAATTAACTTTATTGAGGACCTTCTCCCAAGCCTTGTCTTTGTCCGCCTGTGTCACCGCAAATCCTTTTAGAGGCCCAAATAATTTGGTTTTTCTTTTTTCCACCTCTTCTAGCAGAACGTTTACCTCAGAAGAGGTGAAATTTTTCGAGCGTGGTGTTCTGTTTCTAAAATGTTTATAAGTAGATAATTGATAAAGTATTTTCGGGAATTTAATTTATTAATTTTTTGTTAATTGATTAAATTTAATAAAAATGGTCAATACGTACTTTTCGCTTTCCATTTTGCACTTCAAATTCAAATAAACAAACCAGTGGTTTACTTCAAATCGAATATGGCGGTTGGCGGAGATTTAACCTATCACGTGATTGGTCACGTGATCGGTGACGTGATTAGTCACGTGTTTAATAACTAATACACACTTGAAATCGGTAGTAAAGTGGTAGTAAATCGGAGACATAAATTTGCGATAATACCACGGATACGACCGGAACTTGAAATTAGCTTAAAATCGGTATTATTTTTTGATCGTATCTAGGTAGTAAATAAAAGACATAAAATTTGCGCTAATACCAACAACTTGAAATCAGGCCATAAGAGTAATAAAAAAAAAACATTATTCACAGGTATTGCTGAATGAAACAATATGATCTTATACATCTAGATTTAAACCTAAAAACTAGGAAAACTATTAAACTGGTACTTTTTGACATTAGACTACTACATTCATTGCATTTATCAGAAAAAGCTGCAATAGAGTTTTTAAAAAGACTAAAAACTGTTAAGAAGTTTTGAATTTCAAGGGCAGCAGAGGATATAAAACTAAAATTGCAAACTTGTGATTATCCTCGCCTATTATTTGGTATGGATATTAAACAACTTAACATATTTCAAGTTTTATTACCACTGGTAAAATAATTAATATCAGTAGTACTAGTAGTCTTTAAGCCGAGTTCCAATATTATAGTTTTTTTTACTTGTTCCTATCAACAAGCTTGTATAACAGTCTACTTTGAAGACCAGAAAAATTGAACACAAGCAGTACGGGTTTACCGGCACCTTTTTCTGAAAGAGGCGTACCAAGGCCTCAAAAATTTGAGGGGCTTTAACAAAATTTACGAAGATTCGGAGTTTTTAAGAAACCTAAGCAAGAGAGACGTCAGTTTAAAGAAAATGACAAATTAAATGTTCTTCTTAGTATACAAGAAAATTCAAAAACTATTCTTCGAAAAATTGCTAACTTGAGACTACCTCAATCACACTCTTCGATAAATTTAAGATAAGTAGCATCAACTTTTGACTCAAAACATTGAACCTTTTTTGGACGATTTATAATACAATAGCCGAATTAAATAGAGTTAATTTTCAACAAGATAGAGTTACACCTCATAACGCCGGAATTAAAACTACTTTGTTAAATGTCATGTTTGAGAACCAATGGATTGGAACATAAGAACCAATTCGGTGGCTTGCTCCCGCACAAAAGCTCACATCACATGACTTTTGTTGAGAGGTTATCTTCAAGACTTAGTATACGTCACGCATCCAGAAAGTCTAGATATTTTAAGACAAAAAATTTTGGGCGCTTGCAAATATTATATGGAATGCAAATGTAATATAATCTATCTAGGTTGCGTGCAAGTGGCTACCAGTTGGTTGTAAAATAAAATGAAAATTGCTCTAAATTACTCTATGAGCTTTTTAAGATACCTGCAAACGGAATAGGGTGCCTATCTACATATTTTAGACACTCTAAAACATGCAACTCTGATCCAGTACTAAAGGTAAACATTTCATACTTATCCGAAAATTGCAGACATTGAGACAAATATAATTATTTCAGAAACAAAATAAAAATATTCCTTAAAAATTACCTTAAGGAGTTAATGGCCAGTTTGATTAAAAAAGTGGTTTTTTTAATCAAACGCTTTGTCGTCAGTGTAAAAAGTCTTCTTTCTATTGATTTACAAGACAGCGAAAGTAGATTCTGGTTCCAAATTTTACAAATGCAAATATTTCAAAATAAATTAAAATTTGAGTTTACCCAGAATTAGTAAACAAAAATCATAATCTCGTATTAGTAAAAAACATCTAAAGTAGTAGAACAACACAACATTCAAAAAGGTAGATTATAAATATCGAATTTATTAATTTGAAAACTAATAAGACAACAATAATGCTATAGGATAAATTACACTCTCGTTTGCAGATTTTAATAGCATCTCAAACGATATAAACAAAACTTTTTACAATAAAAAATAAGAGATTTATTAAAATTAAATTAAAACGTTACAAGAGAATGTCCTAATAAAATATTTTTAAATGGTTCATCAATGTTAATCAAGTATTGATAAGAATACTACTATATTGCAGAGTTAGTTAATATTTATCACGAGGTTCAGCACCATCATTAAGCCATGTCCATGTAATGTAGAATAAAAATTTCTAAAAAAATATACAGTGATTCTAATTGTAATAAAGATGGCTTGTGGTTTATGTAAACACGACTTGATGTCAAAATGTTTTGACTCCGTGTTCTGTTAAACAAATTTTACAAGCAATTAGCAATAAATAGTTTGTTTCCAATATCTACAAATGTATCAAATAAAGTTAACACACAAAAATATTTGCATTTTCTAAATGCTACTTTATTAAAGATATTAAAATTCAATACAAACTGTTGGATTTATACGAAGATCCTAAAGAATGCAGATATTTTTATTTTATTTTATATAAATTAAAAAGTAATTTGGTCTTTACTTATGAGGCGGGCCCTTATTTCACAATTTGTCGCACTCTCTTGAACATTAATTAACGCTCCTATGTTTATTCTCTTTAAAAGAAATGTTTCCATTTGTTTGTTTGAATAATTTGAGGTTTGGGTAGACCATCAATTTATTTGTTTATTTATCTACATTTTTACATGTAGTTGGAAGTTTATTTAGCTTTAGTTTAATATTAAACAGGTTGTAACCGTCTTCAAGGGTCACGTCGTCACGCTGGTTTTTTTTTAAAATCCAGATCGTGGTGGCGCCCTAATTAAACACCACAACCCCGACTGCTCATCCATAAGAGCTGTTTGGTAATATACCAAAAAAAGTAACAACTTTTAAAAACGAAAACTCAATATACAAAAAATGCAAAAATTGTCAGAAAACGGTCTGTCGATATAGAAAGAAAAAAGAAACAAATCAATTCAAATCCATTAGACTTTTAGCGAAAAAAAAAGATCATTTTAAATCACCGAGGCACATAGAATATAAATATTTATGAAACTCATAATCCACAGTTACATCGGAAAGAGTTTTTTTGTCAGCGAAAGAGATTATTTGCAAAGAAAACGAATAAAACCAAAAAAATTAAAATTAATTAATTTTTTTAAAAAAGAAAAACTTCTGCCTTAACCCACTAATAAAATAATGGGTGTTTGTTAAAAAAAAACTCGTAGCAAGCCATGACATTTTTACGTATGTCGTACATGACCCCATACAAGAACAAAATTTTTATTATTTAAATTATCCATGTATTGTTGGTTGCCTGCTATGCCATTTTACCCTTCACAAATTATCTTAACCATTAAAAATATCTTCTCTTCCCGCCAAAGCAAGCTTGGTCTTGGTGTGTTTTTCTGTGGTTGCTTTCGTGGTGTTTTTGTTTTAAAAACATTCTTTATTTTATTTAAAATATATTTTTGTTTTAATTGTCGAAAAGTAAGGTTATGAGATCTTTTATTTCAGCATTTTCAGCAATAGAACGTACTAATAATAAGCAAAACCTGTTGTTAAAAATAAGCAATAGATATCGAAACGATTCCTGTGATCTTCAAGTACACAACAAAGACAGTCAAATTATACGTGCTATTGTCACTACACGCTTCTCTGTATGAGAATAAGAAGACGGACTATTGTGTACAAATGAAAAACCAAAAATATAAGCAGAAATTTTATGACTCACCTAATTTAATCAAATATGAGAAAACATACAACAAATGCACTCACTTCAGCTGATAGTGAAACAATACAAAGCAAAGAGAATAAAATTCCTTGCATTTGAAACAAAAATTTTTCCTTAAACATACGCCAACCCCTCAGAGAAAAACTTTTTCACTTTTGCTTAAGATTGTCACAGAGGCAATATTAGAACGTCCATTACACCCTAAAAGTAGTACTTCTTTATCTGAACTTACTCCAAGCAAACCAAAAACCACTTTCTTTGGAGTTTTAACGATCTCTGATGACGACAAATCAAGGTGCTAAATCTAGCAACGCTATCATTTAGGTAAATATAAACCAAATTTGATACAAATAAATCATGAACATAATTTGTTTAACATTGTTATGACCTGGAATAGATATTTTACAATTGCATGTCCGTCGAGCTGCACCCCCCATTGCACAAATCGTAAAAAAAACTATGCAGCATTTACGTGCTCTTTATGTGCTAATTATGTGCTGAAATTAAAAATTTTGTGCTCCAATAGAAATACTTTTTTTTAAATTTTCAAAATGGGGGGTGCAGCTCGACGTCGAGTCACACCCCCCACAGAGAAAATCAATATTTAAAGTAAAATCAATTACAAACGAATTTTGTGCTTTTTATGTGCTCCACAAATATATATAATACATATACTTTATTCTTTGAAAACCAACAGATAACGCGATTTTTTTTATCTGGGAGTGCGGGGTCCAGCTCGACATGACTGAATTACATAAAAAAAATGTTTTTTTTTCAACTAAAAAGTAGTGCAGAATTACGTGCTATTTATGTGCTACTGATATTGTTAATAACAATTTTTGTGCTCCATTATTAGTCGAAAAACTCGATTTTTTTTGTTGGAAAGTGCGGGGTCTGGCTCGATATGACTCGATTTTCCGGAAAATATGTTTTTTTCAGCTCAAAATGTAGTCCAGAATTACGTGCTATTTATGTGCTACTAATATTGTTAATAACAATTTTTGTGCTCCATTATTAGTCGAAAAACTCGATTTTTTTGTTGGAAAGTGCGGGGTCTGGCTCGATATGACTCGATTTTCCGGAAAATATGTTTTTTTCAGCTCAAAATGTAATCCAGAATTACGTGCTATTTATGTGCTACTGATATTGTTAATAACAATTTTTGTGCTCCATTATTAGTCGAAAAACTCGATTTTTTTGTTGGAAAGTGCGGGGTCTGGCTCGATATGACTCGATTTTCCGGAAAATATGTTTTTTTCAGCTCAAAATGTAGTCCAGAATTACGTGCTATTTATGTGCTACTGATATTGTTAATAACAATTTTTGTGCTCCATTATTAGTCGAAAAACTCGATTTTTTTGTTGGAAAGTGCGGGGTCTGGCTCGATATGACTCGATTTTCCGGAAAATATGTTTTTTTCAGCTCAAAATGTAGTCCAGAATTACGTGCTATTTATGTGCTACTGATATTGTTAATAACAATTTTTGTGCTGCATTTTTAGTCTCAAAACGCAAAGTTTTTTTTTCTGACTCAAAAAGTAGGGCAGAATAATGTGCACTATTATCTTATGTATTAACACTTGAAAATATTTTTTATTTTTTAAAATTTTGGTTTTTTTATAACATTGTTTTTATTAATATTTTAATTCAATTAATATATTAATTGAATCAAAGTTGAACATTGTAACACTGTTTTTTGAGAAATCAACATAGTAAATGCGAAATAGAAAAAATATATTGCTACATTTTTATTCATATTTTTATTTATTAACAGAAATCTATACATACATAGATTTAAAAAAATACAATATGTCTATAGAATCCTAAGATTGTTAACAATTTTGAAATGAGAAAATTATATATAAAATGTTATAATATTTTTAATTTAAAAAAAATGTATGTCTGAGTTTAGATTTAGATTTTATTTCCACCTTTATAAAAGAAAATTACGGTAGTCATACTAAGGTAATTGAGTTATAGATCATTTTTTTAAGTATATACCGTTGTCTGTCTCTTTTCAACATATTATTGTAAAGAATAAGCAGACAACGGTATGTAAATAATAAATGATCTATATGGAGATATAAGAAAGTAAAGAGATTTACAATAGTTAATATTTATGTGTTAAGGGCGTAATCAAAGGCATTATGGCACGAGGGAATGTTCAAAGCTTCACGTAGGAAAGCTTTTAATTTTCGAAGGGCCATTAGTGACGATCAGGCCCGTGGTACATTTAATGTTTTATTTTATTTTGGATTGTTTTAATTTTTCAAATTCAAAGTATATTCAAAATTGCGGCATTAATTTTTAAACTGTAAAAAAAAATGTAGATTAACTAATTGACTATCTTGTCGTTGTCAGGATACAGTATGTTGTTATTTTCTGTTTTGCGATTTTCCAAAATGGAAACTGATAAAAACGTCTATTCAAGAGAAACGCTACAACAGGTAAAAGCCCAAAATTTAAGAAAAAGTTGTGTTACGCTCCGTGAGTTTGTAGTGTTCTAACAGTTTTTGAAATAAATCATGATTTTTCATGATAATTGTTCTTTAATATAAAAAGTAACGTTTAGAAAACTGTAGACGTTTATTTGACAGATAGACGATGTACAGTTATTTATTTGTTATTGTTGCATAGCAACAATGTTATATAGGCAAGTGTGTGCAATAACACAGGCGGCACTCCAAAAGGGCGACAATTTCAGTCAGCACCGACTTTGAAAGCTCCGACAAATATATTAATTCTGAGTATTGGAATCAAACAAATATTCCTGCGAAAAATAATCTCCTATAGGACGGTGCGGTCCTAACTGATCAGTCTTTCTTCAATTTTGTTGGAGAACGTACGTTGGGCTAATTTGTTTAATTTCTGCAAGTTTGCAATCGAAGTAGTAACAATGAAACGCGGTCGTCCATCAAAAATTGATAAAGAATATGTGTTGGAGGTTTTGATGAAGCATAAACATAATATCTTTGTTTCTACTTCATCAAACAAAATAATATCAAAAACGGATAATTTGTGGAAAGAAATTCATTCATCTTTCGACAAAGAGAAATTTGTGCCAAAAGATGCCGATGCGTTATACACGTATGTGACCTGCCGAAAACCATTTCCTGAACAGGAGTTAGCCAAAAAACAAAATAATGTAAGTATATTTATATATTTAACCAGCCAAACCCGAGTTTGACTCAAACTATATTTGCCTAGGCCAGAATAGCTCATCTTGAGACTTTTTTTCTTATTCCATTTTAATCTTACATACAAGCATGCAACTCAAAAACTTTGGCTTCCGCTTCACAGCCAAAATGATAATGATTTCATCAGGTCAGGTCAGGTTTGGTTTTTAAAGTGCCAGTTTTACATTGATTTTAAGAAAAACTACATAGTTACATTCAGGCTTAATTGAGTTCCTTTAAAGACAAGACGAACTTGTTAGGTCTGGGCAAAATTATTGTTATAGAAATTCGTTATGTATAATTGTAATTGTAGTACATAATTAACTTGTTGCAAATAAATTGTTACAATTTTTTATTATTAATTTATTCACTATAGGATGTACTGCAAGACAGTTTGGATAGTTCAAAAAGTTCGGATAGTAATGACTCAAAAGTGGAAGAGCTCCATTTCAGTAACAAGGAATTTAATGAATTACTTGATGTTAAAACTTATAATCAAAATGACAAAAACAAGCGTTCTAAAACACGTCAATATCCAATATTCATTCCTGGGAAATGGCAATTAGCAGTGACAAAAAAATTTTGGGATGAGCATCGTCGACGATGTGGGTTTTTGTTTAAGCGGGGTCGAGTACATGTAAACTCCGCAACAATGGAAGGTATCGACTCTAAATTATATAGTTTTGTATTAAAATTGAATCATGCAGTTTCATATACATACTTATTACTACTATACGTTTTTATGTTATCTTCTGTTTATTTTAAAGGTCAGTGTAAGTGTGGTACTCAAATGAGCGGAGTTGTTACTGACTTACAAAGGGAAGTGATAGTAGTAACATGCACAATTAAGGAGTCGCCTGGGCAGTGCAGTAAACGTCCCTGCAGAAATCCCGAAAGAGGAGATATTGGAAAAAGGATGTTGGAGACTTACCAGACCGGATCTATAATTAGAAAAGAGTTTGCAAACGAATTGATGCTATATGGAGATCACATTCCTCCACACCTTTATGATGATCGAACTTTTCGGGATGCAAAATTTGAAACGCTAAAAAGCAAACACTTACACCAAGACGTTACGACGGCCCTTTGCATGCTAAAATCAAACGCGATGGCTAATTCTATTCACAATATTGGTGCTTATCCTTTTTTCTTACATTATTCAACAGTTCAACAGTTACACCTATATTGTGAATATAGCAAAGCCGATGACTTTGTCACTATAGCCATCGATGCAACAGGCAAAGTTATTGAAAAAGTTACCCGGCCAGATGGAACTTTGTCAGGTTCGTTAATCAGTTGTATCCAGTTAATCTCTGAATGTCATAAGTATTCTTTAACAAACGTTTTTTTAACTATATAAAGATTTTAAGTACTATATTTGAATAAGTTCATTTTATGTAACCTTTAAGATGACTTATTATAAAAATAAAAAAGATATTAATGCAACTCTCCTATTGCATACCTACGTTTGAAGTAATCGAATAATTTATTTAAAGTCTTTGTGACGTTTTAATTATAATTATAATAATTTTTAGGTCATATATTTTTGTATGAGATTGTAATCCAATGGAATAACAAACAGATGCCAATCCATCAAATGATTAGCGAAAAGCATGATGCGATGCACATTGGAAATTGGTTGCGATGTTGGATAAAACTTGGCGCTCCTCCACCAAAAGAATGTATCAGTGATGATGCGAAAGCGTTGATCATAGCTGAAATAGATACATTCACAAAGTTTTCAACTGTGACCGAATACGCAAATGCCTGCTTTTCCCAACAATATATACCTTGCTACATTCGCATAGATGTGGCACACTTTATTAAAAAGTATTCAAGGTTTTTTGGAAAGATAAAAAACATCTTGGTACCTGTCAAAAAGTTTTACTTGATTGCAATTGGGCAACTCATTCTCTCCAGATCACTCCAACAAGCAGAACAAATTTTGCAAAACATTTTCATCTGTTGCCAATCACAGTATACTGGAAAAATGATTGATGGAACGCCGACAAAAACTTCGCAGAGTATTATTGCACTCAAAGGCCTTATACATGATAATAGCATAACAAATATTATTGATACATCCACAGAAGGTACAAACACAAAGACAGCATGTGATTTAATGCCGTACCTGGCTGGTCAAAGACAAGGCGCAGCCGAGGGTTTGAAGCCAGGCACGGTATTAAATCTGCTTTATTGCCGTATAGAACATATAATGTTTTGCCGGTTCTCCCAGTTAATCTTTTTTTTAAATAAAGTTGCTGTACTTCAAAACTTTGTGACAGTTGAAAAACCCTGAACAGCTTTAAAGTATCTGATTTACTGCTTACTTTAAAAAAGTGCCGACTTGTTGCCTAGTCAATAAATGTAATAGTTTACTACGCTTAGATTCTCATTAGAATGTGGTGTTTAGAAGAACTAAATATTTTTCCAATTCTTAAAACAAATTTTGAAAATAATGTATTGTTGTCATTTTCAGTAGAAAACGAAATGCCATGCGAGGATGACACAGGAATTCACGTTCAAAGTAAGTTACCCTAAAATATATCGTTTGAACAATAAATGAGCTAAATCAGACGAAGTCTGGCTCTGATTCACCATTTTAGAAGTTTTGTCCAATAGAGCAAGAACCTTTACACCCTGCTTAATTCAGTTAATTTTCATTATTACCGAATATAAGTTATTTTTACTGACTACTTTTTATTTGAATAGGGCCAGTTTTATAAACACCAATCAAAATTAATCTGAGATGAAACTCTGATTAGTTCAAAATAGTATGTCCTGATAGGTTAAATCTGAGTGAATCAGAGAGTTTATTCTCAAGTCAATTTTGATTGACGTTTAAACAACGTGCTCTTAATGTTATAGAATTTACAAATTTAACAGACACTATTTAACAAACACTATATGATAGTAGTTGATGGTAAATTGTTGAAAAAATTGTTTGACTTCAATCTTTAGCAATGAATTTAACGCCTCTAATAATGTTATTATTATCTAGGCAATGTGTCTGAGGAACCATCATCCAGATCAAATAAGTATTATACTTGGGCTAAAGCCATCAGTGATGAGGTAAAAGACGAAATAGGTGACGATGTAAACGGATATTATCTACCGGAATTGACGAAGCAATTACTTGAGGATTGCAAAAAAATTCCCATGTGGTCTTCCATTGTACGTGACCAATTTGGGTATGGACGCGTGCCTGCTTCCAGCGCGATGGTTGAGTCCGATTTTAATAATTTGAAGACTCGCCTTTTGAGGAAAAAAATGAACATGAGGGCCGACGACTTCATTGAAACTCATTTAAAAGATATTAGTGGTGCTGCCAAAATAAGCCAAGGCTTGCGAAAAATGTATTATGCAGATCCTCTTGAACCATGTGAGACAACTTCCAATATACAAACGAGGGAAAGCATTGATAGTGAAAACAGCGTAGGTCACGTAATAACATTAAATAACTCAGAAAATAACGAAGATCTTAAAGAAAGCAAAGATTTAGAAGATGGCATGGATGAAGAAAAAATAGATTTGACAAAATCAAAGGATTCAAGTAATTTCGCTATTTATAATTTATTCCATCATTTTCAGTTCTACTACAAAATGAATACATATTTACACCTTACATAATCAACACAATCATATCATTCATATCCAACAAAGCCAAAACAACTGAACTCAACTCAACGTAACCCTAGATAACCCTACCTCAACACAACCGATACCAACTCAGCGAGGGATGTTTTTATTTTATAGTTCTTATTTTTTAGGTATTCAGCAACCAACAGCTGAAATATTAAATAATTCTGAATGCCCCGCGTGTCGAAATGGCGATTTTCCAACAGGCGCGCACAAGTGTATTATTTGTTGTACACCTGTGCACATTTTCAAGGAATGTTCTACTCCATGTGGAGGAGATGAAGGGTACGGAGAAAAAAGAGTATGCAAAAGATGCAACCTAACTGACATTGATAAAACAATAGCTTTGCGAGAAGTAGAGTCATGGAAAGGTCTCACAAACAACAATGAAAAGAAAAAAAAGAAATCTTTATACTTAAATCCTAAAGCAGAAGATTTTCAGAAGCAGACGTTTGTTTTCGAAAAGCATATTTTGAGAAATGCAAGTTCTTTATCGTCCAAAATTATCAAGATCAACAAAATTAAGTATTCATTTAATAATTCCTGTGCATTTGATTCTGTTTCGCAAATTATTTTAAAATCTATTCGAAACCCTACAGTTCTACATAAAATTTCAAACTGGGGCACAAAATTCTTTGATTTCGTCTTAAAAGTGTTCAAATCTGGTACGTTCACCATTTTATCCGTACATTTTTTAATTTAGTTACACTTGTAATTGCCGTAGGCATTGTATGTAATACATACACAACTCGCGGTTCACTATTACTAGAAACAACGCCACTGATAAATCAAAATGTCACAAATGGGCTTACAATAGTGAACTGCGAAATGTTTGTGGGTGACGTATGTCAGCAACTGTTTTTGAATTGCCCATCTGTCACTCAAATAAGTAGTTGTAATTTGTGCCAAAAAAGTTTGACACGAGTTGTACAAGTATTGTCTATTGAAGGAAAAAACATCAAAATGTTAGAAAAAGAAATAATAAAGCTTTGTGATTACACTTCAGCTTGCTCTGAGCAATGTGATGGAAAAGTAACAACAAAAACCAAACTTACAGGTACTAGGTGCTTGACACAATATTTCTTTTCCACTTTCTATAGGTTGCATCTAAGTTTCAACCGATTGATGGTAAAATATAGCCAAAATTGCTTTTAAAAATTTAGTCTGTAATCTGTTCAGGTTAGCTGCAAAAAGATGAGATTCAAAGACCTACTTCGTTTCTATTTCATGTTCTTTTGTGTAATTCAATTATAAAAAATTGAGATTTTAGTTAAACGAATTAAGTTTGGTTATATTCTAAAACCCTTACAATTCTTCAATAAATTAACAAAAAAAAAGTGTGTGAAACCTGAAACGTAACATTTTTAAAGAGTATACTGCAAATAACATTTAAAATCTGAAACATAACATTTCTAAATACTTCAAATAGCATTTGAAGTTTTACAGTATGTAAGAAATGAAAATGGTTTTATTACTTAATAATCTTGAAAAATATTATTTGTTTTACCACCAATTGCTTTGAAAGCTGATTACTTGCACGTAACCTATTAAAATGCAACTTAACATTTCGCTTAAAAGCGGTGAGAATAATATTTTGTTCATGGAAATATCAAAAAATGTTACACTCATTTTTCAATATTTCCTTGAGTGTTTTAAGATATTTTTCAACGATAAGAAAAAATTTGAGCTAATTGATAAAACAAGAGCAACAAGTACCTAAGTGTCTGCTACTGCTCTGCTCAATGCCAAAACGTTAAAAATACTCATAATTGAGCATTTTTCTTGTTGGAAATCAAATCGACGACCACGATTTTGTTCTTGCGACTTAAATAATTAATTGTTTTATGCTTGTATTAAGCAAAATGTACAAAACATTTTATAAGGCGCTCAAAAAATTTTCATCACTTTGTCTAATTTTAATGTTCGTAGGTCCATTTCTATTACTGGATATTTATGACTTGAGTGAAATAGTGAAACAAACCAAATTAGGAGACATTCCAAAAACATTGAAAGTGCTTGGACATACGTTAAAATTGGAAGGGTTTGTTTCCTATATTACGCCCAAAATGACAGATCGAAGTAGAAGATCTTCGGAAAATAAAGAAAATTATGAAGTTAATAAGTACGAATTTTTTAAATAGATCACCCCAAAATTATTGCAATGTAATAATTTAAACAAGAAACAAGTTGCGATGATTTTGGGGTAATCAGTTTGTGATATTTTTACTCTAATATTATCTAATTTCATTAGCACGAGTGAGAACTATCTGTCCTTGTCCAAGGTAATATGCCACTACAGGGCCATGATTTATCATCACCCCAATAGTCGATGGACAGAAATCGACGACTTGACAGCAAATGAAAGAATTTACAAGTGTAATGTAGCAGTTCCACAAATACTAGTTTATAGTATTGTCAATTGAAACTGACAATACTATAAAGTAGTATTTGTGGAACTAATATTAATGTTATACAGTGTGGTGGTAAAGAACAAAATTCATAATTTTCTTATTAAATGTTTTTGAGCAAAAGTTTTACACTCAAATCAGACACGCAATACTATTTGCACTTTTTTTTACAGAAATTTTTTACAGAAATAAACATTATTTAAAAAACAGTTTAACAATTGATAATAATTCAATCACGAAATAAAGTCGTTGTTTCTGAAAATTAAAAGTCTCAGCACAGAATCCTAATTTTTACCGTGATTTTGACTATTTCTGTAAAAAAAAGTGTGAACAGTATTGCGTGTCAGATTTGAGTGTAAAAAATTAGTTTTTGTAAATTTAGGTAGCCAGGTTATTTTCTCAAAAAACTGTTTTCTAAGGTACCTATTTTTTTACACCATCATTTAAGTAGTTGAACCGCCTACATAAAACACCAAAAAAAATGGGGTTGTCATTTAAAAAAACTAATGATGACGTCATTGCGCAATAATACATGACGTCTTAAGTCAAATTTTTATGTCATAAAGGGGCAAATTAAAAAATTTAAATGACCTGTCCCAGTGTTTTGCTCAAAAACATTTAATAAGAGAATTATGAATTTTGTTCCTTACTTTATCACCACACTGTATTATATTAAGAGTGTTAATAGTATATTATATTAAGTGTAAAATCCTGAGTCTGAAGTGTAAATCCTGAGTACTTTTTATATTAAAGAACAATTATCATGAAAAATCATGATTTATTTCAAAAACTGTTAGAACACTACAAACTCACGGAGCGTAACACAACTTTTTCTTAAATTTTGGGCTTTTACCTGTTGTAGCGTTTCTCTTGAATAGACGTTTTTATCAGTTTCCATTTTGGAAAATCGCAAAACAGAAAATAACAACATACTGTATCCTGACAACGACAAGATAGTCAATTAGTTAATCTACATTTTTTTTTACAGTTTAAAAATTAATGCCGCAATTTTGAATATACTTTGAATTTGAAAAATTAAAACAATCCAAAATAAAATAAAACATTAAATGTACCACGGGCCTGATCGTCACTAATGGCCCTTCGAAAATTAAAAGCTTTCCTACGTGAAGCTTTGAACATTCCCTCGTGCCATAATGCCTTTGATTACGCCCTTAACACATAAATATTAACTATTGTAAATCTCTTTACTTTCTTATATCTCCATATAGATCATTTATTATTTACATACCGTTGTCTGCTTATTCTTTACAATAATATGTTGAAAAGAGACAGACAACGGTATATACTTAAAAAAATGATCTATAACTCAATTACCTTAGTATGACTACCGTAATTTTCTTTTATAAAGGTGGAAATAAAATCTAAATCTAAACTCAGACATACATTTTTTTTAAATTAAAAATATTATAACATTTTATATATAATTTTCTCATTTCAAAATTGTTAACAATCTTAGGATTCTATAGACATATTGTATTTTTTTAAATCTATGTATGTATAGATTTCTGTTAATAAATAAAAATATGAATAAAAATGTAGCAATATATTTTTTCTATTTCGCATTTACTATGTTGATTTCTCAAAAAACAGTGTTACAATGTTCAACTTTGATTCAATTAATATATTAATTGAATTAAAATATTAATAAAAACAATGTTATAAAAAAACCAAAATTTTAAAAAATAAAAAATATTTTCAAGTGTTAATACATAAGATAATAGTGCACATTATTCTGCCCTACTTTTTGAGTCAGAAAAAAAAACTTTGCGTTTTGAGACTAAAAAAAAATGCAGCACAAAAATTGTTATTAACAATATCAGTAGCACATAAATAGCACGTAATTCTGGACTACATTTTGAGCTGAAAAAAACATATTTTCCGGAAAATCGAGTCATATCGAGCCAGACCCCGCACTTTCCAACAAAAAAATCGAGTTTTTCGACTAATAATGGAGCACAAAAATTGTTATTAACAATATCAGTAGCACATAAATAGCACGTAATTCTGGACTACATTTTGAGCTGAAAAAAACATATTTTCCGGAAAATCGAGTCATATCGAGCCAGACCCCGCACTTTCCAACAAAAAAATCGAGTTTTTCGACTAATAATGGAGCACAAAAATTGTTATTAACAATATCAGTAGCACATAAATAGCACGTAATTCTGGATTACATTTTGAGCTGAAAAAAACATATTTTCCGGAAAATCGAGTCATATCGAGCCAGACCCCGCACTTTCCAACAAAAAAATCGAGTTTTTCGACTAATAATGGAGCACAAAAATTGTTATTAACAATATCAGTAGCACATAAATAGCACGTAATTCTGGATTACATTTTGAGCTGAAAAAAACATATTTTCCGGAAAATCGAGTCATATCGAGCCAGACCCCGCACTTTCCAACAAAAAAATCGAGTTTTTCGACTAATAATGGAGCACAAAAATTGTTATTAACAATATCAGTAGCACATAAATAGCACGTAATTCTGGATTACATTTTGAGCTGAAAAAAACATATTTTCCGGAAAATCGAGTCATATCGAGCCAGACCCCGCACTTTCCAACAAAAAAATCGAGTTTTTCGACTAATAATGGAGCACAAAAATTGTTATTAACAATATCAGTAGCACATAAATAGCACGTAATTCTGGATTACATTTTGAGCTGAAAAAAACATATTTTCCGGAAAATCGAGTCATATCGAGCCAGACCCCGCACTTTCCAACAAAAAAATCGAGTTTTTCGACTAATAATGGAGCACAAAAATTGTTATTAACAATATCAGTAGCACATAAATAGCACGTAATTCTGGACTACATTTTGAGCTGAAAAAAACATATTTTCCGGAAAATCGAGTCATATCGAGCCAGACCCCGCACTTTCCAACAAAAAAATCGAGTTTTTCGACTAATAATGGAGCACAAAAATTGTTATTAACAATATCAGTAGCACATAAATAGCACGTAATTCTGGATTACATTTTGAGCTGAAAAAAACATATTTTCCGGAAAATCGAGTCATATCGAGCCAGACCCCGCACTTTCCAACAAAAAAATCGAGTTTTTCGACTAATAATGGAGCACAAAAATTGTTATTAACAATATCAGTAGCACATAAATAGCACGTAATTCTGGACTACATTTTGAGCTGAAAAAAACATATTTTCCGGAAAATCGAGTCATATCGAGCCAGACCCCGCACTTTCCAACAAAAAAATCGAGTTTTTCGACTAATAATGGAGCACAAAAATTGTTATTAACAATATCAGTAGCACATAAATAGCACGTAATTCTGGACTACATTTTGAGCTGAAAAAAACATATTTTCCGGAAAATCGAGTCATATCGAGCCAGACCCCGCACTTTCCAACAAAAAAATCGAGTTTTTCGACTAATAATGGAGCACAAAAATTGTTATTAACAATATCAGTAGCACATAAATAGCACGTAATTCTGGATTACATTTTGAGCTGAAAAAAACATATTTTCCGGAAAATCGAGTCATATCGAGCCAGACCCCGCACTTTCCAACAAAAAAATCGAGTTTTTCGACTAATAATGGAGCACAAAAATTGTTATTAACAATATCAGTAGCACATAAATAGCACGTAATTCTGGACTACATTTTGAGCTGAAAAAAACATATTTTCCGGAAAATCGAGTCATATCGAGCCAGACCCCGCACTTTCCAACAAAAAAATCGAGTTTTTCGACTAATAATGGAGCACAAAAATTGTTATTAACAATATCAGTAGCACATAAATAGCACGTAATTCTGGATTACATTTTGAGCTGAAAAAAACATATTTTCCGGAAAATCGAGTCATATCGAGCCAGACCCCGCACTTTCCAACAAAAAAATCGAGTTTTTCGACTTATAATGGAGCACAAAAATTGTTATTAACAATATCAGTAGCACATAAATAGCACGTAATTCTGGACTACATTTTGAGCTGAAAAAAACATATTTTCCGGAAAATCGAGTCATATCGAGCCAGACCCCGCACTTTCCAACAAAAAAATCGAGTTTTTCGACTAATAATGGAGCACAAAAATTGTTATTAACAATATCAGTAGCACATAAATAGCACGTAATTCTGGATTACATTTTGAGCTGAAAAAAACATATTTTCCGGAAAATCGAGTCATATCGAGCCAGACCCCGCACTTTCCAACAAAAAAATCGAGTTTTTCGACTAATAATGGAGCACAAAAATTGTTATTAACAATATCAGTAGCACATAAATAGCACGTAATTCTGGATTACATTTTGAGCTGAAAAAAACATATTTTCCGGAAAATCGAGTCATATCGAGCCAGACCCCGCACTTTCCAACAAAAAAATCGAGTTTTTCGACTAATAATGGAGCACAAAAATTGTTATTAACAATATCAGTAGCACATAAATAGCACGTAATTCTGGACTACATTTTGAGCTGAAAAAAACATATTTTCCGGAAAATCGAGTCATATCGAGCCAGACCCCGCACTTTCCAACAAAAAAATCGAGTTTTTCGACTAATAATGGAGCACAAAAATTGTTATTAACAATAT
The DNA here is from genome assembly GCA_029207805.1 of Tribolium confusum. Lineage (NCBI taxonomy): Eukaryota > Metazoa > Arthropoda > Insecta > Coleoptera > Tenebrionidae > Tribolium > Tribolium confusum. The sequence goes on from JALGAY010000006.1 coordinate 8,084,611, forward strand.
CAGTAGCACATAAATAGCACGTAATTCTGGATTACATTTTGAGCTGAAAAAAACATATTTTCCGGAAAATCGAGTCATATCGAGCCAGACCCCGCACTTTCCAACAAAAAAATCGAGTTTTTCGACTAATAATGGAGCACAAAAATTGTTATTAACAATATCAGTAGCACATAAATAGCACGTAATTCTGCACTACTTTTTAGTTGAAAAAAAACATTTTTTTTATGTAATTCAGTCATGTCGAGCTGGACCCCGCACTCCCAGATAAAAAAAATCGCGTTATCTGTTGGTTTTCAAAGAATAAAGTATATGTATTATATATATTTGTGGAGCACATAAAAAGCACAAAATTCGTTTGTAATTGATTTTACTTTAAATATTGATTTTCTCTGTGGGGGGTGTGACTCGACGTCGAGCTGCACCCCCCATTTTGAAAATTTTAAAAAAAGTATTTCTATTGGAGCACAAAATTTTTAATTTCAGCACATAATTAGCACATAAAGAGCACGTAAATGCTGCATAGTTTTTTTTACGATTTGTGCAATGGGGGGTGCAGCTCGACGGACATTACAATTGCTCCGGTGATTTGGACAATAACCGTCTTTCAGCATTTAGTAATGGGTGACGTCTCATTTTGTTTTGATTCTTGTTTGAACTTTAACTGCATTGTTTTTACTAAGTCTTTAAAATTAAAGAATAAATCTGCTTCACACTACTTATACCCTAAATGTGCTCTAGTAGTGTTACAAATTGGTCAACAGATTGATCCGCAATATTATAAAAACGTTAATTCTTGGTATGAAGAAAAGTTACCAAGCTGTCATTAATGCAAGAAGTGAAAACATTCGTCAACGTTATATGCATAGACGTTCTAAATTTATCCTACATTCGGAATAGTAATTAAATGTAAAAAAAAGATAATGAGAAATAAACATAAAGTTGGTTTGCATAAAATAAAAATTCACAAAGAGTTTTAAAGATTACTAAGCCTCAATGTTAACCAACCGAAACAATGGTTAGGGAACACTAACAATGATAGCAAAATAATTAAAAAAATGATTTACTCAAAATAGATCATATCAGAAAACAAGATCTTTATACTGACAAGAAAACAAATTTTAGTGTGTATCCACATAGTAAAAGATTAGCATTACGCGATGAATTGCTTAATGGATGCAAAGTTCCAACTTGAAAGTACTTATTGTCTACTTATTATTAGTACATAACAAACGAACTTTGATTATGGCATGACCTTGCACGACACTTTACATACAAGTTCCGTATGCCTTTTCAATAGCGTCGCTTGTATGACAGCCATAATAATAATTGTTCTGCACCCAAATCCAAAATTTTAAGAGGGTTAGGGTTTATATTCATCTAAAGATGTTCTAAAACTGTTAGATTATTTGACAAAAATTTCTTAAGTTTAAAACACCCAGAAGCTAAAATTTAATACAAATAAAAAAAATGTTAATTCTTCAAGTGAATTAACCCCTATTATCCAGTCATCAACATAAAAATAGTTTTGAATGACAATGCTGGCTTGAGAATAAAAATGTTTACAATCAATTGCTTATTGCCTTGTAGCCAAAACCGATGCACTAAAGGTATCATAGTGCCGAAAATTGAATGAAATTGGCAACATTGACGCTGGTTTTGAAAATTTGTTCTCCAAAATATTTAATGGAAACACCGTTGACTTGGATCATTAAGAATTTGTCTATACATCATTTTAACATTATCTATCAAAACTACATGATAAAAATAGAATTTAAAAATAATTAAAAAATCATTCTGCATAGTTGGATCAACCACTTAAATATTTTTGAATAAAAACCCAAAAACCGAATTCATATTACAGTAGCATCAAATACAACACAAACTTTAGTTAACGAGAAATCTTTTTTTATCGCAAAGTATTCGTTTAAACTGTAACTTGTCTTACCTGTTTGTTTAATCATCATCGGTTTTCTAGCAACCGACAAAGTGTTAATCACTAGGTCATTTAATATACGTGATATCAATGTAGTGTAATCGTTAGTTTTTGTTTTAGCGTCACTGTAGGGTTAGGTTTTGAGCCAAGAAATTAACAACAGATTTTCTTCCTTTTTCTTTTAATAAACTTTATGTCAAAATGCAATGAGTTATGAATAGGACCTATTGCTCAAATAAGTTGCAATCATTGGTTCATCATTTTCAAATAACACAAGTCTGCAACTAAAAAACTGCATAGAATTTTTTAACATTTTCTTATAGATTTTAACCTCCCAAAAACAGGAAAAATATTCAAAAAAATTTATCACATAGGTTTTTATGTGTTTTGCATATTCATGTTCATTAGTAATAATCCTATGTATGTGTTTTTTTATTTAATATTTCATAAAAAAAAACTTAAATTTTAAAAATTTACAATGTTAACTATTCTACACTAAATTCTTATGCTTGTGGGATAGTAGAGCCAGAGAACAGCACTGAACTAAAAATAATTGGTCATCCCGAGAAGATTTAAAACCTGGAAAGAAAAATGTTATCAATACTACTTTGGTACCACCAGAAAAGGTTTTGTTGTCCCCTCTCCATATCAAATTGGGGTTGATAAAACAATTTGTAAAATCGCTGCAAAAAGATGGAAATTGTTTTAAATATCTATGTACGAAATTCCCGAAGCTGTCAGAAGCAAAGTTGAAAGAGGTAGTTTTCACTGACCCCAACATAAGAAAACTTTTAACCGATACCCATTTTGTAAAAAGTATGTATGAGAAAGAAAAAGAAGCTTGGGTATCGTTCATGGATGTAGTGCAAAAGTTTTTGGGAAATGCTAAGGATCTTGACTACAAAACCATTGTTCAACGGATGCTAGCAACATACGCAGCTCAAGGCTGCAAGATGAAATTAAAGGTCCATTTTTTACATTCCCACATAAACTATTTCATAAAAACCTGAGAGCTTACAGTGAAGAACAGGGAGCAGTTTTACCAGTATGTCCGTGATATCGAGAGACCAAGGAAGATAGGATGTCATTATGCTTGCAGACTACTATCGGATGCTTAAGCGGGAAACTAAAGATGAAAATCGGAAAAGGACTTGGCGAAGTATCAAGAAAAAAAAATGGTGCCATAAAAAAGATGAATAAGTATATGAATATATGTCTCAAAGTAATGTTTTATTGGTTATAAAAAAATATTATGTTTAATAATCTTGAATAAACAAGTGCTTTTACCAATTTTTTGTGTTTAAATTTGCAAAAAACCCTTATGTCATGGAAAAAAATGACCATCACTTCTGCAATCAGAGCATTCTAAAACATATAATTCAGTAAAAATATCTCATGCAGCTGACAAAAAAATTTTTTGCAGACCTGTGTAATTAAAACTAGGTTTGTCAAGCACATTTTGCTTACCTCAGCGGTGGCAAGTAAATGAAACACTTTGCTCGGTTTTCTAGCAACAGTGTTAATAACTAGATCGTTTAGTTTACATGATATCAATGTTATGTAAACGTTAGTTTTTGTTTTAGAGCCACTGTAGATTAGGTTTAATATTGTTAAGTTTTCGTTTAAATAAATCAGTAGTGATCAAAGCTTTGTCTTTGGGGGGTAGAGTAAGGTTCTCGGTGGCCTTCCGTTGCCGGACCGCTCACTGAGGCAATACCCATTGTGAGATTCCCTTTATACGTTTACAAACACCCATGGTTTCAGCCGGGCTCGAACCAACATCGGTTTCACACTAGCACGGAGTGTGAAACCTAAGGACACGAAAAACCTGAGAGCTTCTGTCATAGAGACCTGAGAGCTCATGGGATTATTATTATTATTATCTCCTAAAATCTGAAGAGGTTTATCAAATAAAATAAAATTTTTTGAAAAAAAACAAGTGTTTTTCTTTTAAGTAGGACGTAAAGTTTGTTTGTTAATTGCATTTTTTATTTATTTATTTTTAGGTCGTTATTATGTAGATATAAGAAATATAAACATAAAAATTAAATAGAGCAACCATCCTTCATGTTTGAGACATTTCCAAGCGGTACATTTAAAAGTTATTTTGCCTGTATTTCTAGATAGTTCGAGAAATATCCGCAAACAACATGGAGTGTATTAGAAAAATAATAGAAATAATATTTCGAACGACTCTTGCTTTGTATTTTCTTTTATGCAACTGTGCAATACATTTTTGAAATAATACGGGTTTTTTCCATACTTGAAATCCCAAGTGATTTCAAACGTCAATCTTAAATCCCAAAAAATTTTACATGTTACTTTAAGTCCCTTGAGAATAAAATTAACACTTTAGTTCTAGAGGTGCAAAATATTATAATATAATCAAGCGATTATAGTGCATCCTTTAATCCCGGAATCACAGTTTTGAATCCAAAGGCTTGAATGGTTTGAGAGCTTCAATCATCAGAGGGGTTATTATTAATATATATTATTGTTGTCTCCTGAAGTTTATGAGGAAACTTATCAGACAAAAAAAAATGCGAAAGAAAAACGGATGTTCTTATTTTAAATGGGAGGATGTAAACTTTCTTTGTTCTTTTCATTTTTTATTAGCTTGTTTAATTTGGTTCATTACAGTTACTTGATACATTAAGTAGCCCAACCATCCGCTATGTTTGGAATATTTTAAGGCGGTAAATTTAAAAGTTGTTTTTTTGGCAGTATTTCTAGACATTTTGCGACATACTAACAAAATATAAATTTAAAAAAATGCACAGTACCAAAATTTGTAATGAAACACTTTAACTTGCCGCCAAAAATGACACATTTTTTTGTAATCACATTTAGGTACTACCAATAAACGTACGGAATAAAGCAATAAAACTAACAGATAAAATGTATTATGAGAAAGCTGAATTGCCGCTTCTTAATGATATGAAGTATTGTTTCATAAAGTAAAAACCACATCCATTTCATAATCTTGCAATGATGTCTCATTGTTATTCAAGTCATCAAAATAAAACAATTTTTTTGCTATAGGAACCGCGCAAGGCGATTGTAGCGCCATCAAGTCTTTACTGTCCAAAGTAAAGAGTGTTCGCTTTCAGTTATCATTATTATTTATTATCATAAAATGAGATACTGTTGCATTAAAGACTGCTCAAATGCTTTTGGCAAGACCAGAAAAAAACGCAGTGGATGTAATTGTTAAATTTTATACCTTTCCGACTGACTGTACACAGGACATAGAAACGTGAACAACAAATTAAATAAATAAATGCTGTAAAGAATTATGTATAAGTTGTATAAATCAAAACTTATTAATCTACAAGAAATATATAATCAGTTTAGACCCGTGAAAAACAAGTAACATTTCAATATAATTCCATTTTTGATTGTAGTAAAAGTCAATCAGAAAGTTTTGAGCCAAAACCTCAAACAATTATCTGGAGTGCTCATTTCTTTGAGAATGCGAAATCAGAACATCTCTTACATCTCCAAAAATCGACAAATAAAGCGCCCGAAAAATCCAAGAAACTAACAGTAAGAAGACGCATCTAGACAAAAAAAATTAGCCATACCATAAAGTGCTAAAAATACTGCACCCCAATATACAAATATCTAGACAAGCTATAAGCATCATAAACACCTTTGTTTTCAGCATGGTGCAATGAATGGCGAAATAAACAAGCAACGCGACGGTAGGAGAAAAAAAAGTTACCAACAATTTTCATTGTTAAATGTAAACAGCAGATAGAAAAACAAAATTAATATTTTTTTTTACTCATCAAGTCATTATTATATGACCAAATGTTTTTCTCTTTTATAGCTATAAATATCAACTTTTTTATTTACAAAAAAAGCTCGCGGCGAGAAGAAAATTTTAGAAATTACCTACATCCATAATGTGATGAAATAAGTGCACCCAAATAAAGAGATTTCGAGAAATTGGTGTTAACTGTGATGCTAATGCAAAATTACTTTATATTGCAAGTTTAGCACTCATTTTTCCGGCAGCCTAAATCTGCTAAAATTGGTGTTCACCTGACTAATACAAAGAGAATCATCTCAGGAACTAATAAATCTACGCCAATTCCATAACGTATTAACAAATATTGATCATCAATCAGAAGAAAAGCTGCTTGGAAACAGAGATGGGATAAATGTTAAGAAAATAAAATTTATAAAAAGATACAAAAAAATTTTAGATGGTAATAAAAAAGTTACTTTTGTATACCTTGACGAGACACGGATTTATCAAAATAGGTCTTTCGTAAAAAGTTGGAGGAGAACGATATTGCTGCACAGCCAAAACGATTAAAAGAGGAATGAAAACGATTTACTGTACTACATGCTGGTTGCGAAATATGGTTTTTAGATGGTTGTAGTTTTTTGTTAGATTCAAAAATTGACAATGTAGATTATCATAAATCCATGAACGGAAAATACATTTAAAAATTGGGTAGAAAAACAATTAGTTCAGGCTTTAAACAAAATTGGTCAAAAGTGTGTAGTCATAATGGACAATGCCCCTTATCATTCAATTCGATTAGAAAAAATTCCAAATTCAAATTCAACTAAAAGTCAATACCAAGAGTGGTTACTTAAAAATATCCAGTATGACCAAAATTTAACAAGAAAAAAATCTCTGAGCTTTAGTTCGCAATCGTTTTTACGGAACTCAAAATTTGTACGAAATTGACAGTATATATATTTTACAGTTTTATGAACATGAGGTTCTTCCCCTTCCACCTTACCATTGCGAGTACAATCCGATAGAATTGGCCTGTGCATCTGCTAAGAGTTACTACAATAAACATATTAGGCATAAAAATCTGCAATCAAATAAAAATAGAGTCAAAATTGTTTGGAGTGACGCGTTACAACTTTTTACGCCGCAGATGTAGAAAAACAGTACCAGGCATTGAGAAGAATTAATTTTAAAAAATTGGGAAAAGTACATGGGTTCTTATACTGTTGCAAATGTCCCCCCAATAATTATTTCGTTAGGAGACTCTGAAACCGATTCAGAATGTGAATTTTTCGAAGAAGCCACATAAAATTTCCTGTCAAATGTTGTTAATCTTTTTTATTAGTATATTTTTTTTTTCTTTTTATTGTTTTCAGCCACTCAAATAATAATGATTGTTAAAATTTTAGTCTTGAGCTTTGAACTAACCTAAAAATATTTTCACTGACAGTAGTAACTTTAATAGTTATTTTTGGGTAAACTCAACGTAAAATATGATAGAAAATTCTAGTGCAGTCCAAAAATTCTGTTAAAAAGTGACACTGACAGTGCACATGCCAGATGAATATACTATATATAATTATGTGCTATAATTTCAACAGCTAATATCTCGCAAATCTTTTCTGCAGATTAACTTAACTCTACACTTCTTTTTAATTTCATGGTTTTTACACAAAATGAGACTTTATCCTTGCAGAAATAAAAAACTAAAATATTATCAATAATTTTCAAGTATCAGAAGAACAGCTAAGTACATTTTGTATCGTTATTTGTTATCGTCGAAAAAAATCATTACGGTTTAGAGCGTATATTGCTACAAAGCTCTAGCGACAGCATCAAGAATTGTGACTGTAACTACAAGAAATTGCTAAAGTTTCATTTATGCAGTTCTAAAATAATACAGAAATATAAAAGCCAGTTTAGGGGGTCTGTTCTTTGTGAACAAACATTTATAACTTGTGTAAGTTGCAGAAAGAATTCTGAAAGACTTCAGGACGTACAAAGTCCCAAAGAACCTCGAGAAATATAAAACGGGTAAAGACAGTGTTTATAAAAACACCATCAACTTTTGTGAGAAATGCAGATACGAAGTTAGATCTGAACAAATCAACGGTGTCTCGAAATCAAATTAAAGGATCGAGAAATAAAATCTTTCTCAGAATCATCAGTGCCAAAGTACTTAAAAAACCAAGAAATTCGTGCCAAAAAAGAACAAACTGAAGGTGATAAGACGATAAATTGTATGTGGCTACTAATCAAAAATATGTTCCTAGCAAGCAATTTTCCAGGCGTGTAAGAAAACAAATGTAAAATATGTGATACAGTAAAGCCCTAAGCTAAATTTTTCAAAAAGTATTTTGTTTTGCAGGCTATTGACAAAAACGGTAATTTTTCCGATGCTTTCACCGTCCAGAGTTGTATCAATTCAAAAATTTGTCATAAAATTCATAAAGAAGCCATTAATTCCTTTTATTAGTACACACATTATTAGTTTTCAAGAAATGAAATTTATCAAAAAGAAGAACAACGCCCCAAATATTCCTCAAGCGCGAAATATTAAAACAATTTAGTCCCACTGTAAAAAGGAATATAAAAAAAATCTGATTAAGACGAAAAGTTTGCATGCACCTAAAAATAGGTGGACTCGAATCAGCAGAAATTGCATGCCCACAGCAGCAATAATCTTGGAAAAAATAGGCCGAAAGTAATGTTGGATTCACCAAAATAAAAAAGAAATCAAAATTAAGAAAGAACAATTCGATGTTTTAATACCAGATGACGATATAAAATTGGTTGATTATGTTGTCCCAATCTTTTTTGCATTGCCAAATTATACTTAACCTAAATAGAATTGAATAAGAATTGACATGTGTATAACATAAAAAGTTTTGCCACTGTCAACCGCAGCAGGGTCAACAATCTACTTATTTTGATCAAACATAAAAAAAAAACTGAAAATAATCAATATTCTACATTTTAAAACATTCTTCTTTCTTTCACAGCCAACTTTGAAATTTTGTAAATGACATCATACCCTTTTTTATACTTCGAACGAAAACTTATTCAACAAACAATTTGTTGATGTAATTAAAATTAAATCAAATTAAATGTATATATTATGAAAAAGCAAAATTGGCACTTCATAATGATATCCAACATCGTTTCATAAAGCGAAAACCATAAATTACGTCCACCTTAAATAATAAAGAGGTTTTGCGTGTTGCAATTCTATCTCATTTCGGCCACAACTGATTAATAAAACAGAAGATAAAAAAACAAAATTGATGATTTTTTTCACCCATCAAGTCATCAATATATGACCAAATGTTTTTCTTTTCCATAGATATAAATAACAAATTTTCTATTTATAAAAAAATTTGCGTCGCACCCATAAACTACTCAAACAAGTTCATTTAAATAAAAAGATTTCGAGAAATTCTATTTGTATTATAATTAACAGTTTTGTCTACGACATGATGGAACGAATTTCACAATAAACGAGTCCTTCAGCTAAATGCTACAAATGGTCGATGTTCATCGGCCGGGAAATTTAAACCAGTGTATGCCTGCTTTTAACTGAAAATCTGGCCTTACGTAATAAAAAATGTCTTAAAAATAAAAGAATGACAAAAACCAAAAATATTATATACTCTTTTATTTAGAGGAAAATAAAACAATGACTACATATTTTATGTAGTATTTTTATTAAAAAATAAGTATTTGATTTAAGTAATAAATCTTTGTTAACAAAGCCGTTACATTTGTTAATAAGAGTTATAATATGTAGTTATAAACATTATAATAGTTAAATTTATTTTATTTAAACGATAAATTGTTCTTAAATGCTTTATCATATTATTATTATCTTAATTATGCGTGCACCTTGGTGATTTCACTCGTTATCATTTCGTGCATATTGATATTTTCATCTGTGGCAGAACTGGAAGGTGATCGTTACTTGGAAGCTCAAAAACATTTCTGAGTATACATACCAGTATGTAATGTAACAATGCAAAACTGCAGATAATTTTAGCTGCTAGCATTGAATTTATATAGTAAAGCTCTTTATTCATAAAATTTTGATTTAAATAAACTTATATGTCAATTACCACACAAATTTTAAAAAGTTCATTATTATATATAATCAGAATCTGGTGAACCAGCAATGACGTGGAGATATAAAACTAATAACCACGGTTAAAGTGAATAGCCAGAATCGCCTATCAAACATTCTTAAGGTTAATTATGTACGTAATTATTGCTTACATTTGTCTGTATTCTGAACATTGTCCATATAGCTGAGTCATGCACAGATCCTAAAAATCTTGCAATGATGAAAAAAATAATTCTATTTAGATCTCCAATAATTTGTGTATTTATACTATAATAACTTTCCCTGGAGTAGTATGCTCCACCAGGATACGGTAGATGACTTACAGAGAGCGAAATTGCATACTCCTCATGCAAGAGCAAAACATTTAGAGCAATTTTTTATGAAATTGGCCACGTAAATCACTTTTTTGTTTGACCACCTTAGAAAAAAAGTATTCTGCAAATCTGCAATAGAATTTTTAAAGAGATCAAAAAATGTTAAAAAGTTTTTAATTCTCAAAGCAGCAGAAGATGTAAAACTACAACCTTTCGTCTTTGGTAGTTCCTTTGACAGAATTGGTAGTTTCTGTGTCTACTATGGTTACCATTGAATAGAGTGTCATAGTTTGATTTCAGAATGAGAGCCTCAGAAACGACAACCATATCAAAAGAAGGCGGCAAATGCGCAAATTACCTATTCCCGACTCAAAAAGTCTAATGCCAGCAGCCGCGATAGGTAATTCCAGCTCCAGCAGCGTATGCAGGGTGAGTACAACTTTGTATAATTATATATTACCTTCAAAAAAAAAATAATAATTTTTTTGAGAATTTAGGAACAATGCCAGTGGACTATAAAGTCAAATAGAATACGATCATTGCTAAAAACAAAACACTAATAAACACTTTTAAAAATTAAATTAATTCTAAATCAGATTTGCGCCTGTGTAATTTGAGTTGCTAGAGGCGACGTCTTAGCTTTACTCTACTCCTTATATTTGATAGCGTAACAGTAAATTTGTAATGTTTGTTCGTTTAAAAAAAAATCACAGCAAGCCATGACATTGTTACGTATGTCGTACATGAGCCCATACAACAACAAAGTTTTTATTATTCATCTATTGTTGGTTGCCTACTATGCCATTTTACCATTCACAAATTATCTTAACCATAACCTAAGAATGTCCTCTCTTCCCGTCAAAGCGAGCTTGGTCTTGGTGTTTTTCTGTGGTAGCCTTCGTGATGTTTTTGTTTTTCAAAATATTAAATTTTGTGTTTTTCTTGATTTGTAATCATGGTGTACACCAGTGAACAAAACGCTTTTTTGTTCGAAAGTTATTTCCGAAATAGAGAGAAAGTTAACGGTGTTTGGAAATATTCAATTCAGCCGTGCCTGGAGGAGTTTCAAGAAGCTTTTCCTGACGTTGTTGTTGTGTGTAAAGAGTTTAAAAACACTCTCCACCGAAGTGTGAGCCTGTTTCGTGAAACTGGGTCCGTTACACGTAAAGAGGGCAGTGGAAGACCAACTAAACGAACAGAAGAAGTTATTCATGCTGCACAAGAGATTCTACAGCAAGATGCAAAAACGTTGATTAGACATCTGTCTCAGCAAGTTGAACTATCTGTTAGTACATGTCATAAACTCCTACGAGAAGATTTACATATATACCCTTATGGTCTCCAAGCCGTTCAAGAGTTACGACCCGTAGATTTCCTTAGAAGATTGCAGTATTGTCAGTGGTTTTTAAATAACATTGCAAATAATAATGAACTCCTTCAAAAAACTTTCTTTACGGATGAAGCGTGGTTTTACCGGTCCGGTTACATGAATTATCAAAACATAAGAATTTGAGCAACAGAACATCCTCATGAAATTGTAGAAGAACCTCTCCATTCACAAAAAGTAGGTGTTTGGGCAGCTATCAACAGTTTTTGTAGGTAATAAATGAATATTTTTATAAAAATGTATTTTTTTTTTAATTGTGGAAAAGTGAGGTTATGACAAGTGTGTAAAAAATTAATCACAGACATACAAAACAATTGTTTTTTAGTTTCAAAGCACTCTAGAGTTTTTTAAAAAAAAAAACACACGATAGTTTCCTTCCAGCCGGAGATAAAGTGACATTTGAGTGACAGCCTTAGTAAGCAATTTTTTTTAATATAACTTTGCACATAGTGATCTAGTAGGTACTGCAAATTATAAAACAAAACCAACATTTTTTTACCGAAACTCCCCAAGACCTCCAAAAAATTGGAGTATAGGCGGCAATTAGCCAGCGTATAATTATTGGCCCATATTTTTCTCAAAGTACAAATATTATATTCATTGTTCATGTTTATTATTTCAAACACTTGCAGGAAACATAAATGCAGCAAGATATCAAGAAAAACTATTAGCACCTTTTGTTAATGAACTTCATTAATTTTATGGATATTTTCAACAACATGGACGACAACTCATATCACTGAGACTATAAATAAAATTTTACAAATTTTCTCACTAATAAGCTTATTAGCCAGAACACACCAAACAACTGGCCCGCTAGATCTTGTAATCTCACACCCTATTATTTCTTTTTGTAGCCGTATTTAAAAAATTCTATTTACAAAACACCCCTACATAATTTAGAAAAACTTTAAAATAGAATACAGACAAAAATTGATGACATTAATAAAAATCCGGTTATTCTTGAAAATGTAATTAGAAGTGGAGTTAGAAACTAAGCCGGGGTGTGTTCACAACAAGGCGGAGCACATTTACAACATTTACTGTCCTTTTGATTACAATCAAATAATTTGTTATCGGGTTCTTTATTTTAAACAAAAAAAAAAAAAAAACCTGGTAACCACAAATATCCGATAAGGTGTCTAAAGAAGTGAGATGCTTTTTCGTAATTATTTTGTTTCAAGGTTACATACTCTGATGAGAACTATCATTAGTGATAAATTATTATGATCAGAAATATAAAAGTCTTAAACGCTACAGATTTTCAAATATTTTTTTGGCTATTCAAGAGCTAAAAGTAAGCATGACTGAAGTCGACAGTCCGATATTCGGATAAAACTGGTGACGAGCTTTATATAAGTCATATATTGCTTTATATAACTTTCAATTCTATTTAATTGAATAAGTATATTTATATTCAATTATTTAATAAATATAAATAAAGTTTTTTAAAACAATTTTCAAAGTTGAACAGTTGGGTACTGTGTTTACACTCAACCAACACCTTGCTTGCTCAAAAGACTTCAAATGGCAACACAAAATAAAAAACGCAAAATCTTCTACTCTACCAATATCTAATAATAAAAAAAGAAAAAGCTTAAAATTGAAAATAAAAGTTACTTATCCGAAAATTACAGACATTGAGACAAATATAACTATGTCGCAAACAAAATAAAAACATTCCTTAAGAATAACATAAAGCGATAATCGCCAAAAGTGTTTTTTTTTCTCTCTTTCAGACTTCCAAAATAAATTAAGATTGAGTTTCTCAGAATTAGGAAACAAAAGCCAAAATCTTGTATTTGTAAAAAAACGTCGAAAGTAGTAGAACAACACAACATTCAAAAAGGTAGATTATAAATATTGGACTCATTAAATTGAAAAGTGATAAGACAAAACAATAATGCTATAACATAAATTACACTCTCGTTTGCAGATTGGAATAGCATCTCAAAAATAAAAAAAAACTTTTTACAATAAAAAATAGGAGATAGATTTCAAAAGTTGAAAGTCTCTTTTATGTGGGACGGAATAGCAACTGCTACAATGTATGGTAATTCTAAGAATCAAAACACAAAAATTACTGCTACAAAAGAATGCCTTAATAAAATCTTTTTTAAAAGGTCCATCAACGCTAATCGAGAAATAACAAGAATGCTACAATTGCAGAGTTGGTTAATTTTATCACAGATTCAGCACCATTATTGAAGCATGTCCTTGTGTTGTGAAATAAAAATTTCTAATAAAGTATACAGTGATTTAAAAATTGTAAGAAAGTAAAATTGCGTCGTACATAAAGCACGACTTTATGTTAACATGTCTTGGCATCATTTTCTGATAAACAAATTTTACAAGCAATTGCTAATGGTGTTTTTATCAAATAAAGATAACACACAAAATATGTTTCCATTGTCTTAACGCTATTTGATTGAAGATATTAAAATTCAATACAAACTGTTAGATTTTTACGATGATCCTAAGGACTGCAAATATTTCTTCATCAAAATTGTTGATATTTTAAAAAATTATAAACTTTCTATTTCTACTTTTAAAGTCTATGCATTTGCTTAAGAAATATTACTTTAGTATTAAATAATATATGCCCCTCGAGGAAACCAACAGAGATTTCTGAGCCAAGTGGCAATTTAAAGAGGCGCTATATTCATACCTATGTTTGATATAAAACTTGTTTTATTAAAGTACAGGACGCATCGTACTATCAGTTTTTCATTTGAGTTTGAAACTCATCTTAAAATAATTTTTAAACGTGTGCGTCGTTTACGTGATGTCTCTATAAAACAATTTTCTAAAATTGCTTCTAAATGGTAGAAGCATTAACCAATACTCAATTCACAATATCACCTAATCAAAGAAATAGAAAAATATTTATTAGATTTTGAAGAATAAAATAATAAATATTTAATGTCTTTTGTTCTTTTAACAGAATCCCACCTACAATTTATTCTACTAGAACCTACAAATCTTACTGACTACCTGGCCAGAACAGTCAAAATTATGAATAAAAAATGTTCGATACTCTTCAACTATTGTCACAAATGTAAGATACAGAACTATATCCTCCTCATCGTGGTCGAAGAGTTACATTTTGTCTACATGACCCTGTCAACCGTAAAATGACTGATATAGAGTGAAACAAAATTTGAAAATGTTGTTATGAACCAAGTTATTGAAAAGATTATCACTAATCTGACAATTATCTTTTAGATAATTTATATACCTCTATAATTATCGAAAATTTCAAATGCAACAGAGATTTGTTAACATATTAGTTCTTGAAAATAAACTGGAACAATAAGGTTGCTCAAAATCTCAACCAATCACAAGGGAACTCCAAAAAGCTCTTAATTTCAATAGTTAACGTTTTATTTGTAATATAAAATATAAAAGCAATATGATAAAAGTGTAAAATAAATATTTGTAGTACCTTTTTAAAAATAATTAGTACAGCTAATCGTGTATCCAACAGCCGTTTTTGGAAACTTCGACATAACTGACCAACAGCAGTTTCATTCTATTTAAAATTAATGTTACCATAAAACAAAGAAATAAGATTAGTGTTCAAAAAGTCAACATCGCAAACATGCATTGTAATGTGCAGGATACACAGAAATAAATAAAAAACATTGTAAAGAATGTAAAAACTTTTAAAATATTTGAGTAAAGAATCATAAAATCTATGCATTTACCCAAGAAATATTACTTTAGTTCTAAATAAAATTAATAAAAACTTATTTAGGAAAATCCCGAGTGATAGCAAATGCAAGTAAAAAAAAGAACATAATCGAAAAACTTTGTCAAGTTTCGAAAATGAAGAGTTCTCCTCCCATACATCATAATATCGTTAAAAATTAAGAATTAAATTATTGCCCATTTATTAAAAAGTATTTTATATCTTGGCGATCAGAATTTTTGTAAAGATTGAACACACCGAATACACAACCTTTGAATTCCATAAACTTCAACTGTCTCAACAAGCGCAAAAGAAGACATTTCTCTTATAATGACAACATACACTGGCTCATTTTAAGAAGAAACAAATGCAATAACAAAAATGTCTTGCATTGCCTTCACAAAAGACTTTAATAGTGATTGTGAAGTTGCAAAAGGTTTGTTTTTCATTTTTGACATCAACAAATTAATTTTTTAAATAAATAAATAAAGATTGTACTATAACTAGTAGGATAAACGTTTTGTAAGATGGTCCTCTACATTTTTAAGTCTTGTACAAATTGAAGATGAAACCGCTGAAACAATTGTACTGATCTGTAAAACACACTTTGCAAAACTTTACCTTCAAAAAATTTAATTGGAATTAGAACTCATAATGCCTTTACAATGACTGAATAACAGGCATCATTTATAGTGTTTATACTCTTATGAAAATTAAAATGTCTGCAATTCCTACTGATGTTTTACCACAACATCCATAAAGAGATAAAAAATCTGAATAAGATTGTGGAATTTGGCTTGCAGTTGAATAAAATTCAAACTTGGGAAAACAATTTATTAACAACCGAAAAATAACAATAAGCACTAATCAACATGTGAAAGGTCTAGTTGCGTCGACGGCCACAAGGAAAGAGAGCGAGCTGCGATCTCCGAGCCGAAACGGTGGCTGTGTGAGGTTGCCACTTGTCGGTGTTTAAGAGAGGTCGCCACAAGATAATCACAGAAATATCCACATTGCAAACCAAATTACAAGCATAATTTTCACTGTGTTCATAAAACTCCGTCAAGAGACAAATGGCGTAGGAGGTAAAGCAGGAAAGAAAGCCAAGGACATAGGTCAGTTCACAGTGACTAGTATGAGAGACACTAACACTATTACTTATGACAGCGCTGAAAAAGCTGTAAAAGCAGCAACAAACAAAGTAAAATTGGTGTTCAAAAAATATGGAATAAATGTGGATTTTTTTGCAGTTAATAACTTAAAAATGAACGAACTAAGGATAGGACACAGCTGCATGCCCATAAGTTGTAATGATGGTGCATCCAAAAACCTTCCGGTTTCAAAATATAGATTACACGAAAGACACCAAATCGTTTTAGAAAGATGCACATAGTTACCTAAGAAAAGAGGATCTATGGCTCAAAGCTTGGGCATTACTCCCTCACATAAGAACCGAAAAAAAAATATCATAACAAGTGGACAAAGGCAGTAAAGTGAGCCATGGCACATGCCCCAATTATAAACAAAATCCTAAACGCAATTAAAGGAAGAAAAGCTGACAAGATAAAAACATTGATAGGTTTATATACTGGCTGATATATTCATCATGACAACTGGCAGACAAGCCAATAGCATTAACATGTCGTACATTGCATAGACATTATTATTGGTGAGAGGAGACAAACTCTTGTCAGCCTTCAATGTCTTTGGAAACGGGGGTATCTATATCTGTCAAATTTGCTCTAAAATTAAATTTGTCATGGAAGAAAATTTAAATAAAGTAACCGTTTAGCAAATCCAATTTCATACGATATTGAAAACATACAAGAAGAATTTATGCATATTGGAACAAATTCAGAACATAGAATACTAAAGAAGAATTTAAAAAATTTGGAATCTGGTAATTCCAGAAAATAACAACATCAAGAAAAGCAATCGCATTCAAACCTATTGCCCTCACCAAGTACTCAAAATTTGCATCAGCGAACCTCACAGGTCTTCTTGCATCTTCATACTGTCAAGTCGCTGTATCACCTGTCTTGCACAGTTAAGAAAAGAACAGGAATTATCACATGTTCAAAGACAATTCCACAACCTGTCGCAACATTAACAGAACTAATAACAAAAATAAGGAAACAAATAATTGATTCTGGAAAGCGTCTATCCATGAGAACAGTTGAATGGCAAAGTGTTGTTTTCACAAACCCAATTGCCGGAGGAGCAAAAATACCAGATGAACTAGTTGGAACTTGTATATTCTTTTTAGGTAAAAGAGCACAATAAAAATAGTGTATCAATCCATGATATTGTAAGCTTACCCCATTATTTTTAATCATGTAATGTTAATCAATAGGTTAGTTGTTTAATCCAAAAAAATAAAAAGTAAAAGAATCCGATTATAACTAAATATGTATAAGATAAAAACTGAAGTACCCCCATCTTATTTTGGTGGGTTGTGTCTGTTAACCGCTCCAGTTGCCGGCTTTAAAAGCATCAAAACAATATATTCCCCAAAACATAAGAATTGTTTCAACAACACGACAGAACCAGTTCAAAATGGTTCAGAACTGTACTGCGCATGTGTTGTACAAATTAAGCATTCCAACAAACACAACTGTTAGTCCTGGATTATTAGTTCATTCACAGCCATCGATACATACAAGCCAGGCTGAGAAAAAGGCAACGTCGCAATTGCCGATGTCAGCGTTTGTTTTAAAATCTTAATATTTAACTAAGAAAATCAATGAATTGAACGAATTCTCGTTGAAAATAAATCTTATATAATCAGAAAATTAAATTTCTTACCTTTTGCAGCAAACAAACTATATTAACCCTATAAATAAGTATATTTACAGATTTAAAAATTGATTTTTAAGGTAGTTGGTAAAGGTAAAGTACTAAATGTTTAGATATAATATTGGTGAAAACAGAACGTACTATTCCCTATAATTTTAATTTTACATATATACAAATAAACTTAATGGGATTTTATCTGTTAAGCATTGATTTTGAGATACTTTGCTATTACTTTATCTTGTCCTTTAAAAACGATCTATCACCTGGACTATGGATGAGTCCTTTGATTAACTACTTGCCTTGACAAATACAAAAGTATAATGAAGAAGATTTAAAGCAAAACATCAACCTTTAAGCGAAATTTGTCTAAAAAAAATACTTCAGTAGTTTAGAAAGCAAATGTTTAGTATAAATAACAATATTATTAAGATTTAAGTATAATTGACAATCCACAATGAAGATAATAATATAAGACCTTTTGTGAGGTTGTTTTTATTCACATTTGTCTTCTTAGCTGGTTTTTCAAACATTTAATGACATTTAATGAATAAAATATACCTTTACGTTACTCGTTCATAATGGAATTAATAACTATGAATTAAATAATATATAATATAATTGTAACTTTTGACTTTTGGTTAGAGTAAAAAACAGAAGTTCCTAAGATCGATTTCAGTTCAGAAATTTTGACGTTCCAATAAAGCTTATTAATTCAGTTAAGAATATTTAGTTTGCGCATGCGTGTATTTCAGTCCTAAACTGGATTGTGGAACTGTTCGACATTCTTTGTTGGTTACTCAGTCACTCAACAATCAAGCAAAGTACGCAGATTTGTAAACAATGACGACATACGTCTTAAAGTTCTGCGTCTTTCAAGTACACGTTGGTTGTCCAGCTGTAAGATAAATTTTATTCCAGTAGGATGTTTTAATAGTACATTATTATATGTGTTTCATAAAACGATTATTGTGACACAAATGAGTTTTGAGCACGACGAGCGAAGCGAAGCCCACGTCGGGCGCCAGTGTAATTTTTAATAAAGTTTATTACAAAGAAAACTAAATATAACAAATTAAATACAGAACTATCGCGAAACACGTGTTATTCGTATCGTAGTCGGGACGTGAGAGAACTTCGAGAGAGAAATAGACGTGGAGGTATCGTTTTAGCGCCCTCTATCGGATGATCGTTACAAAACATAATAATATTCAGCAAGTGGCAAGAATAATAGAAAAACATTAGAAGGGTTCAATATAAATAATAAAACACAGACGTATCGAAAGCCTTTGAATGGGTTTCGATAAAGGCCTCCTATAAACAATTCGAAGGAACAATTCGAAGAAATTTTATTTTTCACGAAGAACTAAAGAAAACTTCCTAAATGAGAATTACGAATTAGCTCTAGCATACATTTAACTAAAACTAAAATTGTAACTTAAAATGTATTGAAAACATATTGAGAAAAAATATAATACATTGTTCTACTTTCATAAATATAATTCCACTCTTGTAGAAATTAAAGATACTTTAATACAGAAATTATCTTTGTGTTCAAAAAGATTGAAACGATATAAAGAAAATAATCTTAGAAAGTACCACAAGTTACAATTTTCTAACAACGAAAAAATGTTTTATAGAAATTTAAATCGTTTACATAAAATCCAATAAACGACCTCCTGACCTAAAACAACTTACATCATTTTGGCAACATACTTGGTCTGAAGATAGAAATTTTAACACATCTTCCCCTTGGAGAGATTCTATTAAAGCACAAACTGTAAATTTAAATAACATGGCCAACTTTGAGATTTAATATTAAAATTTAATTGATACAATCAACAAATCTCATAACCGGAAAGCTCCTAGAATTGATAAAATTCATAATTTTTGTCTGAAAAAATTGACATGTGTTCCAAACTTCTATGG
Organism: Tribolium confusum; assembly: GCA_029207805.1. NCBI lineage: Eukaryota > Metazoa > Arthropoda > Insecta > Coleoptera > Tenebrionidae > Tribolium > Tribolium confusum. The sequence continues at coordinate 8,104,526 of JALGAY010000006.1, forward strand.
CACTTCAAAAATTTTATTAAAAAATTCCAACTCCTCTTCTTACTTTTTTACACATGAGGTCACTTTTCTCAAACATAAGCATACGGATACTCAAAACCCATCAGAATATAAACCAATAACTTGTCTTCCAACATCATATAAAATTTTAACTTCTCGTGTGACAAATCTGATTTATGAGTACTATTTACCAAATAACGTAATAAATGAGGAACAAAAAGGATGTATTAAAGGATTATTTGGATGTAAAGAACAATTTGTAATAGATAGCGTAATCATGGAGCAAGCTCCTAAATGTAATAAAAATATTATTATAAATATATAATATTAAATAATCAGGTTTCATAGATTACAAAAAAGCATATTATTTCGTTCCACATTCTTGGTTAATAAACATCTTAAAAATATATAAAATACATCCGACCATAATCAACTTTTTACAATATGTCATAAAATCATGGAAAACAACTCTGAATTACAAAATCATCTTAACAAACAGATTTATTTATTAAGAAAATATTTTAGCCAGGAAAACTCTTTGTTTAAGGCAATATGTTTAAATGACTATAATTTTACACTCTTAAACCTTAATAACCTTATTAGATTACAAGAAATTAATTTTAATAAAAAATTATTAATTAATACTCTAAAGGAAAAGTCACTTCACGGTAGATTTTACAAAGAGCTTGATAATCCTCTCTTTGATAAAGAGGCATCACAACATTTGGCTGACAAGGTCTAACAACATTCACCCTGAGACAGAAGGATTTATTTCCGGAATTCAAAATCAAGTCATTAAAACAAAATAATAATAATAAAATAATAAATTTATAATTAAAAATGAAAATGATGATTTATAAACAATTTGTTCATCTCAACCTATTTCATCTTGTCCTGTGTTGACGCAAACAGAATATAAAAAGAGACATAATAATATGGCTAAAATCATCCATTTAGAATTGACATTTAAATTCAGGTTTAATTAAAAATAGGTCACCTTATTTCAAATACGAACCAAAGCAAACGCGTATAACAATAATGACAATCAATTTTCATTGTAGCACGCAAAACAGTAAATTTTTAATTGGTTATGTTGGCACCATAAGCGTAAAAATTACGCCTACCGCCTACGCAATGGAGATGATATAGAATAGTTGATAAAATGATAAGCGAACTGTCGAAAATATTGAAGCAAAAAATCAGTTAATTAGCAAATCATTGTAAATAAAGTGACGATGTTGATTTTAAATTCAAAATTTGACCAATGTCATTACTTCATTAGTGCCAACCAAATTTGTCAAAAATCCCAAGTTGTATCTAATAATTTTTCAAAAAAAACTTTTAGAATGCTTTTTTTGCAACGCAAAGTAGAAAAATAGAATTATACACTTGTTTTATAAGACGACTTGTGACACTCATTCTATTCTATCAAAACTCATTCGTGTCACAATAATCGTTTTATAAAACACGTATAATAATGTACTATTTTTTAAAGTGTCAGTGGTAGACAGCGTCCATTTTGATCAAAACGTCAAAAAGTTCACCAAAATATAATCTACAATATATAAAAAAATATTTAATTTAGTACTTCTGCAAAAACTTGCTAAAGGTAAATAGCACTGCTCTCCTAAACCAAGTTAATTTTTCTGTTCCTAGATTTAATAGATCAGTAATGTTATTTCATTATAATATATAATATAATGAATTATATAATATCATAATAATATCATTACAACAGCCTAATGTTAACCACTTATAAGCTATACAACAGTCTTCCAAAAATTGATTTTGATAATTTTAATGTTAATTTCGCTCCTAAAACAATTAATTCTAAACTATTACAACTTTGTAATAAATAAAATTCATTAGTTTAATTATTTTTTTGAATAACTTCCGCAACTATTTCACATTTTGCTAATTTGTATTGTATTTCTGTCATACACATGTACTTTTGCTTGTTTTTTTTTTGTTTCCACTATGAACTATGTGTCTGATAGAAAAGTAAACATTATTATTATTATATTAAGCATTCCATATTTGATATATATATTTGATAATAGTTGCAAACAGTATGGTTTAACTGCAAGTGATGACGAGACAATGAAAAAAAATTTCTTGTAAGACAAACTGTAGAAAAATAAGATAATAGATAAGATAAGATAAGAAAAATAATCAATCAACAATACTGAAAAAGTTTGGCTTAAGGTATCTGAATATTAAGGCACACCTGATGAAAATCTTTTTATGAGCCAAGTATTCAAATTTCTAAGCTTACCACTAGATATAGATATAAAACATGTGTTCAGCGCAATGAATTATATAAAAATCGTATAAAACTTCTATTACTAAATAAGTTGCTATAGATCTGTTCCAAAACACATTAAAATCCGTTCAAACAGTTTAGAACTGCACAGTACAAATTAAGCGTTACAACAAACAGAAAGAACTGCTAGATCTTGGACCATTAAATTACTGTTCCAACAAACAACGAACTAAACTCAGAATTCGTTCAGAACTGAAGTTGTAGTTTTAAGATTATCCTAGAATTTTTAGTTCGAAACATTAACAACAGCTCGTTAGAAAAAAATCCATTTGCCGCTTTACTAAAAATAACTCTTAATTGAGAGGGGTACTTTCGAAATACTCTGGACTTTAGCATTATAGAAACCACTCTTTAAGTTAAGTTATGCCAAAAGCATCTTTAAAAACCGCAATTTTTTAAATACCGTTTAAAAATATATTTTTCTTCTGCTTCAGAATTTCGATAGACCATATTAATAAACCATGTTAAAGAGCTAAATTTAAAAGTACTAATGCTGGAATTCTAAATCACTACGCTACTCCACTGGAGTAGCGCAAAGTTACGCCATGTAATATAAAGAGTACCTATAGTAAAGTTACGATGTTGCTCCTAGCAACTCAAATTACACCAGCGTAAATCTGATTTAGAATTATAGGCCCATACGTCACACTCACGGAAAAAGCCCAATAAAGGTTTTAAAAACTTTAAGTTATCAGTAAATACACTTCTTGTTTTAGTTCCGGCTCGAAAAACCGATGTTAATAAAAACATTTCTTAATTTCGTTTCTCTTTATATTTTTACCATCATAATTATAAGAATACTGAAATTGATAACTCTATAAAAGATAAAGCTTCTGAATTGTTAAACATTCTTAAACAAGTTAATGTCTTATGCTCTATTATAATTTAGAACAAACATGGCCTTTTCAAAAAAAAAGTTTATAACCGGTTTAGCTTTTTATGTTCCAAGCAAAGAGATGACTCAGACGCAGATTTTGACAGGAACCAACCGAGTTTAAAATTTCAATAAAATGTTTAGCTTTCAAAAGCATTTAGCTAAACACAATTCTTCTTTTATATGTAAATGCATAAAGGTTAAATTAGTGTTTCAAATAATCGAACTGCTCTTCAGGTGCGTATATAAAGCAACAAGCACTCTGTGTATTCTGTGCAAAAAATTACTACAAAAATGACGATTTGTGTACAGTTGTTTGTTGTTTATTTCGGGTTGAATTGCATGACCTAGATTAATGTTCCAATAAATGTGTGATTAGGTCGTGGGTCAAAAAACTCAAGATTACTGGTTCCACTCTCAACCAAAAACCTATGAGACGCCCAAGATCAACAAGAACAAAGGAGACAATTAACGAAGTCAGAATTTCCTTACAGCGTGATCCTGGTCTATCATCGCGCAAGCGATCAGCTGAGCTTGCTCTATCAAAAACATCTTTGCATCGCATTTTAACAAAAGATCTAAAATTGCATCCCTATAAAATCTAAACATTCTGTTTTCTGATGAAGCCCATTTTCACTTAATGGGAACGTAAATAAACAAAATTGCCGTTACTGAGCCACAGCCAACCCACGTTCAAAACATCAAAAGCCTCTACATTCGCAGAAGGTAACTGTTTGGGCTGCCATTTCATGGATCCCCATTTCTTTGAGAATCAGCGGAGACAAACTGTGACTGTTACACTGTCATATTACAATTTTTTTCCACAACTACAAGAATTTAAAGCCTATAATAATCGTGCGACATAGTGTCAGCAAGATGGCGCGACATGTCATAGATCTAATGACAGGATATTAATAATGACAAAAATATTTGCACCAAAACCAAGAAATTTATTAGAGGATTTAAAAAAAAATAACTAAGAAAATATAAATTTTACTTTATACATTTATGTCACCTTGTACAATCTGGAGGAACACTCCTAAAGATATATTAATTAAGCTATCTACAAATATAAGTAGGGATACTAATCAATTTTTATTAGGTCTCTTGTCATTCGTGGTTGTGCATATAGTTGTTCCGTGTGAGCAACCTCGGGAATCAGCTAAGTAAATGGATTTCTCTAACATATCGCCGTCGATCATGGACAAATTATTAGAAGAGCAACAATATGTTTTGAAAATTCAATTACAGCGCAAGAGATAAAGAGCAAGAGATACAGACTAAAAATTAAGTAATAAAGACTAGAAGTCAGAAGTTGGAAATACAAAAACTTGAGATTAATTTAGAAATAAAAAAATTGGAGGATCGTCTGTGTGCAGCAAACTATAAAGTGCTATTATCAGAAAAACTTCTTACTATAAGATGATTTATGAATTTTATTTGAGATGATTTTCTTTTTGAAGTACAGAGAACCTACAAGGAAAAATTTGAAGCGTTAGCCAATGAGAATCTCGAGCTATTCAAAAAGTAAAAAATTAATAAGGACGATTATCATAGTATTTATCAAAATTTGATGGAGAAATTAAAACAACACGCACACCCGTTTTTCAACACTAAGGAAGCTTTTAGGTTGAGGATGACTTAAAGAAAAAAGAGTTGCAATTGATCGGGTTTCTATGGTCTGTCGTGTCTCTGTACGAAAAAAACTTATTTATCAGAAAATCCAGAAAATTCTCTGGATTGACTTTATCGAAGAATCAAACAAATTTATTCGAGAGCAGCATTACACATTTTTGTCCAGAACGGCAAATGTGCTAGAACCGGCCCTGACCTCATTGCCAATATTTCTTACTAAGATTGCAATAAATCATTTTCAGCAATGTTTTTTCTTTGTGGTATTTTAGTAAATTGCAAATAAAAACAGTACTAACTACTAAAAACCGAATATTTCTGACCTTGTTAGGAAATGACGGTTGCAGCGTTAACATTTCGCTCCAATTTCGGTAGTTGTCATAATGGTCACGAAGAAAGCCCCAGCTTCATTTCAGCCCCAGCTTATTGAAGACAATAAACACACAACAAAAAGTCACGAGAAACGCCCTAATTTCAGTAACTTCTTATGGAAAACATAAAGACACACCGAACAGTCACAAGACACGTCCCAATATGGCGGCGGCGAACTGACTCACAGAACACTTACACTAGTGACAGAGTTGCCAACTTAAGTCATTCTTTAAAAATGAGTTATCTTTTCAACAGCGTCGATTAAAAAAATCATTTGGCAATTTGCTTCTGCAATGAGCTGTCAAAAATTACCATGTAATAATTTTAGGCAATATTTAATTACTTTAAAACCAATACGCATCACGTGTTCAACTTAAACCAATCAGAGTCGTCGCGTAGTACGAGTCATCAAAGCAAAATTGCAAATGCAGCACGGTACATCTTCTGTAGGTACATCTAACCGAAAATACAGAGTGATTTGATTTAACAGTCCACCTCAATCATTTTTAAAAACGTTTTCCATTTAAAAAAGCTTAACAAGTCGATTTTTATTGCCAGAGGGACATGTTTTTGTAGTAAGATTATGTTGATCCTACCACCCCCCTTGAGCCCAGAGCAAAACACCACTGAAAGACTGGATCGAGTTCGAATTATACTTCATTTTTTGAAAATGTTTAAACACTTTTCTGTTGATCTACTTTTATTACTGTTTCTTTGAAATATTTGTCTGGAAATGATTATTTCCATCGGCAGTTAGTAATTTTAAAGCATTTTCTTTTAAATACCTGTATTTTTATGCCATTGGGCTACTTCGTTCTAGAAAGTAAGTTTTACTCACCCATTTACCCCCATAAACTCACCTTTAAAAATATTGAGTGAGAACAAATAAGGATTTTTTTGCTCATAATTTTGAGCTCATTGGTGCATTATTATGAGAGCACCTATTACTTAAAAGATTAGATGGCAGTTTAATCCTGGGGTATACACGCTATTTTTTGTACTTTGCAAATTACGTTGTGTAATCATGGCAAACAAAAAGTTTTTAACTTTGGAAATTAAAAACAAAATTATTATTGAGATAAATAGTGGTACATCTAACAGCGATATATTTAAAAAATATGACTTGTCGAGTTCAACAGTTTCTACAATCTGGAAAAATAAAGACAAAACCATAAAAACACTAACTTCAAACGCTTCTAAACTAAAACGAATTCGAAAATCAGATAATAAGAATGTCGACAAAGCATTGCTGCAGCGGTTTAAAAAGAAAAGTCCAAAATGTGCCCATAAGTAGACCTATATTCCAAGAAAAGCAGAGGAATTCTTCAAGATATTATCCCTCCATAACAAAACACCATGTTCAAAAAGTTGGATAGATTGTTTTAAGAAAAACCATATTTCATTCAGTAAAATCCATAGAAAAGATGCGAGTGTTTCTTCTGAAACTACGACGGCTTTGCGTAAAAACTATTGGCCAGACTTAAGAAGAGGTTATCACAAAAATAATATTTTTAACGCGAATTTTGAAGTCTAAAAAGTCTGAAGTTTCGGAAAAAAAAGTACCAAAAAGAAAAAAGTAAAGAAAGACTTACAGTGTTTGTTTGCGCCAATATGATGGGTACTGAAAAAAAAAAAGTTGCTTATCATTAGAAAATTTAAAGCACCTCGATGTTTTAAGAATTGCAGCTCATTACCTGTTAACTATACCGCTAATAAAAAAAAGCATAAATAACAACAGATTTATTTAAACAAAAAAAAGAAACAAATTGTGATCGTAAATTAGAAAAACAAAAAATTAAGATTTTATTAATGGTTAACCATCCTGGTTTTTAAAATCTAACATCTGGAAGATAGAGTATAAATGCCACCCTGCGGCCAAAGCGACGCTGTTCGTTCCGGTTCGTGGGAACTACTCGTATCATGAGTATGAATTCAAATAATCTTAATCTAAATAATAATGTTACAAGTGTCGAAGTAGAAAAGTACGCCTTGAAAACGTTTGGATATCTAGATAGAGGCTTACGTAAAATAATTATGTCAGGAGATAATAAAATCACAAAGGCAGTGGGTGAAAAAATGGAGGTCTTCTCAAAATGTAGAAATTTGATCCAGCAGGTTGTAGAAAACAACTTATATTATTGACAACTTAATTATTGACGACAGCATATTCTGCGAACAGCAGAATTGCGAACGGCAAAATTTGCAAAATATGTTGTTCGGTACGAGACTATGTGGGACCTATAAAACATCAACGTCTAGTTTTTCAAAATAAGGAGAATCTTTTGACTGCTCCCAGAATTACCCCGGAGCTCCTACAGAAATTTATGTCTTTCTATGGCCAATTGTTTGGCACGAGTATTTGCAACAAATAGAGTAATTTATTATATTTTTGTTTTTAATTAAATTTTGTTTATACTAAGTTAAGTTTCTGTTTTATTATTTTTTGGTAGTAGTGTTGAAACGGCCCTTAATATATTTAATTTAATAACAGATTAAAAAGTGAAAAAAAAAAGTATTTATAAAGACACAAAACACTGGCAACCATTCGCTGAACGGTAAGTAGCTCCTTCCACAGAAGGGAACAAAATCTAACACGAGTGTACTAATGTACAATCGACTTCCCTTTCAGTTTTCATTACAATTTGTACTAAAATACAACCAGAGGTTTCAACCATAAAAAATTCAACTGTAAACTGACAATTACTAATTTGTCAAAGTGGCATAATTTTGACATAAAGTTAAGAGAACCAAAAGCCTGTTTTCAAGATAGCTATGAGACTGGTAGATCAGCACGCCCCCATTTTTGACTCAAGAGTAGGGTGCAAAGTTATAGTAGCGAAAAATAGTGATAGATGGCAGCATAGTACGAGAGACTGTCATAAAGCTGTCAGTTGTCAAATTTTGAATTTTTATGGCAAACTTCAAAGAATTTATTCAGTGAATATTTTCAGAAAATTTGTTATTTTGAGTTATCAGAAAATAAAAAAGTTTAGAATTTGTAGTTCAATACAAGTATAGAATGATGATGTGTCTCTTTTTCAAGTAACAAAAGTTCGTAACATGGTCTTATAAAAAATAAAACCTCACTTTTTGTTAATTAATTGCTGCTATCTTAAACAAATTTGGAAAAATATTTGTTTATATATTGTAGTTTTTTTTATAGAATAAAAAGAAACTCAATCAGTGGAGTGTATCACTTGGGGTTACACTGTATGTAAGTAATTTTATATTTATGCAATATTTTAATACAAAATTTATACGAGAATTTGTTAATGAACACCAAAAAGTGATAAAAAAAAACATTAACTCCTAATGCAGTCCCTACTCTGTCACTTTCCTCCTCAAACTCTGATTTGCCAGAAATCTCTGTTTTGATCCCTACAATCAATCTGTGTTACATTAAATCACATTTACTCTAAAGGACTCCTTAGTTTAATATTTTTTATTATTTTATATCTCAAGAACTCCGCCAATCAAACATTTTTCCTCACTCAATACAAACACCTATTCCACTAGAAATTACTTTATGTTTTGAATTAGAAGAGATTAAAGATCAGATTACTACAAATATGTATAAGCTAGTAGTTAATGTAGTTAATTATTCAGATAAATCTAATCTTAAACTTTAATTGCTAACTCGTTGTTTCATTGTCAGATATATATTTTTTTTACCTCCTCCTCTACGAGTGCTCGCGGCGCATTAATCTGCCGACCGATACCTAGAAAACAAGCTGCCAAAGCCGACACAATGGAGGTGCAAAAACTGCCAAAACAGCTGCAAAAATCTAACAACATTTTCAAGATACACAGCGTCCTAAATTAAAAAAAAATACATTCAAACCGCAGATCTTTAAGAAATCTGCAAATTTTAGTATGAAACGTCAATTCCAAATGGCGAAAACCTAAAAAATCATTCTGTCACCACCAATTCCCAGAATCAGTAAATAATTCAAAACTTGAAAAAACGAGAATCAACTACTAGTGAAAAACAACAAAAAGATAAACATTGATGCTGTCTACTCTCTGTTCAGTGCAACATTAGAGGGGCATGAACTGATTCATATTTTAAACAATAACGGCCCTGCATTCGCTACAGGCGATTTTAACTTAAAAAACCAAAACTGGAATTGCAACTCTACAGATTAAAACGGCAGAGAATTGAAGATATTTATAACAAACAAAAATTTGAAAATAGCGGCTCCTCTACAACCAATACTAAACATTGCAGTAATAAAAGATGTTAAGCAACAATATCAAATTTATGCAGAGAGAGGCTTAGCCTTCAGTGTTCCTAACAATTTACCTAAAAACAGGCCCTGAAATTACACATGTAATAAATACAAACTGGGCGAAATTCAACAGAGATTACAAAATGGAAATCCCCGGAACAGTAACACAAAGACAACGAGAGAACAACACTATCCAGTGATACAATCAATTGCTCAATAGAACAGTAATAAATACATCAATACAGACAAAAATATTCAGTTATGTTACGAGTTAGAAGATTTCACTAAGCTGTTATTTATAACAGTTATAAAATTAACTACAAAATTACATTTGAAAATATCCGACTCTTCTTTGTGTTGTGCTTGAAGTTGATTGCCGATATGTTTAAAATTTTAATGGTTTGTATTAGCCTCAGGTCCTATTTGTCCTTTGTTGAAAAAATGTAAAGCTTATAATTTTTTTGAAGACACACGATAAACCTGTTATCATAAGACGTTAAAACTTGTGTTACCTTGGATAGATAAAACAGAAATTTGTGTAATTGTAGTCTCCACTCTTTCGTTGGTAAAAATGCGGAAACTCGTGGAAGTGTTGCCAATGAAAGTGTATAGTGTTGAGCTCTACATATTACACTATAGTGTGGAGAAATTTATTGCTGATTTTTGATAGTATTATATTATGTTAAACTGGCACTGCTTTCTTAAACATTTATATTGTGTGTATGTTTTCTGAAAGTAATAAACATCATTATTAAATATCAATAATTTCATCCATTCTCAGTTAATCTAAACCTTTTTATCAAAGTATTCTGCAAACTATCATACTCATCTTTGTTATTTTTTGAAGCTCGATTTTCAAAGAAGAGTGTAACTCAGGTTAATTCAAGTGGCTTTTTTAATGGTATTACTTCTATTGGTTTAGTTAAGTTAAACAGATTGAGGGTAAGATCAACAAAACCCACTGTTACTGTTGTTACTGGAATGCGAACTCACTTCAAGTATCAATTCCGCAAAATTTCAAGTCTTTGCTGGATGCATTTCCCACAGGATGACATTACTAAACACTTCAGGAATTTAAAATTGAGTATGAGTAATTCTGAAACGTTTTGAATATCCCAAAGACTCATGGTCTAATTAGTGTAGGACAAAGTGACTATATTTGAATAATAAGAATAATATTTTAGAAGATTGCTCAAATTTCATCAGCTTATTACTTGTGTTAATTTTAGGAAAAATGTCACAACCACGTAATGCACGATCATTTTCTTCCTAATGAATATTGCGTTTACTGTCTTACAAAATTCAAGGTGTAATAAAACCTTTAATTTATATATATAATTAAATATATAATTGCTATAAATCAAGCAATTTTGCGAAATGATAAAAAATGCTCATTTTTTCAAGAGGTTGTCAATACTTTATTAAACAATAATTACCAGCCAAGTACGTACCTTTGGTATTTAATTTTTTACCAACTTGTTTTTTTATCATGGTGCGACACACATTTGTACATACCCAATTGTACCAGCCGTAATTTTTGAGGGTACATATACGTATTTGTACCAATAGTTTCTTAGAAGTCAATGTGTTTACAATTATTATAAACCGAAGACTAGTTCTAATACAAAAGAAACTAGAATATGCCATAATCATTTATAAGATTTTACAGTAACAGTGTGTGCCTGACAGTGACAGTACAATAGACAGTGATAGGGACATAAAAGAAAGTAATTTACCAGTTCTAGATCTTTAGTCAGTGTAATAGACAATGAAATAAGCAACACAGAAGAAAATTTAGTCTCCAAAAAATCAAACGAATTCAGGCAAAGCAAACCGTATTTTAAACTGGGTTCATCCAAATAATAATTTTGTTCCTATGGAAACCCTCACATCAAATAGAAATTCTTCTTCTTCTTCCTCCCCAAGGGAGTGGCCTATATTCGCCAGGGAATATATACAGCCAGGTTCGCACCTCATGACCCCTTCTTGCAGATCGGGGTAAGTAGAGAGGAGATGCGCCATTGGCGCGTCTGGGGCGGACCCATATCTCTTCTCCCATAGACTTGTTGACTAATTGATGGTAGCACTAATGTTATAGGATACACAGAAAACACTGGTTAAATACAGAACTAGAAAAGAAAGTGGACTCTTCTCGCTGTGGGGCAGTAGCATAACTAATCACAAAGGAAAACAAGGAGATGCCTCGGTTATATGAGCGATGTTGGAAATACCGGTAGCTACCAGGGTAATAATATAAAGATAATAATAGATAGCTATAGGGAGATATTATGTCAATGCAGGTGATCCAAAATTTCTATAGGGACAACTGCCAGAGGATTGCTATTAAATTTTAAAGCCCATTGAAAATATTTAGCAGGCGTATAAGAAAGCAGTTGACATTCAAGTAGAATGTGAGACAAATCGCCGAAAGCTCCACAGGCACAGCTGGAAGAGTTTAACACACCAAAGCGATGAAGAATTTGAAGGGTCAAACAATGCTGAGTACGCATGCGAATGAGGGATGATATGTGACGCCTTGAGAGATTTCGTCCTTTGCAGAACCATGGTACATTTAGAGGAGTAGACACAAACTCTGCGTATGCAACTCCAGTTGAGCGAAATTTTTCTCTCCATACCTGTTCCCAATTGTAACGCCATCGTTGGCGGAGGATGTAATAAAGATCGGAATGATGAAATTTGTACGTAGTTGAACTTTCCCTATTTAATGCGGACTGTGCGAGCTTGTCTGCCATTTCATTGCCTCTAATTCCGGTGTGACTTGGACTCCACACAAAGAGAATTCTTCGATATTTCTTTTTGTTTAGTATATTTTGTTTATAATCAGAGGAAGAGGCAAGGAGTTCGGGTAAACCCTGAACGTGTGAGCAGTTGGATTGATGCCTTCGAATCAGTGGCAATAATAACTTCACCTTGAAGATCTTCCGCTAAATTCAGAGCTTTAAAGATCGCCAATAATTCGGCAAGAACTATGTGCGTATTTTTCCGAAGGGGTGTAGCAACAGCCAATTGAGGATCGACACAAAAAATTCCAATTCCTACCTTTTTTGAAACTGGATCAACAGAGGCATCAGTGAAGATTACATGGACCCTGTTAAGTGCTGCGCACTTAAGCCCTCAGACACCCCCACCTTTAAGGGTGGACCAGAACGCCAATGGGGAACCGGCATGATTTTTAATAACCTAAGCGAGCAGAAGTACTGCATAAATGAAGCTAAGTTTAAGTCATAAAAAGTTTGGTTTTTGCATAATATTTAAATGCGAGGCCAAAATCAGTTTTGGCGCGCAGACCTTTATGACGTCACAAAGGTCTAGACTTAGCATAACGTGGCAACTCTGTCTACTCTGATTAAGCGCGCGTCTTTCTGTCAGCTGTCTGAGAGTGTCTGTTTACGTTCGTATACAGCTGATGTAGCGTCAATTGCATTATAAATATTTTGTAAGATCCTTCGTGTTCGTTGTACTACCGGGTAGAAAGTTTTAATAATATGTGCAGAGGATAATCCGTCCAATAAGTGATGAACACTACGTGTTTTAACGTTACAAATCTTACAGTACATTCTTGTAGGAACCCCAATTGAAACCCTTTTCTTGAAAATCTTTTCCGTGCAAGAAGGGTTTGTAAAGGCGCAGTCTAATAATTTGCCTGCTGTGGATGTTTTCATGGTGGCAAACTTGTTGAAAAATGAACGTTTCACTTCAATGAAAATTAAAATACGGAAAGACGTGTGTGAAAATTGCCAAAGTATCAGTGGTTGAGTTCAATGCGGGATAAATCAATTAATAAGCACTTTTGTAGATCTTGGAAAGCAAAATTATTATAAGTATTATAAAGTGTAAAGTGAGACGCATGAACATAAAAGCATAAAAGGCTTCAAGGTCGAAATCGACTAAAGTGGTCTGCTCCTTATTCCAATCAATTCACTACCACACACTCAATATCAATAAATAAGAACACAAAATTTGAATAAATGATGGGTTTTCTTTATTTCGAATTAAGATGTTTTTAGGTGAGAACGGTTGACAGAAACGCTCTGTCACTGACAGTTTCTGCGACGCTGCCACATTGTGCAATTAACTACGCGCCAAGTTCAAATCCAAACTAAATTTTCATAATTTTTTTTCCTCTATTACAATTTTTTTTAAAATGCGAAATGTGTCATAATGTGTTTCTATCATCACTTACTTTCTTTATATTACATTATTTTACAAATACCCGACACGCGCCGGTTCCCCATTCTCAGTTAGTATATTGTTAGGTAGAGAGAGTCGAGAGTCTGACCACCGACACCGAGACGAGCACCACGCTCTCTCGTTCTTTTTTTGTCAATAAACCATGTTACAAGTTACTCCGCATTTTCTTTAAAAATTTAGTTGGAAACTCCCAACATAAAAATGATCCTTTGAGCCGAATTTAATTAACAGTGATACAAGTTCACAACCGCGTTATCAAAACAAGTAACTCGTAACAAATCGTCGTCCACAAGAACGACCAGCATCACAATCGTCAGCGTCGTCCACAAGTACGACCAGCATCACAATCGTCAGCGTCGTCCACAAGTACGACAAGCATCGCAATCGGCAGCGTCGTCCACAAGTACGACCAGCATCGCACCGTTAACGTCGTCCACAAGTACGACCACCATCGCAACATCATGACATCAGGTCCAGGTTGAGAGTGTCGACACAGCTGGAAAATTCAGGTCAGGTCCTCTTCCTTATTTCTTTTTTTTGGTTTTCTTTCCTTGTTAAGCGGTTTTCAATCATTGTCTGCGGTGTGTACATTTGTTCGTTTAATTTGTTTTCTTTCGCATTAAACAATCACGCAATCAATTATCCTCTATAATGGCGGAATTAAGAACATTAAAAACCAAAAGGCGTAGCATCAGAGCTCGCCTAACGCGATTCACTACTTTTATCAACGACGAAAATAATAAACAAAAATTGTTGAAATTAAGCGACGTCTGGATGAGATAAGTTCTTGTTTGTCTGAATTTGAAGAAACGCACTTACAAATTCAAGATTTGGAGCCAGCAAGCGCTACCGACGAGGAATTATCGGTATTCGAAAATGAATATCTTAAAATAATTAGTATCGCAGATTCGTTAGTTAGTGACTACCACGCGCGTACAGAAATGTCTGAGATAAAACTTCCAGACATTGAATTACCAATATTTACGGGCTCATTTACTAAATGGGTCACCTTTCTGGACAAATTCAAGAATTTGATCCATAACAACTCTAAACTTTCGGGCATACAAAAATTTCACTATCTACAATCAAGCTTAAAAGGAGAAGCACGCGAAAACATCGAACATTTTACCGTTTCGAACGAAAACTACAGCGAAGCGTGGCAATTTCTAGAAAAAAGATATAATCTGAGCTTATAATTCAGCATCACATAAGCGCTATTTTTCAATTGCCGCCGGTCAATAAAGAACCAAAATCATTGCGCCAACTACTCCAGTCCGTAACAAATCATTTAAAAGTTTTAAAGTCGCTAAACCGACCTACAGATCATTGGGATAATCTACTCATTTCCATTGTCACATCAAAATTTGATGAAATTACGAATCTAGCATGGGAATCGTCTTTGTCTAGTGAAATGCCTACGTTCGAGCAATTTGAAACTTTTTTGACGCGACGGTGTCAAACGTTAGAGTCAATTGAAAAGGTCAAAGCGGATTCTCTTGCAGCAAACAGCAATTCCGGTACAACTTCACAACAATGGTTTAATAAATTGATTAAACAAGGTACCCCTCAATTTATAACGTGCGCGCTATGTAAGAAAAGTCATTATTTATATCGTTGCCAAAAATTTCTAGCTCTGGCAGTTCCGCAGCGACTCAACAAAATTAAAAAGCTACGATTATGCATGAACTTTGCACATATGCAAATTCACAAAACATAATTTTATCCACAGCGTTAGTAAAAACCGTTGATAAGTCGGGCAATCCTCAGCAATTACGCGCACTTCTTGATTGCGCTTCGCAGTCCAGTTTTATCAGTAAATGAGCATGTGAAAGACTTGGCCTAGCATTACACGATATCAATTTTCCTATAATTGGGGTCAATCAGGGTGTTAGTACGGCAAGAAAATGCACCAAAGTCACCGTTCATTCGAATCATAATTCATTTAAAGCAACAATATCATGTTTAGTTTCTGATAAAATTACCAAAAATTTACCAATTGTGTCACTAGACACCTCAAATTTAATCATTCCACAAAATATTCAACTAGCAGATCCAAAATTCAATATTTCATCTGAAATCGATTTGCTGATAGAAAGCGAGATTTTCTGGAACCTTTTATGTGTGGGTCAAATTGTCATAAGCAAAAGCGGTCCTGTTTATCAGAAAACAAAATTCGGTTAGATCGTGGGTGGTAACAGAAACAATCACTTAAAGGACTTAAATTCCACATCTGTTTGTCATTTTTCTCAAACCGGCACGTCCCTCGAAAGCAGCTTACAAAGGTTCTGGGAAATTGAAGAATTTGAGAAATACCCAAAACCCAAATCTCCTGAAACCATGTGGTGCGAAGAGCAATTTAGAGCGTCTTACAAAAAGCAACCAAACGGGCGGTTTATGGTTAAATTGCCGTTCAAACAAAAACCGCCGTCCCTCGGTACGACCAAACAAACCGCAATGAAGCGATTAAAGTGGATGGAATTCAAATTTCTGAAAAATCCCAAATTGAAGACCGAATATACAACTTTTATGACCGAATACTTAAACATGTCTCACATGCAACCAATAAAAAAGACATCAAAACCCGACAATGTGTGTTATTTACCACATCACGCGGTATTTAAAAACGATGGAGTTAAATCTAAAATACGAGTCGTATTTGACGCGTCCGCCAAATCAACCAACGGGTTATCGCTCAATGACAATTTGCTAGTGGGTGAACCACTTCAAGAAGAGTTGTTTTCTGTTTTAGTAAGATTTAGAACACATCCATTTGTTTTAACCGCGGACATAGCAAAAATGTATAGAATGATTGACGTTGACCCTGAACATTGCGACAATTACCAACGAATTGTTTGGAGATTCAATAAAAATAAGCCTATTCAATCATACGTGCTAAACACAGTTACTTAAGGGTTTGCATCGTCCCCATTTTTGGCAATTCGTTGTTTACAAGAATTAGCACGGTCAGAAGCCAGCAATTTCCCGGACACTTATCAAATAATTTTGCGCAATTTTTATGTCGACGATTTATTAACGGGCGCTGAAACTTTAGAGAAAGCGCAACAAATTCGCGTGAAAGTAACAGAAATATTGCGAAGGGGTGGTTTTGAATTGCGCAAATTGCGTGCAAATGATCCACTTTTAACAAGTCAGGACGATCACCACAAACTTGTAAACTTAGGACATCAAGTAGATAGAAAAACATTAGGACTATTCTGGGATAATCAAAATGATATAATAAAATTTTCAGGCTCAAATATTAAAGCTAGTACAAAAGTAACCAAACGGTCAGTTCTCAGCACGATAGCTCGGCTATTCGACCCTCTGGGTGTAATAACACCAATAACAGTCGTGGCAAAAATCATACTCCAAAAAACATGGTCATTAAAATTAAATTGGGATGAATCTCTTCCTGCCGACCTACACACAATGTGGATATCATTTATCAGCGAATTTCGATATCTTGACCACATACAGATCCCGCGAAAAATTATAAGTCCCCAGATTCCTATAGAAATTTAATTACACGGATTTAGCGACGCAAGCCAGACCTCATATGGAGCCTGTGTCTATCTCCGCAGTACCACACCTGACAGAACCACATAAGCTCGAAACATTTGTAGCCAATCGCGTATCAAGAATACTAGAATCGTGTAACGCAACAAATTGGAGGTATGTCAACACGAAGGAAAAACTCGCCGATTTGTTATCTCGCGGAACAACACCCAAAAAATTACAGAACTCGAATTTATGGTGGCACGGGCCAGAATTTTTAACCGAAGAAAATTCAGATCAAATTAACAAACAGCAAATAATCGAGTGCAAAAAGTTACCAGAAATGAAAATTATATGCTGCACCAGTTTCAAAAATCAAAAATTGGAGCTTTTAACTAGGTTTTCGTCGCTCACAAAATTAATTAGGGTCACGGCATATTGTTTTCGATTCGTATATAACATCAAAAATCGCAATAAAAAGACAAGCTACTTATCCCGCGAAGAATTAGATAAAGCGCATTCGCTTATTATAAAACTAACACAAGAAGAGACATTTCACTCGGAAATTCACAATATTCGATTATTTAAAAAATTGCCAAACGACAGCAAATTATTGTCTCTAAACCCATTTGTAGATAAAGGCGGGATGCTACGAGTGGGGGGTAGGCTACGTCACGCACCCATCACCAACGATCAAAAATACCCTCTAATTTTGCCCAAAAATCATCACGTGACACGGTTAATTATCGATTCAGTGCACAAAACAAATCTTCATGCAGGCTGTCAAGCGATATTAGCTGCAACCCGGCAAAAATATTGGCCAATCGCAGGTATAGATACCGTCCGAAAGGTGATTCGCAAATGTATAACTTGCTTTAGAGTTAAATCCGTGTCATATGAACAATTAATGGGAGATTTACCTGAGACACGCGTACGACAGGCACGACCATTTATTGTTTCGGCGGTAGACTTTGCTGGACCTATAATCTTGAAAAACGGTCATGGAAGAACAAACAGAACACTTAACACTGTAATTTTTGTATGTTGTGCAACGCGCGGTGCACATTGATTTGGTGTGTGATTGCACAACCATTTCCTTTTTAAATGCATTAAAACGTTTCATGTCCAGACGTGGCAAAGTTGCAACAATCATTTCAGATAACGCAAAAAATTTTGTAGGCGCGAATCGCGAATTAAAAGATTTAGAAAAATTCATAAAATCAAAACAATTCTCAAAAGACATAATTGAGAAGTTAGCAAATGAGCACATTGAGTGGAAATTTATTCCACCGCGGGCCCCTCATTTCGGAGGCTTACATGAGGCTGCAGTTAAATCAACCAAATCGCATTTTAAGAAGATAATAAAAAATGTTTTATTAAACGTCGAAGAAATGTACACATTGCTGACGATGGTCGAGAGTCGAGCCTGAATTCCCTTCCCTTGTCCCCCTTGTCTAAGGACCCCTCCGACCTACAAGCCCTGACACCAGGACAATTTTTAATTGGCGAGCCATTAAATTCTCCTACTGAACCGGATCTCTTGGAGGCAGGCCCGTTTCTAGCGGGGGTGCAGCGCGTGCACCGCACGCGGGCGGCCAAACGAGGGGGCGGCCGCGCAACAGTGCGGCTTCAAGATTTAAACATTTTAAATTTTTGTATTAGTAGAAAAGCAAAAAGTAATGTGGAAAAAATACCGTTCTTTGCCGGAGGGAGAATATATTTTGTCTATGGTCTGTTTGCCAGATGGTAGAGCGGCTTGGGATTTTTATTAGATACAAATTGGTACAGGGTGGGAGGTTGGGGTGACGGTCAAACGATACCGAAGATGATACCGAACACAATCCATAGGCGTAGATTTAATTATTCGATCTTTTCATGTAATTTTTTTTTCTTTTAACAAGCGTTGTCTATTTATTCTTACAAACTTTTTATGTTAAATTTTTGTATTAATGACAAACTGGACAGACAACTGATTCAATTTATTATACGCAATTAAAAATTTTAAATTTTAGTTGTTTTAGTACGTCTATGAACTGAGCAAATTTTACTGAAATTCTCCGAATTTAGTGCCTTTCCGCTCCAGTCTTATTAAATTATGGCAACTAGACAGTGGTTCATTGCGATTTGCATTTGCTGATTTGTGTCCAAATATTACCTCACGAGAGTGTTTTGTGTGCTTCAATCGTTACAAATATAAATAAATAAATAAATAAATCTTTTCACTTGATAATTATTTTGTGTAGATATAAGGCAAGTATAACGTAAGAGTTTGAAAACAATATTTGGTAAATATTGACGGCATTGTTCAGAATATCTAACTCGACACGAAAATAGTTTACAACATATTATTAGAGCAACTGAAAGATGGTGTGAACTAAAAGTAAGATTGCAAGAAAATGTCACTATTGACAAAGATATACAAATGTTTTACAACCGTGAAAAAAATCGTTGGCGTGCTATCAATGATTAGAAAGAATATTTTTTTATTTAGTTACGTTGTTTTTGTTTTTATTACATTACAATAATTTAAAAGGAATAACTTCGATAAAAATTCAGAGATTTATTTTTCAGGCAAAAGCTTGGACACGTATCTTGTTCTTTTTAACGCGCATTTTTTGACAAAAAAATAAATATACAGGATATCCTAAAATCGAGATACGACTTTCAACTTTAAAATTTCAAATAAAAACTCAAATTTTTTTTAGCATATCTAGATTCTACGTATAATTTTGCGTATTTTTTATGTAGCACACACTATATCGATTTTTAGTTGTTTTTGAAAAAGAGGCGTGATCTATTTGAAATAAATAAATTCGATAAAAATTCAGGCATTTATACGTAGAATTCAAATATGCTAAAAAAAATTGGGGTTTTCATTTGAAATTTTAAAGTTGCGGGTCGTATCTTGATTTTGGGACACCTGTATATCCTTTTTTTTTTGTCAAAAAATGAGTGTTGAAAAATAACAGGATAAGTATCCAAGCGTTTTCCTGAAAAACAGATTCCTGAATTTTTATCATATTTATTCGTTTCAAGTGGTTTACACTGTACATATAAAATATGTAAATATTTTTTTTTAATTATAAAGGGCGGCAAAATATAAGTAAGCACGCGGGCGGCCATGAAGCTAGAAACGGCTCTGCTTGGAGGTACATACAAACAACGAGGCTGTCAAGGTACCAGTACTTGGAAAAGATGCGGCAGCATTTTTGGAAGCGGTAGGCAGCCGAGTATAGGTCTCAGTTGCAACAGCGCCACAAATAGACTACGACGAAGGAACAACCGGAGGTAGGGACCCTGGTGCTAATACAGGACAACACACCACCGCTCCAGTGGGCCTTGGGACGCATCACCGAGCTCCATCCAGGAGCAGACAAATTAGTGCGAGTAGTCACTGTTAAAACTACACGTGGCATTGTAAAACGTCCGATTACAAAACTGTGTGTGCTACCAATAGAAAAAGACGCGACAAGTGCATAATTGACTTTAGTTAAAAAACTTTATATATATATATATATATATATATATATATATATATTTTTTTTTTCTCAAACACCTTGTTATTTCTGTCATTCAATTGGTTCGAGGTTGTTGTGTAATTTTATCTATAATTTTATTTTACTTTAATTTTTTATTTTGTATTTTTTTTAAAAGACTTTGTCTATGGGGGGGGGGAGTGTGTTAAGTGCTGCGCACTTAAACCCTCAGACACCCCCACCTTTAAGGGTGGGCCAGAACGCCAGTTTTCAGTTATAGTATATTGTTAGGAGAAAGAGTCTGACCACCGACACCGAGACGAGCACCACGCTCTCTCGTTTTTTTTTTGTCAATAAACCATGTTACAAGTTACTCCGCATTTTCTTTAAAAATTTTGTTGGAAACTCCCAACAGACCCCAGAAGGAAACTTTTCGCTCAGCCAAAGATTAAAAATAGAATTGTTTCCGGTAACGTGTTTAGAAATGGGAGCAACGATAACGGGGACCGGTTGAAATGATAGAGCTGCATCAAATAAAAAACGCAGAGGTATACGAGTTTACAACAAATCTTGTTTTAAAGTGAGAACCTCCTCAAGCGCTTCAATTAACGGAGGGACTGGTTAAATAGAAATTGTATGGCAAGTGAAGATATGTCACATTTAAGCTAAATGCAAATATTTCATTTAAAAGATCCTCACTCAATTTACTTACAAATGGTAGAAATATTTCAACCAGTGGCCGAATATAATAAATAAAAGCAAAAAATATAAAGAGAAGCATACCAACAAAGAAAAACTTAAATATTACTGGGCTGTACCTATATTCGTAATATGATACAGTAAACATACAAAAATGTCATACATTTTACAGTATTACTGTGAAATAGAGTTGCTAGATAATCATGCAACCACAGAAGAAATGTCTCGAAAATCTATCGATATTTTACCATGTTAATGAGCCTTTAGTGTTTTTTCAAGATCAGCTAAGCCATATATCGGCAAAAAAATAAAGAAAATACTAATTTTTTTACTCATCCCCTTTGAGAAGCTACTTCCCCATCGTCCTTGACACTTAGAAAAACAGTTTTCACAAACCGGGCTGTTTTATATTTCTCACAAAAAAACAAACAAAATTTTGAATCGATACAAAATTAATTCATACTTTTTCTCAGTTCTGACAAATCAATTTTCTATGGGCACTGGGCTTTTGTCTAAAGTGGCGACAAATAAAAAAAAAACAGAATCCGTGTACTGCGTATCGTAAAAATTTTGATTTTTCTGATTTCGGTGATCATCCGTGCAACTTTGTGAGCTTTTTCGAGAAAAAATTTTGAAAATTGGTTAGACAAAGCAACAATTTGAGTTTATACTAAATATTTTTATATTAGTAAGATTATCGTGAGTTTCTAAAACGAGTTGTGTTTCAAGCATAAGGTCAAATCCCCGTCCGCCATTTTACAGTACGTTTTGCACCAACATAAATGGGTTTTTAAGTTGAATGCTTTGTCATATTTTTCTGCCCTCCTCTTTTTGTAACTAGAGGGAACAAAAAAATTATTTATCATTAAAGGAGTTACTTGGCGCCCAACACAGAATTTTTTGCCAAGGAAAACACCCCGAACTAACATTATGCTCACCGACTGACGGCGAAGCCGTAATCAGCCACAGGTAGGTCGCAATGCGTAAGATAATAATCCGATTAGAACATATTTATAAAAAATCTGTTTTAAAAATGCATAAGATAATAGTTTCTGATAAATTTATCCCTTGTCCAGAAACACGTG
This sequence comes from Tribolium confusum, assembly GCA_029207805.1. Taxonomy (NCBI): domain Eukaryota; kingdom Metazoa; phylum Arthropoda; class Insecta; order Coleoptera; family Tenebrionidae; genus Tribolium; species Tribolium confusum. Next base: position 8,126,920 of record JALGAY010000006.1, read on the forward strand.
CTTTCATTTGGTAAAATACGCAATTAAAACTTCTAATATAGAAGTACAAAATTATCATCTTTTTTGACATCGCTTATTAATTTTTTTTAACAAATGTATAATTGTTTACTCTACTTGCGATTACCCACAAGGGCTGGGGCGATGTCACCATATAGCAACATTGGTAATGTACAACCCTCGTATAAGCTGCACTGGCCAAGGTTGTGCCTAGAGCAAAAAAAAAGCCCCAACAAAAGACAAGCCCAAGACAACTAAAAAATGTTTTGTAGAAGAGGACACAGCAGCAACAATTTATGTTGCTATATCTAAAGTTGTTCTAGACAAATTGGTTGAAGATCTTAGTAAGGAATTCAATTTTCGTGGTTTTGTTGCTATACCTTGACTTTTAAGTCCAAAGCTCTCTACCATTAAAAAATTACATTTTAAAACATTACATAAATTAATTGTCACAAAAGCCTGTTTAAATGCCAAAGTTAAACTCAATTTTTCAAGTCTCAATTAAAAGTTAATCCAAACGAAATATTGCTTATCGCAAAACCAACAGTAGAGCAGGCAAATAACCCAGCCTGGTTAATTGCCGAAAAACATCGTTTGAGACCAGGTAATTTTGGCAAAAATTTAAGCATTTACAGAAGAAATAAGTTTCTTTCTTCCCTTTTTTCTTTTTCTTTTGTAACGTTTTCTTCTTGTAATAGCTACATGTCAATTTCTGTTTGTCCACTATTTTAGAAAATTTGTAGCCATTAGTGTACAATCTGATTAACACAAATCTATAGTGAGTAAAAGTATTAAAAGCAGATTTATTGTTTTTATTAACACATCTTTTTTTTAAATAAGGTAAGACGAAACACACTGATAATAATAATAATAATTAACTTTTTTCCTTATTCATAATCTCTTACCACATGCGCGAACAAGCCATTTCTTTGACAAAACATATGACATTTTTCTTCATTGACCTTACAATATTTATAGATGGCTTGTTGGCAGAAAAGCTCGAGACAGATCGTCAAGTGGGCGTTTTGATTTGTTTATTGTTATTGTTAAAGAATAGGGGCTGAGGTAACTCTTAGGTTGTTTCAATTTATATTATAATTAATATTACTTTATTTCTTAAGTTGGATGGGCTCTCTATATTTTTATAATTCAGTGAACTTATTGCCGCGGCGCATGCGGTATTGAAAATGACTTTAATAAAGAAAAAGGTTAATAATAAGGCAGCATAACAACGTAGCAAAAATTGTTCACCAAAAATTAGCTAATCTATCAAATATCTTTTAAAAAAAGTACCAACAACCAAGCATTTAAGAAGTCAGTTATATTAAATTGTAAATAATTCCAACAACACACATTGTTAGTAATACGTCCATAGAAAGACAATACAAAGACAAAGCGTAAATCTGTTCCGCCTTTTGTAAAAAACTGAATTTTCAATATCCATGACTATATCCATGACAATACACACATCTGGAAAAATTGAAGAATCTTAGCTTTGAATTTTTATTATTCAAAAAATTTGAACCAAGATCACTTCTCTAATTTTATCATATAAATTAAGAGCCACGTAGTGCAAAATATCAAACCCATAACTATAAAAAAAAAATCTATAACTAAAAAATAATCTTCATTGCTTCGTTGAAAAAATTTTTGCCACTACACACACCCAGCTGAAAATGTAAAAAAACCAAACAAAAACCAAACAAAGAACGCAGTTAGACTCACTAAGCGATTTTGTTGAAAATAAAAAAAAGTGACAAAGAACTAGCAGAGAAAAAATTGTGAGTAGAGCAAACGTCCGATCCCAACCTTTCGAGTACAAGAGAACCAATTGATGCCTACGTTGTTGAGTATGAAGCCCAAAAATTATTAAAGGTGGTTGGGACCAGAGAGCCAACATGTATTTCTATGTTACTTAAACATGCAGGTCAATAATATATTATATTCGGAAACTTTAATTACCTAATAAAAAATGACATATTATTTGTACTGCCATGCAACAAATAATTTAAGATGCAGAAACCATAATTCAACACATTTATCTCTAGAAAAACTGTGAGATAGGAAAAAGTGTAGGTTATTACAAAAAAAAGTTTTTTGCTTAAAAGTAATTAAGAACCATGTTTTATTAGAAAATGATCTTAAAATGTTATCCAAAAAAATTATAATAAAACAGCAGTTTTATGACAACTAACCAAGTTAATTAAAAGTATCGTTAAGTGGAATAAGTGTTTATATAACTTTTCCATCCTTTCTACAAAAAACTTTTTTACTTATAGAGTTATTTTCTGTGACAACAGATATTTGACATTTATTTCTAATCATTAATAATTATTATTGTTTGGTTGTTTCAAACCTATTATATAGATTTATGTTTTATATAATTTTATCTATTTAATACTCTAGAGTTTGAAGCAATTAAATTTGAAACATCCATTCTAAAAAACTAGGAAGCAAATAATTAACATTTCCAATGGAATTAGGCAAACAACTGGTACAGTATAGTTATACGTATGTTAAAAACGTAAAAGCTAAGGTTTGTTGTATGGACTAATAACAAGAAGCATTAGAAGTTTTGACTATCAAATTGCTCTTAGAAATAACATCGTTTACCACTTTCATAAAAAAAGTAATTTGGCAAGATACCATTGGCTACATTCTTTTTGACGAGAAAGAAGTTGTCTTTTCGTATTTTAGAAGCAACTTCTGCAAGAGCTAGAGGCTTCAACCAAGAAGCGGTTAACTCATTTTTTGATATTTGAGAACCTCTTCAAGATAAACAGTATTTCACGCCATCAAAAATGTTTAATGTGGATAAAACGGACATTACTACAGTCCAGTCTCGACCATCCAAAATTATTGTTATATACTGTATGTGCGCAGATCAAGCGAAATGTTTGAGAATTCCTCGGAAATCTGTTACAATCCCTTTTAAGCTACTTTGGAATCTTGTCAAAAATACCAAAATAAAGTTCCAAAATTATTATGACAGCTTTTGATTATGCAAAATTGTAAATTAAAATAGGCTAGAAACATCTTTACTCTGTTGGTTTAAAGATATTCTCGATAGAACTCCAAGAATATGTTGGTAAATTATTTGCAACGACAATAATCGCTTTCCAGACACATAAAAAACTCGTAAAATTGACTGAATTTACTGTAGGTTTGTTTAGTAGGTCACCTACCTGATATCACACCTCTAGGTTTCTTTTTATCCCTTATGTAAAGATATTCTCAAAATACCATTAACAAGAGGCAATCCATAAAGCAATAGAAAATGTATGGCATAAAATATTAGAGAACGTGTTTAATAATTTATGTCGAAGAGTACCATTGGCGACAAAAAAAACGGAAATACTAACGTAAATTAGGTATCAATTTTTCGAAGATTTTAACTTCTGTAATCAAGTTTTTTCTGTCATCTTAGTGTAGAAAAACGTTACTAAGTCAAAATCGTTTCAAGAGTTTTGATACATGCAATTATTGCAAACCTAGATTATAAAATAGAAACATTGGTGTTTTCATTTTGTTACCGCTAGTACAATGTTGCTTACAACAAAAAAGACAACATTTTGAGCACTTATTCTAATTAGTTTTTGGTATTAAACAATACTTATTTGAAAAGCTCATTTTCAAAAAGTGACAAGTGAAAAATTTTATTTTTTCGTTAGAGATCGCTGCATTGTAGTAATTTGATATTTAGTTTATTTAGTTAAAATCTTGTCTCAATTCCAAACAAGTCTCATGTAACAAGCATCTGAAGTTTCGTATTTCTTTACAAAACGCAACAAGTCCACAAATATTTTATTTCAGTGCGTTGCATGTCCATTTGACACTTGCAAAATGTATCTAACTGTCACTTACAACAAGAGTGTCAAAGTTTAGAACTTTGGGGGCCTCTACTGCATAAAAAAAACAAAAATAGATGGTGTCGAGGTAGACCAGATGTCAGTGAGTACTAGAAAACGCATGAAAGCAAAAATTGATCAGTAGTAGAGGTGTCATCCCGGAATATACACTAAATATTGCTGTTTAGAAAAGATTGCTAGATAAAGTAATGCTACCCTCAGTTTTACAATTGTTTTACAATTGTTGACAAAAAAAAACTTTATATTCCAACATGTAGGTAATTTGTTAATTTTTACTTTTTAATTTTCAATTATTGTTTAGCATTTAAAGATAATTTCCCAGTGCATCAAGCAAGAGTGGTTAAGCAATCCCGAATTGAACAGCGAGTTAGAATTTTACCTTGACCTTCCAAAAGTCCCGATTTGAAGCCAATAGAAAATGTTTGGGATTCCATAGTAAAAAAGTATGTATAAAAACGAGTTTCGTCTTCTGAGCATACAGCAACTGCAGCAAAAAGTTGTTGAAGCCTGGCATAAAATAACGCCTAAATATACAAGAAATTTAGTATTTTCTATGCCCCATAGATTGCATTTTTTTTTAAATATATAGCTTTTTAAAATGTTTAAATAACTAATGTCAGTTTCATATTTTTATGTCACTTTATATTACACATTATCCGTCTTTTAAAAACCTGATAAGTCATTTTCGACCCAATTTTCAAGTTGTCCCAACATTTTATGTCCACCGATGGTACGTTGTAGTAAATTGCTAATATTAAAAGGTCAACAAAATCAGTCAAGTTAGAACTTGTGTCTAAAGACTCGGATTTAAGTCATTGAGTATTACCTTGTAAGCATACTGAAATAAAAATATACCAGTAAAGAGCATTATCCAAAAAAACACTGTTGAAAATAAAGACCGATTTTTCTGAAAATGCTGGAAAAGAACAACAAACTTTAAATTAGCTGCAATGTTAGACCCTACTCGACAACTACTCGACCCTACCCTACTCGAAAATTTGCAATAAACCCCATATTTTGCAGACAAGATAGACAGTTATAACACAAATTTTTCTATTCATCATCTGACTGAAATTGTTATTTTGTCGATTCGCGTTGAATCTAAATGGTATCAGGTTTACAAAGCATTTTTCTTACAATTATTTAAGATAACTCGCGGAATTTTATTAGTTACAAAGAAATTTAAACTTGGTATTGTTCAAGAAAAAAATCCAGTGAACGCTGATCTCATTATCAAGCGAATAAACCAGCCAAAGCAAAAAAAAATATTGGAAATTCAAAGCTGGAGAGAGTCATTATACGCAAACGTAATCAAAGTGATTGTGCAGGGCTTCTACACTGACGATCCATAAGTTGTGTGGCACGTATAATAATGAAATTCATGATAATCTCAAAGTAACGTATTCATATTTCCATAACGTATTATGTGTGCATCTAGTGCCAGCGTCTCTAGTTCACCTAAATTCTGCACTAGAAGTCGCCAAAACAGAAACCTGATTACAAATACATAAATTTAAAGCCAAACAATATACTCTTTTGATAAAAGAAACAAAAAAAATAAAGTTTCATTTTGTATCGATTTGCAACAAATCCAAAATTTACCAAAAACTCCAATAAGAAACCTTACTATTCCCTTCAAATTGTTTTTAGAACTTGACGTAAATGCCAAGAATACAAATTTCTATCTTTAAACCGAAGATCTTAATAACCGTGAATCAAATTAAGTTGGCTCTGCATTGTTACATTTTTTACGCAATTTTAAATTTGATAATACTGTTTCTACACTTCGACTTTTTGTAACGGGTGTGAAGGCCAAAGTAAGTCAACAGATCGTGTTTTTGGTCGCGCTTAACAAGAAATGCCTAAACACAAGCAAATAATTCTTCCTTCTGATTACGTAGCAATTTACCAAAAAATTACAACAAATAAGTACCTACAAGAAATCAAGATAACGACCCAGCAACCTACCGTAAGAATGATGCATCAAAAAAAAAATACATTACTTTAATCAAAAGAAAAAAGTCCATCAAAAACCGAAAACTGAAACAAAAAGTAGATATAATCCAAGGCTATCCGCAGATAAAGCAAAAGCAGCTGACAAGCTACTTAAAGCTGCATTTGAAGACGACTTTGATTTACTTTATGGCGATATGGTTGAACAAAATAATTAAAACGACAGAGAAAATAACATTGAGTGCAACTCAATGTGCACATGAGAAAGAAGAAATCCAGTTTTAATTTTAATTATTTGTTCCTAATTTTGTAATTTTTTTGTTGTTTACTATAACTTCTTAATAAATTTCTTACGAATAACACGTCTCATGTTTATTCTCAAAATGAAACAAGTCCAACGCATAAGAGACAAAACAGCCACAAAGTAAGTGAAAGATTGTTTCAACTCTTTATTTATTTTGTTTTAAAGACATTAAATCCAAACTTGGAAAGTAGTCTACTAAAAAATCACTAATAAGAACTGGTAACTAGCGAAATTAATAACTTCGTTATTCATTCCTGTTCTCAAAATAAGCGGCTTTTGTTTGTGTCGGATCCAGTTCATATTTTCAAAACATTGCATCCGTATTAATGAAGGGACATTCATTTATTCTAGAAAATTGCATAGTAGAAAAATATAACCTTCCAAACTACAATATCTCAATAAAACACATTACTCAATATATGAATTGTACAAAAATAATATGCTTCGCTTATGCCTCCGTTTAAAGGAAAACGTAGTTCGACCATCACATTTTGTTAAAATGGTGCTGTAAGTGCAGCTTTAATAAATAATGATGTAACAGTTGCAAATTTGTATTATTGTATATCTTTAAAAAAAAAGACATAGTACTACGGCATAGTGTTTACAAGTTATGTATAATTGATTCCTACTATTAACTTGTCGCTATCCAAGTTTAGACATCTCATTAAAAAATAAAGAAAATTTTAACGAAAAATAAACTATTTTCAAATCTGTACAAGATATTATGTACCATACAAAAGTTAATAATAAATGGCAACCGTTTCAAACTGGAATTTTGTTAGCCACACAATCTGCAGAAGCAGATTTTTATTCAAATTTATGTAAAAAATTGTGGGAAACTAGTTTGTACTATTTATTGCGTACTGTCATTTTTAAAATCAGAAAGCATTATTCAGTTTGTGAAAATTGTTTTAATTTAATATAAAAAAATTTCAATAAGGTAACAACATTAAATTATTTTCTAAAATTAAAAGAATTTTAAGTTAATTGTTTAAAACACCCAACAATAAAATTGTATGATTATATTTATAATATGGAATTTCGTTTTAAGGCATCTGAAGATGACATTGTAAATAATACATTAAGTTTAAATAATGTAATAGATACAATTTTGAAATGTCACAATATTTTTGAAAAAATTGTAGAATAAGTTAAAAAACAAATTATTTTTTAAATGTAGGTCATATTTTCTTTTAAATACCAAATATAAAAAAGATTTGTTTGCCAGCCGCAGTATGGCAAGGCGTGTAGCTGCTAATAATTATTTTTTTACAGCCATATATTAGAGAAAGGACCTGACCTGACTTGTTTTATTTTATTTTTTTAAATTGTTTATTAAAAATTAAAATTTTTGCTTTGTTTGTTGACACTGACCCGCTGAAGTCACATTCTTGCACCAAGCTGCACTCTGGAAAGGTAGTGTAACACAAACGAACAAATTTCTAGTCATACATGGGACAGATTAGCCAGGTTCTACTGTACAATTTTTTTAGTGTTGCAGCAACACTCACAGAGAGCACAAACGTAATAGCAACAAATTTCAAATTAACTGTTTTTTCTAGATTGCAAAAGTAATAAAAAGCAACAAAATAGTTTATTTCAATAATAAAAGTAACACAAATTTTTTAAATTTTTTTCTGTGGGACTCCAAATTTCTATTAACGCCACTTTTCTCGTAGCCGGCAAAAGATCAAATGAACAAATATCGGTATAGTCGTCCACAAATTCTAGTAGAAAGACTTTATAATACGAAAGCAATAATATTTACCCCAACAATAAAACTCTTTATCAGTAGACGGTTACAATAGTTGAGAAATAATTTATGGCAGCAGCTAGTTTGGCGGAAAAACGGGTTTAACATAGTTTTGTCAACTATTTTGACCATCTACTGATAAAGAGTTGTATTGTAGAGTTAAGTATTATTGCTTGGGGATTATGAAGTCATTCTACTAGAATTTATGGAAGACTATACTTAAAATGACCCAAGGTTTATTCAAGTTCAAAATAAAAGTAAACCATTGATATGTACGAAACTTACCCTTTCTCTGAGAAGGTTCCTACAAGATTCGTCACATTTGGTTTGAACACACAAACAAAAATAATTGTTTTTAAATTTCAACACTGTAAAAACTTTCAACAAGAAGAACAATCATCAATTCAACGTATTAACATTAATAGAAGACAAAATTTTAAATTAAATCCAAAACCAAAACATACAACCTAAGCCCAACGTTCTCACAACGGAAATAAAATATCAACTACCAAAATACCACCACAGAAAAGTCGACTCTAGAAACGGAGAGAACGATCCAATAACAGCGCACTTTAGCGGTCAGACAGAGAATGTAACCAACCAGTGTGCCAACCTCTGATGAAAATTTGAAATTTAATTAAGTTATAAATAAACCATAATATGAACACAAACACGTATCTAAAAGAGGGCAAAGTAAGGCTATTTACAACATTTTGAGCTCTACTTTCAACTTGGGTTTAAACTAGGTAGAGTAATTAGTAGTAAATAGTTTTAGAATAGGACGAATGTTTTAACCATATATTACTAATAAGTTATAATTTCTATACTCGTAGAAATTAAAATTCTACGAATAATAATAAAAAAAGCGATTGGTTTGAGCTTTTTTAGAATTACACAACTTCCGGTAGCTCCAAAAATTCCGGTTACTTTGATTTCTCGATCAATTTTGCACAAAGCACGAATATACAATCTTTCTGTATTCCTTTTCAATTGTGGTTTAGTTGCATTCAAGCTATCCACGTACAACTCGTTAAGGTTATGGATATCCGTAAATTATTTTTAAAAACTAATAAAACCGATAAAGATGAAACTGAAGGGAAGGACAACTTCTACAAGCAGTTGCAGTTTGCATTTAAGTACCAGTACTAATAATATAAACTTCCGGACGATATTGCTCACAAAGGAGAAGATATTAAACAAGTATATTCAACCTGGCCTTGAGAAACAAAATTTACCGAAAAGATGTTCACTAACTTATCTACGACTAAAAAAAACTGAATTGTTTCACAGAAACAATCAGTATAGTTTTCCTTCCAGTGAACCACATCATCATAAAAGAAAATCTAAATAGTTCAAAATAATTGTCTGTGTTTAGGTTCTGCACATGCAAAATTGTTTTTTTAAACAATTTTAGTTTTAAATTTAAACTCTTATTTGAGTTCAGTCGCTTTAATATTCTTCTACTAAATACATTTTATTAATTAGGGCTTCACAAAAAAAGTTTACTTTGTCAGTTTTTTAAGAAAAGTGTTGACGAGTCAAGTGCAAATTGTGCGTTGCTGATAAAATAATGCAAAGTCCGATAAAACATGCAATTTACGTTGTCATCTAAAAACTGTACATCCTAAAGCTCTTTAAGAAATTGAGGATAAAGAAGAACCAAGACCAAAGAAGAAGAAATCTAATAAAGAGTCCTCGAAAACCAAAATAAGTGAGTCCGGTCAAAATCGTTCACCTAGTTCCACCTTAAACACTATCAAAAAAAATAATTATTGATGCTGCCAATAATAATGAAGATATTCTAACCAAACCCTGTTCCTCGACAACAGCTATCTCTATCATTCCCAGCGCATTATTTCCTTAAAGAAAAAAAAGCATTGCTCAGTCTTTTAAAGAAATTAGTTCTTGCAGAGAGGGCGGAGAAAAGCATTCAAAAATTACAAATGCTATTTTATTTGTCGGAACTATCAACCCATTCCAGTAGTGGAAAATAAAGAGTTTAAAAATTTAATCGAAATTACTGCGGGTCCTATTATCAACTTCGTTCGAGAAAAACGATATCAAAACTATTAGATGATAAATATAAAACACTATTTACGATTTTTCCATCTAAAATAAAAAAAAAACTGACATGATATACTATTAAAACCGATATTTGGACAGAAAGTTTACAGTTTTTTGGGCCTCACCTTACATTTTATCGAAAAATGACAATTTAGATTTCGTTACTCTTTGAGTTTTTGATTTAACTGAGAGACACACTGCTAATTACCTAAAGACCAAAATAGAAAAAATTATTGAAATATGGAAGATTCGAAGCGATTATGTTGCAGCAGGTGTAAGCGATGTGGCAACAAATATCAGAAAACCTTTAGAAGATATCGTGAGTAAAAAAAAACATTTACATTGTTTTGTCCATCAATTAAATTTAATAGTGGAACGAGTTTTATAAAATAAAAGTTTATGCCAATTAATTACAAATATTAAAATCATGTTTTATGGGAAGTTCATCACCGACTAATACAACAAAGTTCTGCTGCATTGCAGAGAATAGAAGATGTTGCTCATGACGAACTAAATTTATTTCTGGGAACCGCAGTAGTTTCTCTTAATGAAAATCTTATTTTTTGGTGAAACCCAATTGAGAAAAATCTATAAAAAAAATTATTATATAAATATACCATATGTTTATTATAATTTTTGATCAGGGGCTGTCATGAGAAACAAACATTCTAAAAACGTAGCGCCTAGATTAATTCACTTCGTAAATGTCACTTTGCTGTCACTGTCAAAAGTAAAATTTAGATTTGATTTGAATTATGGAGTTTACTGCAGAACAAAAGATTTTTTTTAGTAGAATCATATTTTCGTAATGGGCACTTAGTAAACGGAGAATGGGTTTACTCATCCAGACTTTGTTTTGACTAGTTTCGGGAAAAATTTCCAGAAAAAAATCATAACAGAGTCAAATGTTAAAACCAGTTCAAAAAACACTATTACGTCCTTTCGAGAAACCGGCAGCGTCAATCAGAAGAAAGGTGCTAGAAAATCAAAAACAAATCCCTTTGTGAGTGACAGTAAAATGATTTTATTGTCAAGTGAAATAAGTTACGCCCTACGGTTTTAGAATTTCTGTTTCTCATGCCAGCCGCTGATCAAAAATTATATTAAACATATGGTACTTTTAATTAGTGTTTATTGTTATATAGTTATCGTAAAATAAAGAAAATAAAGATTGTAAATTTTTTGGTAACTACCGATGGCAACATCGATAGAGAGGATTCGATGTCACATCCCTATCTTCTAGTAAACATTTTACAGTAATTTCATTTGGAGGTTTTTGATAAAAATAGGTTTTATCATCGTTTCGGAAAACACATTCTATAAAAATCTTATCTTGTAATACTAGATTGTATTCGGATTTTTTAATAGTGATATAAACAGCCATGCAGAGAATTTTTGCATATAAAAAAACATATATCTGTCAATTGTCAATCTCTTGTTTTATCTCCATGCAAAATTTAGAGAATTTGTGAACTAAAGATGAAACATACGTCGACATTTTTAGGTCCACTATGTCACTGAAAAAATTCCAGTTTCTACTAGATTGTTTCAGATTGGATGAAAAAGATACCAGAGACGAACCACATCGTCTTGATAAATTAGCTTTAATGAGAAGTATTTTCGACCGTTTTGTGGTTAATTGCAATAGTTCTTACACATCTCAAATATATGACAATCAACGAAAAGTTAAATATTTTAGAGGTTGCTATGGTTTCTGGCAATATATGCCTAATATGCCGAAAAAGTATGGTTTAAAAGTCTTCTACATTTTTAACCAGGAAGTATATGTAAGCCAACAGCCAGAAAGACCATTTCAACAAAGTAATAAACCCAAAGATGTAGTATTGCGACTTCTAGAACCACTGAAAAATTCTCACAGAAATATTACATTCGATACTTAATTTAACAGTTATCCACTAGTCTCAAAATTACTCAAAAATTATGAATTGAGAGCAGTAGAAACTCTACGAAAAAACAAACATAAAATACGGCCTGATCTTCTGAACGTAAAAAACAGAGAACAAAAAGCTCAAAATTTGCGTTCCAAAATAATGTGTTTAGTTTCATACATACCAAGGAAAACAGAAATGTAATAGTAATTCTTACATTACACCAAAACAGCACTATAGACGAAGTCACAGGCGAATTACGCAAACCAGAACAAATTGCCTCTTACAATACAAAAGCCGGTGTGAATGTTGTAGATAAACTTTCCAGAACCTACAGCGTCTCAAGGAAGAGCAAAAGATGGCCGCTTACACTGTTTTTCTCCCTTATGAATTCTGGAGCTATCAACGCTATGGTTTTAGCAAATTTAGATTGGTCGGAAAATTTCTGATATGGTACTGTCAAACTTACCAGTCTGAATTCGGTCTAGTTCCAGCTCACGATCCCTATTAGTTAAAGTTTATTTAATAAAGTTTAGGGGCGTCTGGCAGAGAATTGAAGCCAGTCTAAGTGTCTGGCATTGATCAAAGCGAGTTTTGATATTGTTACGAATCAAATATCAAAAAATTGAGTTTTATTTTATGAAAAATCTGAGATGGAATTTTATACACCTTTGTTACCTGTTACCTGCCAAAGCCACCATTACCCCAAATTCATAGATGGGGATTATTCTTAGCTATACTGGGAACACACATATAAGAATTTTCAGCTTTTATAAAAAAACGAAGGTCTGGCATTCACGGGCTCTTGCTCTATTAGTTGTTCCAAAGTGAAATCAATTGTCAGTGTCGTTGGATTGGTGATGCCTTAATTTTAAAGTTTGAGGGTCCATTTTTTAAGCTTTATCTAAAACGTTTTAAAATTTACCTCATGGTAAAAGAACAAGCAAAAATAATAACTGCAAGCTGAAAGTAAAAAAAAACTATTAAAATTTTTATATAGCCGGTCCAGTGTGCAGTTTTTAGTGTTGTATATATCGGATAAACTCATCAAGTTACCTGTGAATTTCTAATAGATAAAGATGAAATAAAAAAAAAGACGTCTCAGCTCGGCGCACAAATCTTTTTCTTTGGCATTTGTCAGGAATAACGTCATCATTATCTCTGCATTTGACAAGCAAAATAAAATGATGCGTTTAAGCGTTCCCTTTTATTCTAACGGTATTTAAAATCAATTCTTACAAATCAGCAGTTTTCACGGATAAACAAGTGTTTGTTGTTGGTACAAGTTGTAACTATGGTGCTTTCCTTAAAGCAGAAGACTTTCCTAGTTGAAAGTTATTTTTGTAATGGCATTCGTGTTGACGGGAAATGGGTTTATTCTATTCAAAATTGCATGAAAAATTTTCAAGCGTATACAAAATGCGAAAAATATAAAATGTGTGTGGATTTTCAAAAATTAAATTCGAAAACCATTAAGAAACGATTTCCATTACCACGAATAAATACTCAAATAGACAAACTTCACGATCAGAAGTATTACACTACTTCAAATTTTTTCCTGGATTGATCTGATGGTAAATCAATATTTTCGAAGAATCACAAAAATTTACATCATTTGTCACTCCTGATGGTCAATATGAACATACACGTATGCCATTTAGGCCTTGTAATGCGCCTAGGCAAAATATTGAAAGGTCATCAACAAATTGTTAGCAATTCTTTTAACGTTTATTGAAATACTAACACAGTACTTTTTTTTCACAAAAAAATAATGGAATCGTTTTTAGGGTGATTACGGCTACTGCCAAGCTGATCTTGGTAGAATTTTTTAAGTGCTGAAATAATAAAGAGAAATAAATAATTACGTTAAATACACTTTTTTTGGTGAGTACCGTTTTATTCGGAACATTACAATTTCTGATTAGGATACAATTAGTAAATTTTTGTTTAAAAACTGTTTGATTCAAATAAACAAATTAGTTATAAATAAAAATTTGTTGGCGTTAAATTAAATCTAACCTAAGGAAGATCAATTATTAAACCAGTGAAGGGTTTCAACAAATGGCACCACAGTGTTTCAAATTACTAGCCGCAATATTGTCAGGTCTAGGAGATTTATAGACACCCAACTTCAGTAATTAATAAAAATACATTCTTCAGAAAAGTAACAAACACCTAAGCCTGCAAAATTTGAAAAAGACTGCCCAAAAGATATCGTTATTTTTAGTGATAGATGTACATCACAAAATAGAATTGTGGTTTCGAACGCTCTCCTGCGACTGGCGATGAAAAAAAACATTGTAATCACACAGAAATTTTTAGAAAAGGGTCACACCCAGGTGGAGGTAGATACAGTTCACTCTATTATTAAAAAAAAATTAAAAAATCATAAAATATTTTTGCCTAGTCAGTACTCTCCAATTACCAAAGAAGCTAGACTAAATCCATCTCCATATAAGGTAGCAACAATAGACCACACATTTTTTAAAGATTATAGTATTAAAAATAACTTAATATATGATACAATCCGCCCTGAAAGAGGGATTGGTGTAAAATGCGTGGTTGATATTAGAGTTCTAAAATACAATCCCAATGGTACAATTGAATACAAACTTAACTACCATGACAAGTTTCAACTATTACCACAAAGGCCAAAAAGAATTGAGCCATTTATTTCACCGCAGCTCTTTGCTAATGGATTGCCAATATCAAAATCAAAGTATAAACATTTACAACACTTAAAAAGTGTTATACCTTTAAATTGTCATGAATTCTATGACAACCTGCCATATAGAAATACCTAATTCTTACCTACCTTTTATTAATAAGAATCTATAACTGTTCACCCCTTATAAATAAACAATTTAGTTGATTTTTGTTAGAAAAGAGTTTTTTTGTTTAGTTACTTTGTTGATTTCTTTATAATTTGATTTTAATTAGTACGTACAAGTGCCTAATATTATTTATAAATAAGTAATTAAAACCACTAAGACTGTTTGATTTTGGTATATTTTTTAAATAAGCCTAATATTTGTAATATTCCGTGGAAATATTTAAAAGACTGATATCGTCTGAATAAAAATAAGATTTAATTAAACTAGTGTTGATCCTGTTGCGCTATCAATGTTTATAAGAGTAATTCAAAGAGATTTTAGAGAAAAATTTTATGTTGGTTTTGTTACAATCATTTAATCTAACTTTTGTAAGAGATAAAGATTCTGTATTAATTTTGTATAGTTTTATTTTCAATATTAAATAATATTATTGTTAAAATAATAATATTTGTTTCATTTCAAAACCGCGTACCTTCTTCTTAGGTTCCAATGTGATGCGTTTATGGTCAAAGCAAATCCGCATAATTGTCGTAGGGCTTTAATTATTTACTTAAAGAAATATATTTTTCTAACAAGAGATAGAACACATAAATAATTTCTCTCTTTGTAAAAATAAGCTTAAAATTCATTGAATTAAAAAACTTATTAAGTTTTAACCCTTCTCTGTAAAACTGGATCTATTGCAGGTACGCGGCCTTTACGTATGGTAGATTCGCGGATTTGCACTATCCCAGACAATATGTAATGCAGATGCTCTTCATTTACTACAATTGATAAGAAATCACCTAATTGATGGGTTCATTATTGAGGATTACTTAATTAATATTGACTATTGACTTCCATTTAATGCAAGTCCAAAATTACATTTTGATGTTAACAGTTATAAATATCTATTGCAGTTTGAAAAATTTTTCGAAAATTCACTTATCGAGCACTAGTTACAAAAACACAGATATATGAATCAAAATTTTAGAGGAGAACCACCGCACACAACTTCAAATGAAATGAGAGTATTTCTTACCCTTACAATTTTAGAAAGTATTCTAAAAAAGCCTGAACATAGAAATTACTGGATAAAAAATAATGACTTTCAACACCAATTTTTCCACAGTGTCTGACCGGCAAAATATTTGAAGCTATAAAACATTATCTCCAGCAATAAACAATTTCAAAAAAAAAGTTCATGCGATTCAGAACAGCCGCAATCAAAAAATATCTCACATAAAAACGACAATCAACATGTAACCAACCTGTTGTTACCGGACGGAAAAAAAGCCTAATATCGATTGTAAAAAATTGTAAATAACATGTGTTTAGTTTTGTCTAACCATATACATTTTGATGTAGTTATTAAAAAAATTAAAATTTACACTCAAAAATTCAACGATCTGGCCGTGTTTCGACATACCCAGAACGCAGTTCAAAACTAGCCAATCAAAAATCGAGTTGCGCTAACTACCTACTCATTTATAGGCCATGCCCACGTGCGACTAAGTCCCGATACGCGTTTTGATTGAACCGCGCAGCTGGGCAGTAGGTATAAATATGTTTTAGTTTTAATATTACCTTTATTAACTCATTTCACATTTTATTTTATTTAACAAATACATATTAATTTATGGCAACATAATTTAAACCATGTTGCCATTCTATACTTTCTTATTGTTCTTTGAAAGTGTTATTATTTTCCTCAATTATTGATGTTTCTTTCATTCTTTTTATTAGTATAAAATTTTCTTTTACTTAACTTCTTGACTATTTTAAAATGTAACTGCCAATAATGCAAAAATTGTAATTTGTATTTACAATCACCTATAATTTAATTATGATCTTATCCCATATAGAATTAATTTAAATGTTGTAAATGCGCCCAATCTGGCGCCATAGTTTCTTCTCAATAAATTACCTCCTTTGGTATAAATAAAGGCCAGTTAGCGCACCTCACCAGTCGGGGTCCCACAAGAATCAATACTTGGACCTACCCCATACAACCTATATACGGCAGATTGGCCGAATTTCCAATATTCACAAATCGCACTCCATACAGACGATACTGCCCTTTACACAGAGCAAACAGCAACTTGGCAGTAAAGCATCTACAACAGGACCTAAACACACTTATAAACTAGTTCAAAAAATTGAAATCAGGATAAATACAAAAAAAATGGAAGCAATCACTTTTAATAAAACATTCAAAACTACAAAAAAAATCAAAATTGATAATCAAGACATAGAATAGAAACATCACATACAATACCTAGGGATCACATTAGACAAAAGACTGACATACCGTCAACACACACGAATATAAAACCAAGGCCAAACAAATTGCACGATCATTATACCCTCTCATTAATTACAAGAGTAAATTAAACACAGACAATAAACTTAGAATTTACAAAACCATTATTTCACCCACACTCACATATGAAACCGAACTCCTCCATGAAACTAAAAAAAACTAACATACAACAACTAGAGCTAACTTAAAATAAACTACTCAGAAATGCTCTAAAAGCACCAAAATATGTTAGAAACAAAATAATATTAAAAGAAACAAATGTAAAAACTATCGCAGAAGAAATCACCCTAAAAAAAAGCAACATACTCACCAATCTAGACTACAGTCCAACACGGAGATATTCAATTTAAACAAAAACATGTAACAAAATAGCTAATTGCAAATTGTAGACAAGACACCAAGTCAATGAAAAAATTAACTCTTCAACTGCTTGAAATAACAGATAGGATTCAAGTCACCTCACCAGTCTGTTCTAGGACTCGTCTTGACCTACGTTTCTCCTAAGAAATAAACTTTTCTTTACCACTTTTCCTAAGACCTCCTTGATAGCTCAAATAAGCAAATGTAAAGGTATACCATATTATTCAAACTGACGACAAGTCTGCGTATTCCTGGTCCATTTTAAGAAGCATCTTCAACCCCTACACTACGACTGCATTTTTGAATGCGATAAAAAAGTCGTAACGTGTAACATTGTCAACAAAGGAGGGAAACGGTGGCAATGTGTTATGAAAATTTTCACACAGGCAATCAGAAGTGCAAATAGCTTACTGAAATCAAGTAGAAATTTATAATATACAATTTCTAAATAACATTCTAGTAATGGGAGATGTGATTATAAACAATGTTAAACACAGCTATGTTGTTTTGGTAAACTTTCTTTGCGAAGAAAATGAGTTTTTATAATTGGAGCAAAAAAAAATCTCACTAGGTATGACAACATTTTTGAAGCACAATTTGAGTTGCTTATGTTAGCTGCAACTTCTAAACAATCACACTTATAATGGTTAATACGCACTAACTTCTGATAACATCTCGTGCCCAATAATTACACGATTCACTAAGTGACAGACCAAAAGTTAATGTAAATAAAATTTACAAACCAAACAAAATTAAAAATAACTTAATAAGACATTCGCTTGTCAACAAATTTGAAAAATATATACATTTAAGCAACCCTTAAAAATAACACTCATTTAAACAAAAACCATTTGATAAACCTTCTGATTCAGCAACCAATTGAGCCTGTGATCTAATCCACTAGTGGCGTATGCTTCCTCTCACCCAGTTATACGGTGACTTCAGAAATTAACTCAACCTACGTGACTTAATCAACATTAAAAAAAAGTAAGTGTGCTATTTAAGAGAACACACCCGGCGAGTTACAGGGAATGTCCTGCCTGCCCTCGCTAGGTGCTCTAGGACTCCAACAAACTAATAACTCATGTAAAAGCCAGCCGCACTTTTGCCTAGGCTATCTAAAGACGAAACAGGCCATCATCATCGAGTTCTGGTGTCCCCAGAGCTTCGTAGCCATTTTATACAAGAGAAAGCTAAGAATCGCATTAAGATTACTCCGAAAATTTTTAAGTAGCACACGTGTCTGAAATACTTTCGATGTTCAAGTAAACCAAAACGTCCTCAAATTCATCTAGATTTTACTCACTTAATCCCAGGTTGTAGGTACATGAGCAGCTAACACTTCCATCCTCAAAAATAAACGGTTTGATTCAGAAAAATAACTTTTATTTTACCTTTGTATCTGTGGGTTGAACATGAGGGTGTTAGCCAGTGATGTTTGGGAGTGATAAAATAGTTTCTTGAGACCCAAATTTGAGCTTTTTATCTCGACCATTAGTCATTAGCACTTTCACTTTGATGTTAAAATTTTCTGAGATAATTTCTCACCAACAAAGATATATTATTGCACTAATCAAAAAGATGATCAACTAAATGGACAAATTCGGTGGTGTGTGCTGCACTCACTAACCACTTATTGTCTGACACATGTTTAGTCTGATGTCTTCTTGGCTGAAGTTTGCAGTTTTAAACTCAAATATTTAAAACGTTCTTCTTTAATTTTTTGTAAATTTTCCAGATGATTTAAATTATTTTTCAAAAAATATAGTTTTATTTTTTTCATTAAGATCCGCATAATTTATAACAAGTTGCTTGCAATTGTTTATATACTTTGTTTATAAACTTTGTTTCTGCTTGATCAAGAGCCGGCTGTAAAATATCAGCGTTTGCAGGTATATATTCTGTTTTAACTGCCATAGGAGACAGTCCTTTTACATACAGAGTTTCATAAACAAAAATATGGTCTTTTATTAATGGCAAAATTTTGTTGATGACACAAGACTTCGCTTTTGCAAGTTGTTCCATTAGCTGATTCGGCAAATCAATATTCTTTTCAGTAATTTATTGTATACAGTATCTACTAATCATAAATTTAAAAAAATGCGCCTTTTGTAGGATCATTGTACATTAACGTAACCTTTTTAAGTCATATGTTGCATTAAAAACAAAATCTTGTTTTGTTTTTGATAGTTTTTTTTGCATTTAAGTAGATAAAAATTTATTATGCTAATATAATGAGACGCGAGCTTTTGTAAGGGCACATAGTACTCTCTTCAGGATTGAAGTTAGTAAATTTTTAATTTTTTCAAAATATATGTTTGAATGATCAATTGATCACTTATCTAAAAAGCCTATTTTTTAAAAGGTCAACATGCTTTTATGGTGCATGCTAGAGGAAAATAGAGTTTTATTCCCAATGCTTTATTAATATTTAAGTCAAGTAGAATTTTTTTTGTTTAAATTCCATAAATGCTAGGTTGGCAATAAATAAGTGTGGCAGTACTGGAGAATTGACATAGAGAGGTTAGATTCGGCGGGAACCTCTGCAAATATTTTTTTCTTAACCGTTCTCCCGAGTCCCTCCGCCTGACCTAGTCTTCAAAATTTTTGATACAAACATCGTATTTAAAAAAGATTCTGGAGCTGATATAACTATAACATACAGCAATGAATTTAAAAACAATCTTCAAGGAAAAGTAAAGTTGCAAAGAACTAAAACGAAGCTTTTAGATCCTGGAAAAGAAACTCACAAAAAAGTGAAAATAATAGAAGAGGCAGTAATTCCACTAAAATGAAAAAATAAAATATAAAACTGCAGATGTTTCATTGTTTATACACCAGATAACTTACTAGAAATACCAGATTTGCAGAAGTTGAATATGATCAAAGCAAAAAACCTGGCAAAACATTTCAACATTAAATGATAGTAAAATATGCAGAAGTTTTAAAAGTTTGGGAGTTTTTAAGAATTCCCCTTACGACTGCACTCCCTTTCACCACAAGTCAGAGTCGTTGTAGGCACTGTGGTCTGGTTCCGAATGCAAACCCAGTATGACTTTAACAAGCTACATCAATTGTTCATGAGTTAATAAACAATATATTTGTTCAACCATGACACAACTTTGAAGAACGTGTCATTTTAATTCAGATTCAATAGGTTCATTACCAAGTATTGCGCTCTGCGAAATTTGTGGAAGTAATAAGCGCTTTCCATATACTAGTCGAACTGAGCTGAGATGATCTGAGATGCTCACGTAATCTCATTTAAGTTTTTGGTAGCAAAAAGAACGCTAAAACTAACTTGTATTTGGCTCAGTGGGTTTGACGTTTAGTTTGACAGATAGAGACTTGGTACAGTCGACACATAAGTTTTTACCCAAAACATAATTTAGTTTATAATTGTAGTCTGTACAGCGAATTATGACAAATTTAAAATACAAATAGATAAAAGTAAGTTTTATAATTTACCTATTAGGTAATTATTGAGTAATCGCCCCTCATCGCTTAAATGAGCAATTTATAGGAAATATTAAATAGTAGCAGTGACTCAGAAATGGATGTAAACTCATCAAGTAAAGATGAAGAAATTATAGCAATAATATGGGTCACAAATTATCGCGATTTTATCCCCCTCCACTCAAGTGAGCCAGATCACTTCATGTGAGCATGCGACACAGGTTGCGCAGTTGGGGTAAGGGAGGAGGAAAATTGTTGAGACGAACTGATTCTTCTGAGATTAACTGAGATTTTGGGTAAATGGCAAGCGCTTAATGTTGATATTTCCAATAGTGGTCAAAGTAGTATAAAAGCTCATTTAGTTAAAAAAACTATGTTTTAGCAGCAAATGCAAAATTAAAAAGCAGCAAATTAAAAACATTTTTCAAAAGTGAAAATTTTGGCTCTAAAAATACGTAGATCGCTGCCAAAAAAAAACATTTAAATTTCATACTATTAAGCAACAGCAAAGTTTTAGATCTTTAGATTGCACTTCTAAGCTCATAGCAAATATGTTTGAGCCTAAATTTGCAGCAGCTCGAACTAAAACTGAAGCCATTGTATGAAATGTTATTGCAAAAGAATCTCAGTCACAACTAGAACTTGATCTTCAAAAATCAAATTTTGTTAGTATTTAATTGATTCGTCAAACCACAATGAAATTAAAGTAGTATCTTTACTGGTAACGTATCACTGGTACCAGTAATGTCGACAGTGCTTGAAGTAAGCGTTCTTATAAAACTAATAATAATGTGTTACCAGAAGAACTCCAGGAAGCAATCTTGATATAGAAAAGTTTGTAAATAGTGTTTAATTGTATAACCATATCTATATTTTATTATTGGAATATTTATACAATAAATGGGAACCCTGGAAAAAGTTAGCGATGTGACTGCGCTCAACTACACTCTTAGGCCACGCCCACTCTGGGCCTCACATATAAATAGGAGCTGTTGGCGCACCTCAGTCCGCTGAAAAGGCCTTAAGCCTCAGCAGCGCCTATGTTTGCTCTTAATAAATGTCATAGTTTCTAAGAAAAATTGTAAATATGGTTGAAAAAATAAATGATTTTGATTTTGCACCTCAGTCGCTGAAAAGGCCTTAAGCCTCAGCAGCGTCCATGTTTGCACATCAAAAATTGTTATTAGCATTAAGAAAGTTGTAAATATGATCGAAAAAATAAATGATGATTCAGTCGCACCTCGGCACCAACACAACAAACATTGTAAACACTTCAGGACTGAAGAGGCAAATCAGCCTAAACAATACGCCCTCAGACAAATGCAAAAGTTGTAATTTAGTTTTAAGTTACTGTATATATGTATTGTAAATATAAAACCCTCCTGTATATATTTTTTGTAATAAACGTATTTTTGACTTTGACTTTGCACCTCGGCACACTTTTCGAGTTGACGCCGAGCTGTGACGATGTCCCATCGGAACAGCTCTCCAAGTGCAACTCTGCGGCTTTCGCCATCGCCTGAGAAGAAACGCCCCAGCATTTTATCCGATGAGTCAATTTCCAATTTATCTAATTGTTCGCTATCCCCTATTAAATCGCCAAACATGTCTCCCTCACAAAGACCTTCACGATCAAATTCACCAATGTCAGAAACCCCCATTGAACACAAGTACACAGTCCGCAATATCCCCCTCGAAGTAGCTTCCACTCAATGCTTTTCCGCTGAAAAATCACACTCAAAGTCAATCACAATAGAACAGCCTTCCTAATTACCTCAGCCCCCATTCCCAATCACATGATCAACAGCATCCGTGCAGCCCTCAACGATCGAACCCTCACAGTTGACCTCATCCAACAAAAACCCATCCAAATATCTTCTTCTAAAAAACCCTTCTTTTCTGTTTAATCAGAAATGTCGAACAAGACATAACTGAACGCGACATCTCTTGCAATTAGTAAGATGTCCTAATTGTAAAATATATTTTTATAAAGAAAAAAAAGGAAAACAAAATTTATTTAACTTATTTGTAAATAGCCATGTTTATTCTGATTTTGAAAAACATATTAATAGAGTTGCTACTCATGCTTCCAGCCTGCTTTATGATATAACTACAAATTACGTCGAATCATTTAATAGTGTGGTAAATAAATTAGTTGGTGGTCAACGTATAAATTTTTCTCTTGCTGAATCTTATGCTTCAATCAATTTTAATTGTTTACAACCATATTTTTATATTATTCAGAAAAGTAAAAAGTTTAGGATACTTCACTGAAGCATAATCTAAAGTAAGGCAAATAATACATAAAAAAAGAAAAGTGAAAAATTTTGAAACTCGAGATCCCGACTCAGAACTACAGAATGATTAAAAATTGTCGTTAAAATTGATGTACAATTTCAAAAAATTTAAAATAAGTACTTGCTTCCATTAGAACTTGTAAGTTGTAATAAAAAAAAAATAACCGGAGAACAGAGTAATAACCATGAGTAGTTTAATGAAAAATCTTTTAGAATCACAAGTAGTAATTTTTTAAAAAATTGGAAAGTAAGACCTACAACAACCACAGCGAATTTAGTGTAAAAGTGTAAAAAGTTTACAATATGGTATATGCAATAAAAAAAATGCAATTAATTTATTAAAAAAAAATTTTAATATAGATGTAAAAAATTGTGGTTCATTTATACCTAAATCATACACATTTCCAGTGGCTTCATCTGACGGTATTGTTGATGAAAATTCCATAATTAAAATTAAATGTCCCTATACATATAGAACAAGGGATATTAGTCCCGTCAAGTTAGCCCAAAGAATAAGGGTAAGGTTACAATAATTCGCATAAAGCTAAATTTCTGTAATAATGTTGGGAACACCATTTTATATAAAGTGTCAAAAGTCCCCATTAATCCCAGGTCTGCAAAAAAAGTTATTCAAGATCAAATTCTGCAAAAACCGCTTTTTTGTATTTTTCAGCGAAACGGTACGTTTTATTATAAAAGTAGATCATACAAAAATTGTACACCATAAAATTGTCTACAAAAAATGCTTTTACACTTTTTTTTCTAAGTCACCATTTCCGAGATATAGCGATGCAAAGCTGAAAAAAGTATTTTCAGTTTAAAGAGTGGTTAGAAAAAAATTGTTTGTCAAATGTAAATCTTTTGACAAACTCATAAATATATCGACTGGTAAAGATGCACTACTGAAACATGGTGTTTCAAAACTACACCAAACACAAATCAATGTCTTAGCAATAAACATTAACATCATTTATGGCTGAAGGTAGTGCTAGCAAAATATTAAAAAAAAAATAAAAAAAATTTTTTTTAATTTAAAAAATTATAATAATATATTTAATTTATTTTTCTCAGGTGAAATACCCCTATCGACATTTGTTTCTAAACATAGTTTACCCACGTTTTTAATAATGAACCACTTGGGCAAATTAAAAGAAATCGTTTGAAATGACTCGAAAATTGCGAAGTGGTAGAAAAAAAACTACAAACAGTACAAACATAGTCCAAAATGTTTTAGGATGCGAAAGGATGGACACCCTTTGTCCTTTTCGCTACTAGTAGACAAATCTACCGAGAGAAACACAACAAAACCTGCAATTATTGATAAAAACCATGCCGAACAATAAGTTTCGAGTCACTTTTTAGGTTTAATTAAACTTTCTGAAGCAAACGTAATTACTTTGTACAATCATATTGAAAATTTATTTAACAAGACAGAAACCTTTATAAAAAAAAATTGATAGAGTTTGCTTTAGATGAAGCAAATGTAATGATGAGATAACACAATTCATTTATGTTATTATTAAAACATAATGTTCCATCATTATATATGATGAAATATATTTGCACTCTTTTCATTTATGTGTGTCTTATGCATGCCAAAAGTTGCCTCGTTATATAGAAGACTTGACTAGAGACATTTATAATTATTTTAGATCGAATCCTAAAAAAATTCATAAAGTTTTACATTTTGCTCAAATTCGCTAGATTTCTTTTTTCAGTGTCCTATCGAGAATATTAGTTACAGCTTTATTACAACTATTTAGTGTAAACAAAAATTCCAATTGTCACAACATATTCAAACAAAAATACATTTGAAATCCGTAAATAAAGATGAGGCAAGGGATACCTTCTACTTAGATTTGTGTAAAGCGTTTCTTGCAGCAAATATTCAATTACGTAAATTAGAAAATCCCGTCTTAAAAAATTTCCTGACTAAGTACACTAACACACAATTACCTGATCAATCGACACTGAGACAAATCCATGTACCTTGTTTTTATACATAGGTAATAGCTGGTATAAAAAATAATGTTTCTAACAACTTTGTTTGGGTCTCTGCCGACAACTTGGGTAGATGTGTTACAAACATCCTTATCGGTATATTACATCCAACAATTTTATATAGAGCATATTTAATAAAAACTTCAATCACAAGTAATATTAATTCTAAAATTATGAATGACATAATTAGGCAAAATATAAGATATATTTAAGAATAAAAATAATGAAACTAGTGACGTTGTTAAAAGCAACATTCTTTTAGAAGTGATGCTGTAGCATACATGATCAAGGCAGACTACTTGCTAAAAAACTGTTTCCAAATATGCTGCACATTACTTGTTTAGCTCATGCATTGCACATATTATGTGAATTTTTAAGAAATGATTTTCCAGATGTAGACATTTTTACAAGATCCTGTAAAAAAATATTTTTAAAAGCTTTTTCTCGTTCTTGGGTAAGTATATTTAGGCTGTTTCATGAGTGATAATGAGTCTGCAAAACTAAAAATACAACCAGTAATACAATTTCAAAGTTAACATGAATGATATTGTTTTCAAATTTTATTTGTTGGGAGAGATGGAGATAGGACGCCATCCCAGTTCCGACGCCATTTAAGGAACCTAGCGAGTGCAAACTTCCATGAATCTTTTTTCAGGACCCTATGGATAGGACGCCTACCAAAGAATATGCAAACTATTCTTGCCACGCAATCGGTGTGTACTTCAGATGAAGTAGTGGTGTCGGCAGACAAAATTCATAAAACATAAAATTTCCGCCATCAGCAACTCCAATACTAACACCACCAACAGCATCCACTTGAACTTCGACGCGACCATCAGCGTCCTCACGCAACAAGTGCAAGAACTTACTCATCAGGTAGCAGCACTGCAGAATTCACGAGCCCGGCCCGTGGAGGGATGAATAAGAGGAGTTGGCATGCCCTATACTGACAATGTTAGGTTCTTGGTCGAGATACAGACACCTTTTACAATCTTATTCTATTGTCTAGACCACCGTTTGCAAATTTGTAGTGGGGGAAAAAGCTATCCCAAGTACAGTGAAAACTATCGTAAAAGGTGTTTAAAAGGTGCTCCCTCTAGAACACAAATTTGTTTCTCCCATAATTTACAGGAGCGTTATCAGCAGAAAATGCGGAGATACTACAAATAGAAAGTTTTTATGATTTTTTAAAATATCAACAATTTTGTTGAAGGAATATCTGCATTCTTTAAGATCATCGTAAAAATCTAACAGTTTGTATTGAATTTTAATATCTGCAATAAAATAAATAGCGTTCAGACAATGGAAACATATTTTGTGTGTAAGCTATCCCGAGTACAGTGAAAACTATCGTAAAAGGTGTTTGGCCATCGACCAAGATTTCAAGCTTATGCCCACTCCTGTTAATCCTCCCTCCACACCTCGGCCCAGTCGCACGCCATCTAGGAACCGATCAAGGAGCTGTAGCAAACCTCCAGATGAACATTGATAGCTGACATAGACTATGCAATAATAGGAGCGGTCTTCATTCACCACTACAAAATTCTAGTAAACTTGCGAAATGGACGCTTAATAGACTTATTGACACAAATGTGCGCGGGTGCGAGATGCGGACAGTGGATATACCTACAATAAAAACTTTAGTTGTGGAAAGCTCAAATGAATACAATCTACTATTGAAATTCCCCGCGATCACCAAGTGAGTTATTAGATAAATCGAACAAGAGTTTTGATGAAGATAATTTATTAAGCGATGCCACTAAAGCCATATTGTTAGCCCGACAAAAAACCCGTAGCAAAAAGAAAACACAACTCTGTTTACCAGAGTTCCTGAATCCTGGAAAAAATTCTTTGTATAATGGTTGGGTATCAAAAATTGATGATTTTACCACTAAATGTCCCATCTGAATTATCACACTTACTGTAAAACATAATGGAGAAAAAGCTCTAAAACCTCACCTAAATAGTCAAAAACATATGTATTTCCAATGCAAGTAGTTAAAGAAAAAATATGCTTTTAACTGCTTTTGTACAAAAAAAATACTGTAGAAAAAAATAGTATTACAATAATCAAAGTTGCCAAATCTACCATTCTGTAAGAAATCGTCATAGCTATTTAACTACTGACTGTGGTATCAAATTAAATGCAGTCTTATATAAACATTAAAGTTTTGAAAAAAAAGTCCACTGAGCCCACCAATGCCGAAGCTATTGTAAAAAATTATTTGTGACTGAAAAGTGTAAAAAACATCCTTTTGAAATTAATTGTTTTTTAAAATTCTTTATAGTTTAGCCAAAAAACGGCCTGTTACATACATTTGGTCCACCCTATATAGTAAAGTTATAACTTTAAAAAGCTTTCTAGAAAACGTTTTAGCTGATATCAATTAACGTCTGCAGATACAATTTGGACCAAGATTTTCAAAAAATCTGCTTTACCTAATTTACTAAAAATAAATGAAAAAATATTCTTAGTGCCAGTAAGTAATGCGTACTCCAAAAGAATTTTTTTCTCTTATGTAAAATTTATGAACAGAACAAAAAAAAACAAAAAACATGTCGAAAAGCTGAACTTTGTACTAAATTAAATTTTAACATATCCTGTCTAGAATTTGCAAATTTTCTTGCTAAAGAAGAACAACAAGCACTTTTACATTCTTGCCAAAGCAATAAAAAGTATTTCTTTAAATTTGTCACTGCAAAATTACCTTTACACTCAAGACTTTATAATACGTTCCTACTCCTATTATATATATATTTTTATTGTTATATTTAATTTTGGCTATTTTTTATTGGTTTGAATTTTTAAAAGATTTTCTATTTTTGTTACCATTTAAAACAGTGTTAACTTGTGTTATTTTTATCTTTGTTATTGTATAAAATGTATTAGAATAAAAATAAATATTGTTCCTATGTACTTTTTAAAAAAGCATCTCTTTTTTTAAATTGCATCATAAGTAAAAAAAAAAACTCTGTGTCAAAGCAAATTCTAAGGTGGCAACCCTACTTGCTACTCAACCGTAAATTAGTTAATTAGTATTCAAGTGTTTGATCATCAGCGATGTGCATCTATGTGTCGACAATGTAGACTTTGTGTAGACAATGTATACAATAACTATTTTGAGGCTATGTTTTTTTAACCTAGCTTTTCATTTGATCGTCTGAGATTTTTTATTGTATGTTGTATATTGTAATACACCAATTAGGAATCGTTTGACTTTGGAACGTTCCAAAAAAACTTATGCATATAATAAGTACTATACTTTAAAATTTCAAGATCAGAGCAAGGATAACAATTTGGAAAATAAATTTGATGAAATAGATAGAGAGTGATGAGAATAAGATATAAAGAGATTTAAGATATTTTAGAATAAAAATTATTTTTATTATAGATTTAAAAATTTTATTATAGTTTTTTCTTGTTAATGTTTTTTTTTAATTTTAGAATTAATTGTTAATTTGTTTTTATATTATAACTATTAGATTTTTCAATAAGTTTTTTTATAAAAATAATAAAAAAATATTTGATATTATTATTGTTTACATTGTCTACATAGTCTAAGGTAAAACTTTTTCAAAGTTTACTTTACACACTTTACACGTAGACAACTAAATTGTTTACTCCGACGTAGTCTACGCGCCCA
This sequence comes from Tribolium confusum, assembly GCA_029207805.1. NCBI lineage: Eukaryota > Metazoa > Arthropoda > Insecta > Coleoptera > Tenebrionidae > Tribolium > Tribolium confusum. The sequence continues at coordinate 8,155,643 of JALGAY010000006.1, forward strand.
TCACTGTTAATAATCTTGGTTGAAAATTATTGTCATTAAATGCAACCCTTCCATGATAATAAATAAAAATAAATATTGAAATGACTGTCACTCCCATTCGGTGTATTATGTCAGGTTTGAGCGTTTTTTTTTAAGTTTAGAAGTTACTTTCTACAGTTTAGCTTGTTGATTACTGGAGTTAACATGAACAGTTCCATGACTTCCATGTTACGCCACTGGTATTGTAGTGATGCACCTTAAACTCCGCTTTTGTTTTCTTCTGATTAGAATTACACTGTAATTAGTTCACTTTAGCGAGACTCTACTATATTTTGAAATAACATTTTAAACCTTCAATTTTACCTTAACCTCAGACTTCGAATACAATTAAATAAAATTATCAAAATTAATAATTAGAGACTTACCGCAGTCCCGAGACGACCATCTATGCTGAAATTGAGATACACAACACCAAAATTCCAAAACAATAGTCCTAACTGCGAAAAACAAGCACCAAATATCTCACACCAAAATTGAAATTTTTAACTAGAGAATACACAATTAAGACAAACTAAAATTTCGTTTCTTTTTTCACACAATTATGCACCAAAATATATAACACAAAAGATCTGTTTTAAAGAAAATTTTGAATTTTAACCATGAACACACGACACAACGCAACACGTGGCCATTTTGTTTGGTAATTCGCAATTTCGAACAGCTGATGTTTTGACACACAGTTGACAGTCCGAAAAACATACCTCGTGGAAGAACGTAACGTGTAAAGTGTGTTTTTTTGAGCATTTTTAGCTTATTATTTATAAAATAATAACTAACTGTGTGTAAAAAGCTTGTTTTGACGGTAAGTGATGTAATATTTAAAGATTTAAAGTAAATCATCGTTTGTTTTTCAATAAGTTATGGACCGTGCTTAACAGTATTTCAGACGGGCAGACAAAAAGTAATAAGCATTGTGTTAATGATTTCTATTTCTTCAGTAGAAATGGCATTTTTGAAGTTGGGATCGATTTTCAAATATCTGGATGCCACTCCAGAAAGCAGGCGTGTAGTGGAAAGAGAGGCACTTCTGCCTGCCAAATTGTTAGTGCTCTGTGGTATCACCAAAGTAGTCCATAAAAAGAAATTTGCAGGAACAGCTTTGTGTATGCAAACTAGTGCCCTATCAAGTACCCCTCATAAAATCTGTAGCGAGTTATGGGTGGAGGGAACGCAAGTGGACATAAAACCCTTTACTTGTATTTGTAAGACTGGATTGTCGGGTACTTGTAAGCACTTTTTTTTGCTGTCCCAGACATTTTGCACAAAAATTAAAAACGAAACGGCGAATTTAAAGGTTTACGTCGTAAACAACAACAATAATGGTACGCTTCAATATGATTGTTCCAAACGCCATCAGAGGTCGCTTTAATTATCTGAATTCGGAAATGGCGTTGCGATTGCGTAGTGAGGATTGTAGACTGGTACCATACAGAGAAATGAAAGTATACAAGTATTTACATAAAGTAAATGCACTTTCATAGCGTCCAGTTAATAAATTTTTAGGTTGGCGGCCTTGTCTAGTTTTTTTTCAATGAATTGGTTGCAGTACTAATTTGTTGTCAGATTTTAACAGGTCACTAATCGATAATCGAAATCACGAGACAAGCACAGTAAAAATTATTTAATATTTAAATGTAATATCAAAAATTCATCAAAAATGAATTGTAAATGATCTAAGAACAAGCAAACAAGGCTAACTATTGCTACAAAGCACGCCAAAGCTTGGTCCAGAGATGCGCCTAGTAGAATGTTGGAGACCAAGCTAAAAAATATTTTCCCGGTAATTTTCCAAACATTTTCCTTCTTTGACCTGCCTATTACTCATCTCATTTTACCTATTAGATTTCAAAAACGTAAAACAGAAAAATAATAACCCAACATGAATCCGATCTTCCCTTAGCAAATTCCCATTTGGACCGAAAAAAGAACAAGATCAACCAGGACACATCGTTTCTGGATCTATTATATAACTTCACAAATTTAATTTAAGTGTTTAACATTTAAAAATTAACAAATTTTTAAAAGCGTCGGAGATTCTAACCTATTTTTGTATACTTGTCAATTCTGGCAAATTTTCCACCAAACACAAATGCTATCGCTTAAAAACGACTTACACTGGCCGATAATCGTAAACTTACATTAGGAAGTAAAAGCAATGAAAGTGCACCAGCTGTAACAACTCGTAAAAAAGAACAATTATTATCATAAAGTAAAAGTGTAAGAAATCAAAAAATTCAATTTATGACTAAAGCGAGATCTCGGATGGCAACATGTTTTCGAAGTTCTGTCAAATTATTATCAATTAGGCATTTTCAAATGACGTCATATTACAAGCGATAACTGTTTACAGGCCACTACAGATAAAAATCACAATGAAGTAGACAACCTCATCTGTGCTTCCTCGACCCTCAGCCAGTTCAACGCCACAGTTTAATTTGTTAATTTTATTATCCAAGAATATGAAGCCAAGTTTGCAAAAATAAATCTAAATATATTGCCAAAATCTTTATTCTCAAACGCTTTGCGCAACCGGCACCTATAAATCTAAATAATGCTAAATTAAGATGGCTCGAAAAAGACCAAACAGCAAAATATCTTAGGGTATATCTCGACACTCGACTGACATGAAAATTTTATGTACTAAAAAAACTTAATAAAAGCTACGCCAGAATGACGCAACTTTATCCACGGTTGAACCGCAAATCATCTTTAAAAACCAAATGCTTTCTTCATTTATATCGATCTTTAATAAAACCAATCTTTACTAAAGTGGCCATACGTCCTTCCTTTGGAGGAACAGTCCCTCATTTTAGTGCTGTGTCCCTCTTCAGCAACTGTCCCTCATTTTCAATATCATGTCCCTCGCCTCCCTTAAAACCCGTATATCTATAACGAATTTAAAATTTACTTCGCCATCTATATAAAAAAGACAAAAGTAACCTATCTAGTAGCGGACATGCCCAACTAACTGTCAATAATAATGTACCGAACAACCAGGACTGACTAACGAACACAATGACTGACTCGGGTATAAACCAACCGAAGTCGCAACCAGTTGCAACCTTTATATCCTTAACCTTACTTTTTGTGTTAAGTCAGTCAGAGCATTACATTTGTTTTATTTGTCATTGCCAGTGCAGTTTCTCATTTGCCAAAATGAATTTGACCGCAAAATAATCGGTGTTGGTTGTGCGGCTCACATATTGCACAATGTTATGCGGACGGCAGCAGATCTCCTTCCTATTGATGTGGAATCTATAGTTGTTCAATTTATTCACATTTTTATATCTACACCGTCCGTGTAGAATCGTTAAAACAATTTTGTGAAGAATCGGATGTTCAGTACAGTTATTAGGGTATAGTAAGACCAGACGACTTGCGTTAATGCCAGCTATTGAACGATTTTTGAAAATGTTTGTACCATTGCGTTCCTACATATTTTTTGTCAATAGAGAAATGCCCAAAGATACTTGAAACTTTTTTTAATTCTGAGCTATGGTTAAAATTTAATCATTGTCAAGCTAGTATATTTCATAAAGCTGTGAAGCAAATCGAAGGAGAACACGCATCAGTATTTGAAACATAAGAACAAATTTTTGATGTTAAACAAAAATTTGAAGCAAGAATTAAAGAAAATTACCTGCCATTGCTATTGCGAAACGATTTAACAAAATTAATTGAACAAGGTAGTTTAACCAGAGAGTGGTTCCAATCACATGTAAATAATTTTTACGCTAACTGTGTACAGTACTTGAACAAATAGACTGTCCATTTTAGAGATATAGATAACTTTCAGTGGTTAAGTTTAAGACAACCAGTAAGTTGGGATATGGTTGAAAAGTGCCTTATAATTATTGGTTTTAAGATGCAAGGTCACGAGGTGTAAATATAAAAAAATAAACATAAATTCACAATTATTTATTAGTTATGTTTTTGTTTTGGTCGTAGAGTTTTGGGAGATTCGAGGTTATGTTAAATTCTAATGACAGGCGCATTTAAAGTTTATACGCATGCGTTCCATTTTATTATAACATTTAAAATAATGAACAGCAAAGTACACTTTAATTTTTTCCTTACAATTATACGTAAAGCAAATATGGCCGTCTCATTATAACGTAGAATAGCTTGCCGTAAACTGTCTAATATCCTGGATTGGGTAAATGACCGAAAAATTTCATTTGTTACGTTTGCTACGCTAGCAACGTAGTAAATGTAGCAAACGTAGTAAAATGTAGCAAACTCTTCTGATTGGTTGTCTTATGACATTAGAGCTATTAGCTATCATTACTGTCAAAGTACATACCATCTTATACAATAAATAATACAGCAAACCGTCAAAAATACAAGCTCAAACGGGGCGAAAACCTCACGTGCAGTACGACTATCAGATCATATTATATTACAGATTGTTAACTAACAAAAAATCAAAAGCGTCTTGTAAAGTTTTTGTGTTGTAGTTTGTAGATAATCCAGTGCACTTCAGTTGTTGTTATTAACAAACTGAAGTTGTTTAATAAAAATTTTAGAATTTTTATCACAAAACGATTTTTAATAGTTAACAAGTAGCAATCGCAGCAAACATAAAAGGCAGCAAACTACGTTTGCTACGTAGCTTGCTACTCGTAGCAAACGTGTCAATGTGTAGTTACCCAACCCTGCTAATAAAATAAAATTCATTCAGCAGAAAAATGCTTACAATATGTTTCTGTTTCTTGTGTGTACCTACTCAATGAATGATGTTGTTTTTAACACCTAACAATTAGTTTATTTCGTTTCTATTATTTTTTTAAATAAATTATCGTTGTTTTTATATTATGCATATTAGATTTATATTAAATATATTTTATAAACAAATAAATTTTATTTGGATTTTTAATACCTACTATTAATACTTCACTTCCTATTTCTATCAGACTGTCTCTCCTTAAGTAATTTGTAATCTGGTCACTTTAATCTTTACATATGCTAGTCCAGTTTGGAGATATGCAAATAAAACACATAAACAAATTCCAAGCGCTGCAAAACAAAATACTCAGAATAGCTGTAAAAGCCCTTTGATTTATTAGAAATGACCAACTCCATCGCGAGCTCAACGTAACATTTTATTAAATCTTAATTTTACCTTAACCTCAGACTTAAAATACAATTAAATAAAATTATCAAAATTAATAATTAGAGACTTACCAGAGTTCAGTGACGACCATCTACGTTGAAATTGAGACACACAACACTAAAACTCAAAATTCCAAAACAATAGTCCTAACTGCGAAAAACAAGCACCAAACATCTCACACCAAAATTGAAATTTATAACTAGAGAATACACAATTAAGACAAACTAGAATTTCGTTTCTCTTTTCACATAATTATGCACCAAAATATATAACACAAAAGGTCTCTTTTTATGAAAATTCTAAATTTTAACCATCGGAACACACAATATGACGCCACACGTGGCCATTTTGTTTAGCAAAGGTACTGCGATGGGCTCCAGAAGCCGTGACGTAAAAAATGCGCGAAATTTTGAAACACTGTCATTCGATAAAAATACCTTGAAAAAGTCGACCTTATTGCACATGTAAATAAGGTTGAATTTATAAAGATCAAATTTTATGCGATGAATAAATACACTAAATAAAATAAATAAGACCTAAAAATGTCGACATTCGATACCCCAAACATTTCATTTATTGATAAGTTAAGACTCACAGCAAACTTACACTTAATAAAGAATGTAATGGAAAATAAAATGTTCGATGCACAGATTTCCTTCATTTCTAAGCTTTAACGCAGGTCCAATATGAACGAATTCCAGCGAACCATGCCGAATGCGAGCAAATCCCCTCCGATTTGCCTGCGCATCACGTTATTTGTATGTACTCGGCCATCTTCGGTAGTTGGTTTACAGCTGTTCGGGTGAGTTTGACGGCACGAAGCATGTACAGTAATTTCTATTTTCGATTAATTTCTTAAATATGCGAGGATTGTTTGTAACTTGTGTCTGGATTAAAACTAGAATGTCTAGAGTATTGGAGTTGAGTGTTTTTATGCCTTATTTGTGTTTCCATATGTGATTTTTATTCGGTCAAAGTTTAGCTGTTATAATTTCAACCTTATGCACTAGTGCAATAAGGGCGACTTTTTTAAGGTAGATTTTTAGAATGACAGTGCTTCAAACGTTCGCGCTAAAATTACGACACACTTCTCCAGCCCATTGCGTGGTGAGGATTATCAAGTAGGGTCACTTATATAATATAATATAATAAGAGTAGCGCCAACTCTCTATCTCTCTTTCGGACCTCTCTTTTAATTTGAACCCAAACTATGCAAAACTAATTACCAATGTAAGCCACATAATATATCCAAAATCCCTAGAAATGCATTTAAAACCAATTTAAAACCATTTCTATCTTTGTTTTACTCATGCGTGTATATAGCTATCTCTTTTAATTTGAACCTACGTCTAGTGAATTCCATTGGCGCTACCCGTATATATTCAGTGATCCTATTGTCAAGTGGTCAAATGCAGAGAAATGGAAGTAGGGAGAGTACGAGTATCTATTAATTTATCTGCCCGTCAAGGAAGTATAGATGGTTGTATGATTTTGACAACATAGCTGCAGAAAAATTCAAATATAAAAAAACTTGTAAAAAAGATTAGTTATTATCAAAAAGTAAAAGTATAAAAAATCGATAAATTTTGTTTATGACTAATACAGGATCTCGGATCCATTGCCCGTAAACATGTTTTCAATGTTTTGACCAATTATTTTCGGTTTATTCTTACTTTTTGGTTTTGTAATACTATAACTAATTATTTTCTAAAAATAAACTAAATCAATCGATTCTCTTAAAATTTAAAATATAAAATAATGTGTCATTTGATTATTAGTGATTAAAATTTTGAGCAACTTTATTAAGTAAAGTTTGTAAAAAATAATCAAACAAAACTAATTACATAATATGTAGATTTGTGATAACCCAAACTAAGCTCTACCTACCGAAGATAACTTAAAATTGCGCGGTAAATTCAAACTCAAATAAAAACGTCCAAAAATTCTGATTGTCATCTAATGAAAATAAGCCGTACGTACGCTGTGTTTGACAAAATGGCGACAAATTTCTTTAAGATGTGCTTGCATAAAGGCTCAAGTTAAGAGAGTATAATAAAACTATGTGAAAGAAAACAATCATTTGTTTGTTTCTTGCAGCAAATCGTTTAAATAATGTAAAATAAAAAATAAATGTAAATTAATGATCAATAACAACAACAAAACAAAATGCATATTATAAAACAACACAAAACAATAAAGCACCTTAAAAACACAAATGAATAAACAAACTAGTTTGTGTAATATTTCGTTATAGCATTCTATAGACAATTATATTTTTACTGCAAGAAGAACTGAATACAACTTTCTCAAACCGTGTTTACAAACAAAACACAAATATGTTTTCAAATAAAAATAACTTAATTATTTAACACAAACATTAAAAAACATTAGATATATTTGAATGTAGAAAAAACATGTCAAGTCGGGTCACCAAATCCTATTAAAATTTAAAAAAAAATAACGAAAGTGTTTTAAATTCTAATTTTTAATACAAAAAAGTTTTTTATTTTGAAAAACAAAATTGTGCTTTGCAATTTGTTTTACCGGCAGAGTGCACTGTCGACGTCAATTTATTCTTGTAAAAGTCGTAGTTCTAAAACTGTTTTGTTGATCTACTCTCTAAGTTTCCATTTTGTTTTGCGTCATTTCCGTCGATTTAGGTTTCCGTTGGTAGGCGGCTTGTGAATGTTAAACCTGCAAATTTTTTGTTCTTTCGGATTTAGTTTTAAATATTTAATGCAAGTTACTAATTATTCACTATATCATTATTAATGTGATGTTTGTTCTCTGTGTTAAACGTTAAAGACGTTAAACTCTGGTAAAATGTTAAAATAAAACAACTTGCTTGTGTAGAGACCAGTGTGAAAGAAGGAAGTGGCAAAAATTTTTATTTATTGAAGAATGCTTTGTGAAAAGAAACGGTGAGTATTAGTTATATTTGATAGTTTATTTTAGATTTATTTTAGAATTTTTTTTTATTTTCGCCATGTTAAGAGGTAAGTTTTGTACATTGCCGCAGCTTTTTTAGCACCCAATGCTGCACGACGTTAAAGTAATTTTAGTTTTATTTAAATTTAAATATTATTTGCACAAATTAATAAATATAATTAATAATAATATTTTACAAGGCAAATAAAATATTTATACCAGAGAAATAAAAATTGGGAGATTTCTGATAGAAGATGTGCATTATTTCTGGTTGCTAGTCGCTATTTTTACCAAAGGCACAGTTTTTATTTTTCTTATATCGAATGTTATTAATTCGGTCATTTCAAAAACCTTGTAAGTCACACAAACTGAAGTTTTCAGGAATCAATAAAAACCGTGTCATTTACAAATAAACGAGTTTTAAAAGACTTTGATAAGCTTAATATAGTTATTTATAGTTTAAAAATTAAAATGTCGAATGACATTCACCTGTTACACAAACGACCTGAAAAAACTTTTTTCGTTGTTTTAGCAACAGAGTTAACAATTATATTATTTATAATTTTTAATTAAAATTAACTTATTAACATGTCATGTTTTAATTTTTTATGTTTTATTATGTATATTTAAGGTACTTACATAATCTTATTTTCGTCATTCTCATCTGTATTACCTTTAATATTAGCAGTTAGCTAGCTAAATTTATTTATTTATTTATTCAACTTTATTAGCCTTGTGAACTTCTGCACTTGCAATTGCGTCTGTAGTGACGTTTCCGGGGACGAATAAACTTGTAGCTAGAGTTGAATATTGTTGATCTGCAGCATCTTAAGTACAGTAGACCATGTTGGATTAAGAGGTTGTTTCAGCATTGTGTCAAGATCCAGCGGGTTAGAAAAAAAGCTATTAAATATCTTACTGTAGAATCGTGAAGGTCGTATGATAAGTGGGCAATCAAGTATAATATGTTAAATAGAACCAGATTTTTCTCAATCGCAATTGGCCGATGATCAAACACCAATGCGGTAAAGATGAGTATAACAGCCACAATGGCCAGTACGCATTTGTATGAGTGTGGTAAAATGCCTTCTGAATAAGTTTAATCTTTTCTTAAACCATGGGATGAAATACGGGCTGTTTACAATGCGATTATAAACCCAATCACTGCAGGAAACTTCGTGTGCTCAAAATTGTTGCCAGAATGCATGGTGAGCACGTTGCACGTACCAACTAAGAAAGTAGTGAAGAAAAGTGTAGTTTTGCTTTTATACCAGGTATTGTTAAGGCTTGTTTGCCAAGGCGATTTGCAGCTTGATTACCAACAATTCCAATGAGAAACAGTATCCAAACTAATGCAATCTGTAAATCTATAGAGCAGTGTTTTAGTTTATTTTTGATCAGAAGAGTAAGAAAAGATTTTTGCAAAAAAAAGCCAACGTGGCAGATATATTGCAAAGCAGAAAAAAGATCTGAAGCAATGATAACTGGCCTGTTTATTTAATCCACCGCCTTTATTCTTTTATAAATAGCAATTATTTCAGCAAGACATATTTCCGTTTTAGAGGCAAGAGCACGCAAAACAGATAGGTTGATTTCCGGAGATTAGAAGCCAATACTAGTTCTATTATTATCTTTGGTTGCATCTGTAAAAGTCACAAGAGAGTGGCTCGATGTAAAAGTACGTTGAATCTATTGCTGAAAAGGCAACTCATTGTTATTTAACTTTTTAAAACACTAAGAAAAGTTAGTTTTTTAAAAAAAAGTCAAAGTCGTAAACATAAAAATTTGGTTTGGCAGTCCTAATAATTTAGGGTTCCAAATTAAGGACCTGGTCAAAAGCTAATACAGTAGCAGGTGGGCTCTTATTTTTCCAGACACCAACGTTGGACTGAAAATTATGATAGACTGACTACATTACGTGAGAGATAGGATTGTTACACCGTGCAAAATTTATCAAGAAAAATTTAAGAGCCAAAAGTTTAGAGCAAGCCCTAACAGCAGGGCCGGATTATAGTTGTTAGCGCCCCTAGGCTAATCTTACTGCCCCCTCCCCCTTTTCTTAAAAACTATTTTATAGGAGAAAAGTGCCGTATTTTTTATTTTATACAATTTACACTTAATTTTTTTAAGTAAAAAAATAAACAAAAGTATTTATTAAATTAAAAAATTACAAAATTACAAATATAAACACTAAAATTTAGTTTTCCGACACTTCATAGAAGCAAATTCTTTTATGACTTCATCAAAATTACAATTTTTAAACAAATCTGACTGAATAGCCAAAATTGAAAGATAAACTTCTAAGAAAATTTTTATACAGTTAAGTGTCGAAAATGATCATTTTCCCGAACAATTTGTACAAGAAATGCATAAAAACATTTGCAGCGCCACATCAACATAGGAAATGTTGACATAACTTTGTTGTTCCCAATTAATTTAAACATTTAGTCCACACATAGACTAGTTAAACCAATATTCTTCAAAAAATATTTAAACTATACCTACACATTCTTAAAAAAATATATCATCTACATCATTCGAAAAAAGTTTTGCCTAACATTTTTTAAAACATATTAAAAGACTCACTCAAACTTTTTATTATTTAATTTAAGCAATTTGTTTTTCAGTTACCTAATACAAAATTTTCAAGCACTTTATCACACTAAATCTAAATACGGACTGAGCAAAAAACAAATACACTTTCTATTTTTTTAGAACTTTGTTACAGATAATACATGCCTAATAAATGTAAGCATTAATAAATGAATTCTACTTATATTTTTCCGATTTATTTTGGAAAGTTTATACTGTAGCTTGAATTGTGTGTAATTAGTACAATTAAGTACTTCTCAGTAATTGAAATCGCCAGTATATGGTTTCAATAATTTTGTGAATTCTACAAAATGTTGTTGTTAGCATATTTTTATTAAAGCTGTCTCATGGACTTATCCTCTTTTGTAAGCAAATTGTTACAGTATGCCTCAATCAACGACGTATAGCTTCGTGTGAATTTGATATTTGACAGAACACAAACAAAACATTTAAATAACAAAAATATTGTAATTTTGGGAATTAAATTTGAGAAAACTTTGTTGCTGCAACAGAACTCAGTACAAGGAATTATACCCAAAATTTTAATTTCTTAGATATTGAAGAAAAGTGTGAAGTTAGAAAGAAAGAAGATAGAAATGTGTGACATTCTTAATACAATACGTTTTATGTTTGTTGCATTTTAGGCCATAATGTAGAACGAGACAGCAATAAGAATATGAATCTTCACTTGTGTTGAAAGGTTTTATTACAAAAAGAGATGACTGTGAGACAGACTGACTTTACTAATTAGCAAGAGTGATTTTGTTTCGAAACTTGTTTTTCTAAAAAAATTATTTAATTTTGTATTCATCATATTTTTTTTGTTCAATGCGTCCCATTTTTTTGGCGCCCCCTTTCTGCTGGCGCCCCTAGGCTACAGCCTAGATAGCCTATTGGGTAATCCGGCCCTGCCTAACAGATGTTTCGCCAGACTCAGACCAAAGAACTGTAATTAGTGTTGATTTTCGTTAAATACGCTCTAAGCAAAAAATACGACGTTTTGTAATTTTCATACATAGATTTTGTCATACATAGATTACCATAGTCAAGATGAAACCGAACAATGACTTTATAGAGAATCATCACGATTTTCGGGTCAGTGTCTTACCATGTTCGGCTTATTTTCTGTAAAACGTGGATGCCCTTAACAGCTTTTAAAGTCATATCTTTAACTCGAGATTCCCATGAAAGGTTGTGGTTCAGGGTCACCCCTAATTCCCTAAATACTTGGTCTCATTAGCCCACTCAATGTTTGACCCGTCGCAACACACAAAACCAGGTTCATTGAGAGATTATTTTAGAGAAAAAGGCCATAAGCGGTTCCTAATCCACAAAGCTAATAAATTTATATTTTGAACGTAGGCCTTTCCTGGGGTTTAATATTATGAAAATACCAACCCGGGGATCGGGAATTAAGTGCTTTAGAGGTAAGGGGTGCAGTCCAATATCTTTTACCATTATTTAAAAACAAGACTCAGTTTTTAAATTAAATACAAAATATATTAAAAGATATTTAGTTAATACAACAAAATAATTAATGATATAACTTTTGATAAAATCTTAAATATTAATATAAAATTCAAGTAAAACTTTAATTCATAAACGAAACAAAAATAAACAAAACATTAATCTTTAAATATGAAATTACACCATAATATAACCTGATAAAATCTTTAACAAATAAAAATTACTTTCAAATTATGACAAACAAAGGAAAAGGTTTTTAAACTTTTTAACACGATCTCTAGCACTTTTCCTACTTTAATGATTACAAAAATTTATATCAAATATTGTTTACTCAATTTATAACAAAATAATTACTTGAAAACTCGAGAGTATCAATCATTAATTTTCATAAAACTGAATTTACTAAAGCACATTTTAACTGTCTTAAAAATCTAAAGCGATTACATAAACATTAAACTATAAGTTTGAATTTAATAAAAGAATGATTAATCAACTACGATTTAGTAATTAATCTGACAATCAATCAATTAAATAAATTCAACAACAAATAAACCAAGCTAATTCTACTTTAAATAAATCGTTCTTTTATTTCAATCGATTTTATTGATTATTACTTTACTCTAACAATTATTAAATCCAAAAATAACCTTAAGTGAAGGAGAGGATAATGCGTTTCAGATATGTGATTAAATACGCAAATTCATTACTCAAACTCAAAATTTAGTATGTATAAAACTCAAAATTACTTTAACACAGTTCCAATAACAACTCTCAATCAAATCAGACTTTTCTTCTAAATCAAGGGTCATGAGTGGTTAAAAATCATATAATATCTCTATCAAACAAAGTTCTCTTTTATAATTAATTACTAATTAATTTTCAATAAACAAAACTTTTTTAACTATTAAAACTTAAGTTACCAATAACTTTTCATTCCAAAAACAAATATTTAACTCAAAAACGTTAAGATGCAAATCCAGTCCCACAACAATTACATATTCAACAACCTTTTAGAAAAACTGTAAGTGATTACCAAAAATTCCGCGAATAAGTTACTTAAAGCCATCTCATAAATCAGAATAAAAATCAGTTTAGCTTCTAAAGCCATAGTTAGAATTTTGAATTTTCAAGTCAAACAATTTGGACTTACGGCTATCACCAGGTGACACTTGGGCTTGGATGACTTTTCGCACTGGCTTCTATTGCACACACATTTATGAACTTATTCAATTATTTAAGATAATTAAGGAGAAGTGCACATATTAACCACACTTGGAGGTCTATTGTTATCCCACTTTTGGGTGGAAGCTTTTATATCATACCAAGTAAGGCCACACGTGGAAAACCGCGTCATTTTGACTATGTAAACTTATTTTTGAATCTGATGATCTCAGATATTCCCTTGAAAACACGTCATAAGTTACGATTCTCTTTGTTTAACTGAATTCGTCATCTGACTTTGAGGAGTTATTTCATTGAAAAAATCATAAACTTATTTTTGTGAACTATCCTTGATTTTAAAACAAAGAAACTGCGTGACCCTATAAAAATTTGACCATGTTAAACTCATAAAAATCTGGATCGCTTCTGTATGACACATTGCTTTGTTCTCTCGCTAACAGTGAACGTTTATATTTAGAAATAATTCAATACAATGTAATGAATTTTAAAGACTTTAAAGAGGGTAGTATTTCTACCCCACCACATCATCAAGGGAACGATTAATGGTGTTAATACAGTTTTGTAGTGTGTTCTCCACAGCCAACAAAAGAAGATCGTCTGCATATTGTACACTTCTAATTCGGAGATCAATGGTGTTATGCGAAATAGCAGAATAAATATTTAAAAAAAAGAGGGCTAAGAGGTGAACCCTGAGGTAAGCCCCTGTTTGTTTGGATAAGCCCCAGAATGCAATTTGTTTGAAAAATTGTAGTATAAAGATTTTTATTTTAAAAGAATTGCATGATAAGTTGACGAAGATTAGAATAACAACCAACTTTCCTCAGAAGACGGTCCAAAATTGTGATGTTCACACAGTCATAAGCTGAAGGTAAGTCAAAAAAAAGACCTACATCCTGTTTTCCGCTAGAGTTGGCTAGCTAAATATGTTTTGATAAAATGACATATTATGCTTTGCCGGAATGCTATGCCAAACTTGTTTTAAATAATCTAATTTTTTACTATTAATGGACACTCTCAAATTATAAGCAGCTTTAGCTGATTAAAGTGAAACTAAAGTTGTTAATTTTTTCGATAGTATCTTTTTTATCTGTTACTGAATACTGATATATGTCAAAGGCGCGGATGATTTTTTTTTTGTACATTTTTTTCTACACAATTCAGTTGTGGTTAAACATCTTTTTTGTACAAATTTAGCTACTATATCCTCCTGAGTCCCGATGTCCAATACGTTGGACATCAAGTTTTTATTATTTTTCTACGTATGTACTAGATTTACGGTAGCAAAACCCTCGATCCAACGTATTGGAGGTATCAAAGCACGCAGAGCACGCGCATTTGATTCTCCATCACGTTGTATTGTGGTAAAAAACAATAGTAGTAATATGTGTTTACAATGGCGGCATCTAGTCATGCAACAATTGACGGTAAGTACCGATTTTTGCAATTTTATGCAAATTTGTAGTTCTAACATACTTCAAAAATAGTTCAAGAATAGGTCTAAAATAATTTTAGTTTATAACATAAGTTATTAAACGTAAATCATAGGCTATTTTACACTGTCCATTTTATTGGACAGTAGGACGTACTCCGATAATTTTCTCTAGATAATATTTTTTTTTAGCAATTTTTGGAACAAAGAAATATCTTCGTTTTGGAGAAGACGATAACGACATCGAGCAACTGTTTGATGCCGACTGCTCTGATCTTGAAATTGATGAATCATCTGATGATGAGGATGGTATGAACATTCCTGAAGTTCAAGAACATTTAGATGAAGCAGAAGACGTTCCTGGTGAATTTTTTGATGCAGAAGATTCTGATAATGAGCCTCTCAGTGTAGTTCAAGAAAAAATACTTCGCGAACGGGTAACTACTACTAGTCGATTAAAGTGGAACAAATCGGAAAATTTTATTTCTCCAAGCTTCGAATTCCAAGAAGATTTCAACGATATCGAAACACGACGTGAGTGGAAAGTTCAAGATTACGTGAAAATGTATTTAGATGATGATATTTTTCAAAATATCTGTAACTGTACTAATGTAAGATTTTTGACAGAGAAAGAAAAACCAATGAATTTAACATTACCAGAAATTAAAAAGTTTATTGCAATTTCTTTACTCATGTCGTGCTTAAAATATCCTCAAGTCAGAATGTATTGGGCTAAAACCACCAAAGTCAATGCGATTGCCACTGCAATGAGTAGAGATAGGTTTTTTTTAATCAGGAATAATTTAAAAGTTGTCAACGATAACGACGTAACGCTGCAGGAAAGATCTTCTGACCGTTTGTACAAAATTCGCCCCCTAATTAATCGGATTCGAAGAGGATGTTTAATGTTACCAAGGTTTCCAGAGGTCGCTATAGATGAACAAATGATTCCCTTCACCGGCGTTTGTAGATTGAAACAATTTGTTAAAGGTAAACCAAACCCCGAAGGTCTGAAAAATTTTGTCTGTGCTGCTCCTGATGGTCTTGTACTCGACTTCGAAATTTACCAAGGAAAAAATACGTTTTTAAATGAACAGTCAAAAAACTTGGGGATTGGTCCTTCGGCCGTCATCAGATTATCCGAAACCCTAAAAGAAGGTACACATATTTTTATTGACAGGTATTTTACTACAATACCCCTCCTGGAACACATGTTTGAGAAAAAAATTATGGTCACTGGTACCATAATGAAGTCAAGAATTCCTAGAAGTGTGCAGTTAACATCTGAAAAGACAATGGCAAGGCTTGGCCGAGGTTCCTCTGAAATATCAGTTAAAGCAGATGGTAAAATTGCTGTGGTACAATGGTTTGATATGAAAAATGTCTTGCTTGTTTCCACAAGCTTACAGATAGAACCTCAAGATGATTGTAAGCGTTGGTCTAAAAAAGAATCAAAATACATAGCAATTCCAAGACCAAATATTGTGAAAAAATACAACTCCTGCATGGGAGGAATTGATTTAATTGACAGAATGATTAGTTACTATCGCATCAGTACAACAAGAACTAAAAAATGGACTGTAAAATCTATCCTTCACTTAATTGACTTGGGAGTGGCTAACTCGTGGATTTTATACAGAAATGATCGAAAAAAAATTGGAGACAAATCTGCAGATATTTTAAAATTCTTAGATTTTAAAATTATGTACGCTAATTCTTTATTTGAACAAGCTAACATTCAAACTGATAGTGAAAATAGATTACCCATGGTAACAAGAAGCAATCTTTCCCTATCTGCTTTAAGAACCCCTACGTCTGCAAAAACACGAAAGACCCTTCATTTACCAATTGTAGCAAGTGATCTCAAAAATGCTGTTAGATGTAAAAATCCTGGTTGCAAATTAAAAACAAAATTCTATTGCGAAAAATGCAACCAATTTCTGTGTCTAACAGGTAGTAATAATTGCTTCAGAAATTTTCATTTACGTAATATTTAGTAGTGATGTTGTCCCAATGTCCAATTCATTGGACAATTTTTTTTTTGTACTTTTAGGCAAATAAAAATTTTCAAAAATATTCAGTGACATTTTTGTACCAAAAGAAACATTATTTCCAAATATTACCATTATATTACTTTAAATGTAGTCTCGGGTCTCAGGAGGATATCTAAAAGTTGAAAACATGTTCAGCGTTAGATCTTTGGTGTAAATGTTGAGCTGGAGTTTGGAACTAAATTAATGTATTTTTCTGCGACGTAGACACGATCATGTTTTTAAACAGTTATTTAATTCTTTGTTAAAACTTTAAAATTACGGTCAACTGGTAAAAATAAATGACCACGTATAGAAAAAAACTGATAAACTTCAACAATTTAACAATGAAGTATTATTTAACTTATTTTTAGAGTGAAAAACTTTATGCATAATCGGGTGGTTGGATAAGCGTTGTTTTACCACCAAAACATGCTTCTACCAATAAAAAATTATCTGTTTGTTTTTTTTATAAATCTAAATTGTTATTGAGAAAATGGTGGGTAGACTGTTTTTAAAAAATCACTCTATACATGGTATAGTATAGTAACTCAATCATGCACATTCAGGTCTGTTTTCACCTTAAAAAGTAAGTTTCTAGAGAGTTGCTCTATCTATGTTTTATAAATCTACGGTTTTTTGGACTTTGTTATTAATCCAGTTTAAAAACTAGTTACAATAGCAAACTATAGAAAAAAAACTGTTTTTATACAAATTAAAAAAATAGAAAAAATGTTATACCTATACAAAATATTACACATTTTTTTAAGTTCCAAAAAGTTATTTAAAAGAACAGAATGGGCTGGAGAAGTGTGTCGTAATTTTAGCGCGAACGTTTGAAGCACTGTCATTCTGAAAACATACCTTAAAAAAGTCGCCCTTATTGCACTAATACATAAGGTTGAAATTATAACAGCTAAACTTTGACCGAATATAAATCACATATGGAAACACAAATAAGGCGTAAAAACACTCTTCTCCAATACTCTAGACATTGTAGTTTTAATCCAGACACAAGTTACAAACAATTCTCGCATATTTGAGAAATTAATCGAAAATAGAAATTACCGTACAGGCTTCGTGCTCTCAAAGTGACCCGAACCGTTGTAAAGCAACTACCGTAGATAGCCGAGTAGCAAAGTAGCGCGCAAACGCGCTCACGAATAGAGAAAATTGTTCACGTTCGGCATAGTTCGCTGGCATTCGCTCATGTTGGACCTGCGTTAAAGCTTAGAAATGAAGGAAATCTGTGCATCTAACATTTTATTTTCCATTAATTTCTTTATTAAGTGTAAATTTGTTGTAATTCATGACTTATCAATAAATGAAATGTTTAGGCTATCGAATGTCGACATTTTTAGGTCTTATTTATTTTATTTAGTGTATTTATTCATCGCATAAAATTTGATCTTTATAAATTCAACCTTATTTACATGTGCAATAAGGTCGACTTTTTCAAGGTATTTTTATCGAATGACAGTGTTTCAAAATTTCGCGCATTTTTTACGTCACGGCTTCTGGAGCCCATTGAAGAAGTATCTTGTAATTTGTTTTCCCGCTAGAGTGCACTGTCAACGTCGATTTATTTTTGTGAAGGTCATACTTTTAAACTGTTTTGTTGATCCGTTCCCTTGGTCTCCATTTTGTTTTGCGCCATTTCCGTTTCCGTTGTGGGGGGTTTGGAACGTGGCGTGGGTCTTGAAAACTGCAAGTTTTTCGGTTTTATACACTCAGTTTTAAGTTTTTTATCCCAATTATTGTATCATTTATTAAAGTGATGTTTGCTCTATTCTAAGAGCGTTAAAGCGTGGTGAAATTTTTAAACAACTTTTTTGTGTACAAATCCGTGTGAAAGAAGAAAGTGGCAAAAACTTTAATTTGTTAAAGAATACTCAGAAAAACAGAAATGGTGAGTATTAATTATAGTTAATAATTTATTATAGTGTCAGTTTCAAAGATATTTTTGTCATCTCAGAGTTGAGGTTATGTGCATTACCGCAGCATTTTTATCTCGCAATACTGTTCGGTGATAAAATGACTTTAGTTTTATTCAAATTTAAACATTATTTACTGTGTTTAATCTTTTCACAAATAAATATTTAGCAATTCAATTATAATACGTCCACCAGTGAAATAGAGATCGGGAGATTGCTGATAAAAGATGCGCATTGTTTGTAGTGTTTCTGGCTACCATTTTTACCTAAAGAAAAGTGCAAAATTTTATCTCGAATGTAATTGTGTGCTTTGTAACTTAAAAAGAATTTATTTAAATGTTGACTAATTTTACATAAAGGAAAAATAATCTTGATATTTATTTAGAATTATTTATTTGGTGGTTAAACACTATTGATTTAGTAAAAAATTGTCTAACACTGCTGCTCTCTACTTGTTAAATGGTGTTCTTGTAATACATTAAAATTAAGTGTTTTTTGTACAAGATTTAAAAAAATTTAATTTGCAAAAATATGTGCAACCTCGGTGACAAAAAATTACATTTTTTTTATCGGTAATTTATTATTAAGTGGTAACTGTTAATTTGTTTTTAACAATCATTCAGAAGAAATCGACCTCAAATTGGGAAGAATGTACTTCTGCGTCAAAATCGGTGTCAAATCAAAATATGGATTTGCCCATTAATGATACATATGACGTACATTTTAGTGGCGTCAGTAATTGTAACATTTATTTTAAATAAAAGTAGTTGTTATTTTTTATTAAAGTTTTATTAAATCATTAGTGAAATAATTTTTAATCACTAGTGAATTGAAACGTTTTTAAAAGAACAAACAAAACAAAGATCTGTGGCGAACAGTTTTTCGGCGATATGTTGTTCCTTGTCAGTGTCTATCTGGTGTCTCCATCCTGCTCTAAAATTGTTTACAAATGTAGTGTCAAACGAAAGCTCGTTGACCTCTACATCGGCATGGCTACTGTCATCAATTTCATAAAATTCTTAAACATAGTCTTCAAGTTTTTTTATTTTGTCTACAGAGTAAGGCTATTAAACGAAATTTAATGTCAAAAAATTGAACAATATGCTTTTTAAATAAAACTGTGTCTTCTGCCTCTACAAATTAATAGTAATGCAACAAAACATAAAAGTCAATGTTTAGGTAGCAAAATTCACCAACAAATAATACAATAATAAAATATAAGGATATGTTATAAAAACAATAAACCTTTTTTTATATTTTGCTTTTGCTATTTAGTGAGAGATTTTTTTACTTAATTTACCAAATGAATATTTTTTCTTGTACTTTGTTTAATTTGACAATACATTTTTAGTTTCCTGCATGTTGAGTTTGTACCGCAACTTCGTTGGGTGTAGAGAAGAATACCCTGGGATCTCTGGTTCCAAACGTCTTCATATTTATGCTATTTACGAAACACATGACATAAGTGATGTTTTTACAACTTGAAAAAAGTGCAATTTTAGGGTAGCATAAGCATGTTAATGGTCACGATTCTTAGTCTTACAAATCCTTTTTTTTTGGGACGGCATTTTTGGTCTCTATAAATTTTTTCTATTTTTTAGGCGAGACCTTTATTCTAAATACATATTTCACATACTCGTGATTAAGCTAATTTTAACCTTGGAAAAAATAAAGTAATATATTAATATAGAAAATATAAATACAAAAACTACATTGTTAAACGTAAAGAAATAAAAAAAGGAATAAATGCTTTTGATAAACTTATTTACTATCATTATCACTCATGCGAGTTTGGTGAGTCTATTCTTGCCTAGGTGGAGAGTCTTAAACGCCTTTATATTGTTTATAAAACATTGGTACAAAACCGAATGGTTGCCTATTGCCTCTTTTTGCCTCTTTTTATTGTTTTGGTGTCCTGACTGTAGTGGCTTGCTCGTGATAAAAAAAAATTGAGTGTCTGAAAGACAAATTCAGAAAATGGTTATTTACTGTCTTTTTGACTGATTTTCTTTTGCGATCACCGTCAAATTTGAACACTATAAAATAAGGCAATTTTTTTTTCTTTGAAGAAATGTCTTCGGCTCTTTGTCAGTAGCAAATACTCACGTTATAAGCCGCCTACCATCTCAGATAATCAACATTGTGGCCATTTCCTGTTTAATAAACTTACCAAAAATTAGTTTTTACCAAGACCACGTGAATTTGTAACAGTACTACCTCCTTTTAGGTTTTTTTAAATTTTTTTTGATGTTTTGTGGAGTTTATCAGCCTATTTGGTATGTTGCTATGAATTATTTTCTGCCGAATATAATTACTTTTTCCATCTCATCTCAGAATTGTGAGCCAAACACTTGTTGCAGAGTGACGTCATCAAGAAATTGGCAAATTTATTCTGTTAGATTTTTTACATTTTGGAACTATGGCATTAGAGACGGCTTGAGTCTAAAAAGCTTTGTCAGAGGTACTAGAAATTCGAAAAACTTTCTTGTTTAACAATGTCTGGCGATGGCTGTCTATCTACAAAGATAAGTCATTTTCTTTTATTGTAACTCTGGTTGGGACAATAGTAAACTTTTTGTGTTTGTATTTAACTTTTTGGCGTTAGTTTTCGAATAATTAGTTACTTGATTTTGTTAGATTTTGACCGTGATCTTGGAGGTCACAAAACATAATTTTCTTTTTAAATTTGGTACTAGTTAAAATAAAGTTGTATTACATATGTATTATAGCAAACGAATTTTAAAGAATAAGATGCAAACATAATAAAATCGTGCTTTTCAGACATTGTTATAGTGAATTTAGGTTAGGTGAATATTTCACTTATATTTTTTTGTTCTTTTATTGTTCAAACTTTTTGTTCTCATCTATAATCGGGTATTGTTTTATTGTGCCCTTCTAGCTAGACTTACATAAACACTACTGTAACTCGCGTATTTGATAATATCAGCTGGTTTCTTTTGAGCGAGTGAAGTATAGTTATTTTGACAGTTATTTACATTAGACCTAAAACACAAAAAGCGCACAATACATATTATTATTTTTTTGAAAAACTTTTTAAATCTTATACATTAGGTTTGTGTTGCATCTTTTTTTACCAAATATAATTTTTTTTATTGATTTGTTTTAATTTTTCACTTTCATAAACCTATTTCTAATTCTCAAATTGATAAACTATAACATCTCCTAAGCCGATTGTCGTCAACCTTCAGTGGTTCATTGTCTATTTTGGTATTGGTTTTCTAATTTAAGGTTGTGGCGTCTTATTTAGCATCTTGTCAATCTGTCCCTCACGACAAAGGAAGACCAAAGGCACGAAACTTGAAAGAAACTTATTTAAAAAAATTGAGTTGTCTTTATTCAGCTTATTTTTTAAAACATTGATATGTTTGAAGAGTATTTACAATTTCTAGAAATTTTTTCTTGTTAAAGTATTTTTATTAATCTGTTATATATATTATGGTCTTTTACAAAAAGATCAAGTAGCATAATTTTTTGCAGAGAATTAATTATTTTTAAAATACAAAACTATTTTTGTATGCAAATTACTGGAATCTCACCGAATTGGTGCATGGTAATTTTTATAGCCATTTAATGATTTTGATTTCAGTATAAATATTATATGTAACTAGTATCTTTACCATTACTTTAACATATTTTATACTAAGTATGTAAATAAAAAGAAGAATTGCAACACTTTTTGCAGTTGGATGCTAGTAAATTTTGTTTAGTTGAGGTAAACGATTGTGGTCTTTTTAATGGATTACGCTCAGAGAATCTTTACGATATTATTTAACAGAAAAAATAGATAAGACAATACATATAAGACAGTTGAAGATGGTAACATGCAGTATAATGTTGCTTTTCTATTCATCTATTATGTTAGCTAACGAGGCACTGGGTCTTTTGTCTGTATTTTTGAAGATGGTTTCCAGTAGAAGTTTTTTACGAATAGAGCAATAAACCCGATTGTCAAAAAGCTTGACGTAGCCGAACACATCTTAGACTTCAAGGCATTTAATTTGACACATACATTTTAGTTTAAGCGTTGGTAGAAAAACGCAGTGAAAATCTGATATGTCTCATAAAGCAGTTAAGCACTGCTTTCTGAAATGACAAGTGCTTGTTATTAGGCTTAGAAAAGATAATAATTACAGGAACTGTGCGGATAATGTAAAAACATTTGTGTTCTCAGTTACTGTTCTGTTTCAGTTATTATTACTGAACTTCGTTATAAGCACAGTCCTGAAAGCTCTAATCTTACTTTGAAAGAATGCACAAAATATGCAGTAATGCGTCGGTGTGCGACTCAATTTTTGTGGTCCATATAAAACAAAAACCGCTCAACAATAATTTGTTAACATTTACACGCAAGAATTAAATTGAGCCGCTCTTGCAAGCTAAGTCCACATGCAGAACGACTTGCACCACGCTAGTTAACACTGCGAAAGATAAATATCGAGTCACAAATTCGACTACAAGCTTTTTAACCACAACAATTTTAATAAATATAAAATGAGTGATGGGCTCGGATAAGTCTAGTATTATTATTTTTCGTCACTAATTCTTTGTGCCGAGAGTAAGTAATTTGCGCATCTGTTGCTTTTCTTGGATATTAAAATTTATCCTCCAGAATTAAACCACTGTTTTTCATCTACTATCTTAATCTATGATTAGTATCATAGTAGCCGCATTCTAAATTTATAAATTCGATAATACACCTAGACTTTATTTTTGTTGGTCATGAGGATAGTATATATCTTGCATTTACGGCAACGGCATTCACAAATCAGTTCCTAACCCGAAATTGTAACCTGCTTTTGGTAAAATAGTGTCATAAATTAAAAACTTGTTGACAGAAGTAATGATAGTTTAAGTACGTTTGCTTTGTTAAATAATTTATGACTTAATTCACATCCTTATTTTCTGATAAGAAAAGTATACCTCTGCAATAGAATTATTTAAGATATGAGTAAAAATTTGTTTTAATTAAAAAAAAAAATTTGAATTTCGTATCAAAATATGTATGTAAAGAAATTCACTTTAGAGTTAACACTTCTGGAGTGTTGATTTAACAAGTAACCACTTGTACTCAACCTATATTTTAGAAGATTATGTTAAATTACTGTCAAGTTGACAACAAATATAAATTTATTTTTTTGATTAATATAAGATGTCGCGACCTCACGTAAAAGTTTTGACACTTTGGCATTTGAATTCAACGCTTTATAAAAAAGACAAACAGAAAAATACTTGCCTGTCAATCGTAATAGGTTATGATTTTTGTTTAATTAAATTTGGAGATACGTAATCTTTTTGGGAGACTCTTGCAAAAATAGGTTGCTTTTTGTAGAGGGAGTTGAGTGAAACTTGAAAAGTACGGCTAGATTGGTCACATCAGGTGAGGTGTGAAAAATGATTTCGTTCTATTGCGGAAGATAAAAGTTTCCTCCCGTTCAGCAAATGGTTGCCAGCGTTTGTGCCTTTTTAAAAACTTTTTTTTTAATTTTTTAATTTGTGTAATAGGGGCCATTTTAAGATAACCAATAAAAAATAATAAAACAGATCACTTAACTTGGTATAAATAAAATTTAATAAAAAATAAAAGTCTAATAATTAGTTATTGTCCCATTTGTTACAATAACTCATGCCAAACAATTTGGCATAGAAAGACATAAATATTTATGGTAGTCCTAAGATAATTCGTGCCAGGTATTTGTTATTGCAGTCTAAAAATCTTCTCTATTTTTAAAAACTTCTGGAGCCGGTTTTCTTCCAGCTGTATCTTTAGTTTGCTTATTTTTAATCAACGACGTGTAGTACTTACAGAACCAGAGAAATCACTAATAACTACCACTTAAACAGCAGTAGTAAATGAATTTTCTCTGATTATATTGATGAATGTCTCATTTTGATCTGCTCTCGATATTCTTATTGATCTTCGCCGCCTTTTGCACTGTCGCGTTTTGATGAAATTTTCTAATAATGGAATTAATGGTCTCTCTATGGACATTCTCATATTTTTCGTAATTTGCCCATGAGACATATCGTTCTGTGTAAGAGTGACAATTTTCACTTTACTATAGTGTGAAACTGGTAGCATTTCTAGTTATTTTCTGACGTAAAAATTAAAAAGTTAAAAACGTCTAATTGTAAAAACAAATAAACACCTATGTGACAGCGTAAAGCATGCACCGATTTTTTTTCACAAGAAACGTTTGCATTAAATTTTATGACTGCAATTGTCTATATTATATTGTTCTCATTTAAAATAAAAAATAAATATAACAATACATGGAAGACAAAAAGATGCCAGCAAGCAGCTCTTCTATTCATCTATTATCTGAGCTGACGTGACAGTGCTGAAGTGCTTTTTGTCTGTATTGATGAGGATGGTTTCAAGCGGAAGTTTTTTACCAATGCAGAAACAAATCCGATTGTCGAAGGACTTCATGTACCCAAACACATCTAAGATTTCAAGGCATTTAATTTGACACACGCAATTTAGTTCAAGCGTTGCGTTGGCAGAAAAACACAGCGAAAACCTGAAATGTCTGTGATAAGAATAAGTGATAAACCGTTATTGGTAGGCACTGCTTTCTGAAATGACACTTGTCTGTTATTAGGCTTAGAAAAGATGACAATTACAATTTGAGTTCTCAATTACTGTTGTGTCTCAGTTAGGTATTACCAAACTTTGTTATACGCACAGTCCTAAGTGTTCCAATCTTATTTTGTGAGAATGCGTCGATGTGCAACTCAATTTTTAAAACTTCTATTTAAAAAAAATCTTTTAATAATAATTTATGTTAACATTTATATGAAAAAATATATATGAAAATTCGAACAGAGCCATAAAATGAAAAATAAATTATGCATACGTAGTTCTGGAGACCTACGTATAACACCAGTGAAATTTTTATCGCTTTATCTCTACTAATAGCTGAGATAATTTTCGAAATTTTTGTTCAGAGTGATAGAAAATTCAATATATTAAATTTCGAACAGAGCCATAAAATGACACAAATTCGACTACAAGGTTTTTAACCACAACATCTTTAATATAAGACAAGTGATGGACTCGTGTAACTCCAGTATTGTCATTACTTTTTTGTGCCAAGAGTAGGTAATTTGCGCATTTGCTGTTTTTCTTGGATATGATTTGTTACTCATTCTCCGGAATTTTACGTTAAAATTATTGTATTTAATGGTAACCATGGACACGCATTTTAAATTAGATGAACAAATTTAATGATCAACTTCGACTTTCTTTTTGTTTGTTATAAAGGCTGTATCGGTCTTGCAGTTTAAACAATTTTTTTCCAAAAATTATAATATTAAATATATGTATAAAAAACGTTAAAGTAATTTGTAAAATTTTGATTGTTAACTTATTTTACGAGGGCTACGGCTTTCTTTGTTAAAAAAAAAATGTTTAAAAACATTCTGAAATAACGAAAGCCGGAGCAAAATGAAATACTTTGAAAAAACTTGTCAAGCAAAAATTAAATACTTTAATAGAACAACTTTTACTAAGAAAGAAACATTTATAAATCAACTTTATATAATTAAATTGTTTTTCAATTGTTTTGCAGTAATTGGTAAACAGTACATTTAGAGTCTTTTGGTCTAGCATAAACTTTGGTACGATGAGAGCTAGCACATTTTATGCATCTGGCATGCATGTGGCATTGACCGATTCCATGTCCAAAAGATGAGCATCAATGACATAGAAAGACTAGATTTTTATTGTTGTAATTTTTCGTTTTGATATATAAGAAGTCCAGCGTTTTGAATTGGTTTAAGTGTTGAAAGTCATCTTTGAACTGAATTGAAATTAAGATCAAGTGAGATTTAATATTTCTTAATTTAAGTTTAAGGCCATTAAAAACTGTGAATTAATGCCCTTTTAAAAACGTCGTTAAATTCTTCTAGACTCGTAAAATGCTCCGACTTCATGACAATCTTGTAATTTATTTTTTTTGAGTGTACTTGTGAAAAAGTTGGTTTCATCATTTATTAATTGTTTAATAATTATTTTTTTACTGTCCCATCTAAAAATAGGCTATTATCTAAGATATTTGAGTAAGAAAAGAAACGTTTGTCAAACTGAGTTGAAAAATAAATACTTTTCTTCTCTAGAGTACTCTATACTTTTCTAACTTATGTAAGGTACTTTTAACATATAAATACATATAAATGAAAAGCAACTCTTTCTCTACAAGACGTATATTTTAAACGTTTCCGAGCACGCTCGGAGCACGTAGGCTACAAAAACATTGACAATTCCAGACAGGCTGGCGCCAAGGGACTGCAATATTGAGTCCAAGGCTACAATCCGCAAGCAGTTATAAACCCTTCTTTAATTTACACATTATGAACTACAACACTCAATTCAACTACAACTAAGGTATACAATTTTGAAAATAGTTTTTTTACAAAATTATTTTATTTAATTAACAAAAGCACAAAAATACGCATTTAGATATGAAGGTACTAGTTTTATGAGAATAATGGTACAGCCAGTTGCAATATTGATGCTTCTTTCCGAAGTAGGTGTCGTAATTGATTATTTATTTTGTAACAAAAAATACTAGCAAATCATAGTACCCGCTGTTATTGCTGCATATTGACAAAATTGACAGGATCAACAGGGTCAACAAGGCAGACAACCGGTACTTTTTTTGCCACACCAATTTTATTCTAAATGGAATCTTTAATGTATTCCTTGGCAATGGTCGTTGAGTTTTAATCGCCAAGACGTTTTAAGCTAATAAGGTTACTACTGGCATTTGCCAATAAAGTTACAGACGGTCTTCCAAAGTAGTGGTCTGTAAACTGTTTGTAATCAGGTAACTGAAGGTATTGTGTAATTAATCTTGGCATTTTTAAAAAGGTGTTGATACCCACCACCTAGGTATGTAAAACATTTTCTTTTTTTATATCCTAGAAAGAATTTTCTAGAAATTACATGCGTCGGATAAAGCGCTAAGTATTTTCGAAATAATGATAGATAATTATTTTTTTCTATTTACCCAGTTATAGTAAAGACCTATGATTTACTGAACTTACTGGTCTTAGAATGGGAAATATTGGCATTTAAAATGGATTCTTTGTCTTCTATGTCATCTGTTACCATGTTTCTTAGTTTATCGCAACGACAAGCATCAGCAACTTCTATAATAAGCACAACATACGCAAGGAAGAAATAGGTGAAGAGATAAAGTTTTGTAATATTTACTTTTGTAAGCATTTACTCGACGCAGTTTATTTTAGTTTTTATTTCTGGAATGTTGAATTAGCAAGTAGCCACTTAAACTCAACCTATATTTTAGAAAATTATGTTAATTTACTGTCAAGTTGACAACAAATATAAATTCGTTTTCTTGATTGTTATAAGATGACGCGACCTCACGTAAAAGTTTTGATACTTTAGCATTTAAAACAAAATCCACAATGTGAAAGGCATACAGGTCAATACTTGTCTGTCAATCGTAATAAGTTATGGATTTTGTTGAGAGGTGTATCTTTATAATAAACCTTCTCTTGTTTTCATGGCTTTTTGTTTCATTGAATTTAATTTTTATATTGTTTTGTTTTTAATGTCCTAAAATTTTTTTAATGTTTCTGTTTTTCAGGGACTGGTAAAACATTTGCTGCTTTTTTCCATGTTTTGTTTCTATAAAATTGCGTAAGATTAGGACTTTGAAGAAGCTCAATTAACTCATCTTTTCTGTTTGCCGACTTGAACAAAAACGTCAATTTTATTTTGAGTGAAATTTTGTAATCGTTTTTTTCAACTAGTAAAATAATACTCTCTTATTACAATTTTACAAATTATAGGTCTACAAACTTAAAACTTTCCATTTTTTGCTTCAAATATTTACAGAAGGTAACAGAAACTTCAAATAAATGACGTTTTAAAATATTTCCTTTACTTTTTTATTACTCGTTATTACCGAAGTAAGTAATAGTATATTACATAACAAGAGTTGTAAATCGCATATTACGCAAAACTGGAAAAGTAACGCACGAGCTGCGTAGCGGCGGTAGTGCATTACAGCTCGTGTAATGCACTATACTTATTTTATCTACGACTATAAGAGATAACCGAAAGATAATTTGTTTATGTATTTTGTTTAAACCTTTTTCTAATAATGCTAAATGTGATTTACATTTCTCTCCGCTGGACATCTTGCAGCTGTAATTCAAAATTAACCTAAAAATAATGTAATATAACCGAATATTAAGTACTATACCTACCTTTCAAAACCCTTATCAACACTATTACTTGAAAATGGGTAATAATTATAAGTGACAGCAACTGTCAGCGTAAACAAATCATACAGGCAAGCTGTACAATTTCGTTCCATTACAAACGACGTTTGTAAAGACCAGCTTACTAAGTTTATTCGTTTTGTATAATTTCATGATTTTTTTAGTAATCATTTATTTACGTCGCCACTACATCGATGCAATTTTTTAACTTATTCTTAGAATTGCATTATAACTGGCTACGTAGTGTCAAGTAACTATTGTAAATGACTATGTTGTTGTTACTGCCAATGTGCTGGTTTTTACACATTCTTTTGAAAAAACAAGTTTTAAAACTATTTTTTTTTGTTACACTTGATTATAAATTACTAAGGTAAAACAAACTAAACTGTTTAGTTTTTAAAACTAAAATGTTTATTATTTATTAGTCTTAGTAAACCAAAAAAATAATAAATGTTTAAATTTCTAGTTAAGTTTTTTCTAAGTGCAAATATTTATGTTTTGCTTAAGTACAACATGGTTTATTAATGTTGTAAACTATCTCCATCTTAAGAACGATTTTTTAGATGAGAATTCTCCTTTTTCATAACATTCTAGTGACTCCAAGGAGCAGTCTATTTTAGTAAAAATTTCCGTTATTTATATAATGTCATTATATGTTATAACTACTTATATATGTGTCTATCAAAAAGCTTGCCGTTACTAAAAAGTTAATCTCGTTTTCGGTTGATGTAGCTTTTGAATAGTTTAATTTGTGAGCATTTAACTTGGCACGAATTTTTTTATTCTACCGTTCTAATTTACATATAATGAATAAAATTTATTATTTGGATTTATTACTAAGCATTGTTGTTTGAGGTGGCAAAGAAGTTGATTTTATTTTTTCTAATTCTGTTTCCGTCCTTTTTGTTATCATGACCTCCACTGGGTTTAAATGTGCTTGAGATTTTGATGGACGTAACAAAAGACATCTCTCACTGTGCATGGCATGTATCTCTTTAAGACAATAATAATAACATAGTATATTGCCTCTAAGTTGTGTATAAATAACATTGGCTTTGTTTTTAGTAAATATATAAATTTTATTCGCTTTTAAAGTCATGTGTCTTGGTCTTTAGAAGAAACCCACTCACCTGTAGTAAAAACTAATCTAGATTAACACAAGTTTTCTCTTATAATGTATCTGTTTCGGTGCCGGTAGACAATTACGTATTATTAAATAAAGCAAGAGAAGCCTTAAAAGGGCCTCTTTGGTTAAATTTGCATTGTCTATCTATGCATATTTAATGAAGTGATAAATGATAAAGGACATTTTTTTTATTTTTGCATCCAAGAGGTTTTATGCCTTTTATATTTGAAGCTCTTAGAAGAAAATCATAAAGCAGAAAAAATTGTATATTAATCATCATCAAATAATGAAAAATTTATTTGAATAAATTTCAATCAGACGATTTTAGTATCCCATTGAACTTTTATTTATCATTAACGACTAAATATTTATCTGGATTTTTTAGTCTTATTTGAAGTCGGATAAAATTTTTTTGGTTGTATTGTTTCAATTTTTGTTCCATTTTTTTGTCATTTTTGTCAGTTTTAATGTGCTTGAAATTTTGATGGACATAACAAGAGGCATCTCTCACCTTGCATGGCATATATCTCTTTAAAACAATAATAATAACATAGTATATTGCCTTGAAGCAGTATATAAATAACTTAGCTTTGTTTTCAGTAAATACATATTTTATTTGCTTTTAAAGCCATATTTTATTTTGTAGACACACTTTATACTTTAGACTACTTTCAGTATGTACTTGTCACAATCAAGTTAATAAAATCAATCAATACAAAAGCATAATCTATGTCAATTCCACTTTTACACACTAGTAAACAGAGTACTTTTATGTACGAGCGTGTTTTGCTTTTGTTTACCAAGATAAATTAGTAGTTATTAAAAATAGTTTATACTAAAAAAAATATTGAACTGCAATTTTACAGATGATGTGATCAAATGGGTAAAGCCCTAAAAAAAGACCTCTATGCTCAAGAGGAAGAAACTCTAATAAGAGTTTATTATAATTATGGAGGCAAAGCCCTAAAAGGAAGCCTTTATGGTAGAGAGTGAAAAGCTCTAAAAGGACTTTCATAATCAAGGGCGTGGCCCCAAAAAGGTTTTCCTGGTGAAAATAAAAAAAACCCTATAGAAATCATTTTTAGTCAACGAAGCAAGCTCCTTCGAGGCCGCCTCTTTGGTAATTTCCTGCCACTCTACTTCTTGGTAATATTGACGTGTCTTTAGCAGACACCCTCCCGCGCGTAGTGAGAACTCATCTAGATTAACACAAGTTTTCTGTTAGAATGTATCTGTTTCGCTGCCAGTAGACTATTACATGTTATTAAATAATGCAAGAGAAGCCTTAAAAAGGCTTCTTTAATCAATTTTGCATCGTCTATCTATGCAATACATATTGAATGAATTGATAAAAAAAAATTATTTTTGCTCCCAAGACTTACAATTAGACTATTAACTCATTAGAAGAAAATCATAGAATAGAGAAAAGTGTAGGTATATTTATCATCATCAAATGATTAAAAAAAATTTTGAATGAATTTTAATCGGACTATTTTACTATCCAATTGAATTTTATTTATTATTAACGACTAAATTTTTATCTAGATTTTATAGTCTTATTTTAAGTCGGATAAAATTTTATTGATTGTATTGTTTTGATTTCTGTTCCATTTTTTTTCTCATAGTTTTCTCTACTGAGTTTAAATGTACTTGAAATTTTAATAGACGTAACAAGAAACATCTCTCACTATGCATGGCATATATCTCTTTAAGACAATAATAGATACAAATATATCTTTGTCTAAGATCTGTATAAATAACATTGGCTTTGTTTTCAGTAAACGCATATTTTATTCGCTTTTAAAGCCATATTTTGTTTTCTAGACACACATTATGTCCAAGACTACTATCTTTGTGGTAGAGGGCGTCGCTTTTGTTTCTGATACGGTCATGGTAGTTTTTTGCTGTTTTTGTTTTCGGTTTGAGTGAAGGAAATGATGTGTATGGTCTGATAATAATTTTTTTCCGGTTAAGTAGTTGATTTGTTTTTTCGGATTTGTTATAAAAGTTTTTTTTACATTGGATTTGATTTGGAGGGTAGATAGGGCAGCCCTTGTAGCTATCGGAGTAAAATTCTTACAGCTGGTACATTTGGGTTTAATTATCCATGGTTTTATGCGAGTGTTCAAATTGTTGACAGTTAAACCATTGAATTTTAAATTGTGTTTTCCTGAAAGGTTTGACTCTTATTATAGAAAGTCCACAACATATTGTTAGGTTACAATATACACAGAAAGTATGTATAACTTATATAGCAAAAAATGTTTTAAAAATCAAGTGCAAAGTGTATCCGTTAATTATACAGAAAAATGTTTTGAAACCATTTACAAGATTTTTTCAATAAATAAAAATGAGGTAAAAATTTAAAAGTGTTTCTTTTTTTCGTTAATATGTTTCATCTGTTTTGCCAATGGTTTTCTAGGACGGTGATTAAATGTTTTTTTTAATTGTTTCATGGAAGTGAAGTTTTTTTGTCAATAGGAGTGTCTAGAAAGTTACAAGTAAATTTTTTTTTTAAAGTTTTATAACAATTTATTCTGGTTATTTCTTGGTTAAGTGGAAGGAAACCGGCTGTTATATTAGCGTCATCGTTAGAAACAGAGGAATAATAACCAGAGATACAGCGAGAAGCCATTCCAGAAATTGAATTAAGTTTTGTTATAATTTTAGATATACGTATTTTGTCTTGCCAGATTTCAGAATCATAAGACAATATTGGGTTGATGGCAAGATTGTAGATGGGAATTAAGAATTTTAAGATAAAAATATTTCAATTCGATTTGAATTTTTTTCTTAAGGATAGTAATGTTTTTTTGGCTCTTTTGCAAATCTAATTAATATGTTTGCTAAAGTTAAATTTTGTGTCAATATAGATACTAGGGTATTTATAGATATTAACAAATTCAATAGTAGTATTATTGATCTTAATTGATAGGTGTCTGTTATGGATACGATTTAAGAGTTTAAAAATCATAATTTTGTTTTTGTTTTCAGAGACTTGTAGTTTTATAGAGTTTGAAAAGTAGTAAACTTTGGTGACTGTAGATTGTATAAGATTTGTGAATTCAAGTCGTGTATTTGCAATTATAATGACGGCGATGTCATCTGCGAAGGGAATTATTTTGTAGTGATTTTCAAATTCAAAGTTTAGTAATTCGTTTAGTATAGTATTCTATATTGTAGGACCTAAGACTGAGCCTTGAGGTCATCCCTTCTTGGTGTATTTTTGTGTTTTATCAGTTCCATTTTTAAATTTAACTAGTCTATTAGTGAAGTAGTTTTTAATAAGGTTGATTAGATTAATGTCAACGTTTTTGTGTCGTAACGCTCTTATTACCGAAGGGTACCATACGTTGTCAAATGCACCACTAATGTCAAAGAATATAGCGGCTGTAAATTTAAAATTTGGTTTAAATTTATTGACTGTCCTTTTGAATGAGTTTAAGGCATCTATTGTTGATTTTCCACTGCAAAATCCAAATTGGTTATTTGAATAAAATTTATTTCTTAGATGTGAATACAAAATTTTTCCTAAGTCTAAAAGGAGTGATATAGGACGATAATTTTTTATAATGTTAGGATTGGCATTTATATTTTTCGGGACAACAATTAGATTACCAATTTTCCAATAATTGAGGAAATAAGAAGTTCTGAGGCAAGAGTTGTATATATGGATCAATATTTTAGAAATGTAAGGATAAATAGCTTTAATTGGCTTGCCTCGTAGTTTGTCAATTCCAGGAGTTTTATTTTTAAGATTTTTAATCAAGTTCATTTTCTGAAGTTTTATTAATGTCGAAGGTATTGTATATTTATATTGAAGATTATTATAATCATTTTTTAATATTTCTTGTTCAAGCGATTTATTATTGTTGTTATCAGATGAAAGAAGGTTATTTAAGAGGTAATTTATAGTAGTTAAAAGAGCTATAGTAGGTAGGTACTTTCATTAATATTGAATGTACCAAGAATATTTGTTTTTAATAATCAGCGTGTCCGACTTACCGAGCCCAGTAGTACAGCCAGGGTCAAAGCAAATGCACAGGTCAGGTAGTCAGGCCGCTAATACGCTCCCATTCTAATACTTGTGTTTAGACCCAGGCCGATAACCCAACACGGTTTAGACTCAATTCATTGAAAAGTTGCATTTGTGAAAATATAAAATAAATTAAATTTTAATTTAGACTAATTCAATTTAGAGAAGAATGCTTAAAAATTGTCTTGAACATCAATTGAAATTTGATTATGTTTTAATTTTTATTTTTAATCATTTTAGTTATTATAAAAGTCGGGTGATAAATTAAAAAAATATTGTTATAAGTAAATTACAAATATTTACTTTACTTTTAAAACACAAATTTTATAATTAAAGTTGCAAAAATATTAAGTGAATTACAAAAAAACTGTTTAAAAATTACTAGTAAATCTTTTAAAATAATATAATCATTATTGATTTTTACAAACAAATAAATTATTAAAAACTCTTGTTTAAAAAAAATATATTTGTAAAATAGAGTGGTATTAATTGTTAAAAATAAAACATTTGATAAAATATTTAAAAATATTTTATATATTTTTTTTATTTTATAATATTTATAATATTTTTTTAATTTATCACCCGACTTTTATAATAATTAAAATGACTAAAAATAAGAATTAAAACATAATTAAATTTCAATTGATGTTCAAGGCAATTTTTAAGCATTCTCCTCTAAATTGAATTAGTCTAAATTAAAATTTAATTTATTTTATATTTTCACAAATGCAACTTTTCAATGACTTGAGTCGAAACCGTGTTGGGTTATCGGCCTGGGTCTAAACACAAGTATTAGAATGGGAGCGTATTAGCGGCCTGACTACCTGACCTGTGCATTTGCTTTGACCCTGGCTGTACCGTGCCCGACTGAGCCTACCACGTGTGGTAGTTTTTTCGGTGGCCTTTGTTGGCGAACCGCTCACTGAGACAATGTCCATTGTACTCGTAAGCTACCCCTTATATATTAACAACACCTATGGTTTCCAGCCGGACTTGAACCAACATCAGTTTGGCATTAGCGAGCGGCTCGGAGTGTGCAACCGCTATATACAACAAATACTTAACTTTAATCTTGGGTTGTGTCTATAAAGCTCCTTTGTCTAAAATTTGTGACGAATAAAGTTTTTTGCCGGTATGCAAGACTTGGTCACTAAATATGACAAAATTTTTATTGTTGAGGACTTTAATGTACCTGAAATTAAATGGTCCTTCAAAGTACCTTGTTCATGTAGTAAAGCCGCTGAATTGCTTGTTGATTTGCTAATAAATAGTCATCTAGAGCAAATAGTAGACCAACCAACAAGGTAAAGAGTAAATCAGAATTCTTCTATTCTTGATCTCGTATTATTCTTCGATATTAGTTCGATCAGGTTTACTATATCAGGATCCTATTGGTAGCTTTGATCACATTATTTTAAAATGCACACTTTAATAAACTAACGAAATAATTTGTCAAAAAATATGTTTTGCACTAAATCTGTAATTGATTTGGATTCAATAAACTTTCTAAAATTGACTGTTTTTTTGTAATTTGCAGCTCGTCAGTTTTCGAAAACTGAAATTTATTGTAAATTTATTATACTATAAAATATATTAAAACAATCTTACACAACGCAACAATTAACTGCACCACTACTAAAACCGTAAAAAAATATCGACAAAGCCGTGGATTAATTATAACACTTTGCAGTTAATCAGACAAAAATGGAAACTGTGGCGAAAGTTTAAAAGAACTGGAAGCAAGAGTGATTATGTAGCTCATTGAGGTTTCTTAAATAAACTTAAATATTATTAGAAATATTAAATTTGCTTACAAAAAACGTATTGCCAACAGCAAAAATTCTAAGCAATTTTTTAAGCATACAGGGTGCCCCACCGAAAAGGGCATACCCCCTGTAACTTTTTTATTTATTAGTCGATCTAAATAAAATTTAGAACATAAGCATTAATATGTACGGTCTACATTTTGCTGTTAAAATATTTTTTTTATGATGTACCAATTTTGCACTCGAAAGAAAAAAATTATGAAATCGCACAAAATTTCTTCAAAATGCATATTATTATAATGCTATAACTTAAAATACTGTAATGACAAATTTTGTTTTAACACAAATCATTTAGAATTCCTCTAATTGGTTCTTAAAGAACACGGAAAAAATTCGTTTTTTTGTGAGAAATATTGTCATCCATGAAACGGTGTTGTCAGATTGTAAATTGCGAGTTACCTGAAAAAAATATGTAAATTTGTCACTTTGACAATTCTTGAAAAAATCGAAAAATGTCTAATCGCTAAAGACGTGAAATAATTTTAGTGTACGGTGAATGCCGCAGAAACCTATTAGCAACCAACAGGATTCTACAAGAGCGCTTTCCGGAAGTAGGCTACACATTGAAAAAAATTCGTAAAGTTGTTCGGTTATTTGAGGACACCAGCTCAGTAGTAAAACCCAAACGGGTCTACTTTCCCGTAAGACATAATCAAGCATTGGTGCAAATTGTAAAAGATGCCGTACAGGAAGATCCTAACATTAGCACTAGAAGTATAGCACGAAGACACAATAATATGAGCAAAAGCTCTGTGCAAAGAATTTTAAAGTGTAATAAATTCCACCCATATAAAATTGCACTGCATCAAGAATTGCGTCCTACTGATTTTGAGTTTAGAATGCTTTTCTGTCAACAAATGATTAATATTTTAGAAGAAAACAATAACTTTACTGATTATGTGCTATTCTCGGACGAAGCAACATTTAAAAGTAATGGGCTTGTTAATAGGCATAATATGCATTATTGGGCAATTGAAAATCCACGATGGTTGCGCCAAGTAGATAATCAAAGAATATGGTCTTTAAATGTTTGGGGCGGTATTTTGGGTCAACATGTAATCGGTCCATTTTTCTTCGATGGAAATTTAAATGGTGACATGTATCTACGTTTTTTAAGAAGAAATCTGTTAGAGTTGTTAGAAAATGTTCCGTTAAACATAATAGTGCAACTTGTGTTCATGCATGATGGGGCGCCGCCACATTTCGCAAGACGGGTTCGGCGATATTTAGACCGACACTTGCCTGATAGGTGGATAGGACGTGGAGGACCTGTTCACTGGCCAGCTCGTTCTCCAGACTTAACGCCTTGCGATTTTTTTCTCTGGGGTGTTGTAAAAGAAAAGGTGTACAAAACAGCTCCCACGACAATAGAGGATATGAAAGAGCGAATAAGAGAAGCGTTTGCTGCCATATCACCCGAAACTCTTGTTAGAGTAAAACAAAATTTTAAGCGACGATTATTTTGCTGCTTACAAGAAAATGGAAATGTGTTTGAACATTTAATGTGTAAGTCTAAGACGTTCGTTGTTAAAACGTTATTAACTATTCTTTTTATTTCAGAAATTTTTCGATATTTATAGTTTATGCACCCACCATGAATTTTCTCCTTTCCTACTCAATAATGCAGGCTGTAATTCCTTATGCACATCTCCTGCAACTTGCACCAATTCTTGATTATGTCTTACGGTAAAGAAGGGCACATTGGGGTTTTACCATTGAAATTGGCATCTTCAAATAGTCCAACAACTTTACCGATTTTTTTCAAGCTGTAGGATACTTCTGTAAAGTGCTCTCTTCTTGAACTCTCTGGTCGTGACTTAAGCTTCTAGAAGTTGTTTCTTGAAATAAATTGTTACGTTGCGTTACAGAAATAAAGTGTTTCCACAAAAAATGTTTTATTGGTGACAACTATAGAAACGTATCAGAAACGTTTAACCTGCCAAAAGTCGTAACAAAAAAGCTGCAGGCATTAGAAATTCTAGGCTAAAATGATTTTACGGTTTTTGGGATTAGACACTTTTCGATTTTTTCAATTGTCAAACTGACAAATTCACTGACGTTTTATTCATATTCAGGTAACTCTCAATTTACAATCTGACAACACCGTTTCATGGATGACAATATTTCTCACAAAAAAACGAATTTTTTCCGTGTTCTTTAAGAACCAATTAGAGGAATTCTAAATGATTTGTGTTAAAACAAAATTTGTCATTACAGTATTTTAAGTTATAGCATTATAATAATATGCATTTTGAAGAAATTTTGTGCGATTTCATAATTTTTTTCTTTCGAGTGCAAAATTGGTACATCATAAAAAAAATATTTTAACAGCAAAATGTAGACCGTACATATTAATGCTTATGTTCTAAATTTTATTTAGATCGACTAATAAATAAAAAAGTTACAGGGGGTATGCCCTTTTCGGTGGGGCACCCTGTATAAATAAACTTGCTGGTTTGGTTATTTATTCGAAGTTTACAAACAATAACAGAAGCATCGTTAACAATCACAAGACGGTGGCAAATATATTTAGTCAAACCTTTTTGTTCTAAAGTTTTTATCAAAAAACTAATTTTTCCACTTCTTACAATGTAAACTTCTATTGTCAACGATAAAACAATTAACATGGTTGAATTTTTAGAATCTGTAGTTTAGAGTAAGCTAACTAAACTGAATTTGTTTAAATCCCTCGGACCTGATACGGCTGTGTTGCCTAATTGTGCTTTTTCTTTTAGTTGTGTATTAAGTATACTTATGAATCACTCCGTCAATTCAGGAATTTTTTCTCCAGATTAGAAATCTGCTTGGGTACGACTCATCTTTAAAAAAAGTGATAAGTTCGACCTAAGTAATTACCCTCCGATCAGTCATACATCGTAAGTATTTAAAATTAGAGAAACAGTAGTATATGATAATATCATAAAATACTTCTTACAATTAGACAGAAAAGTTATTTTACTAGGACAGCATGACTTCGGACCGGAAAAATCTATTAAATTTAATTTACTCTGTTGTTTGTCTGATTGGGCTAAAGAATTGGAGATGGAAAATATTATCGATGTTTTTATCAAAGCATTTGACCGGGTTCCCAAACGTCATTTGCTCTTAAAACTTTTTGATATTGAGATTCGATGTCTTCTTCTTCAGTTGATAGAATCATTGTTAAGTGGTCGTACAATTAAGGTAAAAGTAGTGGCTCTGTTAATGTTCTAAGTGGATCCCCCAAAGATCCGTTCTTGGATCTTTACTATTTATTGCTTATACTGCCGACTTGAAAAGCATTCATCTGTCAAACTTTGTCATGTACGCTGACAACATCAAATTATATTGCAATAGCAACAATCATGTCATCATCTGCTTAGATTTCGCGTCGACATCTAAGTGGTTTTATAAATGGCCGCTTTTCTTGAATATTGAAAAATGGAGTGTTTTTTATTTGGGTAATAAAAACCTTTTTACATTCTTATTATATTAAGAATATAAAAATAGCCAAAGTCGATTTACAAGTAGATTTGCGAATTCTTGTGACTTCTGTTTTAACTTGGTCCGATCACATTACTCGTACTTTAAAATTTTTTGATTAGTGCATAAATCAATATAACCTGATATGTTTTTATTAAATCAAAAAAATATGCAAATATGAGTCATTAAATTTATTGACTAGTATGATGCATTTAAACTTTAAAATATAATACATTTTTTTACTGCTAGGTGGCGAAGAAGATTTGCGCTTGTCTTTTGTTACGGTGACCTGAAAGTGCAACGTTAAGCGTGTCGTTTCTGTTAGAGAACTGAGAGGCGACACTGCTGGCAAAGCGTCGCAGTGAAATGTAGCTGACCTTTGACCACTTTCTTTATAACACGGTTTACAATAACAGTATTAAGGGCCTTATTTATAATACTTGCTACCCCTACATCTTGGTTAGCATCCCCTGTGATATTTTTTTAGCTAATCAGTTTTTGTTTTTCGACTTTGAGTTTCGACTTTGATGAAGACCGAGGCTGCTACCTCAGTGTCGCTTTTTAGAAGCCTCTCTCGGCATAGGGTAGAAGCTTTGTTTTAAGATTAAATTTCTACCGCTCTACAGTCTATGCGAAAAGTATTATAATTTTTACATGCATCAATCACAAAAACCTTAGAAAAAAAACGGGCAAAGTACCGAAGTGAGGCTTAAGTGGCGACTTGACTGTAATAATGTTGTCTTTCTTTAGATTTGATAACATTTGTCAAAACCCCAACTTGATCAACTGTTTTTTAGAGAATTTATTTAACAGCGGTATTTTATAAGTCTATTAATCAACTGTAAGACACATTTTAATTTTATTTCGAAATGTATTTACTTGTTTTTACATGAAATGATTTAGAAAACTACTTTTAAACTATTAGAAATATAAAAATCAAGTGAATTTCGTTTTAAAAATGTTAAAACACAAGATTAAAATCTTACTAAAATATTATTTAACGTAAAACTTTTTGCTGACGTCATGTCTGAGAATCATATGGTTATTAAAATAAATTATTATTTTATTATTTAAATTATTTATTAAAGATCATTTTAAGAAAAAGAACGAAGAAAGTGTCTTCAATAATTTGAATTCTTTGCTACTGACAACATTTTGTCAGTCATTTTACGGCTATTTAATATCCTCTCTTTGTTTTGCTCTACTGCTATATTGATGTTTCTAAAAAACCCAGCAGGGCTGCCGTAAGTTAGTGTAGATCGTATTAGAAAAATATAGATAATTTTTTTTGGCTAACTTTATTAAATGTTTTGGGTTTAATAGCTGGTAAAGTTGCTTGATACCGCCTATTCTACTATTTATCTGTAGAGATGAACAAACGGTGAATTTCAAATACTCGGATCTACGATTTTTAGATTTGAACACTTTTATTCTAAGTTTGCCTCAATTTGCCTAATGCTGAGATATGTTCTAGTACAAATTGTCTTCGGTGTCTACAATTTTAATTTTTTTACCTGAACAGACGTTGGTTGCAATTTGTTTGTTGCTTATTGTTGTCTGGAGTTAGACATTCTCTACAAAGCTCTTGGGTAGTGACCGCTGCAGTAAGAACATTTTGCTATTATTAATTTGGGATAAAAGCACTCATGAGAGGTGTGCGCCTGCACACTTAACACATTTTGATGAGGCGTATCAGACCAAGTTTTTTGGGTTTTTCTACAGAGGTTGTAAGACAAAGTTAACAATTTTAAAGATTTTACATAGATTGGGTTTAAAAAAAATTACTAGCATAGAGATTAAAGTTTTTCAACGGGTCATGCAAAAAATTTTGTTCAAAAATCCGTTACAAATCAAACAAACAAAAAACTTTTTCTGATCAAACCCAAAGCGCGTTACGGCAAACTATGTGTTTGCTTTAAAGTTTCTCTGAAGGTTTCTGATATTGTTTACATTGCCTCTAAGCGGCACAAAAAACATAAATAATAGATAATAATAAATTTTCAAGGGCTTAGCCCTACAAAGTTGTTCTCCAGAAAAAAAATTTTTTTCTTCACGTAATAGACCACTAGGAGATTTTGCTCGCATTAGGAAGACCTCTGAAACCTTTCTCGCCAATTAACAAATTTGTATTGTCAGCATAATTAACGATTATTGTTTTACTTTGTCCTACTGCTATATTGTAGTATAAGTCGTTAATATAGACTATAGAAAGTAATGGGCTTATGACACCT
This sequence comes from Tribolium confusum, assembly GCA_029207805.1. Lineage (NCBI taxonomy): Eukaryota > Metazoa > Arthropoda > Insecta > Coleoptera > Tenebrionidae > Tribolium > Tribolium confusum. The sequence goes on from JALGAY010000006.1 coordinate 8,197,313, forward strand.
AGATACTGCCTTGAGGTACACTTGCAGTAACTATTGTTGTGATCTTTTTTCTAAATAGCTGTTAAACCAATTAAAGGCCACTCCCGTGATACTATATTTTTCTATTTTTATAGATTAATAATATTCAGATATTTTATAATGTGTTTTGAGTTTGAGTACGGTGCATCTATTAGTCCAGCATCTATGCGTTGTAGGGCCGGTTTTGGGTATTCGTAACGTCTATTTTTTATGGCAGTACTGCGGTTTTTTCTGCATTAGGTACATATGAGTTAGGTGAGTGTGTCTACTTAAAAGACGGTTTATTATGATTTTTTCTCTGCGATTCTGATTCCAATAGACAACCAGTCAATTTTTTGTTGTTTTTTATTTTGATACTTTTTTTCTCTGTTTTGATAAAATTTTTAGGTCTGTTTTGTTTACATACAGGTCTGTAATGTGTGAAATTGATTGGGCAGGAGTGACACTTTTTGCTATTTTATCTATTTCGTTGCTTTCAATTCTAATATGAGATGGAATCTACATTAAAACGACTTTTATTTGTTATTTGACAATTTTATTTAGAAAGAATTTGACTTCGAAAGCTAGGTTGTTCGGAGATTTGAAGTGTTGGACAGGAAGTCAAGAGCTTAATAAGTTTGTACAGATTATTGCACTGCTTGCTCAGACATAGATCGAGAATGATGATCAATTACGATGTATAACTTATTCTTTTTAGCATTTCTTTTAGTACACCATTAGAAATACAGGATATTCTAATGCAAAGGGGCCACTTCAAATATCTTGTAAATTGTTAACAATTTCCAAAAACGCCAAAATAAGTCGATTTTGTTTCCAAGAGAGACATTTTCTGCAGCAATTTGCATGACACCTCCAAAAAATTTGATTTTTTCTGCAAATAGCAATAAGATTTTGCATTGACTTGTCTCCTTTTATTGCCTTTTTATTTTTTTTTTACTGAAATGATTATATTATGTTTATTTCCAGCTTTTCTGTGATGTCTCTTCTTAGATACAGTCGAGAAGTGATTTCTACCCTTGAAATGTAAACGAATTTTTTTCAAATGCAGGACATTTCGTGGCTTCGTAGTGTTTTTCACATTCTTGACAATTTTTTTGTTTTTTACGTTCTATGTTATTTGATAATGTTTTTTCATAAAATCTGTTTTTGAGGCATGTAAAAATATCTCACTTTGTCTCTCACTTTGCTCATCTGCACGTCATTATTGAATACAGTCAGCCAACAATAAATTTGGCTCTCTACGTACTCTCTTTTTTAACACTTTTTTTCTGATCAGTACTCAGTTTCTTTTGTTGGATTTTTTAATTTTGCAAAACATTTTCGACGTCAAAATACGTTTTTAACATTGAAAATGGTTTATCTAATTTACAATATTAGCTATGCTGTTCAAAAATTTTTAAAAGAGTTTTATAATGACAATATTATAATTTCTCTAATCATAATTCTATAATTATGTTGTAAAACACTGTAACAAACTATATGTAAGGAGTGGTATGCTGTTTAATGATTGAGAATTTCTGCTAAATCAATGGTTTATAAAATTAAAGTTCGTACTACAAAATCTATTAATTGTTTAGTACTAAACATTTTGCATTATTAGAAGCCCAAGTTAAAGTAGAATATATAAAATTAAGTAACTGCAGAGGAAAACGATTTGGTATTATTATTAGTAAACAATGTTTCATATCATGCAAAGTAAGCCAGTAGTTGATTTTGTTAATAAATCGTTTCAAACAAAATATTAAAGTTTGTAATAAATGATTCGGTTGTACCAAAGACAACAAACTTATACCCAAGTTCAAGTAGAAATGTATTTTACCGGAAATAGTATTTGTGATCAAGATTATTAAATATCAAGGTTACACAAGAACTTTTGATCAATGTGAAAACAGGACGGGAAAACGTTGCAATTATTATTTGATATTATCTATGGTATTATATTAAAAATAAAAAAAAAGAAATTTTTACACCTGTAAGAAGTCAAAATCTTTGGTAACTGATATGAGATATTTATTTAAAAAATAAAAACAAATGTTTGAATGCGCAATTACTAAAAAATACAATTAAATAAACGGTTTCTTCAAATATTTATTTTTTACTTTTTTTATTTTTTCGCAATATTTGAAGAAAAAACTGTTGTTTATTTTTTTGTTCAAGTTTAAGTCTTTCTAGTTTTATATTTATAAATTTAATTTTAAGAAAAAGTCATAAGGCTGGTTTACAAAAAATAAATTAAATATTTAATTCCCAATTAAAAAGTTAATGTCGAATTAAAGTAATTCGTTGTTAAGTCATTTGTAATCGCGAATGGAGGTAATAGCTACTTCTATTAACTTTAATTATTTGTCAATTTTAACCTAAAATAACTTGAATTTTTTTTATTATTTGTTATAATTAGACAAATGATTATAAAAAGGTCAATAGTTCTGTAGTTTTTTATTTTTATTAAATAAATACAATTTTATTAATAAATGTCTGATGTGTCTCTGACATCGTCTGACTCTTCAGATAATAAAGTAGCCAAGAGAAGAAGAAGAAGAATGAGAAGGTACTGCATATTAAGAAAAAGAGGAAATCTTTTTGAAATAAATAACGAATAAAAATTTAAAATGTGGTTCAGTTTGCTAAGAGAACAATTTCATAGTTAATGAATTGATCGGTAATGATTTAGAACCAAAAACCAAAAGGCAAAAATCGATCAGTGCATTAAATAAAATTTTATTAGCCATGAGGTATTTGGCAACTGGTTCATTTCAGCAATTAGTTGGTGACACTATTGGTGTACACAAGTACACAGTTTGTTACCATTAAACGAATTATCTTCACTTTATAAAAATGCTAGAAAGTGACGAAAAGGGCGATCGTATAGTTAAAATCTTATCAAATTAAAAAAATGCTCAGAGTAATAGGAGCCATAGATTGCTCTCTCATCATAATTGAATTTCCAAGAGGCCTCAATGCTGAACTATTTCGCAACCACAAAGGATTTTTTTAATAAATGAGCAAGGCCTTTGCCTCTAAATCTAAAAATGAGAAATATAGTTGTAAGGTGACTAGGAAGTGTGCACAATATTCAATGACTTATCTTTATTTGCTTATTTTGAAAACGGACAATATAAAGGTAGTTTTATTTACCTTGATAAATGCTATCATCGTCGTAAACATTACTCAAAAGCCTAGCATGTGTTTCAACCATAGCCAGAACTTTTGCTCTCACATCATCTAATTGAGCCTCAAATGACTCGCCGCCTGTTTTTGAAATATTTTTCTAAAAAAGTTGTTAGATATTAAATTTAAAAAAAAAAACATTTTTTAAACCAACCTGATCTTCTTTTTTTTTCGTTTCAGATTATTTACTTCGTTTAAATTAAGCTCATCAATAATTTTCTTTAAATATCTTTTTTTCTAAAATTATGTAACAATAATCTACCGAGGTGCAAATTAAAATTTTTCAGAGTTGTATGAAAATTTTTACGTGATATGGAATTTCTAGGTAACATAGATCACCGTTTTGCGTATGGTTCTACTGTATCACGTAGAATATAAAAACACCACCCAAAATTGTGCCTATTAAGTGCATGCCTAATAAATCGTCAATAAATTTGAAAAATGCAAATACATTCTTAAATTTAGTTTTTATTATAACATACAGAAGAACTAAACACTAAAATGTGTTTTGCAAGTCTTTTTTCAAAGACCAACAGTACTCGGCTATCACATGAGTGATACCACCGACATTGATACCTTTTTTCCATCTCTTTAATGTCTTAACGAAACCGCTCTTTCTGTTTCCCACATACATCTCCTAAATTTTGATAGAAATAATTTAGATGAGAATGAAGAAAGAGTATTTCCACACTCATCTTACAATCCAGTTTGCGAAAAGTTTGGAGCAAGTTTTTCACAAGATTCTTGTAATTTGCTTTTTTTTATTTTCGAGAAAGTTGGTATCAACATTTTTAAATAAGTTCCAGGCTTTATGTTTGGCTGGATTTATAACGGAATCAAAAGCTGGGTCGTTCATAAGTTTTCTGATTTGAGGACTAATAAATACACCTTTTTTAACTTTTTCAGCTGTGTCATGCTGAAAACTTTGTACAAATATATCTAAAGCAGTCAGTTTCTTTGTTCAGTAATTTAACAAATTGTTTTATTAGACCCAGCTGTATGTAGAGTGGTGGCAAAATTATATTATTGAGATCGACTAATTTTACATTTTAGCCCAACTATCTCATTCGCACAAAAAGCAGTGATATTTAGTATATCCGCCTTATTGTTCTAGTAGCATACACAAAACCTTTAAATCACCACAAACAAGCCACTTATACTTATGTATTTTATTCGATTAATAAGACTAGCCAAATTTTTATATGCTTTTTTTATATGCACTGAATGGGCAATAGGAACAGAGGCATACTTGTTGCCATTATGAAGAAGCACTCTCTTAAGACCTCTTTTTGAAGAGTCTGTAAATAGTCTTTATTCGGTTGGGTCATATGTAATTCTATATTTTTCAATCAAACCGAAAATATCAGTGCAATGAACTAAACAACTTTCTGTTTTAAAATATGAAAGAAATTTTAATTTACGATTTCGGTACCAAGAAAACTGCGTTCCAGGGGCAAGTAAATATTTTGCAGCAAGTCTAAAGCCTAATAATTCGGCGGACTTTTTGGGAAAACCTAAATCTCGAACTAGATCATTGAGTTTAGGCTGTATAAACAATTTAGGTTCTGATATATCGACCAATGGTACATACGAAGCAGTATTATTTGAAGAATACTCCGTTTCACTCTCTGAAGATATGTTTGAAGGTACGCACAGAGACACCGGTACATCTAATCGATTGATTGGAATCGGTTGAGAGACACTACTTATATCAGGATAAACAATTTTTTCTCTGTTTTTTGTATTGTGTCTAAAAACTGCTGTAACACAAAAGTATTTGTAGCAATCATCGTAATGGTTTTTTGGGTCTCGCCAAATCATGGGTGATGCAAAAGCTAAAGATTTTGTTCTTTCTTTGCACAATTTTCTGAAAACTCTACGCTCGAGCGAAAAACCTTATTTGAGATTTATGATTTCTTTTTTTTTTCTTTAGAAGAAATCCAAAGTAAAAATTATATGCGGCTTTCACAAATTTGGTTATATTTTGTAATTGCTTTTTTTGCAGCAAACCTTCCACATATATAACAAAACAAGTTACGGTTGTTTTTACACGATCTATTCGACATTTTTGTAAAATATTGAAATTTTTTTAACTTTGAATTACATTTTTATTAACAAATCTAAAAGTTGACTCAATACGACAGATTTGACGTAAAGGAAAGAAAACAAAAATTTAATAGAAATAGACAAACAACTCATGTATGGTTGATTATTACTCAAATCTAAATTATTCGTATTTACATTTATTTCATCTATTGTTTTTTAGCTGTTCTTTTTAAATTAGATCACAATACTTTTAGATGTTTAGCAGACCTTGGGGTGGAAATTGAAGTGAAATTATATTCTTCTGCAATTGTGTTCTACGTATTTCTCCGATATTTAAAGGAGCTACCATCAGTTTTTTTATTTATAATTTTTGTTTGATATCTAAAGGAAAAGAAAATTTAGATAATAGAAAAGTAAGTAATAATGATACTTAAAAAAACTCAACAGTGGTAGACAATAAGAATTGGTATTTAGATGGATAAAAAATTATAAATTAATTATAAATAATTTATATGTTGGTTTCTTTTCCCCTTTAGTTTTTACTGTTAATATGTCTTAGAGTCAGGAGAAATGTTTTGTAAAAACACAAGTAAATACAGGAAATTACGACGTTTTGGAGGTGACCGCCTTCATCTTCAGATTTATTTCATGATATTCTGTTACATTTTTGTTTTTTTATAATTTTATATCTGTGAACTGTGTTTGGCCAAAATGGTTTTGGACAAAAAATAGCTTCAAAATACTTTTATACATAAATAAAAACAATAAAAAATAAATTTGGAACATTAAAAAATGAAAGATTAAAGAAAAGATTAAAAATAAAATTAGAAGAATAAAAATTAACTTAGAGATAAACTTATAAAATAGACACTTCGCTAGTGAATGTACAAAAATTTTGAATGCTTTGCAGACTGGTACATCTCAGAAATCCACTAGTAAACGACAAGCAGCTGATGATCCTGTAGAGAAAACTTAACAGGGTGTTACGTCAGAAACATCAACAAACGTTGAAAACAGGCAGACTAAAAGACTTAAATTCTGCGACTCCACTGAGAGTATAACTCCTATTCCAGAGCGATTAGAACCAGCAAGGGCTCCACTTGATGACGCTCAGTACCCTCTTAGTTTTTCAGAAACCGCAAAATTATTAGACAAGACCAATGGAGAGCCGGATATTAAACCTCTTTTATAACTGATGATATAACGGGTGTAGCCAATATGTGTTATGTCACATTTTCTGTTCTTAATAATAACAAAAAGCAAAAACGAGTTTAAAAAATTGAGGAAAAAATTACGCTAAGCACTACTAAAGATTTGTTTATAGATCTGTTCGTTCCTCTCCAGAACTAATTTCATTTTTTTGGTTTTTCATTTTATTTAGTAAATTCGACTCAAACAATTTTCAGTATTTTTCTAGCTCTATTGTTTACTCCAACGTTGCTTCTCTATTAGCTAAATTTAACAATCTTGTTGCTTTTATAAGTGCGGAAAATCTTTGCTTTTTGACTTTGACAGAATTTTGGTTATCGCCTGCAATACCTGATGTCTTAGTTTTACTGAATGGTTACACTATCTTCGGCCAGAACAGGGTGTTTTGCTGTAATATTTATTAACTTAAATTAACTATAAAATCTGACGATCTGGCTGGCCATTCAATGCTACTTCTCCGACTTATTTATCTGTTTGAGTATTTGTTGCTTAAATACTCTTTGAAGGGTCTAAAATATTGAGGTGATGAGCCATCCTGCTGAATAAATACTTCATCGGGGTTTAACGTAGGTTTTGTATTACTTGCATCTACCGTGAGAGGATTTAAGATAACATCTAACAACTTCAGGTATCTTTTTCTCGTTAGGAGGTTAATTATTGTGCGAAAAAAAATTCCGTCTCTCACTTGTTTTTTTACATTGGGATTAATAATAAAGATATTTTGATGCGGTTTTTGTGTTATATTCTACAGGTTTTTACCTTTCATTTAATGTATTACAAATAAGATAGTTCTATTTAAATTTTTAGGGGTTAAGATTGGGGTGCTAATACTTTAACATTTACAGACCAAATAACATACTCATCTTACTTACCGCTTAATACTGTCTAAACTGTTTTTTCTTATTTTTTTATCTTCTTCTGTTTAAATGTTATTACAGGTAGAAGTTTTCAATATTACACCCTGTATAAAATTTTTATATATTTCCTGATTATTACTATCGCGAAATATATAATTACAAATTGTACTTTTTCACTTTTTAAACAAAAATCTAACTGAATATTATATACTGACATAATAAATTTCTAGCAATAACTTTGTAACTGTTAAAATTTTTTTGAATGTTAATCTACAAGTGATTCCACAATTTTGTTGGATAATATAGAAACATTTTTTTGCTTTATCAATTTTAAATTTAACTTAGTAATGTAGTACCATAAGAAAAACATTGGTGTCTACAGAATAAACAACTATTACTATACTATACTATTACTATACTACCCAAATTAGAAAAAAATAATTGAAGCAAATATTTTGATGTCGGTTTCCTCATTTTGTCTGCACCTTAAACCAAGCACCAATAAAATCTAATACATTTAAAATATTTAGTTACTAGTTTTTTTCTAGTAAATGTAGTTTAAATTTCTAACTAGAGTAGGCAAAACATTTTTATTTAATTTGCTCTAACTTTTTTTAAAATTTAAAATTAAAATACTATAAACTGGAGAATGCACCACTCTAGTTGAGATCTTTTGAAAAAAAAAAATACGATTGTGTCATAATTTATAAAAATAATATGTGCTTTAATATCAAAATGGAATTTAAAAATTAACAACACATTTTTTAAAAAATTTAAGTAACTATTTTAATGCATTATATTAACTCTTACTTTTTCTTCTTAATTTTTATTTAATTACCTACAAAAAATGTTTGAGAGAATGCGATCAAGACAACTTGATTCACCCGGTATGTGCCGAGCCTGCAGAAAAATGAGTAATATATAATATTAAGCTCCATATTTTATTCATATCTTCTCTCCTACTCTCAGTGCCATCCACATAGCTTTTCGCATTAGTATGAACTGAAAGTTTTTTATTAATTATATTTTTAAATATTGCTATTACTGTTTTTTCAGGTTTAACCTTCAAACCTAGTTCTAGTGTAGTAATCTCTTACTTGTCTCTTACATTACTACTAGTTAACTAACTTTTTCGTTATTTATCGACGAGTTGCCACATCTTCTCCTTTTTTTTTTAATCTCAGTGAAGGTATTCTTTGGAGCTGAGATTTTTTGCCTCTCTCGAAGTCCTGTTAAGCTATCTCTGGCTGAACAGCTTTTATAAGCTCAGGGTTTATAGATGTGTTATGCAATTTATCAAGAGCTTTAACTTTATCAGGTTCTTTACTACATAAAACATATTTTTAACGTATAAAAAATATCTGAAGAAAAACATATTACCTTGGCTCAGTTACTCTTATATTGTGATTTGTAAATTTTTCTTCTAGTTCAATCTGCGACAATTTCCTAAAATTATAATAGTATTTTTGTTTATACTTCTTATATTTACTAACTTTAAATCGACTTCTTTCGTACTGTAAGGGAAAAGTTATTTCGAACACATTATGTTCGCTTTGTGATAATTGACTAGTACAAGAAAGAAAACAGTCTTCCATCAGCTCAGGCTTTATGAAAATATCATGCATTTTATCAAGAGTTTTAAATTTATCAGGTTCCTCACTACATAAAACGTATTTTTTTATAAAAAAATATTTGAAAAAAAAAATATTACCTTAGCTCAGTGACTCCAAGTGTTTTGGACCGGGACTACGGAATGACCTTAAATAATGCGCTAACCGCGCGCTCACCGCTCTCTATCTCGAAAACGGTTCAACGTATAAAAAAAATTTAAAACAAAAGTTGTAAAGGATTTAATTCCCTAAAATATTAATAATAAATACAAATAGCAAAAAAACCAATAAAAAAGAAGATATTTGCGAAAAATGAACAAAAAATTGATTTTTGTTACTCAAAGTCAAAGTCAAAGTCAAAAATACGTTTATTACAAGAATATATACAGGGGGGTTCAATAACATATGTACAGTAACTTAATCTAAATTACAATATTGTGTTTGTGTGAGGGCGGACTGTTTAGGCTGATCTGCCTCTTCAGTCCTGGGGTGTTTACAATGTTTGTTGTGTTTGGTGAGTGTGTTTGTGGAGGAGATTTGACTTGTGAAAGTGTGTGTGTGGTGATGTGGGAGATGATGGTTCCTTGGAGTTGGTGGCGTCCTTCTGGGGGGTGGTGGTGGTCTTCTTCTGGAGTGGCGGTGGCTTCTGTCCGGTGGAGTGGTGACATCTGTTGGTGGGTGGTGGCGTCCTTCTTGGCGGGAGATGGCACCACTGACCAGTCAGTGGCGCCATCTGTTGGGGAGGTGGTGGCGTCTTTCTGGAAAAGAAATGGAAATGTATATTAGAATTGTGTTTTAAATTCGCATAGTGAGGGGGGTTTCCTCTACTATGGCTTGGAGGTGTTCGGGGAGGTCAGGGTAGAGGGTTTGAAGAAGGGCTGTGGGTGGGTGAGGGAGTTTTCGCTTGGGGCGACGAGGAATTCTGTTGATTAGGACGTTGTTTTGTGAAAGAAATTTGTGTGATGTGTTGAGTGTGTTTTGTGCGATTTGGTTGTTTTGATTGAGTGTTCTTGTGATGTACTTTTGTTGGAGTTTGTGGAGTCTAGTTGTGATGGGGGTAGTGTTGGTGTCGAGATAAAGGGTGTCGCTGGGGTGGTGGAAGTCAAGACGGAAACTTCGACGAAGGATTTGTCGTTCGCAAGTGATGATTTGTTTGAGAAGATGGGGTTGAAGAGTGGCGTAAATGGGGGCGTAAATATTCGAAAATGGGGCGGATTAAGGAGTTATAGGTGTGTAGGAGGGTGCGAGAGTCGCAGCCGTTGAATTTGCCTTGGAGACGGCGAAGGAGGTTGGATCGGTTTCTGGCTTTTTGGAGAGTGATGTGGAGGTCTGGGGCGAGGGAGCACGTGTGGAAGAACGTTACTCCCAGGTACCGGATGGAGTTTGAGATTGGAATTTGGCTGTTGGCGAAGTTGAGACGGGTGTTGGCGAAGTCGAATCTGGGGGCTCGAGTGAGGTTTGGGTGTCGGAAGAGAATGGCTGAAGACTTGGCTGGGTTGATCTTGATTCGCCATTTGTTGGTCCAGGAGTTGATTTCATCGAGAATGGGTTGGAGGGTTCGAGAGGCTGTTGATGAAGAGACTTGGGTGGTCCAGAGGGCGGTGTCGTCGGCGAAGAACCTGGTTTTCGTCCGAGGAGTGTCTGCAACAGGAAAATCAGAGCAATAGATTAGGTAAAGTGTGGGTGAAAGAACGGAGCCCTGAGGGACTCCTGAAGAGAGAGGAAAAGGGTTGGAGAGTGAGTTGAAGATTTTGATTTGAGACATGCGATTAGTAAGAAATGAATCGATTAGTTTGATGAATCTGGGGTTGAACCGGAGGTTGATGAGTTTTCGGATGAGTCCGTCGTGCCAAACCCGATCAAATGCCCTCTCGACATCTAGGAAGACGCCAAGAGTGCACTGGCCAAGATTAGCACTTCGGGTGGAATCTGTGTGAAGTTCAAGAATGGGATTGATGGTTGAACAATTGGACCGAAATCCGAATTGTTCTTTGGGAAGAATGAGGTTTTCTTCTAAGATGTGTTTGATTCTGGGTAAAAGAATTTTTTCGAGAGCTTTACCGAAGAGGTTTAGGAGAGAGATTGGGCGGTAAGAAAGTGGTTCAGAAAGATTTTTGTTGGGTTTGGGGATCATGATAGTGTGGGCATGCTTAAAAGAAGTTGGGAAATAAGAGATTTGAAGGCAAGAATTGAAAATTGTTGAGAGTGCTGTGAGAGCTGTTGGAGGAAGATTTTTGAGAAGAATGGGTTTGATTTGATCTGGGCCAGGGGCTTTGGTGTTTCTGAAGTTCTTGAAGATGAGGCGAACTTCTTCAGGGGTGGTGGGGTCCATGATGTCGTTGTCGTTGAGAGGGGGGTTTTCATCTGGGGCAGGGAAATTGTGGTTTCTGAAAAAATTAACCAAGTTAATTGTGCTTTGGAAGTGGGCCTGATTGAATTGGGGGTCATTGGGGACTTGGTGGATGTTTTCGAGGGCGGTTGCAAAGCAGTTTGCTTTGTCTTGAGGAGAGGTGAGAAAAGAGTTGTTTGAAATCAGAGGGCGAGAAGGTTGGGACTTTCGATGAGTGAGAGAGTTGAGTTTGTCCCAGAAAGCTTTGCCATTTCTGAAGTCAAGGGAACTGCATTGATTGGACCAGTGATCTAATCGGAATTGATTGATGTCGCGACGAATTTGGGCATTGAGACGATTGAAAGTTGTTTTGAGGATGGGGCGACGAGTTCGAATGAATTCGCGAAAGACACGACGTTTCTGTTTGATCAGATCGATGATTCTGGCAGGAAGAGGGTGTTTGAATTTGGGGATTCGTTTTGTTGGGATGTGAAGATTTCGGGCTTGAATGACTCTTTCAGTGAATTGTTGAATTTGAAGATCAACAGTTTGGGGGTTGTCTGTGGGGGTGATTTGGGGCAGATTGTCTGAAATGTGGGTTTGAAAATTGGGCCAATCGGCGTTTTTGAAGTCGAAGATTGTGACAAAAGAAGGTGGGGGTGGGGGGGCATTGAATGAAAAATTTGAGACAAGAGGAAGATGATCGGAAGTGACTGTTGTGCCGATGTGGGAGTCGATGTTTGTGAGCGGCGTCAGGGAATCTGAAACGAGAATGTGGTCGACGATTGAAGAGCCATTGTGGTTGAGGAGGGTGGGATTTCGGTTTCGAAGTCGAGAGATTGGAAGAGAGTTGGTGAAGTTGGAGAGGATTCGTCCGTTGTGGTTTGTGTGGGAATCCCCGAAGTCTCTGTGGCGGGCGTTGAAGTCTCCGAGGATGATTGCGTGCCTGAAATTAGAAACATAAGTTAGTAAATCTGTGTTGACTTGTTCTGAGGGAGGGTTGTAGTAGGAAATGAAAAGAATGTTGAGGTTGTTGGTGTGAACGATGGCAGCAACAGCTTGAAGATGAGAGAATTGGGGTGGAAGTTGATGAGGGGTTGTTGCGAGAGAATTGTGGACGATGAGAGAAACACCTGTTTTGAGCGAGGGGCGATGGCTGGCTTGTTGAAAGAAGTGAAAGAAGGAATTTTGAGAGGGTAATAGGAACGAGTTTCGGAGATGGCCGCGATGAGGATTTTGTCGGTTTGAAGAAAATGTTTGAGGGGGGCATATTTCCGACGAATGCCCCCCACATTAATGGTGGCGAAGTTGAGGGTAGCCATTGATGACAGCTAGCGAGAGAGAGAGGGGAAGTTAGAAAAGGGGAAGTAATTAATTGAAGATTAATTACTTGAATGTGAATGCAATGTTGTTGGCTGAGTGAGAGATTTTGAGGAATCGTTGGAAGCAAGTTCGAGAAGCGTGTTCGATTGTGGGTTGGATTTGACCTTTTTGAAGAGGGAAAAGGTCGAAGAGGATTTTGGTTGTGAATCTGATGACTTGTCTCACGGAGGCGAAAGGTTCGTGGTCGACCGAGTCGACATCGGAGTTTTTATGGTCGAAAGTTGTGTCTGTGATTTTGATGGGGGCAACTGGGGTTTCTGAGGTGATGGATTCGGGCTTTGGGTACATGGGGCAGCTGCGAGACCACGCTGGATGGTCACCTTTGCAGCGGGGGCAAGTGGGGTTAGCGGTGGCAGGGCAAGGTTTTGAGGTATGAGAGTTGGGGCATGTGGGGCAGACCGTTTTGCTTGTTCAGTTCGAGAAAGAGTGGCCAAATGCAAAGCATTTGGTGCATTGAAGAGGGGATGGGGGTGGTGGGTTCGATGGTTCGCATGGGAATGTGCGATGGGAATGTGCGACCGAACAGAGAAAGGCCATTTGAGAGAAGAAGATCGAGGGTTGTTTTGTTCTTGGTGATTATTCGGAAGAGGGGGGTTGGACGATTTGTTTTGGCTGAGATGATTCGCCAGCACTTGAAGATGTCGAGATGGGGACAGGACTCGATGATGTCTTCGGGAAGAATGTCGTGTGAGACGTTGCGAGCAACAATTGAAAAAGATGGGGTCTTGGGCTGGGGGGTGGGTTTGGGGCTGGTGGTTTTTGGCTTGTTGAGGGCTTTGAGTTCGAAAGATGGGTGGTTTGAGGCAGTTCTGAGTGTGTGGAGGGTTGAATCGGGTAGAGGTTTATTAGAGATGAGAAGGGCGGTTTTGTTGTAATTGTAAATTAAAGTAGAAATTGGCTGAATGCCGGAAGAAACGAGGAAGGAGTAAAGGAGTTTTTGTGAGGCTAATTTGTCTGGAATGTTTCTGAGAGAGTAACGAAAATTGGTGGGTTCTGTAACAGTTGAAGGAGTTGAGGGGGAAGAGGATGGAGAAGATGAGGTGCTGCTTGAAGAGCTTGTGGAGATGGTTCTGGTTCTGGTTTTTCTGGGTTTTTTGTTGGTGACGGTTTGGAAGCAATCGGAAGTGGCTACCGTGTTGGGGATGGTGCTGGGGTTTGTTTGTTTTTGTTTTGGAAGTTGTTTTGACGTTTTTGGCTTTGCTGGGGCTGTCGTTTTGGGGGTTGGGGTCAGAGAGGCAAAGGTGTCCTGGGAAATGACTCCAGAGGCGAGAAGGGCTTGGATGGTGGCTATGTCGATCTTGATGGGTGCCGTGGTTGTGGAGGTGGGAATCGTGATGACTCCCGTGTTTGTGGTGGTGCCGGTGGGGGCGCTGGTGCTGGATGAGGCTACCGTGGTTGTGGCAGTGCCGGTGGTGGCGCTGGTGTTGGAGGAGGCTTGGGCGAGTGTTTCCATGTTGGAATTTTTGGGTGGATGGACTTGCATGTCCATCAAGGATGGTGGGCCTGATGGGGCTGGGGTCTGCTTCTTTGGAGAGTGCATGACTCTTCCTCCGGAGCGAGTTCCAGGGGCCATGGTTGAATAGATGGAATTGAGACTTTCGCTGAGAATTCTGCTTTTAGCTTGTTGAGTGGCGAACCAGCTTAGACAAGGCTAAAAGAGAGGTGCGCAAGTGGCCAACCGATAAAGTTGGCGCAGAGACTTGCGATGCACTTTCACTTTCACTTGGAGATTGCGCTGGGCACTGAGAGAGCACTGAGAAGAAGTCGAAGAAAATTCGAGTGGCTGGCCGACAAGGACCAGCGCAGAGACTCGAACTCTTCCAACACTAAACTCAGAATGTTACTTTTGACCTTCGACTTTAATAGACACAGACATCGTAGCGTATACAGGTTTTGAGACAACTTTTAGGAACATCTCTAATTAACTCCCAATTTTTTTGTAAAACGAAATTTAATTCGTTTTGCAGATTTATTGTCGCATTCACATACACCTCCAAGTTATTGCTAGAAATTCCTCAATTTTCAATAGAATTGAAATTTTTTTTGGCAATATTTTTTAATATTTCAACTGATGGTTTTTAACTTTCAAAGTGGCTGTCTTTTGTTTCAACGTTTGGAGTCTTTCAACAAGGTTTTGATTTTTGAGATGCAAATTGTCGCTAAGTATATCTTGCTTGAAAACCTTGTTCCGATGGCTGCTCAATGCTCTTGGATTTTCGTCACTATCCGTACTTAATTCTCGACCTTTGGTTAATATTTTTTTATTGATGGCTTTTGGGCGAGTGAGCTTTCTTTTCATACTTTTCTGCTTTCTCTTTATTCTTTCAAAAAGTTTCAATTTCATTTTTTGTAACTGATATTTCCACAACTTCTTAAATAAAAATTTTTAATACATGGATTTTTATTTGACGTTTTTGTTGATTGAGGTAGTTAAGGACACAGATTAAATTTTTTTATTTTTTGCATTGATGGGCACTGTTGCAATAAAATTTTTTTTAGAATTATTTTTACTTTTTCTAATATGCCAAAAAATAATCCATAGAAATACTCAAAGGGTTACAAAAATGTAGTATTAGATACCAGTCACTTTCGGGTTAAAATGCAGCCATTTACCTACGACAAACAGGCACCATGGGTGGTATGTCAGAAACAGTTTAAAGCAGTTTTCTTATCCGACGGATAGGACAACTAAGAGAAGGCTAGAGCTTTGATTCTTGAGCCTTGAAAAAAAAAGCGTAAAAGAAAAACCCTCTAAGAATTTGAAACTGATATTCGACAACTGGTCCAACTGCTTTATTCAAAAGCTTGTGAATTTATTTAAGAATAATTGACAGTGCAGTATTTTATTGAGGGCATTTGGTATACCTAGTCAAAAAAGACTGTTCGACTCTCTAGATGCAGAAAGTTAAAGCAGCCCACCAGAACTTTGACCACAAACTATCCAAGGTGTATTATTCATAGCAAATATTAGACATATATTAATCTAATTTGTGTGCTATGATTAAAATCTTTTATTTTTGATTTAGTGCAATTTATATTTGTGTTTAGAATTGTCATGTTTTGAAGAGCAATCTTTAGAATTATGACTATCTTTAGAACAGGGGCCACAGAAGGATTGAGAAAGACAATTTTTTGGGATATGGCCAAATCGTTGACATTGAAAGCATTTAGTAAGTTTAATAAAATTTTCAATAATTAGGGATTATTAATGTTGTTGTTGTTGCAGTACAATATTTCTTTGTTAATTAGGGCTTTCTATATAATGGAATAAAGTTTTGCAATCCAGTGAGTATTATTTTGTTTTGAGAAACCGAATTTGTTTATATTAATTAACCAGTCATCAGGGGGGGTTAAAATTTCATTTATGTTCTCTTCAATATATTGGGTAACATCTTCTTTGTTCATCGTATTTGGTACATTTTTTATAATAATTTTGGGGTATAATTTTGTTTGAAGTCTTGCCGAAATATTACATTCTTTAATTTTTGTGTTTGAAATAAGTTGTACAATGTTTTTGTCGGGAAATTTTATTAAAATTTCATTATTTCTTAGAGTTATTAAAACATTTTTATATTGATATTTGGTGTGTTTTCCTCTTTAGTGGATAGAATCATTTTTAAGTGGTCGTACGATTAAGGTAAAAGTAGGTAAGAAGGAGCTAAAAGTAGTGGCTCTGTTAAAGTTTTAAGTGGATCCCCCAGAGATCCGTTCTTGGACCTTTACCATTTATTGCTTATACTGCCGACTTGAAAAGCATTCTTGTGTCAAATTTTGTCATGTATGCTGACATCAAATTATATTGCAATAGCAACAATCATGTCATTATCTCCTTAGATCTCGCGACGATATCTAAGTGGTCTTGTAAATGACTGCTTCTCCTAAATATTGAAATATAAAGCGTGTTTTTTTTGGGTAATCAAAACCTCTGCACATTCTTATTATATTAAAAATGTAAGAATAGCTAAAGTCGATTCACAAGTAGATTTGTAAATTTTTGTGACTCCTGTTTTAATATGGTCTGATCGCATTATTCGTGTAAACAAAAAAGCTCATAAAATAGCTTATCTTTTTGGGCAAACTTTTTTGCACAGTAGTACTAAAGTTATTACCAAATTTTTTAAAACAATAAAACCAGTATACGAATTTGGCAACAGTGTCTGCACTCCAGTGCTGCTGTTTGATCAAAAATCTGCAATCATGTCGCTTTTAGAAAAAGATTTTTTAGTTTAGGAGTCGAGGCAGTACGTCGACGAAGGGTGGAAGTGATAATATAGCAATTATCCCAAATGATAATTTTTTGTTTACAACCTTGTCCACGTCTCCTAGAACCTGTAGTTTGATATCTATGCCAAACTCTGCAAATAACAGATGGACTAAGTTTAAATTGATTTGCCACATAGGGCGTAGAACGTTCGTTCATCAGCAGGCAAAATTAGAGCTTGTGCAACTTAAATCTAGCAAAAAAACTGCATGATGTTTAGAACAATATAATTAACATTATTATTTTACATTTACTCGTACTATTATCAACAGGTTTTGAGACTGTTTTTAACTTGCAAAATGAACTCTAAGTTTCTTTTACATTTTTGCGTGTATATTAAAATTTTGTGGGCTAATGACAAAAGTTTTAATTGATGCGCTTAAAATAAAATATAAAGACTGTATTGTGCACAAGGGGTCTAATTCTAAATCAGATTTACGCCGGTGTAATTTGAGTTGCTAAGAGTAACGTCGTAACTTTACTATACTTTTTATATTATACGGCGTAACTTTGCGCTACTCTGATGGGGTAGCGTAGTAATTTAGAATTCCAGCAAAAGAACACATTAATTAGTCTTATATTAAAAAATGTACTTTAAATTTTTTTATCAGTGTATATATCGATATACCTGATATGTTTTTATTAAGTCAAAAAATATGCAAATATGAGTCACTAAATTTATTGACTAGTATAATACAATTAAACTTTAAAATATAATACAATTTTTTTACTGTCAGGTGGCGAAGAAGATTTGTGCTCCATTTTTTTTATAGTGACCTGAAAGTGAAACGTTAAGCGTTTCGTTTCTGACGGAGAACTGAGAGGTGGCACTGCTGACAAAGCGTCGTGGTAAAATGTGGCTGACTTTTGACCCCTATTTTGACAACACGGTTTGCAATATAGTATTTAAGGTCTTATTTATCACACTTATAACGCCTAAATCTCGGTTAGCATCTCCAGTAATGTTCTTTCAGTCAATCAATGCTATCATTTGGGTTTCGACCCTGATGAAGACTAAGGTTAATGCTTTAGTGCCACTCTTTATAAGCTTTTCTTGCCAGAGAATAGAAGTTTTGTTTTAAGTTTAAATTTTTACCATTCTACAATCTATGCGAAAAATATTATAATTTGTACTTGCATCAACCACAAAAACCATAGAAAACACTAAAGTGAGGTTAGAATGGCTTCCAGATCGTAATAATCTTGTCTTCCTTAAGATTTAATAACTTTTGTTGCATCCTTAACTTGGTCAACTGTTTTTTAGAGAATTTATTTAACAGCGCTATTTTATTGTCGTCTATCAATAATCAACTGTAAGACATTTACATTTTATGGTGCTATTCTCTAAATCACCGCTGTTACTCTATAATTTTTACATTCTGTTAGCAACAGAGCTCTGTTAAATAAAAGTTAACATAAACTTAACAGAGGTGTAGAAAATGCAATTCTCTAACGTGTTCTGCTAAAAACATGGTAACAGTGGTTCATTTATCCTAAAATGTAAATATTTCGAATTCGAACTAATGACAACTCAAAGCTTACTATATATTTAAATTATTATTTGATGCTGTCACAAGTTTTGAGTTTTCTGGTGTTTGCTTAGAATTTTATCAATAATATGAGTTCTGAATTAACACAATTAACAAAAAAGCGACGACTTGGAAAAACAAGTCAGCAACAATATGAAAAATATTTGCAGCTCATGGAATGCGATTCTACGTTTAGGTCGGGGACAATAAATCTCACCATTGATCTACAATATATATTAAAAAAATGGTCCGAATTATGCGACCGTTTAAATAGTTGTGGAAGTGGTCCTATTTTGACTTGTGTAGAATGGAAAATGGTCAAAAATATGACATACTTAAAACAAAGTTATGCAAGTCTACATATATGTTTTCAGCGCTTCAATGACTGGAAAAATTTAACGAGAGCAAAATATAGAAAATACGTAGAGCAGAGAGGATTAACGGGGGGTGGTAGATCGTCAGCGGCTGCTTTAACACCCACTGAAGAAAGGGGGATATCAGTTTGGGGGCGTGTGGCTGTGACTGGCACTCCACAAGTGCAAATTACGGGAGGAGGAAGCGGAAGAAAATACACAAAATGTAAGTGATGCAATTGAGACAGGATATGAAGAAAGGAAAAGCTTATCAGAAAGTTCCACGGTAGTCAGTAGGGCCAGACCCGCAGCAGTGACTCCGTTAGTAAGAAAACGCAAAAAATGCGATAGAACTGTACGCACCATAGGTGAAGAATTATTAAATACATATAAAGAAAATTTATCCATGGTTGAAATAAAAAAGATGGAACTTGAAGATAAGAAGTTATTGCTCGAATCCCAAAAATTAAAGTTTGAAATTGCAAAATACAAATTTGAAAATCCGCTGTTTGTTTTTAATGAAAATTTTTAAATTAATTTTTTCGAAAATTTTTAATTGATAAATTTTTCTACTTTTTAAAAGCAAACACAAATATAATAATAAAATACATCCTTTTTAAAACACTGCAACTTCACAGTAAATATGGAGACAAAACTCCTTAACGAAAGTTTCTATCAACAAATAATGCCCGAGCATTTCTTCCTAAGTTTAAGTAATGATTATCTAAAAAATTAGTATGCATAATGTGTTTCAAAATAAAACATTTTCTTATTAAATCTAATTTGTTTTCTTCAAACACTCTGTTTTCGATGTCGTATACAATTTCATTTTCATCCAACTGAAGATTAGCTTTAATGGCCATATTGTGTAATACGCAGGCTGCATATATGATGTAAACAACATTAGCAGAATGGTAATTGAATACTCGATGCTTAAGTAGTGCCCTAAAGCGTCCTTTCAAAATGCCATTTGTCCGTTCTATAACATTTCTTGCACTTTTTAAAAGAACGTTAAACCTATGTTGCGGACTGCCCTCATCTACAACTGGATAAGGTGTGAACAGCCACGATTCTAATGGATATCCACTGTCGCCTTAAAAAATACTCATTAACAAAAACAAAGCATTTCTTTAATTTTGCACCAATCAAACGGGTTGACTGATCTCCATTTTCATAATTTGTTAATAAATGTCGCCTGACATCTGATGTCCTATAAATCACCGAATCGTGGACAGAGCCAGGATAGCGACTATCACAACATTAGATTTTATTTTTTGCATCGCAAATCCAAAATATAAATATAAAAAATAAAAGAGCTTAAATAAGTCCATTTACCAGCATCACATTAATACTGTAATAGCCTTTTCTATTAATGTATAAGTGTGGAGAATGGTCTTCGTCAGTACTAGGTGGAGCTATTATATTTATGTGAGTTCCATCGATGGCTCCGATGACCCCTCGGAAGCCATAAATATGGAAAAATCTTGTTTAGAATTATTATAAATTGTTTTATGAAAAAAAAACGGCTTTATTATACTTACCCTTGTTTTATGGTATTTTTTTCTTCGGCCGTGGATAGAAACTTTATCCAAACCGGCATTAAAATTCAGAGACAGTCCACTAATTCTTTGCCTATTATTAAAATATGGTTCAACAGCTTCAATTATATTGTAAACTAAAATTTTGTTCAGCCGGAAAGTATTTTTAAAAATGTCATCTGGGATTTCAAACGGATTTTGATTGTTCCGTAAATGGATATTATGAAGCTTTAAATAATTTCTGAAACAAATCCGAAATATATAATTATTCTCTGGGCATAATAAGCAGTTTCTAGATATTATAAAAATATGATGTATCACGTCTACTTACCTTCTTTCATCATCATCTAATAAATGCAATACAAAAGCAAGTATTAAGTTCATATTTCAATGTAAAGGGCACAATTAAACATAAAACAAACCCAACAGGCCAACAGGTCGATTTGACGATTTTGATCTATTAATTTCGCACCGTGAACTTGAATTTGACAGATGTTGACGTTTTATAAAAGTCTAAGAGAGACAATTTTCTGGCTGTAAAATTTTAAAAGCTGTTGCTAACATAATGCTATATTTACAGCGTAACAGCGCATTCAGAATACCCTTTTCATAATTAATGTTATTTCTACAGTATCCAATGGCAACAACAGCTTAACAGCAATGTTATGAATTAGAGAATAGACCCATTAATTTTATTTCTAAATGTATTTACTTGTTTTTACATGAAATAATTTAGAAAACTACTTCTAAACTATTGGAGATATAAAAATCAAGTGAATTTCGTTGTAAGAACGTTAAAACACATAAAATTAAAATCTTATTAAAATATTATTTGACTGTGAAACATTCTGCTGACGTCATGTCTGAGAATCACATGGTTAACAAAATAAATTATTATTTTACTATTTAAATTATTTATTAAAAATCATTTTAAGAAAAGGAACGAAGAGAGTGTCTTCAATAATTTAAATTATTTGCTACTGACAAAATTTTGGTCAGTCATTCTACGACTATTTAGTATTCTCTCTTTGTTTTGCTCTACTACTATATTGATGTTTCTAAAAAACCCAGCAGGGACTGCTGTAAGGTAGTGTACGTCGGTTCAGAAAAATATAGATATTTTTTTGAGCTAAGTTTATAAATTTTTTGGGGTTTAATAGAGGGTAAAGTTGCTTGATAACGCCTATTCTACTATTTATTTGTAGAGATGCACAAACAAAATGCATTTTTATATTTGAACATTTTTATTCTAAGCCTGCCTTAAGTTCAATGCTGAGATATTTTCTAGTACCAATTGTCTTCGGTGTCTACAATTTTAATTTTTTTACCTGAACAGACGTTGGTTGCAATTTGTTTGCTGCTTATCATTGTCTGGGGCTAGGCATTCTCTACAAAGCTCCTGGGCGGGGACCGCTGCAGTAAGAACATTTTGCTATTATTAATTTGAGCTAAAAGCTTTTTTGAGAGGTGTGCGCCTGCACACTTAACACATTTTGGTGAGGCGTATTAGACCAAGTTTTTTGGGTTTTTCTACAAAGGTTGTAAGACAAAGTTAACAATTTTAAAGATTTTACATAGATTGGGTTTAAAAAAAAATACTAGCATAGAGATTAAAGTTTTTCAACGGGTCATGCAAGAAATTTTGTTCAAAAATCCGTTACAAATCAAACAAACAAAAAAACTTTTTTTTGAGCATACCCAGAGCGTGTTTGCTTTAAAGTTTCTCTGAAGGTTTCTGATATTGTTTACATTGCCTCTAAGCGGCACAAAAAACATAAATAATAGATAATAATAAATTTTCAAGGGCTCAGCCCTACAAAGTTGTTCTCCAGAAAAAAAATTTTTTTCTTCACGTAGTAGACCACTAGGAGATTTTGCTCGCATTAGGAAGACCTCTGAAACCTTTCTCGCCAATTAACAAATTTGTATTGTCAGCATAATTAACGATTATTGTTTTACTTTGTCCTACTGCTATATTGTAGTATAAGTCGTTAATATAGACTATAGAAAGTAATGGGCTTATGACACCTAGATACTGCCTTGCGGTACACTTGCAGTAACAATTTTTTTCTCATATAAATATGATTACCATTGTATATAATATTGATTTGTTGTGATCTTTTTTCTAAATAACTGTTAAACCAATTAAAGGCCAATCCCGTGATACTATATTTTTCTATTTTTATAGATTAATAATATTCAGATATTTTATAATGTGTTTTGAGTTTGAGTACGGTGCATCTATTAGTCCAGCATCTATTCGTTGTAGAGCCGGTTTTGGGTATTCGTAACGTCTATTTTTTATGGCAGTACTGCGGTTTTTTCTGCATTAGGTACATATGAGTTAGGTGAGTGTGTCTACTTAAAAGACGGTTTATTATGATTTTTTTCTCTGCGATTCTGATTCCAATAGACAACCTGTCAATTTTTTGTTGTTTTTTATTTTGATACTTTTATTTCTCTGTTTTGATAAAATTTTTAGGTCTGTTTTGTTCACATACAGGTCTGTAATGTGTGAAATTGATTGGGCAGGAGTGACACTTTTTGCTATTTTATTTATTTCGTTGCTTTCAATTCTAATATGAGATGGAATCTACATTAAAACGACTTTTATTTGTTATTTGACAATTTTATTTAGAAAGAATTTGACTTCGAAAGCTAGGTTGTTTGGAGATTGGAAGTGTTGGACAGGAAGTCAAGAGCTTAATAAGTTTGTACAGATTATTGCACTGCTTGCTCAGACATAGATCGAGAATGATGATCAATTACGATGTATAACTTATTCTTTTTAGCATTTCTTTTAGTACACCATTAGAAATACACGATATTTCAATGCAAAGGGGCCACTCCAATTATCTTGTAAATTGTTAACAATTTTCAAAAACGTCAAAATAAGTCGATTTTGTTTCCAAGAGACACATTTTCTGCAGCAATTTGCATGACACCTCCAAAAAATTTGATTTTTTCTGCAAATAGCAAAAAGATTTTGCATTGACTTGTCTCCTTTTATTGCCTCTTTATTTTTTTTACTGAAATAATTACATTATGTTTATTTCCAGCTTTTCTGTGATGTTTCTTCTTAGATACAGTCGAGAAGTGATTTCTACCCTTGAAATGTAAACGAATTTTTTTCAAATGCAGGACATTTCGTGGCTTCGTAGTGTTTTTCACATTTTTCACAATTTTTTACGTTCTATGTTATTTGATAATGCTTTTTCATAAAATCTGTTTTTGAGGCATGTAAAAATACCTCACTTTGTCTCTCACTTTGCTCATCTGCACGTCATTATTGAATACAAGTCAGTCTTGAAGTCAGCCAACAATAAATTTGGCTCTCTACGTACTCTCTTTTTTAACACTTTTTTTCTGATCAGTACTCAGTTTCTTTTGTTGGATTTTTTAATTTTGCAAGACATTGTCGACGGCAAAATACGTTTTTAACATTGAAAAGGGTTTATCTAATTTACAATAATGGCTATGCTGTTCAAAAATTTTTAAAAGAGTTTTATAATGACAATATTATAATTTCTCTAATCATAATTCTATAATTATGTTGTAAAACACTGTAACAAACTATATGTAAGGAGTGGTATGCTGTTTAATGATTGAGAATTTCTGCTAAATCAATGGTTTATAAAATTAAAGTTCGTACTACAAAATCTATTAATCGTTTAATACTAAACATTTTGCATTATTAGAAGCCCAAGTTAAAGTAGAATATATAAAATTAAGTAACTGCAGAGGAAAACGATTTGGTATTATTATTAGTAAACAATGTTTCATATCATGCAAAGAAAGCCAGTAGTTGATTTTGTTAATAAATCGTTTCAAACAAAATATTAAAGTTTGTAATAAATGATTCGGTTGTACCAAAGACAACAAACTTATACCCAAGTTCAAGTAGAAATGTATGTTACCGGAAATAGTATTTGTGATCAAGATTATTAAATATCAAGGTTACACAAGAACTTTTGATCAATGACAAAACAGGACGAAAAAACGTAGCAATTAATATTTGATATTATTTATGGTATTACATTAAAAACAAAAAAAAAAGAAATCTTTACACCTGTAAGAAGTCAAAATCTTTGGTATGATATGAGATATTTATTTAAAAAGTAAAAACAAATTTTTGTATGCGCAATTACTAAAAAATACAATTAAATAAACGGCTTCTTCAAATATTATTTAATTAAAATTTTTTTTTATTTTTTCTCAATATTTAAAAAATAAGCTGTTGTTTTTTTTTTCGCGGGTTTATGTCTATCTAATTTTATATTTAAAAATTTAATTGTAATATAAAGTTATAGAACTGGTTTACAAAAAGTAAATTAAATATTTCATTCCTAATTAAAAAGTTAATGTCGAATTAACTTTATGGCGTGACGTCACTAATCGCGATTAAACAATTTTAATAGAAATTTAATTCAATTAAGTCATTTTTAATCGCGAATGGAGGTAATAGCTATTTCTATTAACTTTAATTATTTGTCAATTTTAACCTAAAAAAACTTGAATTTTTTTTATTATTTGTTATAATTAGACAAATAATTATAGAAAAGGTCAATAGTTCTGTAGTTTTTAATTTTTATTAAATAAATACAATTTTATTAATAAATGTCTGATGTGCCTCTGACATCGTCTGACTCTTCAGATAATAAAGGAGCCGAGAGAAGAGGAAGAAGAATGAGGAGGTATCGCATAATAAGAGAAAGAAGAAATCTTTTTGAAATAAATAACAAATAAAAATTTAAAATGTGGTTCAGTTTTCTAAGAAAACAATTTCATAGTTAATGAGTTGATCGGTAATGATTTAGAACCAAAAAGCAAAAATCGATAAGTGACTTAAATAAAATTTTATTAGCCATGAGGTATTCGGCAACTGTTTCATTTCAGCAATTAGTTAGTGACACTATTGGTGTACACAAGAACACAAATTGTGTTACCATTAAACGTGTTACCCTCACTTTGAAAAATGCTAAAAAGTGACGAAATGAGCGATAGTTAAAATCTTATCAAATTTAAAGGAAGCCCAGAGTAAGAGAGACCATAGATTTTGCTCTCACATCATAATTGAATTTCCCAGAGGCTCCAGTGCTAAATTATTTTGCAACCGAAAAAGATTTATTTCTATAAATGTGCAAGCGGTTTGCGTCAAAATCTAAAAATTAGAAATATAGTTGCAAGGTGATTAGGAAGTGTGTACAATAGCACGATATTTAATGACTTATCTTTATGTGCTTTTTGAAAACGGATAATATAGAGATGGTTTTATTTACCTTGATGATAAATGCTATCATCGTCGTAAACATTACCCAAAGGCATAGCATGTGTTTCAACCATACCCAGAACTCTTGCTCTTACATCATTTAATTGAGCCCCAAATAACCCGCCGCCTGTATTTGAAATATTTTTCTAGAATAAGTTGTTAGGTATTAAATTAAAAATTTTTTTTTTTTAAATTAACCTAATCTTCTATTTTTTTGTTTTAGATTTTTTACTTCGTCTAAATAGAGCGTATCAAAAATTTCGTCTAAATATCGTTTTTCTAAAATTATGTAATAATAATTCACTGAGGTGCAAAGTAAAACTTTTTCAGAGTTGTATAATAGTACATCATACACCAAGGTAGAGAAAACACTTTTTTTAGCCGAGCGGGTTTAGTGCCCAAGATGCGTAGCATCGAGGGCAATAATAGATGCGAGGCTACAATTGTTTTCTCTACCGTGGTTTATATATGATTTTTTTCACTACTAGCACATTAATTTATTAATTGTCATATAAAAATATAACCTCATTTAACGAGCACACATCCAGACTAAACATAACGTGTCTTTATTTATTGTCGAAAAGTAAATTTGATGAAAATAAAAACGATTGATATTTAACTACTTACGTTTTTCCACTTCGGAAATTTAACTTCACAGATAAAAACCGAAAAGGACGTTATTGTAAGCATCTTTTATGTAAGCAACTATTTATGTACTGAAAAACAAAATAGCGTAAATTTTCTATCAATTGAAATCTTCAGAACCCCTAGTTCAGGATTTAAGTTGACAGCCCCCGCTTTCCTAGTCGGAAACTTGAACAATGGAATTTGCAACAACACATATGGTCAAATTAACTATACATAGGGCTCCACACTTGACGTGTAACCTTATGAAAGCCCATTTTCATTATTTACAACTTTAATAGCAGTTATTTTTATTAATTCTGCATAAATTAAAAGTAAATTTTTTGTTCTTGTGTTTGAGGTTATGTTATTTACAACTTTATTTACCTACCAATTTTCAAAGAATTTTCCATTTCATCACACTACAAAGTGTTTTTTACAATAAGACAAGACCAAAATACATGTATAAAGCTGTAAAAAATTACAATATCTTTTTAATGCAATCAACGGATTTGATCACTGGTTGGTTGAAACATGACTACCTACCTTTTTCAATTTTCTTGGATTAAAAATATTTCATTATTAAAACATCAACGTTTTAATTATGCGTTTA
This sequence comes from Tribolium confusum, assembly GCA_029207805.1. Taxonomy (NCBI): domain Eukaryota; kingdom Metazoa; phylum Arthropoda; class Insecta; order Coleoptera; family Tenebrionidae; genus Tribolium; species Tribolium confusum. Next base: position 8,224,120 of record JALGAY010000006.1, read on the forward strand.
TTCTGCTTTTTAACGTTTGGCATAGATTTTATCAAGATTATGATCTGTCTAACACACACTTGACATTGGAGAAGATATTTCGCGCAAGCGCACCATTTTGTTTTGGCAGATTAAAGATGAGGTGCGGTGTTAAACAAACTTGCCTTGAAATCACAAATAGTAAATAAACTGTTTATTAGGTATTTCTAGTGCACCTAATTTCGGACATTATTTTTTCGGTGAACACTTATATCTGTCGTTTATAAAAATTGCGAAGATATTCGCATCAGGCAACACAGTTAAATGTCGGTATCCACTCAAGTCAAGCACTTTAACTCCCTTGGTTTATAATTATTATTGACTACTAGGAGAGAAAAACAACTTCACATCCTCTCGACAAACTAAATAATGATGTCTTCTAAGACTAGTAGTAAAAAAAAAGTTTTACGTGATATGGAATTTCTAGGTAACATAGATTACCGTTTTACCCATCTTTATGTCGAGTGGTGGCAAAAGTATATTATTGGGATCTCTACTAAATTTACATTCAAGATGTTTTTGGAAAACGGAATTAAATTTTCTCTTGGCGACCAAATTTTTTTACATCAATGATTTTTTCTAGCCTGACTATCTCATTCTCACAAAAAGCAGGAATATTTAGTATATCCGTCTTGTTGTCCTAGTAGCAAATACAAAACATTCAAATCACCACAAACAAGCCACTTATGTTTTATGTACTTTATCCGATTAATAAGACTAGCCAAATTTTCATATGTTTCTTTCATATGCACTGAATAAACAATAGGAACATAAGCATACTTGTTGCCATTATAAAGAAGCACTCCCTTAAAACCACTTTCTGAACAGTCTATAAATATAGTTCTCATTCAGTTGAGTCATATGTAACTTCATATTTTTCAATCAAACCGAAAACATCAGTGCAATAAACTAAAGAACTTTCTGTTTTAAAATATGGAAAAAATTCCATTTCACGATTTCGGTACCAAGAAAACTGTGTTCCGAGAGCAAGTAAATTGCAAAGGCATCTATTTCTTTTTTTGCACCATTTTCTTAAAAATTCTACGCACGAGCGACAGACCTTATTTAGGACTCAAAATTTCTTTTCTTTCTTTAAGAAAAATCTAAAGTATAAATTATATGCGTCACAAATTTGGTTATAGTTTGTAATTGTCTTTTTTTGCCGGAAACCTTTCACATATATAACAAAACAAGTTAGGGTTGTTTTTACACAACCTATTCGACATTTTTATAAAATATCGATTTTTTTTTAACTTTGAATCAAATTTTTTTAAGCAAATCTGGAAGTTGACACAATACAACAGATTTGACGTGAAGGAATGAAAACAAATTTTATTAAAAATAGTCAAACAACTCATGTCATGTTTATTATTACTCAAATTTAAATTATTTGTATTTACATTTTTTTCAGCTATTCTTTTTTAGCTGTTCTTTTTAAGTTAGGCCACAATACTTTTAGATGTTTAGCAGACCTTGGGGCGGAAATTAAGGTGAAATTATATTTTTCTGCAATTGTGTTCCATGTATTTCTCTGATATTTAAAGGAGGTACCAACAGTTTTTTTATTTATAATATTCGCTTGATATCTAAAGGAAAAGAAAATTTAGATAATAGAAAAAGTAAGGAATAGTGATACTTAAAAAAACTCAACAGTGGTAGACAACAAGAATTGGTATTTGGATGGATAAAAGTTATAAATAATTTATATGTTGGTTTCTTTTCTCCTTTAGTTTTCAGTGTTAATATGTCTTTCATTAGAGTCAGGAGAAATGTTCTGTAAAAACACAAATAAATACAGGGAATTACGACGTTTTGGAGGTGGCCGCCGCCTTCATCTTCAGATTTATTTCATGATATTCTGTTACATTTTTATTTTTTTTATAATTTTATGCCTGTGAACTGTGTTCGATCAAAATGGTTTTTGTCAAACACAGTTCTTACATAGATGTTATAATTAGTTTTTATTTAAAGATTATGCTGGTATAAAATTTTAAACCACATGTGAAACACGAGAAACAAGAATCTTTCGCCAAGAAAAAAAAAGGTTTTCAAAGATTTTTTCTCTGTTTTACAAAAGGTTTCGAATTTTTCTCTACTAAAACCTGCCTCAATAGTTTTATGCGTGCATTATCAAACAGCTCATACGCTCGGAGCTTCGAGAGCTCCTTCTAGCTCACCCCAAAAGGTCTCTTTGGCTTTCAATTCGACAGCCGCTGATAGACTCGTTACATCAATCTTTAGGTTTAAGGGTCTGGGGTACGTTGTTACGAAAACTAAATCCGCTATAAGGGCGCTAGTAGTATCTAACTGAATATCGAAAGCCTGCCTCTCTTGTGTCGCCCGCTGTGCACGGACAACCTTCAAGGGTAGCAGTAAATCTTGAATTTCTGAGAAAGGCACTGAGAATCTCACCAATTTTTCTGCGTGACACAAAAATGGCTCAGAGTCCTATCGATGGCCAACACCAAAAGCATTTGCTCCACGAAAGCAAAGTTCGTAAGAAATATGCTCTGAATCCAGCCAACTGCATTCATTTGTTTTATGGAAGTGGAAAACATTTTTTTTTTATTTCGCGTTTACAATAAAAATTTTGTAGCACTGTTTAATCAAAAAACAATGCTACAATACTCAACTTTGTAGCATTGTTTTTGGTAACTTTTATGTTGCCAGCACTGTAAATTACCATTGTAACTTTGTTGATTTTGATTTATTTTATTACAAAATCTAAAAATTTTGCAACGTTGCTTAACAAAAAATGTTTAATACAAAACTTACGAGACAAATAAGATTAGACGTCAGATAAAAAATTAATAATTAATATCATAATACCTAATTAGCTCACTAACAGCTCAATAGAAAAAAGTATAAAAAAATATGTGTTACAACCTCTCTTTTGTGTTACTTGTTCTTTGTAACACTCGTATGTATTAAACATTAATATTTAGCTTTGTATATTTTAACTATTATAGCATACATTAATATACAAAATGTTTTTGAAGTAATTTAAAGATTTTAACATGTGATAGCTTTGTTATGAAAGTTATGAAAGTGTTGGAAAAAAACGCTTATTAATCTGTACTTATACTCTTTTGTTATATCTTTTTTTTGTGGTTGGTTACAATAATTTGTTATGTAACTGAGATATTTGGTTTGTTTCATAAGTTACTATTTAATACTTTTATCTCTGTTAGAAACCCAACATTCTTCATTTCTATTATTTTGTTGGAATAAAATGTTATACATTTTTTTAATTTGTTTTACTTGTTTTTTATGTATAAATTACAACAATTATTGTTGGCATAACTATAAATAATATATACTAAAATGGCATTAAATATTTGTGTTTATTTTTTTTATTTTGTGGGTTCTTTTAAAACAATTTTCAACATTTTATTATATTCTTACGTTATGCTTTATGCTGGTAAAATATTGTGTTTATATGTTGGTGGTTTACTTAGGAGCTGTTTATAAGATGTCCAGGAAGAAATATTTTGCTCTAGATTTTATAAATTTTACAATGAAAAATCAACTTGAGAATTTTTCATCAATAATATGCATGGATGAAACACACGGCACTATCAGAAATAGATTGGACTTAACGATAAAAATGTGGAGTACTCTGGCTTTCTTTTTACCAAATCGTTTAAATCAACATATTTAAATGTGTTTTTAGATGCTGTTTAATTTTCAACAAATTGTTTAGATGAATATATTTGCAAAGTGTTTTTAGGAAGGAGCTCTTAAAACCATAATTGGACAAGAAATAACTTCAGAATACTTTATGAGCGACAACAATTTAAAATATTATGCATAAATAAAAACAATAAAAAATAAACTTAAAAGATAATAGATTAATAAAACAAAAAATTAAATTAGAAAAATAAAAAAGAAAATTAGAACCAAACATTTCGCTAGTGAATATCTAACAATTTTGAACTAGATTCACCAGTAAACAAACAGCTTATGATCCTGTACAGGAAACTCAACAGAGTGTTACGTCAGAAACATCAGCAAACGTTGAAAACCGGCCAGCTAACAAACTTAAATTTTGCGACTCCACTGAGACTGTAACTCTTATTTTAAAACGATTAGAGCCAGCAAGGGCTCTATTTAATAACGCTCAGTACCCTTTTAGATTTTCAAACACCGTAAAATTATTAGACAAGTTCATTGGAGAGCCGGATATTTTAAACCTCGTTTCTAGCTACACGGGTGTAGCCAATATGTTGTGTGACGTATTTTCTGTTCTTGATAATAACAAAAAGTAAAAACGGGTCAAAAAAATTAAGAAAAAAATTAATAAAGCTTTAGACAAAACGCTAAGCACTACTAAAAATTCGTTTAGGGATCTGTTCGTTCCTCCTCAGAACTAACCTCATTTTTGTGGTTTTATATTTTATTTAGTAAATTCGACTCAAACAATTTTCAGTATATTTCTAGTTATATTGTTTACTCCAACATTGCTTTTCTATTAGCAAAATTTACCGATCTTGTTGCTTTTACAAGTGTGGAAAATTCTTGCTTTTTGGCTTTGATAAAATTTTGGTTATCGCCTGCAGTATCGCCTGATGCTTTAGTTTCACTGAATGGTTACACGATCTTTGGACAGAACAGGGTGTTTTGCTGCAATATTTATTAACTTAAGTTAACTATAAAATCTGACGATCTGGCTAGCCATTAAGTGCTATTTCTCCGACCTGTCTATCTGTTTGAGTATTTGTTGTTTAAATATTCTTTCAAGGATCTAAAATATTAAGTTAGTGCGCCATTCTGCTGAATGAATACTTCATCGGGGTTTAACGTAGGGTTTGTTTTACTTGCATCTACTATGAGAGGATTTAAGATGACATCTAACAACTTCAAGTTTTTTTTTTCTTGTTAAGGGGTTAATTATTGTGCGAAAAAAACAATTCATTTATTACTTGTTTTCTTTACATCGGGATTAATAATGAAGATATTTTGATGGAGTTTTTTTGGTTACACTTTTGTTTTAACTTTTTTTAAAATTGAAATACTATAAAACTACATTGAGATCTTTTAAAAAAAGAATTGATTTAAGAAAATACGATTGTGTCATAATTTATAAAAAAAAATACGTGCTTTAATATCAAAATAGTATTTAAAAATAAACAACACATTTTCTCAAAATTCTAACTATTTTGATACATTATATAAAAGTAACCTCTACATAAAAAATCGTTGGCGTTAAATTATAATTAATTAAATTACTCTATTAAAAAAACACAGATTTTTTTTACAATTTTTATTTAATTATAAAAAAATGTATGAGAAGATGCGATCAAGACAACTTGATTTCACCCGGTATGTGTCAAGCCTGCAGAAAAATGAGTAATATAATATTTTGCTCAATATTTTATTCATATCTTCTCTCCTACTTTCAGTGCCAACCACATAGTTTTTCGCATTAGTATAAACTGAAGGTTTTTTATTAATTATAATTTTAAATATTGTTATTATTGTTTTTTTAGGTTTAACATTCAAATATAAAATACAAGGTAATTACAATGATCATGATATTCCATCTCAAAAACCCTGATCCTTTAACTAAGTTTCCTAGTTCTAGTGTTGTTCTAGAATTCTCAAAAAAATATAAATAACCAGTAATCTCCTTGTTACTTGTCTCTCACATTACTACTAATCAACTAACTTTTCCGTTATTCATCGACAAGTTGTCCCATTCCCTTCTTTTTTTTTCAATTTCAGTGGAGGTATCGCTCGGATTCCTGTTCAGCTAACTCTGGCTGAACAGCTTTCATCAACTTAGGGTTTATAGATATGTTATGCAATTTATCAAGAACTTTAAATTTATCAGGTTCCTTATTACATAAAACGTATTCTTTTATAAAAAATATCTGAATAAAAACATATTACCTTGGCTCAGTTACTCTTATATTGTGACTTGTACATTTTTCTTCTAGTTCAATCTGCGACAATTTCCTAAAATTATAATAGCATTTTTGTTTATACTTCTTATATTTACTGACTTTAAATTGACTTCCTTTAATTTTAAATGATTAAACAATGAATCATACTGTAAAGGAAAAATTATTTTGAACACATTATGTTCGCTTTGTGACAATTGACTAGTACAAGAAAGAAAACTGTCTTCCATCAGCTCAGGGTTTATGAAAATGTTATGCATTTTATCAAAAGTTTTAAATTTATCAGGTTCCTCACTACATAATACGTATTTTTTTATAAAAAATATTTGAAGAAAAAATATTACCTTAGCTCAGTTACTCTACGTGTTTTGGACCGGGACTACTGAAAGACCTTAAATGATGCTCTAACCGCGCGCTCTCCGCTCTCTATCACGAAAACGGTTCAACGTATAAAAATTTTTAACACAAAACTTGTAGAAGATTTACAATACTCTATAATTCTCTACAATACTAATAATAAATACAAATAGCAAAAAAACAATAGGAAACGAGATATTTGCGAAAAATGAGCAACAAATTGATTTTTGTTACTTTTGACTTTCGAGTTTAATAGACGCAGACATTCTAGCGTATACAGGTTTTGAGACAACTTTTAGGAACATGTCTAATCAACTCCAAATTTTTTTGTAAAACGAAATTTAATTCTTTCTCCTATTCCTAGAAATTCCTTAATTTTTAATTAAATTGAAATTTTTTTCCGTCGACTTTGTTCTGTCATTTTTTAATTGACGGTTTTTAATTTTCAAAGTAGTTGTCTTCTGTTTTGACAATTAGAATCTTTCAACAAGGTTTTGATTATTGAAATGCTTAAAACTTTTGTCATGATATAATGGTCAACCTTATCATCTCTTTCTTTAGCATCCTTAATCAACTCCCAATTTTTTCCTAAACGAAATTTATTTCTTTTTGCAAATATATTGTCGCACCCACAACCACCTCCAAGTTATTGCTAGAAATTCCTCGATTTTCAATTAAATCGAAATTTTTTTTGGCAATTTTATTTTTTAAATTTTCAACTGACGGTTTTTAACTTTCAAAGTGCCTGTCTTCTGTTTCAACGTTTGGAATGTTTTAACAAGGTTTTCGTTATCAAAATGCAAATTGTCGATAAGTATATCTTGCTTGAAAACTTTGTCACGATAGCTGCTCAATGCTCTTGGATTCTCGTCATTCTCAGTGCTCAATTCTCGACACTTGGTTAATATTTTTTTATTGATGGCTTTTTGGCATGTGAGCTCTTTTTTTATACTCTTTTGCTTTCTTTTTATTTTTTCAAAAAGTTAAATTTTATTTTTTGTAACTGATTCTTCTACAACTTCTTAAATAAAAATTTTTGATACATGGATTTTTATTTGACGTTTTTGTTGATTGAGGTAGATAAGGACACAGATTTTTTTTTATTTTTTGCTTTGATGGGCACTTTTGCAATGAAGAAATTTTTAGGATTTTTTTTACTTGTTCTAATATGCCAAAAAATAATTAAAAAAATATTCAAAGGGCTAAAAATGTAGTATTAAGTACAAGTCACTTTCGGAGTTAAAATGCAGTTATTTACCTACCACTAGCAGGTATCATAGCCGGTATATCAGAAACAGTTTCAATCAGTTTTCTTAGCCGACCGATAGGACAACTAATAAGAGAAGGCCAGGGCTTTGATAATAGCCTTGAAAGACAAAGCGTTGAGGAAAGACTTCAAGAATTTAAAAATGATATTCGACGACTGGTCCAACTGCTTCATCCAAAAGCTTGTAAGTTGATTTAGGAATAATTGACAGTGCAGTATTTTATTGAGGACATTTGGGATACTAAAGTCAAAAAGACTCTTCGACTCTCTAGATGCAGAAAATTAAAACAGTTTACCAAAACTTTGACGGCAAACTATCCAAGGTGTATTCTTTATAGCAAATATTAGACATATATTGATCCAATTTGATTTTATATATTTGGCAATTTGGGCTATGTGTTATGATTAAAATCTTTATTTTTGATCTAGTGCAATTTATACATTTGTGTTGAGAATTGTCTTGTTTTGAAAAGCAATCTTTAGAATTATGACTATCTTCAGAACAGGGGCCTCAGAAGGATTGAAAAAGACAATTTTTTGGGATATGGCCAAATCGTTGACATTGAAAGCACTTAGTAAGTTTAATAAAATTTTTAATAATTAGGAATGTCCAAATGTTGTTGCAGTACAATTTTCCTTTGTTAATTATGGCTTTCCATACAATGGAATAAAGGTCTGCAATCCAGTGAGTATTATTTCCTTTTGAAATACCGAATTTGTTTATATCTAGTAATTAACCAGTTATCAGGGGGGATTAAAATTTCATTTATGTTCTCTTTAATGGATTGGGTAAGATCTTTTTTGTTCATTGTATTTGGTATATTTTTTATAATAATTTTGGAGTATAATTTTGTTGGAAGTCTTGCCGAAATATTATATTTTTTAAATTTTGTGTTTGAAATGAGTTGTTCAATGTTTTGGTCGGGAGATTTTATTAAAATTCTATTATTTCTTAGAGGTATGATTTTTATAATTCTAAAATTACTAGTTTATTTAGTTTGATTTAATATTTTTAATTATAACATTTTTTGTTTTGTCTGATGAGTCTAAGTTTTTAGCTTTATCATTAAGATAAAGCAAAATTTTATATTTTTTGTTGTTGTTGTTTTTAATGGATGAGAAATTGTTAATACTATTTGAATTTGTAATCTATGAATAGGTCGGCTTTTTGTAGTATTCATTGTATCCACAATTGCATTTTAATCTTATTTTCTAGATTGTTGTCTAAATTGTCAACAAAAGTTTGTTGGAAAAATATACGAGTAATGTTTATTAGACTTGAATATAATCTATTGACTGCAAGACTTGCATCTGATTTTTTAGCTATAAAGTCTTTAGAGGAAGTAACAAATTCAGTAATTAATTTAAGGCTATTGTTGAATTTTTCCATATTAGTATTTAGTTTGATTTCACAATTATTGGATAAGGTTATTGGGACATTACTTAATCGGATTGAAGGCAATTTTTTAATGTTGTTGATTTGCTCTTGTTCAGTCTTGTTGTATGTAGTGTAAAAAGATTGGTGTTAGTTACAAAATTTTTGAGTGGTTTGGTAATTTAGTAAATTAGAGAAGACTTTAGTCAGAAGAGAGGAGCTCTGACTAAAATCAAAGTAGTGAATAGTTTTGACCTTTGTAGAGTTGTGGATTTTTTTTTCTTTCAGTAATCAGTAGTCCTTGGTGTAAACACAGATCAGGAAAAATTTCTTACGGCATTCCAAAATTTTGTTTCACTGTAGTCAAGGTCGCAAAAACTTCAATCCAGGGTAAATTTCTAAATGTGACATATGTCAGCAGTTACAGATCCTTGTAGACAATGTTGGTTTTTATATGTGGGACTATTCTTCCAATATTAGACTAACCAGAACCAGGAACTAGCTGCAGGGGAATCACCAAGCACTTTAAAAATAACTGGATACCCGCATGGTTGTCTCCTAGACGAGACTCCGTCGACAAGGAAGTAGACAAAACTTGGCCGATCGTATCACAAACACTTACGTAAAATGTAAATAGGGCATCAATTTCAAATATCAACTCAGAAGTAATTATTTTTCAAAACTTTCTGAGAAAATCCAATATTTTTGGAGAGAAATCTGTAATACGTCAGATCACTTTGAAACTTAATTTTCTCCACGAGTGTTTTTATTAGTGGATATTATTTGATCATCCGCAAAATCACAATTAACTGTAGAAACTTTAAAGGTTCGTTACAATTTGACTGAATCATACCAAGCTTTTCATAAAAATAAAAGATAATAAAAATTTATTTAAATAAAATGTATTCTTCTGAGAAATATGTGTAGTTACATAGTTTTTAAGTTGTATTTTGTTTTTTTATATATTGTTTTTAATAAAGTAGAAACTGTAACTATTTAAAATGTTACTTAAGACCTATCTATTGAAATCTATGATTGTCTACCTACATAGGTAGGTATTCATACTGCGCTACTAATAAAGACGATGTCCCGCATTAGTGGTTTAGAAACATGGTCAACTTAATTTAATACTGGTGAAAATATGAACCATGGAAATTTCAGTTTGATAAGAGACGAATTTTTGGACATTACTATTTTTGGTACTCTTGTATTCCTTTACCCTTCATTTATAAAAGTTGTTTTTTGTTACTTGTGATAAAAATGAAAAAATTTTAGAGTTGGGCGTTTTGAAGCTGAAACATGATAATTTTCCACTACCCATGTTTGTCGTAAACACTAATTCAAAATGCCCTATTTATTTGTATTTTTTGACCGCTAGCGCAAGTTTCCACGATTGATATATTAAAACTGTTATTACTGCAGAAGGAAGTCTGTCGAGTGATAGAACTTTCTCTTCTTATAAAATTTGGTGTGTACTCATTTATCTTTACTGTCTTTGTGTATAATACACTAAATTTTAAGCCCCAGAATTTGTAACCCAAAAGAAGAAGTGGTAAAGCATAAAACTCACACACAAATGACGACCAAATTGTGAGATGAACTTAACTCTTGGAATTCCTCGAGAGATGCGGTTGTCTAAATTAATAGAGTACTTGTGGTTTGATGATGGTTTGTGATTTTGACAATAAAAAATCTCTAAGCTAAGGTGTCCTTTTTTAACATTTTACAATCTACCTGTAGGCAGAGCACCCAATTATTGAAATTATGTACTGTGCTATTGACAATAAACCAAAACTTTTCTGGGAGCTGCTAGTGTTTTAGTTTTACTTCCATTAATTAAATTTGGTTATGGCGGGTTACGAATTAAACAAGAAGTGATTGTGTTGGTTTTCTGGTAAAATGGATGTGGCAGTATGCAATGTTCAATATTGGGTTTTAAATTTACCACCAAAATGGTAAAGGTTAAAGACATCGAACACAGCTGATCAAAGATATGCGCAATGCTTTCATGGCTTTTATTCCTTTCTAAGTTGTGGTATAGTTGTAGTTTATTGTCGTTATAAAATGCAAAGTTAAGTAAAAACAAATCAAACTTTATAGAAAATCAATTTTGAATATATACAAATAAATTATAAAGGTATTGTTCGAACTGTGTACCATTGTTCTCTAGACACAAGTTAACTCCTTTTTTTAGATTTACAAAACATTAATAAGAACATTTAAAGCAGTGTTAGCAATTTCTTCCGTTATAGCTTATTGCAGTTTTTCTGGTATATGCAAATTCCTAGTAAAAACTAGATTTTTAAAAGTCCAAACATAAAAAAGTCTAATGACGTCAAATTTGATGATTTGCTAAGCCAAATTCCTTTGCTAATTACTTTATTGTTATAAAATTGACGAAGATATCGTATAGTTTGTTGGATAGTATGGGCTGTCGCCGAATCTTGTTAGAAAAATTCTGTTTGTAATTCTTCGTCGTCTAATTGATTAATAAAAACTTTTAAAATGTTTTGTATATATCGCTGTAAATTTACGGTTTTATTTAAAAAAAAGTCGGCCCGATAATTCGCATTCGTGACATTGCCAGCCACACCCCAAATTTTCGAGGGTGTAAAGTTTTTGTTATTGTTCATGTGGGTTTTCTTCAAACCGTATCTTGTAGTTCTGAGAATTTATGTAGTCATCTAAATAGAACCAGGCTTTATCTGTAAAAAATGATACATATAGCAAGTCATCATTATTAAGGTTTTCAAAGAACTAGTTGCAAAACTGAATCTTTGCTAGATGGTTGAGAGGATTGAAGAACTAGAATCATAAAAAGTTTGTATGGATGAAACCTCAGCATTTTTTTGAGAAATGTTCTACAGGTTCTATAAGGCATACCTATAAAGTTGGAAATAAAAAAACTGTTTGAAAAAAATGGATAAGAATTGCACCTGTTTGGAGAGATAATTTGCGGATAGATTTTTTTGGGCTTTGCTCTATCCGAGCGCGTATGTTTTTAACCACTTCTTTTGTTAACGTTGTTGGTCTACCAAGAGACTTTTGTTTATTCACGTTTCTTGTGTTAAAAAAGCGTTCTACAATCTACATGCAATGCGTTTGGAACACAGGAAAGGGGACAACATTTTGGTGGTAGGTTTCCCAAAATTGGTTGTATGTGTGTTTGTACAACAGAATATTTCCAACCAATTTGATGATTGTAATTGCTAGTTCTGTACGCCATTAGTATAAAAGTATTGCGTTCTTGCGTGAAAACTATATTTTGCATCAATTAAATCAATAAATCAAACTAAAACAAAGTTTTAATTCAAAACTAGAAGTGAAGTCGATAAAAAAGAAATTTATTTTATTTGACATGCGGAAGTTACATCAAGCAATGATACCATTTCTGCGAAAAAATTCAGTGATGTCAACTCAATCAGTAGTTGTGTTATTAGAATACAAGTTTTATGAAGTGGATAAATACACAACCGTAACATAGTAACAAATTCGGGTTTTTTAAAAATTTAGTTTTCTAGTTATCTGCATGATTAACAACAAGTATAAATAGTCGATAAAACCGGTGCGTCCGAACTGCGGTGGATTTTTAGGTAGCGACCGAACTGGGGTTAAAGGGTATTTGCCTACCTGTCCAAACCTAATTCCTGTTCTAACTGCGGTTTCATTCACAGTGGGGAGCCACGTCGTTATGAATGAAACCATTAAAAAAAATTTTTGTTTATTATTGGTATCAATTAGTCACAAATGTGTAGCACAATAAATCTGTGATTTTTTTAAATTGTTGGAAATTATTGTTTTTACACATTTCGGTGCATTGGTTGGTGTATCAAAGTACACCAATACACAAAAATCATTTACCTAATATTATAATTAACTAGACATAATTAAAAAAACTAACCGTATAAGTAAACAATTTGAAAATTCGTTTAAGCCTTCCTTTATATGTATGTAAAAATCAACCTCAATTTTTTTAATAATTTTTTGGTGTTTAGAAAGCAGTATTTTGGAGGTGCGGATAAAACTTGAAACACCTGGTACATACTATAAAAATTTTGTAAAGTGCTTTTTTGTGATGAATAATAGACATTATCTACCACTGTGTTAAAAGCTTTTGATTCTAACTAACTTTTATAGACTAAAAGTTATAAGCAAAAGTTTAAATAAAATTAAGGAGTTGATGAAGGGTATTGTGAAAAGCTTGTCGGCATCCTCATTATTTATCTTTTACTTAGAAAATGTTTTTTTACAACTAAAACTAAACTTTAAGCCGGATGATCTAAAGTTATTGTGAGAACCAAACTATAGAAACTAGCCGGAAAGGATTCAAATAAGTAATTTTAGAAATTTTAATGTTTTGGTGTTTTACCTGAAAATTTGCTTATTTCAAATCTAAAAAACATGATTAATGTTTAAACTAGAAACTAAACTTTCTGCTTAAATTTAGGATTTTATGTAGACCCAAATTTATATTTGTCAGTTTATTGATAAAATTGTTGTTCAACATGCCAAAAGCAAAAAAGAAAAATTCTATTATACACTATTAAGCTAATATCACCGATAATAGGATGATTTTAGAACCCTCCAGGGTTTCAGAGCGCACCACAGTTTGGACCCTAAAATATTTTTTGGTAATTGCTTATTTACCTGGTTAAATTCTAACCGCAGTTTAAATGTCCTCGATAAAACAATGTGAGCTTTTAATTTAATTAAAATTTGGAAAAATATTTGAAAACAATTTTTCGTCGGCTTCACAGAGGATGTAATTTATTTAAGCAATTTTGGCTTTTATTATAATGACCAATAAATGAAAATTGGAAATGAAACACCCACTAACACCAAACTTCTTTACTTGACACGACGCACGTTTCGACAACAATGTTGTCATCCTCAGGTAGGAATTAAAACTAAATTGTTTACAACCATTCTTAGCTTATATACTAATCGTGCCGGCTTCCACCAACTTTCACTTCCCCTTCTTATCAACCAATGAGAAGAGCGAAGAGGTGGGGATTGGACCAAAATCGGCGTTAATTAGACGTCCTTTGTTTCTATGTATTTCTAGACTCCCGAATGCGTCAAGAAATTTACAATTATTGATTGTCCTAATAATTCTAATATTATTTTTGTCAATTCTGTGGTCATTCTCAAAAATATGTTGGGCAACACTAGATTTTTCTATTCTATTGAATTTGAGATGAGCCATGTGTTCTTTAAATCTAGTGTAAATTGATCTACGTGTTTGTCCAATATATTTTTGATTACAGTCTTTACAATTAATTTCATAAATCCCCGACTTTTCTAAAGGCCCTGTTTTATCTTTAGGGTTACCGAGAAGACTTTGTAGACTTGTGCCCGAGTTGTAAACAACTCGGAAGTCTAAATTTTTGAAAATTTTGCTCAAACCTCTTGTGATTGAAGGAGCATAAGGTATTGATATAAAAGTTGTTTTCTCTGGTTTGTTTTCAAAAGTCGTTGAATCAGTGACCATTTTCTTATATTTAATTTTTCGAACTATTTTATCAATAATTCCAGTCTCAAAACCATTATACCTGGCTACATCTTTGATAATTTTGAGCTCCTTTTCAAACCTCTTTTTACTCAAGGGAAAATTAATGAGTCGATGAATTAAGAAATTAAAACTTGCCATCTTGTGTTGGGGACAATGATTGGAGTCTGCAGTAATGTAGCGAAGCGTACTGGTATTTTTCCTATAAATATCAAATTCTAATCTATTATTACATTTAATTACTAAAGTGTCTAAAAATGGTAACTTTCCATCTACTTCTTTTTCCCAAGTGAATTTAATGGAAAAAGGAACAAGAAAAAAAAAAAAAGAAGTAGATGGAAAGTTACCATTTTTAGACACTTTAGTAATTAAATGTAATAATAGATTAGAATTTGATATTTATAGGAAAAATACCAGTACGCTTCGCTACATTACTGCAGACTCCCATCATTGTCCCCAACACAAGATGGCAAGTTTTAATTTCTTAATTCATCGACTCATTAATTTTCCGTTGAGTAAAGAGAGGTTTGAAAAGGAGCTCAAAATTATCAAAGATGTAGCCAGGTATAATGGTTTTGAGACTGGAATTATTGATAAAATAGTTCGAAAAATTAAATATAAGAAAATGGTCACTGATTCAACGACTTTTGAAAACAAACCAAAGAAAACAACTTTTATATCAATACCTTATGCTCGTTCAATCACAAGAGGTTTGAGCAAAATTTTCAAAAATTTAGACTTCCGAGTTGTTTACAACTCGGGCACAAGTCTACAAAGTCTTCTCGGTAACCCTAAAGATAAAACAGGGCCTTTAGAAAAGTCGGGGATTTATGAAATTAATTGTAAAGACTGTAATCAAAAATATATTGGACAAACACGTAGATCAATTTACACTAGATTTAAAGAACACATGGCTCATCTCAAATTCAATAGAATAGAAAAATCTAGTGTTGCCCAACATATTTTTGAGAATGACCACAGAATTGACAAAAATAATATTAGAATTATTAGGACAATCAATAATTGTAAATTTCTTGACGCATTCGAGAGTCTAGAAATACATAGAAACAAAGGACGTCTAATTAACGCCGATTTTGGTCCAATCCCCACCTCTTCGCTCTTCTCATTGGTTGATAAGAGGGGGAAGTGAAAGTTGGTGGAAGCCGGCACGATTAGTATATAAGCTAAGAATGGTTGTAAACAATTTAGTTTTAATTCCTACCTGAGGATGACAACATTGTTGTCGAAACGTGCGTCGTATCAAGTAAAGAAGTTTGGTGTTAGTGGGTGTTTCATTTCCAATTTTCATTTAAAAAAACACACCAAGAAGATCCAACAAGAAGATAATGACCAATGCTATGATTTTTTAGTTAATTTTTTACTTAAACTTTTAAAGTTGTTTGTGGTTCAACAGACAGTAAGATAAACAACAATTAAAACATCACTTGTTTAAAAGTACTCGATTGAGTTGGTTGTTATATATAAGTACCTACGTTCTAAATCTAAAGTAATTTAAAAGTGGAGTGTTACGTGTGTAATCAGAGAGTGCACCCTAGAAAGAGATTTTGCCGTTTGGATCATTTAGATGATCTACTCAAAGGTTTTTTAAGAAATGGTTTTAAACTAACGAAATCTTTAAATAGGAGAAATTATCTTTTTAAATTGTTATCGAATTATCATTAATGAACTTGATGCACGTAATGATGAAGAAAATAATGATTACTGCAGATTAAATAGCATAACGCAGAGAAGAAACATGCGTTTTATTTGTGGTAATAATAAAAACATTGCAAGGATACCTTTTAAGACGAGGGTAGATATTTATCTAAAAAAAGATATTTTTGTTCCGAATCATCTTGATGACAACGATTTATTATTACCGAAATATTTGAGTAAGTTACATAGCAACATCCGGAATGTAATCCAAAAGACATAGTCGAGTGGTTTAAAGCGTTACAAGCTGCGGCAATAGATGATGCAAAAACCATTTTTGTCATGAAGAAAACATTGCCAATGAAGACTTTAAAACAATGATAAATATTAGCAAAGACAATTTTTGAAACCTATATAGCTTTTGTGATGATTTTGTATTGTACAATAACCACGTGGCAATTAAAAAAAAATCTTGTGACATTTCTAATAAAACTGTGTAACGGTTGTTTCCGTGTCGGGTTCTGGGTATCGTAGAGAGAGAGAGAAGAGCGGCATTGATGGGGTTTTATTTACAATATAAAACTATGTACAGAATAAAAATAAAATAAAAATAATACTTCAGAACAAAACAAAACGAATCTTCTACTAGATTGTCCACGACCTCGTTCTCAGCGGTCCCTCGTCTTCGGCGGCTTCTCGCCCTCGACTCCTCGTCGACGGTTCCTCGTCCTCCACGTGTCGGTGGCTCGCACTAGTGGTGGAGGGGAGGTAGGATTCTACCAACGGGTTAATGCTCCGTGGGTAGCGGTATCGGAGAGGAAGCCCCTAGGTTAATGCTCCAGGGGAGGACGGGTCTGGGGGTGGCTACTTACAAGGTAAATGCTCCCCAAGTATGAAAATATTGGTGGCGGTAGGTGCAATATATAGCCTTTGTTTGAGGGCAAGGGGTATGAGAGGAGTATCATAGCGAAGCGTTGGTGGTGGTTCTCGGTGTGGTGGGAATTATACCACCACTACTGCCCTGACGTATACGTATGACGTCGCGGTCACGCGGTCCGAATCAGCTGCTGGGCGTTATCTTGTTTTGTTTACTGCATTATTAGAACGCTTCGTTACAACTGAAATACGACTTGCCAGATGGATTAATATTTTTTTATTTTACAATAGTAGGTTAACCGTTAGTAGAGCAATTTCTTGTGTGAGGACAGCGATTGCCCAAAATTTTGTTTCAAACAATTTTAGACCTGGAACGATTACTAGACAAGACTTTATTAATAACTACATCACAGATTTTGCAAATGAATAATATAAACTAGACCCTGAAAATTGAAAAGTTATAGTTTACATTGATGGTACTTATTTTTTGCGCGATCGGTTGTTTTTATCAGTTTACTGTGTCTGTTTCCACGACGGTAGGTTGCTGTTACTGGTTGCTACGTGTAACAAAACGGTAAGTAATTCACTTACCGTTCAGTGAACGGTAAGCAATTAAATCTAAAACAAACAAGTTTGCGATTTATTTATTAAAATTAAATGTAGAATTATTATAATTAATAGTAGTAATACCACTCGCATTTGAGTTTCTAGTGTTAATAGACAAACTTTCCGACGTAGAAGTCCCAGGTTGTTGTAATAGTCCACCAACATCGCTGTGTAAAATTTTATGAGCAAATTCAATTTTGTTTTGGAGGAAATCTTCCACGTAACTCTCGGCCACCGTTGATGAACGCCACCCACCATGTCTTTTTAGTCCCAACACATCAACTCCGTTATTCGCCAAAAGTGTAGCCGATGTGCGTCGAAACGAGTGTCCAGTAAAACCTTCAGGAGCTTGCAACTTTAAATACTTTGCAATTTTTGACGGCCAGCCTCCAATTGTGCCTTTTCCTGTGACTTACCTAGTGCATTTGCCATTTCGATAGTTCAGAAATAAATGATCTGACGTTGGGTTGCTTGGTCGAATTCTTATGTATTTTCGAAGTATTTCCAAATAATGAACTGCTTCATTTTCTTTATTAATAACTGTGAACGTTCGCTGAAGATTCGTTTTTGTATTTGGAATATTTACTATAAACATTTCTTCACGTCTTCTATGTAACTCATTTTAATATTGTACAATTCCACTCATCTACAAGCGCGCGTTACTCCCAATATCATTGCTACCTGCAAATATCGTGTGTTTTTTAAAAAAAAACTCTAGAGTGCCTTGAAACTAAAAAACAATTGTTTTCTATGTCTGTGATTAATCTTTGCACACTTGTCAAACTGACAGATCTCATAACCTCACTTGTCGACAATTAAAACAAAAATACATTTTCATAAAAATATTCATTTATTACCTACAAAAACTGTTGAAAATGTCTTCCTTGATGTTGAACACATAAAGCATATCGTCTTCGAACATTATTTATCACATTATTCAGTTCAACCAAATTTTCATTAATTTCATCAAGTTGTTGTATGGGGTCACGTACGACATACGTAACAATGTCATGGCTTGCTACGAGTTTTTTTTTTAACGAACACACATTATATTGTTTCCTTAGAACTCAGATGTACCACCTCATCATCTACAACATACCTTTTGAATTAAAAATTGTTCGTCTGGTGCTTTATTCAAGAATTTTTCCATGTCTTCTTTGGTAAAAATTTTAGCCTTTTTAGGCCGATATAAAATATTTGGTAACAGTTTACTATAGCGAGAATCTTTAATATACGTTACTTATTCACGTGTAATACATCAAATGAAAGGTAATTAGGCCTATAATGTGAATCTGGTGGCAAATTAGTAAAATTTTTAAACACTTTTGAAAAAAAATCAATTTTCTTACACTTTTTCTCGCTTTTCCGCAAGCTGTCAAGTAATGACATTTGTTACCACAGAACTAAATAAAATAGATATGTAGGCAACTCAAAGTACATGGTGTAAAGTATGCATGCGCGGCACATAAAAATTTACAGTTTACTTTCGCTGACCACACTGAAAATGCATGAAAAAAATCGGGGTTTTTACTAAACTTACGTAGAATAATCCCTAGAACACGAATCCGGTGGCGGAGGTTTAGTTTTTATAATATTTTTTAAAAAAATCCATTTTTTAGTGAAAAACTTTTGACAGTTCCTGTAAACTTCAATACTACAGCCGCCCAGCTAGATGGGTCGGAATGCAATAACGTTGATAAAAATACCGCGTAATGAATAACCTTCGCTCTCTATACCTGCCAAAAACATCGCCGATTTTAAGTCAATCCTCGGGCTAACGCTGCTGACCGCTTTTTTATAAGTCTTTATAATCTTTTTCGCGCGGTATCTTCTAGACCTATTATAAACATCCTCTAAGTAAGCCAATCCTTGGGGTGACGCTATTGACCGCTTTTTTTACATGTATTTTTTTCGCGTGGTAGAGGGCTTCGCACTCTAAACCTATCAAAAATATCCTCGAAGTAAGACAATCCTCGGGCTGAGGCTGTTGACCCCCTTTTTTTATAAAATTCTTTTTTCGGTAGTAGAGGGCTTCGCCCTCTATACCTATCAAAAACATCCTCGAAGTAAGCCAATCCTCGGGCTGACGCTATTGACCGCCTTTTATATAAGTTCCTATTTTCGGTAGTAGAGGGCTTCGCCCTCTATACCTGCCAGAAACATTCTCGATTACATGCCAGTCAATTGTCGGGCTAATACTTCTGACCGCCTTTTTATTAAATTTTATTTTATTCAGTTTATATTCAGGTTTAGATATAACATTCGCTTTTATTTATTTACAAGGTATTTGACAAAAGTTGAGCGTAACAGTGTTTCTAAAGCATCTATGGTAGCTGGGCCGCTGTAGTTTAGAAGTTTACAGGAACTGTCAAAATATATTTGTCTTGAATATTTTGTCGATTGTGTGTTTGTAAATTATAATTGACAGTTGACATTTACTAGTGTTTTAAAATAAATGCAAAAAAAGTAATTAATATTGATTTACTTATTTAAAAAATTGTGAAAGAGGATGAAAACGTAAAAAAATAACGAGATATGTACATCACTTTCAATTTGCAATTTTTTTTCGTTGTAAAAACCGAACAATTTTTTCACCAAAAAAAGGACTTTTTGTAAAAAATATTTAAAAAATTAAACCTCCGCCACCGGATTCGTGTTCTAGGGATCAATTTACGTAAGTTTAGCGAAAACCCCGATTTTTTTCATGCATCTTTAGTGTGGTCAGCTAAAGTAAACTATAACCAAAAATTTAAACAAAATTTGACAGTAGAGGGTTTCGCCCTCTAAAAATGTCCTGTCCCAACAAAAAATTCTCAACTTTATGATCCTCAGGCGAACGCTGCAAGCACACTTTCTAAAGTAATACCGCATCGAACGCAAGTGGTTTCATCGCGATAAATGAGAAGCACATAAAGTAAAAAATGACCAATAGCATTTTTCTACGTACGTTTTTCACTTCGCTTTATTCATTTGTAGGGCGTGCACCACTCGCCTACGGTTTGTATATTGATTTAGACTTGTCAGTACTAAAAGAGTAGCATGGCCCCTGCGCAAAAATAAAAAGCAAATTTTTTCACTTAGAATGATTTGGACCTGACCTGTCTTAACTTGAACTAAATCTGTCAATTCTAAAAGATTAGCATGGCCTCTGCGCAAGAATAAAAGGCAAATTTTCTCACTTAGAATGATTTGGACCTGACCTATATTGCCCTGAACTAAATTTGTCAATACTAAAAGATTAGCATGGCCCCTGCGCAAAAATAAAAGGCAATTTTGTCACTTAGAATAAAAAGATTAGCATGGCCTCTGCGCAAGAACAAAAGAGTAAGAAGTTGACTTTACTTGGTCAGATTTGATTTGACCTGAGAAAATGAGATCAACATGGTAAGGGCACTCTGGACAAACATTCAGAGTAAAATAAGAGTATTGGCATTAAAATTTTTATCTAAAGTAAGAAATAATTTTATTGATATTTCTTAGTATAGTTTTTGAAAGACTTTTAAAAAAGTTAACTTTATATTGTTTAATTTTTATTGTTGATTTTTTTTAGAAAACAATACTAAGATTGTGTGAACACAACTTTTGCGTTACTCTAACTAAAAGAGAGACACTGGCACTGCTAAAGTATTTTTTTTTTATTTCAAAAACATCTTAAAACTTTATTATTTTTATAAACTAATTTAATACTGTTACACATCGCATCTTATTTTTGTGTTTAAAATTGACCGCGTGTACTTTGCATTTGCGCATAAATGTTGTTTGTGATTTTGATAATGGTTCCTATCCCATATACCAGTAAGTAGTTTTCTCTGTTTATATATCTAATTTTATTGTTAAGAAAAGTTTAATAGTGTTTAATCTGTGTAATAAGTGTATTTGTTTGAGTTGTTAAGTTATACTGAAAAAAATATGAGCTTACTGCAATTTGTGTAAAAACTGTTTTGCAAGTTTTACCAGCATACAAAAACTTTAATTTGTTTAAAAATTTGATGGCTCTAAAAAGAACCGAACAGAAAGAATCCTCCAACGACCATGAGGATTAGTAACTAACGCAGAGGGCTTTAAAAAAAGCAAAACATCAGCAAACGAAAAAATCCATAGTCACCGTCCTGATTATGGTAGTGGGCGATACAAGGAAGAAGCGGCAACACAAAAGTTGTGGAAAAGTCCGTCGGCTTCAAACCGACGTTTAAACAAAAATTCGGCCAGATATCCAATAAAATGCGAAGTTTTCCGCCCATATCTTGGGATTCTACCTCGAACACTTCGCCAGGTCCTCTCAATGTTCTGGGTATGAACTCGGGGGTCAGTAGGGTCCACAAATTCAATGGAATGATTTATTTTCAGGTGCTCATATCCTGCCTCTTCTAATCCGTCATCGGAGCGCCAGAAATCTGATACAATGGTTGTACCCGGGTGTATCCATTCACGAATTACACCCATTAGAGTGGCTGCGTCTCTTTGAGGGACAGGCACTAGAAACACCTTCTTCGATCCACGTTCAAATCCTCCAAACACCCACTGGCCTTCAATTCGTCTTCCCCGATGGTACTTCCTCTTCCCAAACTTGGCTTCATCCACTTCGACGACAACGCCAGGTCCTCCAAGTTTAGCAGAATTGGAGATAGCCCAATCAACGCATACTTCACGACAAAATGAAGACCAATCGACAACGGTTTTAGTGCTACATTTAACTTCCCGTTGGATTAATTTTTGTCGTGGAAATGGCAGAAAACACCACAAAACCATAAAATAAGAAATATTCTCAACAGACATCTTCGAGCCAGCAAACCAAGTGTCTACGAGACAACTTTTTTTAAAAGAACATCGTATATTTTTTCCATTCCTTTGTCTCCGGACTTTTTTGCACCAGTAGTACAGACCTTTAGCGTTTAACTTGGCTACACCACCGCACCTAGTGCAAATTTTAGTTTCGTTGAAGAATTGATGATTAATTAAAAACTGAACTAATTGTTCTTTATTATCACTTAGTCTTGCTACTTTACGTATAGTGAGATCCCAAAAATTGCAAATTGCTGCAGCCATTTCTGCGTTTTAATGACGCTATACTTTATTTGTTTTCCGCGCTAAAGTAAGGACATGCGCGGGAAAGCAGTCGCTAATTAAAATAAATATTTAACCAAAAATGAAAAAAAGGGTAATACATATATAGTTATTAGGATAAAAGCAAATCAATTTAAAATTAAAAACATTATATTATTTTTTTAAAATGTTAAAATACCAAATAAAAAGTGATTGGAAAGTACAATCTATTTTTATTTACTTCAATGGAACCTGATCTTGGGCGGTAAATTCTGATTTGTCAGAATTGTGATGATTCATTAATTGACAGATTTAAAAGTTGAAAGGTTATGTTAACTAAACTGAATGAAAAATAGGTTTAACGAAAACCAGCTTTATTATTATTATGTAAAAATGGAACTATTACACAACAGAGTGAAACAGTACAACACAAAATAAGTGTGGCACCCTTTCAATGGCGGTTTAATGCAAGATTGTTGTGGTTCAGGAAAGGCTTGTTGTTCTTATGCTTTAATTTGAATAGTTTTTTAATTTTTGCCACCAGAACCGTAATCTGCAAGTAATTTGCTTTAATTTGATGTGTAACACATTTAAAAACAATCATTTTTAACGATTCTCGCTATAGTAAACAATTACCAAATATTTTTTTCTCTTACGATAAGCAATTAATGTAGCAAACTTAGAAATATCGATAGCATCATAGAGAAAAATTGTGCTCTTCAGCATAGAATACTCCGCCCATAAACTGCCTGCAGCCTTCAAGTGTCCACTTCTCACCACAAAATACGCTAACAAGCTCTTTTCATTTACAGAAATTTTCTTTACTTCACGCCATTCTTTAAACAACTTGTATGTCTGTTCATATCGGGCTTTAGATTTTTCTGGAATTATTGCCGAACATCCTTCTTGCCAAACGTCTTCTAAATCATCCGGTAGATCATCACTATCGCTCATATTTGCTTCGAAAACGGAACCACAAAACAGAACTATGTTGGAATGATTGTATCAAAAAGACAATTTTACTTGTTTGGAACAAAATTATAGCAACCATGGAACAGCCACCCAAAGTTTTCAGTTTCAATCTTCCCGATTATTGATATAAATTATTATTATTATTATTCTAGAAACCCCAATCGCGCAAAAAACGTTATAAGCATGTCGTTACCGTTCTCCATGCTTAATATACTATAAAGATCTCAAAATCGTCACATTGTAGGTCACTTCGCCAAATTTATTGTCTTCATAAAAGTTATCATTTGTTAAAATTTGTTATAGTTGTTGAACCAGATGGTTACATTTTATATGTTCACGCACCTTATTTTTCAGACTATAGAAATAACGACGCTGCTATTTTGCAGCATTACCAGTAAAGATTGTAAATATTTGGATTATTTAAGGAACTGGTTAGAAATCGACAATATTATTATTGTTGAGAGAGGCAACCGTGATGCCACAGATTTACTTATTAATTTTGAATTTGAATGTCACATTCCACCCATAATAACCCAAAAACAGAGACAATTATCTACCGAACAAGCAAACAAGTTACCTTGGGTGACGAAAACTAGATGGATTGTTAAAGCTCGAAATGGGCATATAAAAAACATTTTTAAATTTTTTAAAGTAGAAATATCCATAAATCATGTGCCAAACATTGCTTTTTGTTTTCGAATTGTTTGGGCTATTATTAATAAGTATTTTTCAACAATTTACATGCAGGGTGCTACAGCAGAACTTGTAGAAATATCGAAGCAATCAGCTGATTATGAAAATGCCGTCAAAGCGAGAGTGGAAGCTGAACGACTGCATCTTTGAATATAAAGAACAATGCGTAAAATAACCTTGACGAAATGGACTGGATGAACTTTTCCCAAATAACAATAAAGCAGTTAAGAGACTCAACATTTAGTGTTTATCAATTAAAGTTAGCACCTAGTTATGTACAAGACCGACTACAACCAGAAGACGCCAATAAATTTTATTTCCAGGGGTTGATGGAAGAACCAGAATTTTTACGTGCCAGGATTTATTTCAGGTTTACACTGAATTAATTATATTGATGCCTACAAAATTTACACCATCTTGTTTTAACGTATTGCTGAAACGGCATGTTAACATTTTTCTTATGTCGGGTGTGCGTAGATTCAATGTGTCAGGAAATCTTTGATTATAGTGAGAACAAGAAGATGTTTGTTGGGACATATATATGTGGTTGATGAAATCAAAAAAGCTTTAGAACTTATAGATTTATAAAATTATCGAAATAATTTAAATGTGTGATTATAAATATAAAATTATAATATCGAAAAAGTACTAATACTTTGTCTACTGATTACGTAAATATATTTTTAAAACTTAAAGAGAGGTGGACCAACATGGTAGAATACTGAAATGAAAAAAATAAACAGTACATTTAAAATTATTATAAAAAAAAGGTATAAAATTAGATTAAAAATTCAGCAAAAATTCTGGTTTAAAATTTCTAGCAAAAATTATGCTTAATAGTTTTTGGAGAAAATTTGGACAACATAAAATTTGAAAGATAAAAGAGCAAATTTTACTCTGTTAGATAACTCATTTTTTATTGCACATAACGCAAAAATAATAAACCAAGATTTTCCGCTAGCTAGTTGTAAAAAATAAAAGAGGACGCATTAATGACTATGTAGTTTTAGTTACGTATAAAATTATATTTGCATCCCTTGAGCTTTACGAATATTAAAAAGATTAGATCGCTAAATGTTGTATTTTGATCACACAGCTTTGAATTTATTGTTGTTGTTTTTTTTTGTACATAAGCTAGTCGAGTAGATGCTTCCAGTTGGCGTTTTTTTTAGGTAATTTAACTGATGAAACAGCTGATCATGGAGAAGCGGGGAACCAAAATATTATGTTTATAATTTTTAATTTTTTGGAAAATAAGAGTAAAAAGAGGCTTCTCAAATTTGAACACACCCAAGTAATAAAGCAGTAATAACTGTTAAATTTAAAAAAAAAAACTAAAAGATAAATATATTGTTTTTTTAATAAACAATTTGACTATCTCATTATGTACATAAAACATAAAATTATTTATTACTTGTTTAGCTGTGTCCAAATTTTATAACCGCAAGTATAATATTTAAGACTGTGTGTCAATAAATGTTTCAAAATTTTGGTTATTGTTCTAAAAACAAATTTTGGTTTTATGTATAGGTATTTGTGAACGAACCGTTTACCGCATCTTAAACGAAAAGAAATCCAGCGGCACACTTTCGGACCCAAAAATAAGTTAACAGACAAACAGTTTTTGAAAAATTTTTGGTTTATGAAAAAAATTTAATTCGTCTCAAAGTTCACAAATTGTTTTTTCGTAACGAAGTGCCAACAGTCAATAAAATTTTAAATGCGCTCAACAGCCACGAGAATTTACCAAATTTCAAAAAAACCACTTTTTGGAAAATCCTTAACAACTGCATTTGAAAAACATTAAGCGTGGAAGAAATAGTAATGCTGGTTGACAAGAAAAGTATTGTCACTTAGCGACGAAAATAACTTTGGCAGATACGGAAATATCTTGAGAAAGAACGAAAAATATATTTCTTAGATGAAACCTGGATAAACGCTGGACATACAGCTTCAAAGTATGAGTGGATAAGACTTTAAAATCTGCAAGGCAAGCATTTTTGGAAGAGTTGTCAACAGAATGTAAAAGTCCCAGTGAAAAAACAGCCGGTTTATTATCCTTCACATTGGTTCGGTTGATGAATTTTTGGAAGATGGTCTACTTTTTTTATTTTAAAGATACCAGAGATTATTACGAGGAGATGAATGCGGAGGTATGCGAAAAATGGTTTTCCAAAATTTTTTACAAAATTGAAGACAATTTTGATATTGTGATAGATAACGCCACATACCGTAGCAGAAGAGTAGAAAACATCCTAACATCGTCGTCACGAAAATCAGAAATTTAAGAATGGTTGACTTCTAAAGACATTGACTTTGATAAATTGTTTTAGGAAGCTGAGCTTTTAGACATAGTCAAAAACCACAGAGACAAATATAACAAATATTACACCGATGAAAAGGCTCAATCAAAAAATAAAGTAGTTTTGAGATTACCGCCTTATCATTGCGAACTTAATCCCATTGGACTTATCTGAGCTCATACTTACTCAGACAAAAATACCACTTTTAAATTAAAGGATGAAAAAGAATTGTATAATGATGCACTGAGTAATGTTACATCAGAAACATGGAGAAAGTGTGTAAGCCACGTTGTAACCAAAGTAGAAGCAGGCATGTAGGAAATTGATAAAATGATGGAAAGAAAAGTCGAAAAATTGCAAATAAATGCAAATACAGGATTTTCCGACAAAGACTTTTTTTTACCATCTTCCACTGATGATGAAAACTAAAGGTTCGTTTCAACCACCCTGATGACCGTACACTGTACGATCCCGCTCAAGCGCAATGAATAAACGGCGTTCCAACCCAAAAGTGACGGTACACTGTACGATCCCTACCTGCGTTCCAACCAACCTTTGGATCATACATGAGACGGTCTCGTGACGGTCATTTCGATACATGGTTCTAGAGTAGGTACTGGTTGGACTATCAAGTGCACTGTGAATTTTCGTTGACTTAGTTTAAATTTTTTTATTTTTTATTTTTAATATGGGCGATATTGATAAAGAAGACAGTAATATTTTATCAATATCTGATTTGAGTAGTGATGATAAAATGTTGATAAATAAACCTTGCATAAAAAACCAAAATTATTTAAAAATATTTGTTGTTTTAAAGATTTTTAATGTAATTTTTACATAATTTTTAAATGGTTAGTGATAGTGGGTTTCCATTAAAAGCAAACTTACATACGTCATTTAAAAACAGAGGAAATTTAACTAGAAAGCAGCAAAATTATAATTTACAATTAGCAAAAAATCGTTATTTCTATGACACTGTTTTGGAAAATTAAAACAAAAATTTCGTCAGTTATATCATATTAAACTACGAAATATTAGGGTATTGGTACACTTTATCAGGGCAGCATGTGTATTGCACAATATAGCGATTGATGGCAGCGGTTTTCCTTTAAATAAGGACTTTTAAGGTTTTTAACATCTTTTTTCCAAATTTATGTACTGAAAGTAAAAAAATATTCAAAATGAATTTTAATCATGCTTAGTAGACCAGTTTTTCTAATTGCTCAGGTTAATTTATCACATTTAAATACAGGCGAAGCTTCAGATTTATTAGTTCGGTTACGACAATATTTTTCAGAAAACACAATTGATTCAGAAAATATAAATTATATTCCAGTTCCGTCATTTTCAAGTCCTCGGTAAAGACTTTGAAATTTACAATTAACAATAATTGTCATGTTTACTTTTTAAATTGCAAATTATTTTTCTAAATTTTAAGCTATGGATCTCCCGTTAACTCAATCTGAAACTCCTATAGTACAAACAGTCATTTATGATTTGTCACAGTTTAATTTTGGACGTTTAGCTGATCCTTATGATGCTTTTTTTTATTAGTAAATAGAGGTCACATTGAATTGGCATCCCTAGGACGTCGTATTGTCCATTGTAATGATTCTTAACGACCAGAACACTTCTTTTTTCAAATTATAGTAAAATTTTAAACACAGTAATAAATACATATACAAAATCGTAAATTATTAAATTAGTATAAAATCTATTATAAATTGCCAAAATGCCGAATTCAGGTCAAAATGTAGATCTAGCCCAACCAGGAGGAGAAGTTACAGCGGTAGTTTCATTAACCGATATAGTGCCCAATTTTAATGGAGACACTGATGTGAATAAATTCATTAAAAGTGTTGAACAATTTAAAGCTCTTACTTTATGGAGCGAAACTCGATTGTTGGAGCTTCAAAAAGTAAAATCAAAATTAGTCGGAAATGCGGATAAATTTTATGCGAGTGATAAGAGGTGGCAGGAAGTAACTACTTGGCTTCTCTTTAAAACCTATTTATTAAAATATTTTCGTCGTTCTAAAATTCCCGGTCAAGCTCATTTAGCTTTGCAAAATTGCAAACAACGACAAAATGAATCAGTCATTGAATTCGCGGTTCGTTTACGAAATGCGGCACACGACGCTTTTGAGTATACTAATGACCCAGACAAAAATTTAATTATTGCCGAAATCGCGGAAAAACAAACAATTGAACATTTTAAAGACGGTTTACTTCCTCATATCGGTAAACATCGATTTAACTCTATATGCTAATACCAAATTTTTATACATGGAACAATCCTTCAAGCGAGCTTTAGCCAAGCAACACATTTATACCATTCATCGTCGTTGCTTGCTTCATCGAGAGATTTTAAGAAATCGCCTAGCCCTAGCAACTTTAACACCATCTTTGGTTAGTTCTCTCATCAAGAATAAAATGGGTTTTGTAGGAAAAATTTCAGGATAAGTCCTATACATTCTTCAATGTGTTCCCCGTTTAGTCCAAATTCGTAGAGAAAATCTATGCTACGCGCAGCTTCCAGTATTTATGGGAAATACTTCATTATTTATGGCACCAATTACTCGTGTTCTTCAACGTACTTCAGAAGAAATTCCTTGCAATAGTGTAATTCTACCTTTATATTACATCAACAATCAATGGATCACCTTTAACCCAATGCCCTCGTATGCTCTTACTCCAACTCAACTGCAACCTGACATAGAACTAACATTAAATTTTAAACCTATACAAAATATTAGAGCTGGAGGACTTTACAAAACTAGTGAGGTCCAAGAAGCACAAAATGCCTTCCTGTTTGGAATTGAAAGGAAAGCTCATAATAATATTATCGCAAAAAAAATATCAGGAGAAACTTCTTACAACAACAAATTTGGAGTATATAAATTATTCAACAAAAAAGACTTAGAAAAATTAGCTCAAAGTACATCAGCCTATGTTTGGGGCTGGTTCACATTCATTGGAACATGGACCAGTGGATGTATAGGTATCTATGTCATATGCAGAGCGATGAAATTCGTCATCGAAGTGCTCATGAATGCAATTGTACTGCACAAAGAGGAAGGAAAATGTTCATTTAAAATGGTAGCATCCTTATGGGATACTATGACAAACTTCGTATTACACAAATATTATTCTAAAAAGACATCATTTTCTCCACAACTGAAAGAAGATAATAGTGGAACTTTCCAACCAGACCAACAAATGCCTAAAACACAAGAAGAACATATTTACGAAATTCCTAACGATATTATGGGACCATGGGAACCACAAGAAAATCCTACAGCACCACCTTCCACTCCAGATAAACCGTGCGATCCTTCTTTTTCTCTTTTGAGTTTTAACTTACGGAATACTAACTTTTCTTAGATGTAACCTCTTTTATCCATTCATCTTTATCATACTTAAAAAAAAAAAATAAGTGCACCCTAACACAACTTACGATTACTATATATTATTATATGGGAAAATTAACTCTCTTGTAATCAACTTTTACATTTCCAATGTAATCATCCTAGTCATAAGTAAATATTATTGCACCCTTAATACTTAAAGAAAATATCTCTGTTCTTAATATAATCCTCACCATAATCTCAATTCTCAGAAAATTTATTAGAGCTCTCAACTTTAAACTTTCTAAAACCATTTCTAACAATCTAATTAGTGCTAACATAACATTCTCACTTTCAGTGGTTCTTTGTGTACTAATACTAACTCTAAAAGTGCATCAATATTTAACAACGGATCCTTTCGTCTTTCTTCGACTTACTGACACTATTTCCCTTCAAGTGCTTCGTGAACTTAAGAATCAAACAGTGCCTTCACTTCAACAAGAGTGCTTTTACTACGTAGATCTCAGTGACTTGCGAAATCGTTCTTATCAATCTACGCGTATTACGTGGACACAATTAAACTCTAACTCGACGGTTACCAAGTACAGATCGCGTAAAAATCTTGTTTTACTTAGTGTCCCTGTATATTAAAGAGAGAGTACCGCAATAGTCGCCATTTTGTCTCCAACAAAAAGCGGCAAATTTAAATTATCAAGTCAATAAAAAAAATTGTTTTCTACAGTTGCCTAAGAAACGGGTGTTTACACATCAATTTCAGGGCGTAGAGCACGCGTTTTTTTCACCGTTAAAACAGATTCTCCATAAAAGTTCACTAATTCTCAAATTTTATTGAAAAAATTATAACAGGCAATTACAACTTAATAACAATTATTTAGCTATGGATATAGATATGACAACCCTTGCTTTCTAATTTCCTCATATCCTTTTGTTTCACAAGCCATGTAGAGTTTAAGTACTTTATTTATTGTGTCATCTTCATCAGACCATTCTTCTCCCCTATGAGTTCCGTATTTCAAAAATTTTAACTGATCCTCATTAAATATGTGATTGTGTTTTTTCTCCATTTGCTTAATTTGACTTTCAAGCAAAGAAAACTTTTGCAAAGCATTTTTTAATTTGTTTTTAAATTGTTGAAACTGTAGATTTTGTACAAAAGCATTTTCATTTTCAGCAGAAGATTTCCTAACATCATCTAAAATCATAAATAGTACAATATTTTTCAAACTACTTTATATATTGCAAGAATTACATGCAAATCCTGCTAGTTTCAAGGATGAGTCTGCTTCATGTTTAGAATTACAGTTGCCTGAAAAAGACAAATTTAACACTACCAACACACCAAATAAATATTTTTTCTACCTGCCAATTGCTTTTCTTTTAGGTGGAGGACTTTGATGTTTAAGAACACAAATACTTGGCACAGCATTCCATTTTAAGAGATTTCTCTTGTCTGCTTTACCTGATTCAAATTGGTTTTTCTCGAAATGTGTCTAATAACAGTAAAGTGCAAAAGTGAGGTTAGGACACGTAGACAATTTTCCCAAACAAGATTTTTACATATTGAATTCTGGCCAATACTTACTTCACATATGCTTGCCTTCAATGGTAATTCACCTCGGCTCCCAAATTTTGTCCATGCTTTAGTTTCTTCTACGTTGTTTTTGCCACGGGTTATTGGAAAAAGTCGAAATCCTTGTACCGAACGATTTTTGCAATTAGGGACACAATAACCAGATATTTTTTTGCTTTCAAAGAACAGTGTAAAATTGCATAAATCGACACAGAAATCTCAGAAATTATTAATAAGTGACACTAATAACACGTCAACACATCAACATCAACACGTGTATCACATCACTCCACCCTCCAATCCGCCATTTTGTCTCCAAGTAGTGGCATAACCAATTGCGGTACTCTCTTTTTTAATACAGGGACACTAGTTTTACTGAGTGAAGTGGACAACATTTATAAACTAACTGTGTCAACCTTAAACCTTTCCAATCCAAATATCACTATCCAAAGTCACATGCGTGTCTTGACATGTTCAAAATCTTCTACTCTTTTACACTCCCTTTTTCTCCATATTTTAGATTTCTTCCTTTTCTGTCTACTTTTTGCACTAGTGATTCTTATTCGGTATTATTACACTTTACATCAATCACGCACAAGTTCACCAGTATCTGAAGATTCGCACAACCCTTCATATCTTCCGTATTCACTAAATTGGAACTTTGAAACGCAGTATGATACACTCAATCCAATAATAGTTTAATCTTGTTTGTTACAGTGTATATCGCCCTACTTTGCTTTGTGGCCTTTCTCCAAAGCCGCGGAGAACGAATACCCCATACTTTTAGCCTCGTATACAGACTTAAATCACTTCCAATTTGATCAATCCGCAATGCAAAATCTTTGCATCTTCTCCTTCGCTTTAGATCTTTCGCTTTGGGATAATTACCCACTCCTTTACTTAGATTGGATCGATCTAGATGAAAATATAACAACCTTCTATACTCTGGCCTCACCCAATATTCTTTTATGGGGTTACACAGAACATTCGTATACTTTAATTCTTTCCTCTTTCACTACTCCCACATCAAACACAACTATAAAGAAACTATTATTCACTTGTTCTCCGGCACCTCCTTGTAATTCAATCTTACTCTTATGCACCGATATTCTTGCAGGTATAGCTTTATTAGCACTTATTTTTACAGTAATTTACTATTTTTCCGGCACTACATCTTCTCCACCACAAGTCCAACCTATGGAAATGTATGAACTACCTCCTCGTTATATAAATTTACCTCTTCCTCCACCTTATGAACACTATCGTCAACCGCATAATCAGCATGTCTTACCGTCTTACTTTAGATTTTCATATCCACAACAAAATCCTCCTATACCTTCCCAAGATAGTCCCATCTCAGCCCCAACTTATCTCAACGATCACGTTCCTCCTCCCTTACCGCCGCGGAATGGAAGAGTTCGGGAAACTCTCGTGTAACCACGGGTAATATAGACATTTACCCAAATTCTGCCTTCTTTTTATTCTCAATTCTTCACACTTCTACCATTTAAATAAACTACACAGAACTTATCTCTTCCTTGTCTGTTATAGCATACCAATCAAATCAAGGAAGATACATCACCATTATGGGAGAGGTCCCTTCTTATCTAGTGGACACCCTAATTTGAGAATGTCCAATAGCGCAAGGAAAGAAATGTATCTTTCTCTTTGAGGCCAAAACAGCCGCAAAACTGCAAACAAGTGACCCAACCACTAAAGTTACAACAAATTGGACAATCCGATGGGAGGTACCCACAGAAGCCCTAGATAACGTCTACATCGATGTGTGGCACTAAACAGCACCTCATAATATTCCACTAGTGCCTCTATATACATATAAAAAAAGCAATGGAAAAAAAACTATAAACACTAGTGAATAGTGACAAGTGCTAGAAATAAGTTTAGGTTAAGTATTAGTTAAGTTGGTAACGGGTTAGTTAGGATTAATTAAGTTGTTGATGGATTAGTTAAGAGGAGTAATTAAGGAGGTGATGGGTAAGTTAAGGAATAGTAATTAAGCCATTTTTAGTATTAAGCAAATTAAGTTAGGCTAAGCACTACCCTTGTTTCAGTAAATTTTTTTTCAGAAAAATTTATGCTAAAGATAGCACAAATTTTTTCCCGGTAAATGGAGATATTGTGGAGTCGTCAATAGTTAAATTCATAATAATTTTTAAATTTCAATTAAGCTCATATTGTTTTATAGATTTTTCAAATTTTAATCAAATTAAAAGCTCATGCTGTTCATAGAATTATCATATTTAATAAATTAAGAAGTCACACCTTTTAGCTCATTTGCATTTATTGTGTTCATTTCACCGAACTCTGCACCTCTCTAATTAAATAATGTTTTTCAAAACACACCCAGCCACAAATATCTTTCTTATCTATGATAAGCATAAAGTCCAACATGTTTTCAGTTTCGGTTTAATGCATAAAATTTAAACTCACAAAAGTTAACAATAGCAGATGCACCCCAATTAGCTTTCACTTAATGCAGGGTAAAACGAAAAAGCATGTTTCTAAATCAAGATTAGAATAAACTCCAGTAAACATTTCCATTTTGTTCAGTTAACAAAAGCCTTATGGCAGAGTAAATTGTCAAGGGAAAGTCAAATTAGAACCAGTACCTACGTATTTTTAGGAAGGTTTAGCTGTAAAATTAGTTATTTTATTATCCATGTCAGTCGTCAGGCGCCAAGAGAGGGTGACTCCAAGCGCGCCAAATAATGGCTTGGCGACAAAAATTCGACAGGTACATTACCCAAATTAAAAGCATTTACATAAAGTTAGGGTGATTATTTTTTGACGTTTCTCTAAACCAATGAAAAAATTTAATTTTTGTCACATGTGCACTTTTCAGCCAATCAACGCATTATTATAGTGGGAATTTTCTACCTAGCTTATTCCCGCTGGAATAATTTGCCTTACTTGCGTTTGTTTTTTTTTATTGTGGCAACGATTTTTTTTGTTATTTGTCATCTATCATTAATTTAAGTGATAAAATGAATTAAAACAGATTCAGTTGGTCGTCATTAGAGGAAATTAACAATAAAATCGCAGAAAGTGCTTCTAAGAAGATGAAGAATACCATAACGATTGTGCCCGCGTGGTGTGCTTGAAGCCTGAACAATGCAGGGGGTGCACAGTGCAATGCCCCCATTGTTTCTGTGTGCTGCACACATATTATATCAGGCTTATATAGAATTAACATTTGTTAACAGGTATATTTACCGCTTTAATCATTAATAACAGAAACTTCTTATATATTTTCTTTTAGAATGATAATTATAACCTTAGTTTTTGAGTTTTTGACATGTCTGCTTTGAAATGTTCGAAATGTTTAAACCCACATAGAATAAATAACCCCCAGATAAGTAACCACCCAGATAAATAACGTAAGTCCGACTTTGGTTAAAACTGGTTTGAGTATGTCCCATAAGAAAAACCTTATTGTTATCGTCAAAAAATAATCCATCGAATACCACACGAGAGTGAGAATAAATTCGAAAATAATTCTCCAGAATTTCTCAAACGTGTTGCCATTTGGCAATAGCCACTCGAGCGCTTCGCGCTCTCGTGTCTATTGCCTGGCAACACGTTTTCGAAAATCTGTCAAATTATTTTCAATTTATTCTCACTCTCTTGTGGTATTAATTACGAAAATAAGGAAAAGTCGACACCACCCCATCTTCACACTAGCCAATAGAAAATAGTTAGTTACCCCCAATTTTATAATTGTAACGAATAGGAACAGAGCGTCCACTCTAAACTCTGAAAAGAGCAAATAGAATTAAAGTTTAGAAAAAGTGTCAACCCTCGAAAAAGTTTAGGAGGAACGCTTATAAAAACTCATTGCACCTCATTTTAACATTATTATTATTCTGATTTTATTCTAGTTTATTATTATAAGTCTGAATTCGCCAGTTTGTGTTTTCAACCATTTTAGTGTTAAATTTTGTGCAAAAGTGTTAGTAAATTTTTGAAATTAACTCGAGAATAAATTCTAGTGTTAGAATTAAATTTTTTTTGTAAAAAAAAATTAAAAATCAGTCACAGTGACGACCATGGCATCTGGTGAGCTCTAGTTTTAAAATTATTGGTGTGGGAAATTGTTGTAAAATTTTATGTATCCTCACTTTGGTATATTTGTAATAAATTAACTGCACTAAATTTTAAATCTTTAATTTCTCCACCTGGAAGGGAAATCACAAGTTAGTAAATTCATATCTCGGCAGAAAGGCCCATGAGCCCACGCGTAATTACTCCGAATAAATGTTCTGAGTTTTGACGAATATTTTATAAGTATTTTATAAGCATCCACTAACTTTTGCGCTATCAGCGGGTGTAAATTTCACGCTACCGTTTGTGTAAGAAAATGTCCAGTCAAATTATTTTTAATCCAAAATATTAAACACTCATCACAAACCCCTCCATTACAGATGGAGCATGGTCTAAAAGATCATATAAAACGAACTACAGTGCATCCTCCGGAGTGGCGTGCGTAATCGGTGCCTGAACCAAAAAAAATTTGTACGCGGGAGTCAAAAATAAATATTGCAGATTTTGTAAAAAATATTTAGATAGAAATATTATTCCAGTCCACAACTGTGGACAAAACTGGAATAAAACATCCACGTCTATGGAGTCTCAAATAATAGTAGACGGATTTCTATGTTCAGAACGAATGCATGGACTAAAATATAATAAAATTATTGGGGATGGTGACAGTAGTGTCTATAAAAAAATTAATGAGGCTAAACCATATGGACTAAATTTCTTTATAGAAAAAATAGAATGCGGAAATCGTATACTTAAAAATTATTGTAGTAAGATACGAGAATTATCAAAAAGTTCAAAAATTCCAAGCAAAATTAAATTATTTTTAAGAAATTATATATTCGGATTTAGAACTGCCATAGTAAGTGCTATTAAATACAGAAAATTTGAAAATGTGTCAACATATGTAGAAATAAAAAACTTAAAAGACGATATTTTAAATAGTCCTAAACATATACTGAGATACCATAATAATTGTAAAAACGAAAATGGTAAATATAAATATTTTTGTAAAGGAAATAAGGTTGGAGAAGAGGATTTATATTCTTTACTTAAAACTACTAGTATTTTTTCCGAATTTGAGAAAGACATTAATCGTGTTGCTAGTCATGCATCCAGTTTATTACATGACGTGAATACAAATTATGCAGAGTGTTATAACAGTATAGTTAATAAATTAGTAGGAGGCAAAAGAATAAATTTTTCTCTAAGAAAATCTTATGAAACTAGGTGTTACGCGGCCGTATCAAACTTGAACAATAAAATACCGTTTTTGTTTCATGTTCAAAATAAATTAAGTCGAAATGATGATCGGAAATATACAAGAGAGTTTTGAAGTTTAAAAAAAAGTGTGAAACAAATCTTAAGGAAACGAAGAAAATTTAAATTAATTAATGCAGATGAGGACTACGGTCATTTAGAAAATCACTTGCCGGATTCAACTCCGGAAGATATAAATAATTTAATTACATTACATATAGATAAACTGCAAAATGTAGATTGCAAGTTAATCGAAGAAATTACTCGCGGGCAAAGTTCCAACCCTGAATGGTTTAAAGAAAAATCTTTTCGTCACTGCCAGTAATTTTGGTCAAATTTGTAAAATGCGCCCGACTACATCAACGGCAAATTTAGTAAAGTCTTTGTTGTACTCTTCTTGAAAAATTGGGTGCAAAGCTTTAGAATGGGGCATTTCTAACGAAATTAATGCTAAAGAAATTTTTGAAATGTCTTATAACTTTAAGGTTGAAAGTTGTGGACTTTTTATTCATCCTACATATAAGTTTTTGGGTGCTTCACCTGATGGTCTTATTGACGAGGATGCTATAATAGAAATTAAATGTTCATTTGCATTTAAGGAAATGACCATTAGAGAAGCGGTTGACGCAAAAAAATTACTTTTTGTTGTATTGATAAAAAAGATAATAAAATAAAACTAAAACCGCAAGATAAAATCATGTATCAAATACAAGGGCAGCTAGAAATAACCAATAGAGAGTTTTGTTACTTTTTTGTGTATACCAAAAAAGATTTTCACTGCGAAATTATAACTAGAAATAAGAAATTTTGGAAAAATTGTATGCTAGATAGATTAATTTACTTTTATAAAAATGCATATTTACCAGAACTTTTAGATTCTAGAATAAAGCGAAATTTAGGGATAAGGGAAGTTTTTATGCCACCATCTAAATAAATTAAGATTATTATTATTATTTAATTATTATATATTACCTATTATTAATTATATATTTTGTAGAAATATTAATTTATTAATATTTTATTTAAGTATTTGTTTATTATTTTTTTTGTATTTTTTTGTCGATCTGTATCTAATTTAAAGATGTCGTAGTGTAATCTAGTTTATACTTTTAAACATTCTAGTGTTATGCATTTTATTGTTGAAGAAGAAAAAAATAAAGTTTTTATAAAACTCATATTGTAATTATTTTGCTTTATAACTAAAGTTTTTAGTTGTTATAGTAATCAATTAGTTTGATTATGCAAATTTTTTTCGAATACTGTATTAGTCAATTCGATTTTTTGAGAATATTTTTTTCTAAATACAAAAATACTAAATACACCGAACAACCATCCATTGTGAAAAATAAATACTCAAACTTGTATAAATATAAATATGCAAATTTCGGTTCGAAAATCTAAGAGGCCGACTTTCATAGCGGGTGGTTATTTAATCCTATAATTGACAAGTGGTTAATGCCAAAGGAAAGAGCTTGCAGTTTGGGTTGCATACTTTTCGAAGATTGAAAGAAATTTTTTTAAAATACTTTGCTAATTTTAACAATAATAAATGTAATCTACAAATTAATAATACGTTAGCGAGGTAGATTTTTAGGTAAGGATTTATTTAGTAACAAAATATAATAGTAAATTATGTAGTTTGGGAGAAATGTTGTAAATAATATTTTTACATATTAATTAATTTAATGTGATTGAAGCATAATTGAAAAATATATTTTGGCTTGCGAGGTAGAGGACCAAATGTTTAACACAGTGACGGACAGTTCTGCTCTTCAAGTTGAACTATATAAGTAAAATCCTGCAACAAAATTTGAATAGTTTTCAATAATTTACAAACACCATGCCCAGGAGCCTTAAGTAAGTTTTTGTGTTCTTTTTTTTCTATTATTCATGTTCTAGCTGGCCTACTCTTTTTTTTTTGTAATTGTTATAACACTATATTTTTTTGTTGTATAAATAAAGTGCATATCTACGAGATATGTACAAAGTAAAAATTTGTTTTTTATTTATCCTTTATTCGTATAAATGCATAAATTCTTGGTGGAAACTTTGAGGGGATTATTATTAGGTTCTGCGAAAAGTAATGAGCTCAACAACACTAACAATTCTTTGAAAAGCAGTTTTTGTTGTGATGTTTATTATGATAAATTTAACTGTTTTCAAATTCAATTAAAAAAAAAAATCAGTTTCGGTGCTATTTAAAATCTGTAGTTTATAAGACGTGTAATTATAAAATTGCTAATATTGAATTGAAGTGAATATTTCAAAGCTTGTTTTAAGCTCTTAACCTGCCTCTGCGCAGGTTAATGACTCTTCGTTTTGAACATAGTATAGTAAAAACAAGTTTTTTAAAACGGTTTAAAAAACCAAAGGTTTGACACTCTATTATAATACATAATTTAATATTTGTAAATGTTGAATTAATAAAATAAATGGTACGTAAAAAAGCCTAACAAACGAAGTTGACTTGATTGATCAAGTTATTGTCCGCAACGTTTTTTTAATAATGTTTGTAGTAGTGACCAAACAAATAAATACAAAATTAACTACCAAATAAATAATATTTTTGACACATTTTTGTACGTGTTTAAATAAATAGCTTAATTTACGTATATATTTTTTGTAGATAATATGTTTGTTGTATTAGATTTCGTAATGTTTTTTTTTGTAAATATTTTTGTCATTTATAAATAAACTGTGATAGTTTATTTTAATTGATAGTTTTTACTTAAATATACCTCCTTTTGCAAAAGCCAGGCAGCGGCGCTTTACGGTTCTACGTCGACTTGGCGTTTTCGCGTCCCATTTCTTGACAAAATAAAAATGAAAAACCGCAGTATTTTTCTTCAAAATCGTTCCGGCAGCTTATGGCGACAAAAAAAGCTTAAAAGATTAACAGCTTCAAATTTTGGAAGAGTATTTGTATATAAATTACGAGACAACAGACAAAAAACTATTACCAATAACATTTAAAACTCAATTTTTTTAAATAGAAAATACCTATATTGAAAATAGTATCTAAAATAAAGCAAACGCCATAAAAAAATTTAAAGATAAATTTAGTTCAAAAGTCACTCAATGCAAATTAATAATTTTAAACAAATATCTGTTTTTAGCAGCTGGTTCTGATGGATTTGTGGGTGAAGACGGTATTATAGAAATCAAATGCCTTTATACTGCAAGAATTGTAACACCAGAGCATACTACTAAAAATAAATTAATAAAATTTGCTCTTAGATGATGAAAATAATTTAAAGGTAAAAAAGAATAGTAATTATCATTATTAAATTCAGGGACAGTTAAATACCTATAATAAACAAAAGATATTGTATTTTTGTAATATAGACGCCAAAAAGAATAAAAACTCAAAAAAAAGACCCAGAATTGGATTCTCTATTTATTACTGATAACTTCCTATTGCGAATCAACAAGTAAGATGTTTTTTTTTACAGAAAATTTTAGCTAGAGTAACATCAAAATTTCATTAAAAGTAAATTTTGTTTTAAACATTTGTCGTTTCTGTTATTTGGATTTTTCAGGTTAATTTTTATCAGATTAGACAATGGAAATTCGCTGACTTATTTTATATATTTATTATAAATGAGATTGTTATATATTTGCTTGGAGGGTGGTAATAAATAGGCACTTTTATTAATTAACACTTTAATGAGTAATCACTTACATAGGTTCGCGGGGTAGTGTGTGTTCTCTGTGTATATGCAACACAATATACAACATCTCCCCTTTTTTTTTCAATAATAAGAAAACAAATATATAAGTTTACAATTAAACGTAATTATATTTTAACAAAATTAAGATGTTCCTTACTTATGGGTGAGCACATAATCATTAAATCTTATAGGGAGTTTCCTCTGTCTCTGAGGTTTAATATTGGGTTGGGATTTAGGATTAGGTTGCGGATCTATAGGTTGAGTCATTTGTAACTGAGGTTCTGAGAGGTTAGAACTTGATGAAATTGGTTCACTTGGTGGGGATCTTGGAATGTCTTGTTTTAACGTACTTGGTTCAGCGATCTCAATTTCTGTTTCTGGTCTGTAGGTGGGCGGTTTATTATAAGACTTTCTCAGGTGTCTGCGATTTCTTCTATATTCGTTGTCAGCTGTTCTGACCACATACGATCTTGGC
This sequence comes from Tribolium confusum, assembly GCA_029207805.1. Classification (NCBI taxonomy): domain Eukaryota; kingdom Metazoa; phylum Arthropoda; class Insecta; order Coleoptera; family Tenebrionidae; genus Tribolium; species Tribolium confusum. The sequence goes on from JALGAY010000006.1 coordinate 8,265,097, forward strand.
GTTTCCTCTATTTTTGTTACTTGTGCTGGTTCCCATTCTCTTCCTTTTCTTACTGATACACTATCTCCTAATAGAAAAGGTTTTAAAACTTTGGCATTTCTGTTATAATACCTAGATTCCATTTCTTTCATCTCTTCTCTTTTTTCTTTTACATTTTCTTCAATCTTTGGATTTAATAGTCTTGTCAATGTAGGTAATTTGGTTCGAAGTCTTCTATTTAACATTAATTGTGCTGGTGATAGGTTCAATTTTTTGATAGGTGTGTTTCTGTATTCCATTAAAAATGTATATACATCACTTTTCTCCTCGTATGCTTTTCTCAACATATTTTTTGCAATTTGAACTACACGTTCCGCTAATCCATTCGATTGTGGATACTTTGGACTTGACGTTACACTTCTGAGATCCCATTCCTTTGCAAACTTTTTGAAAAAATAACTGTTATAAGGCATATTGTCTGAAATCATAACTTCGGGTATTCCATATCGAGAAAACATTTCTTTTAAATTCAGAATTATGTGTATTGCTGTCTTTCCGTTCAGTCTAACTAGCTCTAACCAGTTTGAGTAGTCCATAACTACTAAATAATCAATTCCTGCGAACGTCAAAATGTCCGAAGCAATTTTTTCCCATGCTCTATTAGGTACTGAATGTGGCAGTAATGTTTCTTTTCTATTTTTATTTTGATATTTTTCACATATCTTGCATTTTAAAACCATTTGTTCTATTTCCGATGTAATTCTTGGCCAAAATACAATTGACCTAGCTCGCGCCTTACATTTATCAACACCTAAGTGACCTTCATGTAATTTTATCAAAATATCTTTTCTAAGTTTCTTAGGAATTAGTAGTTTATCCCCTATGAACACTAATCTTTCGTAAACATCAATGACATCCTTAAATTTCCAAAATTCTCTTATCTCTAATTCTAGTTCATTTTTCTGTTTTGGCCAACCTTCCATGTGGTATTTTATAATCGATTGCAGTTGTGAATCCTCATGTGTAGCTTGCTGTATTTCTTTGCGTTTCTCAGGTGTGATAGCTAAATGCTTCGAAAGTGAGTGAACTATCATTTCTAACTCAGGATCATCTTTCACGGAATCCTTTAAATAAGCTCTCGATAATGTATCAGCTAAAAACATGTTCTTTCCTGGCATGTAAGTAACTTTAAAGTCATATCTTAATAATTTCAAAACCATTCTTTGTAAGCGATGACTTATTTTGTTGATTTCTTTCTTTAAAATTGTCTCTAACGGTTTATGATCACTGAAAACTGTGACAGTTCTTCCATAAGTGTAATGATGAAATTACTCTAATGCGAACACAATAGCTAGAAGCTCCTTTTCGATTTGTGCGTAATTTTTCTCATTTTCTGTTAGCGAACGTGAAGCGTAGGCGATAGGATTTTTTCCTTGTAGCAAACATGCACCTAGACCATCTTTTGATGCATCCGTTTGTATACACACCGTTTCTTTTTGATCAAAATATTTTAAAATAGGAGTTCGACATAATAGCTGTTTTAATATTTCGAAATGTTTTCATGATTTTCATTCCATTGCCACATAACATCTTGCTTTAAAAGTGCTCTTAATGGACTGTTTATTTCTGACAAATTTGGAATAAATTGGGATAAATAATTAACCATCCCCAAAAATCGTTTCAATTCATCTTTTGATTTAGGAGTTTCCATTTCCAAAATCGCTTTTATTTTATCAGGGTCTGCAGCTACTCCATTTTCTTGAACAATATGACCCATAAATTTAACTGATTTAACTCTAAATTGTAGTTTATTCTTATTAAAAACCACATTGTGCTCTAATGCTCTTTGCAAAACTTTCAACAAAATCTTGTCATGCTCTTCCACATTCTTTCCAGCAATTATTATATCATCAAATTTAACTTGAACACCTTCAATGTTTCCAAAAATTTCCACCACTCTCTTTTGAAAAACTTCTGGAGCCGACTTTATGCCGAAAGGCATTCTCAAAAATTTGTATCTACCAAAGGGAGTATTGAAACAACACAAATCTGAACTCTGCTTATCCAGTTTAATATGACAAAAACCTTCACTCATGTCAATCACTGAAAATATTTTTTTTTCATTTAATCTTGCTAATACATCTTCTACACTAGGAAACCCATAATGCTCTCTTTTAATGGCCTTGTTCAATTCCTTCGGATCAAGGCACAATCTTAAAGATCCATCTTTCTTTTCTACGATGAGTAAACTATTCACCCATTCCGTTGGATGTTCTACCTTCTTTATGACTTCTTTCTTTTCTAAAATATCTAGAGTATCTTTAAGTTTAGCTTGGAGGGAAAGAGGGATTTTTCTAGGAGGATGTACAACAGGTTTTACATTTTTATCAATTTCAATATGATGCTCACCTTGTATATATCCCAAACCATTGAAAACTTTGGGAAACATATTAATGATCCCTTGTTTATTTTCAATAGATGGATTTGTAATGACATTAACTCTTTGAATTAGGTTTAAAATAGTACAAGCCTTTAACCCTAATATACAATTTGATTTAACATTTGCAATATAGAATAATATTTCTACAGATTTATTGTTAACCATACAAATTAAATTAATTTTACCAGATGCTTTTATTTTGAAACCACCAAACGTTAAAAATGTGACATTACATTTTGAAATTCTCTTATCCTTATCCTTTAATGTTAAACTGTAAAAAATATTTGTAGGTATAATATTACAATCTGCTCTACAAACAAGCTTAAATTTTACTAAATTGTTTTCAACATTAATATGAGCATACCAAGCATCATCGTGATTGTTTTGATTAACATGCAATTCAGAAATAAAAAATTCATCATAGTTTTCGTTACATTGAAGTGACTGTACCCGTCTTGAACTTTGGTATTTATTATTATGACTATTATTCTGTCGATTATTACCGTTACCTTGTGATGTTTTCTTACAAGCTGAGGCAAAATGATTACGACCCTTACACTTATAACATTCTTTTCCAAACGCAGGACATTTTCTAATTTCATGGCTTCTATTGCACTTAGAACACTGCACTACACTATTTACTGAAGCTCTCGTTTTCGATTTGCTTCTGATCCTCGAGTCCATCGATGTCGATTTCTTGTTTTGAATCACATCCACTTTGAATTGATCTTGGATCGCCTTGGCCTGTCTCTCACTCATCTCATTGGCTAAACAATATTGGATCACTTTATCTAATGTAAGTTCTTGTACTCGCAGAAGACGTTTCTGAAGTGCCTTGTCACTGATACCACACACAATTTTGTCTCTAATTAGGCTATCTCTTTGATCTCCAAAATCACATGAAGATGATTTGCTTCGTAAATTGGTCAAAAAAGATTCAAACGGTTCCCCTTCACTTTGAACTGTGTTAAAAAAATTAAACCGTTCTACTGCTACGTTAACTCTTGGTTTGCAGAATTCTTCGAACTTTCCCAACACTATCTTATAATCGTTTTTCTGATCAGGTTCTGTAAACGTGAAATTATTATAAAGCTCTTGCCCATCTTCTCCGATAAGATTGATTAAAATAGCAATTTTTCTTTTGTCTTCGACAGAATTTAATCCAGACGCCCGTAAATAATTCTCAAAACCTTGTTTCCAGGTGTCCCAGTCAACTTTTGTAATGCCTTTTATCGTTAACTTGCTCGGTTTATTGTAATAATCCGCCATTTTGAGGTTATGTTGCCACGTGCTTTCGTTAATTCCGTTGATTTTTTCTATATTACTTCTTTTCAATCAGAATTAGCACTTTAGGTATACCGCTGTCACTACCGCTGTCACCACCGCTGTTATCACCGCTGTCACCATGTTATATATTTGGTTGGAAGGTGGTAATAAATAGGCACTTTTATTAATTAACACTTTAATGAGTAATCACTTACATAGGTTCGCGGGGTAGTGTGTGTTCTCTGTGTATATGCAACACAATATACAACAGAGATGTTAATTTTTTTGACACAAAAACTCATCGTTTAGGAGAACAGCCTTCCTAATCACTTCAGCCTCCATTTCCAACCACATGATTAACAGCATGCGTGCAGCCCTCAATGATCGAACCCTCACAGTCGACCCCACCAACAAAAAATCCATTCAAAATTTATTTTCAAAAAAAAACCTTTCTTCTCTGTCGTAATCAAAAATGTAGAGCAAGACATCACCGAACGCGACATCTTGATCGCAAACTCACACCTATCTTTCTACAAACTTTTCCGAATTGTCTCGAAAAACCAATCGCCCCAATTCATTCATCCGAGTTATCTCTGACTGTAAACTCACAATCGATACCCTACTTTCAAAAGGCATTAAAATCTTTTACCGAATCTATCAATGCAAAGTCTCTTACTCTTTACCTCCGACTCCTGTCCAATGTTCTAAATGCTTTCAAATCGGCCACATTCCTGCCGAGTGTCTCAACAAACCAATTTGCCCCAAATGTCCCGGTTTACACCACTCCAGCAAATGCCCAGTCACAGACCTAATCTCCCCCTTTTGCAAAGGCCTCTATCCTGCCTGGTCCAGGTAATGTCCGACGCTCAAAGAAACCCCCATTCCTGACAAAGCAAAAATTTCCTTCCTCGAGAGAGTTATCCTCGATCCCCCATTCGAACTTTCAGACGTCAAAATCTCCGACGAAATTTCCCAAATAACCCAAAACAGTTCCAAGTCAACGGTCGAAGTGTTCGGACGTGTCTCCAGCACCTCCCAGACAAGTGAAATTTTCAATCCGACTCCAAGCCGGCAAGTGCCCACGTCATCAAAAATCAGGTATTTTCCTCAATAATTTCACATGATCTGTTAACTCAAGTATTTTTCAATACTTGTGTATAAACGGAACTGTGTTTTATTGTGAAATTTTGTGTTTTCACCCGCTGGTTCTGCTAGATTCACGCTCTTTTCAGTGCGTGCTTTGATCAGAATTGAAGCAGTGTTGCACACAGTGTTGCCACAAGCGTTTTGTTTTGGGAGGTAGACTGGGTTCATCAAGCGGGGCAGTTTGAAAAAGAGCGGGGTAATTTTTTTTTGATGGTTTTACTATTTTCAGCTTTATAGTTATTCAAAAACCAATTTTTTAACGAAAATATATAATACAGTATTGCTGATGCTTTCGCATGTATTGATAAAGTGAGAAAATGTATGTTATAAGTTTTTAAATACATATAAGTAAATAAACTTTATTAACAAAATTTAAATCTTTGTAACACAAACAAAAACAAAACATTAAATTCGAATAAACATGTAACATAACATTGCACAAAAAGTTAATTAAGAGCAAAGCAACTAACATTGAGTAAGTACAATAAAGAAAAACAAAAATATGTTTCCAATATAAATCAGTTTCTTAGTTTTCTTTGGAGTAATTGTTTAGAAGGTTTCCAAGTGTAGCACGATTCCTTACTAACTAATTCTTTGGTGTGTAGAATACTGGAGCAAGCATCTACATCCAAACTATTTCGTGTTTTTGTTTTTAATAAAAACAACTGTGAAAAGACCCTCTCAGCCGCTGTGGAAGAATGAGGCAAAGATATTATGCCTTTGACTAAAATTTCCAAATTTGGAAATATTGGCTCATTCAATTCATTTTTATATTTAAAAACCATGTTTCAGAACTCTAAAATAGGCTTTTCCACATGATTTTTTAGCTCACTTATATCAGCCAGTAGTCGCCATTTAGTATTCAATTCTTCCAGTGCTTCTGTCTTAACAAGGTTGGGAAAAAACTTAAGACTGTCTGGAACAATGCTTCCAATATCTCCCGATACCGCAATTTTAGGATCAAAAATTGCAATGTAATTTAAAACAGGATCGTCCATATCAAATCTTATTCCTATCTGATTAGTCAATTCAATGTAAAAATTCAAACTCCTAAGTCTAAAATTATGGACTTCCACTGGATCAATTCCACTTGACAGCAATAATTCAACTTTTACCCCACAATATATTTGATTTAAATTAACAAATAGTCTGGGATTTTTAGGGTCAATATTTTTTAGTGATGCTATGTGATCAAGATGTTCTTTTTTTATAAAATTTCTCAACAGAGTTTTATACAAATCTCTAACTCTTTTCTGAACCACATGTATTTTAATTTGTTCAGATTGTAACTCTAAATTTATACTTATTTACCATTTCCAGAACATATAATAAAAAAACAAAATAAACTATATAAATGGGCTTCTTCAAATTCTCTAATATTTTATTGCATAAATGTAAGTACTCTTAAAACGATTCATTTGTAAAAAAAAGTATCAGTGCATTCCAGTTTTCCAGTACTCTATCAAAAGCAGCCTAAAAATTAAATAAGATGACATAAAAGGTCATAAAAAAGTACTATTTATTACCTGCAACGACAACCACCTGGTTTGTGCTGGGTGAAGCATTTTATGAGGTTTCAAATTAACAAATATTTGATACTGTTTCAACTTTTCCAGCCGTTTGCTACTGTTTGAAAAATAATTATAGATGTCCCTTATAAATTCTTCAAGACTCAGGGGCAACTTATTTGCGGCAGCTGACGCACATAAATGGAATGAGTGACATTTGCAGCCAAGTACAAATAAATGGGGCAACAGTTCCTTAAAGCGAGCTTGGACACCTGTATGTTTCCCCATCATCACTGAGGCATTATCTGCCGCCAAACCTATTAAATTGTTTATAGGTATATCATTTTTTGTAATATAGTTGCAAATTGCATTAAATATAGCTTCAGCTGTACAATCTTCCAATTTTAGTAACCCAAAAAATCGATCTCTAACTGACATAGTCTTCTCATCATAATATCTTACCACTAATGCCAATAATTTATCAGTACTGATGTCTGTGGTTTCATCAATAATTAGAGAAAATTTGGTAGATTCTAAAACTGCTCTCATATTATTCATTTGCTCACTTGCCAGACACTCTTTTGTAACATAAGTAGCTTTAGTTCTGCTACATGCCAATGATTTTGCAATTTCTGAGTCTGGACATATATGTGCAATAAACTTATGTAAATGATCTGCCAACAAAAACGGTAAATTATGTTCTTGTAAAAAAACACATAAACCTAGTTCTGCCTTTTTTACTAATGTATCATGTTGTTGTTGAGCTTCATCCATGGGCATTATTTTATCAAGTTTCAGAGTATTTGCAACTTTTTTCATATTTAACTTATGTGTTTCACTTACTTCATGTCTCTTTATATTGTACAAATTGCAGTAGATCATAATATTACAAACACTGCATGTAGGCTTGCTGCGATCACTACATTTTAACCATTTAAATTGTTGAATCCACTCTCTTTTGAACGTTCCGGCCTAGTGCTGACATGGTTGTCAGCCGTACCCTTTGAAAATGATATTAAGAAGTATGGGGAAGAAGAAAAGACAGAAATCTCCAACCTTTGCAAGAATTCCCGCGCCTGAAGCAGAGCCTGCCCAGGTGACGGAGCCCATTTCGGAGCCCACTCTGGAGAAGATGTCCACTCCAAATACGACAGAACCAATCCCGAAAAAGATGATCGACTGGTTAGAGTCCCTGGGGGTTCTCAAACCTGGCAAATCGGTGGCAACGGCGTTGCCAATCTCGACATTCCGTGTTGAAGAATATCTCACCACCTTCTCCGGCGAGCCCGAGGAAGACCCTGAAGAATTCATTCGAGAAGTAGAGGAATATTTCAGGGCCCTCAATGACCCAAATCTAACCGACCGACACCAGGTCCTGGTGGCTCACTGCCAATTGAGAGGAGGCGCGGCGAAGCTAAACAAGTTTTATGCAGGCAGCGACAAGTCTGTACAAGAAATATGGGCCCGATTAAGAAGAGATTTTGGCACAGAGCCAAATTTTGCTGAACTACTCAACACATTTTCGAGCCGATATTACAATCGAAAAGAGCCGTCCCTGGAGATATACCTGCACAAACAAGTCCAACTGTACAGACGATTATTCCCGAGCTGCCCTGAAAACAGGCTGATTAAAGAATTAATCAGGCAGATGCCTGTTGCAACACGTTCAATCCTGTCAGTTGGAAAATATGAAAACATTTCCGACTTTCACCAGAAGGCTAAGGAGGTTCTCAATTACAACAGGGAAGAACCCATTCCGAAAAAGTCGGCAAACTGGCGCCGGGTTGTGGAAACGTCTCCACCGCAGCCCAATGCCACGGCTTAAGCTTAAGCCACCAAGAAGTTCCACTGCTCCAGGTCCCCCTCAACCTTAATGCCATTGCTGTTCATGATGCCATAGATACCCGAGCTTCTGCCAATTTCATCCAAAGCGGTCTGGTAAAGGTCCAACATCCTGGGTCGACTACGGTCCAGCTCGCCAGGAAAGGAGTCACTACTACCGCCAGAGGTACAGCAGAGCTGGGTGTCAACATCGATGGTGTCCACTACGTCCAAAAGTTTCTCATCGTGGATGACCTCGCCGACGAGGTGATCTTCGGAGACCCGTGGCTCCGCCAGGCCAAATCCACTATTGATTATGGGCTTCGATGTGTTCACCACGGCGCCGAGAAGCGCACCACCACCTTCTGGAGAACCCATCACACCAGGAAGACAACAGTCCAGCCACCACTTCCATCAATCGCGAGTGGTTTTCCCCCCGAATGTGCCGGCGAGTTCCGTGACACTCTTAATACCTTTCGTGACCTACTAGACACCAACAAGTGCGTGGGTGCAGTGCGGGCAGTGCAACACCATATCAGACTCCTGAAGGACGAACCATTTCGCCTTCGACCTTACCCGCTCAATGAAGGTAAGAAAAAACTTCTCTCCGAGCTTTCGCTGCAAAGCATTTCTCAACCGTCATTTGCTCGGATTCGTCCGAGAAAATTTCGGCTCCTTTCAAAACAAATAAGTTTGTACCATTTTAAACAAAGTTTGTACCATTAAACAATAAAAGTTGTATACCACAAAAAATCAGAACTGTGAGAGCGTTTTTCAACGCTCAAATCACGTTCTGTCATCGGTCCGGTTCCAGAGTGTGGGAGCGTTTTTCAACGCTCAAATCACGTTCTAGTCTCGGTCCGGCTCGAGAAAGCGACATCAGAGGAAGTCGCTCATGCTCTTGAGAGCTGCAATTTTGTTGCAATCTTAGGACATGGCGCGACCACTCTCAGCCCAAGAACTCGCCCAAGTCCTGGAAGGGCTCCTGCGGCCCTTCAAGGAAGAAATCAGGGCAGAGTTCCAAAAAATCAACGACAGGATGACTGACCTCGAGAACAGACTCGAACAGCACCAGGAAGCGAATGAACTCTCGGATGAAACATTCCGAGAGGACAACGAAACACCAACTCCATTTTCGCAGGAGAAAATGGAATCGGAAGAAGCTTTCCAGACACCCTCAAAGACGGGTGTCAAGAGAGCAGCCCCCACGAGCCCCCAATCCCCCATCGTCACCGAAAACAGGTTTCAAAGCCTGTCGGACGACGACGAAGAGGAAGAGGAACTCCAAGCCGAAAGCGACGACGAAGAAGTCGTCGAAACGAGGCACAAGAAGAAAAAGAGGTCCCCAAAGAGATCTCAACCCACCTCAGGTGAGAAAGTCGATTTCTTCCCGGTTTTCCAGAAAGACATCGGAAACTTTTCACCACTGAAGGCCCCAAAAACCGCAGCCCCCTCGGGCTCCACCCAGGCAGCCCCCTCGGGCTCCACCCAGGCAGCCCCCTCGGGCTCCACCCCGGCAGCCCCCTCGGACTCCTCTCAGACAGCCCCCATGGAAACGACCACAGAAAAGGCACCGAGAATCCCCCCAATTTTCCTGCGAGACGCAGGAAAATGGCCCAGGGTCTCATCGATTGCAAACACCCGAGGAATCAGGTTCACCAAAGCCAAAAGCGTAAGTGACATGATTCGGATTCAGCCAGCCTCTGCCCAAGATTTTCGATCATTTTCCAGATTCATGGAAGCGGAGAAAATTCCCTTCCACACTTTCACGCTCCCAGAAGAACGAAACACCAGAATCGTCTTCAGAGGAATTCCGACAAAAATCCCAGCAGAAGAAGTCGAGTCCGATCTCCGAGCACAGGGGTTCGCCCCCATTCAGTGCACCAGAATGCACTCATTTGGCCGGAAACAGCCGCTTCCACTTATCCTGGTGGAAGTGCCATCCAGCCAAGGTGAGAAGGCATTCGAGGTTCAAACTCTCTGCAGTTTGAAAGTGAGGGCTGAAAAGCCACGAAAATCTGGCGTGGCATCTCAATGTCACAGATGCTAGAAATTCCATCACTCGCAGAAAAACTGCAGAGCAGGGCACCGATGCGTCAAGTGCGGCGAGGAGCACTCGACAGACTCCTGCGAGAAGAAAAGGAAGACACCAGCGAAGTGCGCAAACTGTGGAGGCCCCCACACCGCAAACTTCAGAGGATGCCCCCAATTCCCCCTCCCAAGAAGGTCAGCAACAGCAAAAGCGACACCGGCCAAACAAACAAGCGACCCAAAAGGCAAAGCCCCCAAGGCGACTGCCTCCAAGTCCACCGCCACCAAGGCAACCGCCCCCAAGGCGAAGAAAAACACCCAGAAGGCAACCGCCACCAAGGCAACTGCCCCCAAGGCAACCGCCCCCAAGGCAACCGCCCCCAAGGCAGCCGCCCCCAAGAGCGCCGCCCCCAAATCAAAAACGCAGCAAACTGCAAAGCTTGCTGCGCAAAAACAACAGCTCGCCATCTCAATGGCCTCAGCCAAAACTGCCAAGCAATTGGCAAAAACACTTTTGGCTTTCATCACACTCCTGAATGATGAATAAAAACTCTCTCATTCAACGTTCTTTTCAGGTAGCATTCTGGAATGCAAACGGGCTCCGAGGGGCTCGAAGAGTTCATCGAAAGGTTGCAACTGGACATCGTACTCGTGTGCGAGACCTGGTTGCGCGAAAACCACCCTGACCCGAAAATTCCAGGCTTCACGCTGCACAGGAAAGACAGAGAGACAGGAAGAGGCGGTGGTACCGCAATCTTCATCAAAGAGACACTAAAACATTCTGTTTTAGACTCACCAGAACTTCAGCATTTGGAAACTGTGGGCATCACAGTAGCCACTGCAGATGGGCCTCTGCGCCTATTTGCATGCTACCTTCGACCCCAAATCCGATTGCTCGAAGAAGATCTCGAAGCCCTCTTCGAAGGAGACGACCCAAAAAATCGCCGCTGGCGACTTCAACGCCAAGCACAGAGAATGGGGATGTCACACCACGAACACAAAGGGAAACGTTCTCAAGAGATTCACGGATCAGCATCTGGAGGTCACAGTCAAGGCACCAGAAGTACCAACATACTTCGGGAACCGAAACGACACACGACCAGACATCCTTGACATCACACTTGTCAAAAACGTCAGACACCAGATCAGACTGACGACAATAAACGACCTCTGCTCGGATCATAACCCAGTGCTAATTCATATTGGCAATGAGGCAAATGAACCAATTGCAAGTCGTTTAGTCTCAGTGGACTGGAGGAAATTCACCAAACACTTGGCGGAAAACTTCGGTCAAATCCCACAAATCGACGAGAAAAAACAAATCAAGAGAGCGATTCAGCACTTGGAAACAAAAATCCAAGAGGCGATCTCCAGCTCCACCAGATCAACCCCAACCCCACAGAGGCAACTGGGAATCCCCCAAGAAATCAGGGACATGATCAGGGCAAAAAATCGGGCACGGCGCGTTGCTCAACGCAGTGGACTCGCCGTCGACCGAACAGAAGCCAACCGACTGAGATGGGAAATTAAAAAAGCACTTTTTGATTTCAGGAACGCGAAATGGGAGGAAAGACTCAAGTCTCTCACCACTGAAGACAACTCCGTCTGGAACGTGGCAAGAGCTCTCAGATCCGATCGAAAACCACTTCCACCAATCCACGGTGAAAACGGGATCGTCTACACCGATGAGGAGAAAGCAGAGGCATTCGCATTGAGTTTGGACAGACAATGTTCTCTCAACTTCGAAAACGCCGAACTGGACCACTTCGAGACGATCACGGACCAAGTGAGAACCATCGTTTCACGAGAAACAGAATTTCCAAACGAAATCGCTCCGACATTTCCCCAGGAGGTTTACAAAATCATTTGTAAACTGAAAAAGAGGAAGGCACCAGGTCCAGATGACATCAGCAACAAAGCGCTGAAGAATCTCCCGAGGAAAGCCATCGTCGCCATGACAGGTATCTTTAACGCCATGTTTCGTTTTAGGTACTTTCCCAAAAGATGGAAACTCGCCACGGTGATTTTCATCCCCAAGCCCGGCAAAGACCACAAATTTCCCCAAAACCACCGGCCAATCAGCTTGCTGTCGGCTGTGGGGAAAGTCGCAGAACGCCTCATTCACGCCAGACTCGAAGAAAGGAAAATCATCCCCGACGAACAATTCGGCTTCAGAGCGAAACACTCGACAACAGATCAACTTCTCCGAGTCGTAGAACACGCTTCCACCAGCATCGACCGAAAGTCAGTGACTGGTGCAGTGTTTCTCGACGTGGCCAAAGCCTTTGACGCTGTCTGGCACGATGGACTTATTTATAAGCTCTATCGGGCTGGGGTGCTTTTGGCAATGGTCCAGTTGATCCACTCGTTCCTCAGAAAACGTCAAGTTCAGGTGAAAATTTCCAATTCTCTTTCAGAAATCCGCACTCTAGAGGCCGGAGTCCCTCAGGGCTCTGTCCTCTCCCCACTTCTGTATGCAGTTTTCACTGCAGACATCCCAAAAACTGCTCGTACAACACTTGCTGTTTACGCAGACGACACAGCGATCCTAACTCGATCAAAGCAACCACACATGGCTTCTCGCTATTTGCAGGAGGCCGTGGATGCGATTGAGGAATGGTGTAAATTGTGGTTAATCACTGTCAACCCTGATAAGAGCCAGGCTCTAATCATGTGTAGGCGGCGAAACAACTACGATGATGTCAGGAACGTCTCAATGTTCGGCCGGGATATTCCCTGGGTTAACCAGGTGAAATATTTGGGTTTGATATTGGACAAAAGACTGACCTTTAATGCGCATGTTGACTATGCCATAAGCAAAGGCAAGATGGCATTGGGACAGTTGTCATGTCTCGTAAACAGAAGAAGCAAGTTGTCCATCAACAACAAGCTGCTGCTGTACAAATCAGTCATCCTTCCACAAATCACTTATGCTTCGACTGCATGGGCCTACCAGCCTTGCAACACTCGAATGCATAAGCTTCAAGTTTTTCAGAACAGATTCCTTCGCATCGCCTGCAATGCACCTTGGTTCGTTCGAAACAACCAACAGCATAGAGAAGCAAAGATGCCACTGATGAAGAAAACCCTCCACGAGATGGCGCTGCGCACCTTCAAGAAAGCAACCACACATCCGAACCCACTTCTCAGGGAAGCCCTCTCCTATGACGAAGCTGGACCATCGCGATGCAAAAGACCGAAAATGGCACTCCTCGACGAGTAGCCCTTCGGCAAACAGGTATAAGACACTTTTGTTAGAATTTACTAATCATCGCACCAACAGATGGTGCTCTCTGTTTCAGGACCCCTCTCCAGGATTTTCCAAGGACCAAGGACATCGTGGGATTCCCCAGGACCGACTAATTTTCTTTTTCAGCTAAACTTTCCAATGGCACACTTACAGCGTGCTATTCGGATCCGACAGAGAACAAGGGCCAATGGCCTGAAATCTCTACGTCAAAGGAGGTTTAGTGGGTATGTCCGACTTGCACACACCATCGGTACGAGTCCCACACTCCCAGCCTTCCAAGGCTGGCGTGTGTAATCGCATTCCTCCTTCACAAAAAAAAAAAAAGCTTGCCATCACAAGTGAGCAACGACACAGTGAACGTCTGTTCTGTGAAAATGTCAATGCGTACAATTGTGAAATTTGATCCGATTACGGAGCGTGCTCCCGACATAGACGAGATGAACTACACCGACGTCGACAACTTGTTGCGCTACCTAGCGGCGCGACAAGCAGAACTAGAGAAGACCATATCAAACCCGGACTTGAACTCTCAAAACAACACCCAACCAATCGAACATGACTCCGACAAAGAAATGGATTTCTCAACCGTGCAACAACGAAAACGAACTCGTACCAGCCAAATCGAAGACAAATACGTCAAGGTAAGCAACAAATATCAAGTGCTTCAAAACCTGAACGAAAACGGAACTACGGACCCGAGTGAAAATAACCTACCCCAACCAAGCGTTAGCACCCACAATGACAACGACCGCGCCGGCTCGTCCATTAAAAAATCACCTGAGATCCCGCGTCGATCGAAAAATCGAACGAATGACCAACAGAAAATCTGAACCCATTGCAATGATTTTAATCGAACTTGACAGAAAATTCAGGTCGATCTACGACATCACCAAGTGCTGCCATCTTTCAATCCAAGTTGAAGGGCTAAAAAAAAAGAAACAGTCTGGACAATGTCACAGGTGCCAATTGTTCGGGCACTCTCAAAGCGGCTGCAAAGCCAACTACAAGTGTCTCAAATGTGCTGAAGAGCACCCAACCTACACATGTCTCAAAACCAAAGCAACACCGGCCACCTGCGCGAACTGTGGTGGGCCACACCCCGCGAACTATTCAGGTTGCCCCGCCCACCCCAGCCAGAACTCACAAAACACCAACAGCAACAAATTACCCAGCTCCAACACTCCAAAATTGTCTTACAAAGAAGCCACCGATCTCACACACCAAAACACAGCAACAACTCCAAAACATCAAAATCAAGAAAACAAAACCAAACAAGAAAAAGTTGCATCACTTATCGGTAAAATGATGATGCAATACGCTGCAACAAACCCAAGTACAAGCCAAAAACTTGAATTTTTTAACAACACAACTGCCTTAATCAATGAAATCTCAGTTAATGGACTGTAAACTCAAACAAGCCCACACAAAAATCACAATCGCCGTTTGGAACGCAAACGGCATTAAAAGCAAGAAAAATGAACTCGAAATTTTTATTCACGACCACAACATTGACATCATTCTCCTACAAGAAACGCACTTAAAAAAATGTGACAAACTCAGCATCGCAAACTTCAAAATCTACCGCAACGACCGAATCAACAAAGGTGGAGGCGGTACTGCAATTTTAATCAAGAACAAAATTAGACATTATCAAATCAAACCCCAAAACCTCAAAAATCTTGAGGCCACTGGCATCACCATCAACACAAACGACTCTGAAATAGAACTCGTTATATTTCCCACCGAACCTTGAACTCATCGAAGAGGATTTCCAATTTATGAAAACTCAAAAGAAAATCGTCGCAGCAGGCGATCTTAACGCAAAAAATAGGATTTGGAATAGCACAAAAGACGACGCAAGAGGTAAAAGGCTCCAACATCTCGCGCAAATCAATAATTACATAATCGAAGGCCCCTCGGACCCAACCTTCCACAACAAATTCGGAAAAGACATCATAGATGTCGCACTCATCAAAAATTTAACAAACCAATATCAAATCGAAACAATTGACGAACTCTCATCAGACCACAACCCTCTAATTATCACACTCGAGGAAAGTCCACAAAATCACGCAAACACCCCACAAAAATGGATTAACTGGAATAAATTCCACGACACACTGTATACCCCTGAAACTCAAATCAATAACACCCAAGACCTAGAAAACGAAGTCAAAGAACTCACTGAAAACATCAACCAATGCCTGAATCAGGCCACAATTTTTTATCGAAGGAACAAAAAACCCTCGACGATTCCTCCATCCATCAAGAAATTAATACAAGAAAAAAACACCGCCAGGAAAAATTACCACCGAACCCTTGACCCTAAAGACAAGACAACCCTAAATAACTTAACAAGAAAAGTTCACGATAAATTAAAAGAACACCGAAACTCCCAATGGGACAGAAAAATAGAAGAACTAAAATCAGACGACAACAGCCTCTGGAAAATGGCCAAATCTCTCCGCAAAACAAATCATGACATCCCTCCCTTACGAAAAGGAAATACAGTTTACTCAAAATTACAAGAAAAATTGGAAATTTTCGCAGACAGCCTGGAAAATCAATTTAAACCGAACGACACCGCAAACCCCTCCCTGGACCAACAAATTCATGAAGCAACGGTGAACAATATCGCCACCCAAGTGAAAAACATTAACTTAATTATCCCAAATGACGACCCAGTGACAATCGACGAAATCAAACTCATCATTAAAAACCTGAAGAAACGAAAAGCCCCCGGACAAGACGGAATAAATAACTTAATCATCAAAAATCTTAACGACAGCGCAATCCAGAAACTCACGGACATCATAAATTCCATTTATAAATTCTGCCATTTCCCGAATTTATGGAAAAACTCACAGATTATACTTACTCACAAAGCCGGAAAACCAAAAAAGGACCCAACCAGTTACCGCCCAATCAGCCTCCTGACAAGCTTCAGCAAAATAGCCGAAAAAACAATTCATCGCAGATTAAACAAACACATCGAAAAATTAAAACTGCTCCCAAATATACAACACGGATTCAGGGCAAATCACTCTACTTCTGACCAATTACTTCGCATTGCAAGATACATCGGAGACGGAAAAGCAAGAAAGAAAACTACCACATATCGAAAAGGCCTTCGACAAAGTATGGATTAACGGACTAATTTACAAATTAGTCCACTTCAACATTCCACCACATCTCACAAAACTGATACAAAATTACCTCACCAATAGATCCTTTCAAGTTAAAATCGACAACGAAACCTCCACGACAAGACAAATACAAGCAGGGGTGCCCCAGGGGTCAATTCTGGTTCCCACACTTTACAACCTTTACATCGCTGATATACCACAACAAAATGACTGTGTCACGGGACTCTACGCCGACGACACAATCGTCTTAACACAAGCGTTCAACCCTGCAAAAGCGGCAAAAACTCTCCAGGAGAAACTAACCCCCATCATTAAATTCTACGAAAAATGGAAAATTAAAATTAACAACAGCAAAACCGACAAAATCTGCTTCAACAAGAAAACAAAAAACCCACAGCGACTAATAAAAGTAAATGACACCCAAGTAACCTGGAAAAAACAAGTAAAGTATTTGGGAATCATTTTCGACAGAAAAATTTTACAACACACCGCAAAGAAACAAGAAAGAAAACTTCACAAATTTTCAAGTTTTTATACCCTCTACTCAACAAACATAGCAAAATGTCAATTGAAAACAAAACCAAGATCCTCAAAACGATAATTAAACCAAGAGTCACATATGGCCTAACAGTTTGGACTTCAGGGCTCCCCAGCAACATCACTGATCTACAAAGACTTCTAAACTCATACGCAAGGTGCTGCACCAACGCAGAGTGGTACATGCGTA
The DNA here is from genome assembly GCA_029207805.1 of Tribolium confusum. Taxonomy (NCBI): domain Eukaryota; kingdom Metazoa; phylum Arthropoda; class Insecta; order Coleoptera; family Tenebrionidae; genus Tribolium; species Tribolium confusum. The sequence continues at coordinate 8,282,411 of JALGAY010000006.1, forward strand.
ACACACAAATATTCAGAGAATCCAGAATGAAAACCCTAAAAGAAGACTTGGACCAAGCTACCAAGAAAATTAAGGAAAAAATCGCAACACATCCCAACCCCACAATTAATAGCATTGTGCTATAAAAACAATCAACGACAAACTAAAAAAAAAAAAAACATCAAAGTTCATCACCCCCAAATAAAAGACTAACAAACTCAACGTAAAACAAAACCTCAAGATTACGAAGCAAAGAAAGTCATATTACTTTCAACAGCTTTAAAAACACTGTCAAGGCATACACGCAGGCATACACGCAGCTTGCCATGAGTTTCGATCGTGCAGCCGCGGAGTGAACATCGTCGTTCATCAGCTCCAAGTGTCGTGATTTTTTTTTTCAAGTTCGCAAAGTGTCTCCTTTTCTTGCTTGAGTCTTGTGCTCATCAAGTTAAGGCAGATTCCAAGTGAAAGCGTTTTTCCTTTCCATTCATTTCATTCATTCTCTTTTATTTTCGTTTCATTTTCGTTTCATTTTACTTCATTTTCTTTTTCATTCATTTTTTTCAAACACCCACTCCCCAGTTCTCAATTCCAACAAAAAGTGAAAGTTCAGTGAGTGCTCAGTGAAAGTTCATGTGAAAGTTTTGCAAAAGTTTCTGCTTTCCACAGTACACGAAACTCATCTCAAATTCTTTCCTTCTTCTCCTTCAAATTCTTTTGTGCTAGAATCGCCACTTTCTTTTTCACTTTCCACGTGTTCATCCTTTCACAGCGCCATCTCTTGGCCACTTCCAAAAGTCTCTTTTGTTTTCTTCTTTTTCTGCTATCGAGAGCGTCATCTTTTGACCTCTTCCAAAAACTTCTTAACTTTTTTTAGGAACGCCATCTCTCGGCCACTCCCAGAACTCCCTCGTTTTCTTTTAGGAACGCCATCTCTCGGTCGCTCCCAGAAGTTCTTGTCATTTTTTTTTCAGGAGCGCCATCTCTTGGCCGCCTTCGGGAACCCTCAGTCTTCCTTTTTTTTTTAGGATTCGTCATCCAACACCCCCAATTCTAGAGCCCCCCCACCAGCCATGGCACCAGGAACCCGCTCTGGAGGAAGAGTGCAACACTCCCCGAAAAAGCCTCCGCCCCTCATCGAAGACCCTCGTCCATCAACAACAACAGCGACCACCAGCCAACACAACAACACAACCAACCCACCGCCCCCACCAACAATTTCTGAACGCTCCATATCCACACAACACACTGACTCCTCACAATCACCCGATACATTTAGATACGCCATTCACAACATACCCCAAGACATTTCCACACAAAAATCTTTTTACTCTAAACTCATCACTCTCGGTTTCAAAAACATCCTAGAACTTCGCGTCAACCACAACAACTCAGCTCTCCTCGTACTCAAAACACAACACACCGACAAACAAATCGCCACATTCAAAACCGGTATTCAAGCCCCCAAAATCACTTTCAAACTACTCAACCCCCGACACCACACTGCCCCCTCACAAAAAGCCCCAATGTTCTCCATGTTCTCCAAAGGCACCAGAGGAACCAACGTACTACGGAAACCGAAACGACACACGACCAGACATTCTTGACATCACACTTGTCAAAAACGTCAGACACCAGATTAGACTGACGACAATAAACGACCTCTGCTCGGATCATAACCAAGTGCTAATTCATATTGGCAATGAAGCAAATAAACCAATTGCAAGTCGTTTAGACGAAAAAAAAAATTAAGAAAGGGATTCAACACTTAGAAACAAAAATTTAAGAGTCGATCTCCAGCTCCACCAGACCAATCCCAATCCAACAGAGGCGACTGAAAATTCTCAAAGGCAAAAAACCGCTGTAAAGAGGAAAGGTTTTGTGTCATCTTCTGCTTCCCAATTGTGCGGCAAACATTTTAAAAAAGAAGACTAGGTATATTTCGCATTTTGTTAGAACTCAACTGATTACTAACGTAGTCCCGTCTATTTTTGATTCATAGGTGAATCTGGTAATTAAACAGAGACACCTTAAATTTACCGATTCGTCAACCATGTACTTTAAATGACTTAAGATGCGTACTTTAATCTTTTTCTGTTTTTCTAGTTGTGCATTTTAACTTCTTTGGAAGGATTTCAAACGCCTTCAGCAACACAGTCCAGTAAGAAAATACCACAACTAGTAACTGTAGAATCTATTTCTAACAGGTTTTTAAACATATTTTGTTTTAAATTACTTCTTTTTTATTTGTTTTTGTTTCTTGTTTAGTTACTTAATTAGTATTAATTGTTTTACGGTATAAATAAACGGCTTTATATGATGTTTTCGGATTTTTATTATTTTTTGTTAATTTGTTTGTATTTAGTTATAAATCAAGTTCTCTGCTTATATGTCAAATTTTTCTAACCTACAAATTCTAGTAAGTGACAGTGCCTGTGGTCACGTGACATTGATCCTGGTACCACTTTTTTTTGTCAAATAGCTATAATGACTCCATCCAGATACCACTGACAGATCAATGTCCAAAACCGATTCCTTCGCATCGTTATCAATGCACCTTGGTTTTTTCAAAACAATCAACTGCATCGAGAAGCAAAGATGCCACTGATAAAAGAAACTCTTCACGAGATAGCGCACTCTTACAAGAGCGATCACACATCTGAACCTACTTCTCAGAGAAGTCTTTTCTTATGATGAAGCTGGACCTTCGAAATGAAAAAAAAATGAACTTTTAGATTCAACAATCCGATTGAAGAGCGCAACACCGATTTCAAATTTGCAGGAGAAAATGGAATAAAAGGCTTTTTTACACTCTTGAAAACAGGTGTTAATAGAGCAGCATTTACAAGCTCCCATGCTTCCATCACCACCGGAAACAGATTTCAAATGTTCTCGGATGATGATAGGGAAAGGAAATCTCCTCAAACCGAAAACTACGAAAACGAAACACAAAAGGAAAAAGAGGTTTTCAAAAAGACTTTAGCTTCTTTAAAGTAAAAAAAAATAATTTTCTTCCTGTTTTGTAAAAAAATTTCAATTTCCCATCACTAAAGCTGTTACGGCAGACAACCCCCACGGCCACAGCTCCCTCGAGCTCTGCGCCGACAGCTCCTTTGGCCACCACTGCAGCAGCTCTTTTGGGCTTTACCCCGACAGCCTTTGCCGACTACTGCACAGGATTTCAGATCTTTCACTAGGTTCATAGAAGTGGAGAAAACTCCCTTCCACACATTTACACTTCCTGAAGAACGGAACGTCAGAATCGTTTTCCGAGAAATTTCCACTAAGGTTTCAGCCTGATTTTTTAAATAAGTGTTTATAAACAAAGCAATGTGCGACTTAAAACAACAAAAAATAACAAAAATACGCCTCAGTTAACTCACGAGCGAAAAACTCGTGTTTATAAACAGAAAAGTGTTTCAGCGAACTCGGAAAATTCGCCCATGCTTTTGGGTGTTGTAATTTTTATTGCAACCTCAATTCTTTTCCACTCTTTATTTTTACAAAATTAATAATTTAAGAATTTTTCAGACAAATGTAAACAAAACCAACCATTTAAGAACACAATCTTAAACAAACTGTTTTTTTTGTGAATTATGCCCTATTCAAGAGTTGGTCTAACAGAGAGGGGGTACGTTTTTTACCAATCGCTGCAAAGCAATTCTTGTTTAAGAATTAAGCTATAAACGTTGCTGCTACCCTCACCCTCTAGTCAAAACTTAAGTTTATATTACTTTTTATTAAGCTATTTTAAATTTTTCTTTAATTATTCTATGAGGTAATAGACCAGTATCGATGTTGATAAATTTATACCTTATTCTTTAGTGAAGACAATTTTAAAGATGTCTAACGAAAAAATTGTCAGCGAAAAGCCGCTGAAGAAACTATCTATGCAGACAAAATTAGACGAGTGAACAAAAGATTATTTGCGGACGATTGTTAACAGTGTAAAAAAAAGTGCCTACCTTAACTAACATTTTAGATACCTTAGAATCTAAAAGTTTTCACTTAAAAATGAGCAAATACACGTTAAAAAAATGCTTAAAAAAAAGTCAATCGGATTTAAGCACAAAATCATTAACAAAAAAATTAGCTTTAATGAAATCCTCTGGTCTGATTAGATAAAGAACGAAATATATTTCTATAATACAGAAATATTGTCCTGAAAAATAAGACATTGTGTTTCTGTATGAAACATAATTTGATAGAGTTTAACAAAAGATATTTGAGCAGAATTTTTAAGTACTTTCAATAAACAGAAGTATAAAAATAATTGCAGTTACTGCAAACATCAAATAAGCCAAAAAACTCTTTATAAAACTTTATTTATAACTTTATTTAAACACTTTTATATTTAACAACGACCTCTTTTCGGAACCATTAAAAGAAGTAAGCAAACCCCGCCAAAGTCGTTGTTAAATGTAAATATACCCACGATAGCCTGTTAAAAGAATGGGTAGATAAAAAAGAGAAATGTTGTTTAGGTATTTCCGTATCTAGAGAAAAATGAATTATTATTAATATAGAATTATTATTTTTAATGCTAGAGAAAGCAATAGATTGGTGACTGATTGTCTGCTTATTTCTGCAAAAAATATTAAAGAGTTATGACCAGACTACTACAAAAACACCTATGTCACAAACTATTTTTAAGGAGTGGTTTAAAAATAAATTAATTTCGAATTTACAACCAAATGCTCTAATTCTAATGGACAACGCTTCGTACCCTTTAAGGATGTTTAAAAAAATTCCAAATACCAGATTTTAAAACGCTAATATTATAAATTTTGTAAAAGAAACTAACATAAAATTTCCCAAATAAAATAGCAAAAAATTCTATTGCAGTTAATAGGAGTACACAAAAGTTCTATAAGTAAAGAAAAAAACACGGTCGACAACTTGGCAAAGAAATCAGGACACCAGGTTTTGCGTCTTTCTTCGTATTACTGTGATTTAAATCTCATCAAGCTTGTCTAGAGCTAGCTTAAACACTCTATGCGAAAATCCAATAATACCCCAAATTTGACTACTTTGGTAATAAAACTAATAAAACAAAAAACTGCAAAAATAGATAAAAATCTTTACAAAAATTGTAAAAACACGTTATAGAAATACAAAATGAGTATTTAGTAAATAACCATTTTAGCAGTGATAGCAATGTTGGTATTTAGTGATTATGACTAATGAGTGAAATCTTGTACATAGTTTAGGTATTTAGTAGATAGTTTAAGTATGTAAGAAAATCTTCAAATATTCGGTTATGTTATTTGTATACCTTCAATTAAATTTATTTAATTTAAAAAATTTAAAAACAATAAAAAATGGGTTCTAATTTAATTATCATTTATTTTTTAGTAAACTAGTTTTTGCTTGCGAGATTTAAAGTAATATTTTTGTGCATAAATATAAAGTCACAAAAGTTTGATTTTTTTTAGACTGCAACTTGTTTACTGAATATTTGTTCTATACTAAAAGCAACGTTTGTTTTATAATTTTTAAATTTGACGAGTTTTAAACAGACTTTTGCTTTTAGAACTGACTAGATAACAACCAGAAATAGATCTTCCATCAGGACACAATCTACTACCAGCATGAGAAAGAGTTAAGTTGCAACTTAATGTAAAAGGTTTTCTTTTTTCGTATTGTTATAATACATTGCGAAAATTGCTGCAAGATATAGGTTTGACCTATAAAACAATTATCAAAAAAATTGCCATGATAAAAAAAGCACCTTAAAGTTTAGAGAACTAAATTTATTTAAAAAGTGCGGTAATACTGGTCAGAAAAACAGCTAGTTGTGTATCTGGATGAAACGTGGATCGACACGGACGATGTGATAAAAAAAGAGTGGATAGATAGTTCAGTCGATTACTTACTCCGCGCACAAAAGAAAAAAGAGTTACTATTTTACACGTTTGCTCCAAAAATAAATGAAACGACAATTGTTTAATAAATACTTTCTGCCACAAACATCAAAGATTGCAGTGTTGATTAAACTAGTATTCACAAATGTTTGTCGTTGCGTAATCATTTCGTGAACTAATCACAGACACTTTTACTTTATGTCGTTCATTGTTCTACTCTCACTATTTCAGTACTCCAGATTGAAAACGTATGTTTTTTATTTCTGCAACAATTTGCGCGTTGCGTCGCTCATCTGCTCTCTCACTCTGCCTTGCGTTGTTACAGTTGTGAGACATAGATAGCAATAATAATGGTTGATGTAGTAGTTCACCAGATGCCATGCTTCCTCCAAAGACATATTCTTGATTCAAGAGTTATAAAGCTCGCTAATTTACTCGTAAAAACTATGTAAACAATCATTAAATTAAGTAGCCGTGGCCTTGATACAGTCGACCAGCTTTGTTTTCGATGTAACAAAGCGTAAAATCATTGTCCAACTTGATTGCAAAAGTGCTGCTGTGCCTTTAAACAATGTCTTAAACATTTCTTTAGAAACGGTAAAAAATGTATTGAAAAATAAAATTTAAAAAAAATGTTTCCACCGAAGACGAGCAACCAACTACATCATCCCAGTGTAAAAAATACAAATATTTCTCACGTGACTTCCGACTTGTCACCAGCGATAAAAGACGCTGTCCGAGAAACGGTGTACAATATGTATAGTGCAGGTAACTCAACAAACAATGACGTTAATACAATTGAAGTTTAAAGAAAATATGTCACAGTACAAACGCCAAAGAACGAATTGGCGCATAAAATTTTTTTACAAAAGAGTTGGTTATTTCTACGCCGTCTGCTTGTGGAAATCGGTTTCATTTTTAAGAAGCACGACAACAGAGTAACTTTCATGAAAAGGCGTGATGTCGTACTTAAGCGGATTGCTTTTTTTCGCAAATGTCGAGCAAATCAAGAGGAAGTGCTTAAACGAAAGGTGTTTTTTTTGGGTGAAACCTGGATTTTTGCCTAGGGCTCTGTCAAATGGCTTTGGCAAGATAAAAGATGGCATGGAGCGCATGCCACAAAGCGTGGTTTGTTGTTTTGCACGTTAAAATCATAGAGCGACAAGTCTCACTCAAAGAAATTACCTCAGTCCTAGAAGGGCTCCTGCGCCCCTTCAAGGAAGAAATCACATGTGAATTCAAACAGATAAAAGAAAGAATGACTGATCTCGAAAATAGACTCAACCAGCAGCAAGAAGAAAACGAACTCTCAGTTCGATCGACAAGCGCAACACCTATTCTAATTTCCCAAAAGAAAATGAAATCAGAAGAGGTTTCTCTGACATCTTCGAAAACGGGTGTCAAAAGAGCAGCCTCCATCGTCACAGAAAACAGCTTTTAAATTTTCTCGGATAAAGATGAGAAAAAGAAAGACTTCCAAACCGGAAGCGATAATAAAAAAGTCGTTCAATAAATCCGACACAAAAGAAAAAAGAGGTTCCCAAGGAGACTTCAGTCCCTTTCAGGTGAAAAAATTGATTTCTTTCTAAAGATCACAATTTACCACCGCCGAAGGCTCCGACACAAACAGCCCTCACGACCACAGCTTTCTCAAGCTCCGCACAGGCAGCCCACATAGAGACGACGACTGTGAAGGCACCAAAAATTTCACTAATCTTTCTGCGTGATACAGGAAAATGACCCAGGATTTCATTGCCAACTCAAGAGGGATTAAATTCACCAAAAATAAAAGCGTAGGTAAGACTAAAATTTAACCGACCACTGCACAGGATTTTTGATCTTTCACCAGGTTCATGGTTGCGGAAAAAACTTTTTTACACATTTACACTTCCTGAAAAACTAAACGTCAGAATCGTTTTCAGAGGAATTGTCATCAAAATTCCAGCTGTGAGAGTCGACACAGATCTCAAAGCACAGGGGCTTTCTCCCATTAAGTGCACTGTAAATTATATATTAAATAATTAAAAGACTAGGGTAAATCAACAATTAAAGTAATGTTTATAGTATTTTATTTACAGTTATAGCCTTTTAGATTTATTAAATTGTGTATTATTAGCTGCCCAGTAATCTAAAATTCAGTTGGCTTCATCTTACACATTTTACGTGCAGGGATTCTAGCTTTTGACAAGTTTTTATCAGCTGTTTAAACTGATTTATTTTTATACTGTGGTTAGGTTTTTTGCAACAAAACGTTTTCTATTGTTGGTAATTTTATAAATATTTACAAAACAACAGTAAGTTGAATAATATTTCGAGTAAATAACTAAAGTTAAAGAAGACTTAAATGCTACTGTCTTTTTTTAGGTAACACAAGCTATAGCAAATTTAAGGCATAAGTAGATAAAATTTTCAACAAGAAAGGATGATGAGACTGGTGCAACAGGACTTTTATAGCAATGCTTGTTTTCCAAAAGTAATTAAAGCAGTGGATTTTACCTATGTTAAAATTAAATAATCAGGTAAAGTGACAATGATTTTGTTGATATTTTTTGTTTGACAAATTTATTTTTAGGAGGGCCAAATACTAAAGTTTGTCGAATTAAAAAACATTTTTTTTTATTTAATGTGCAAACAACAGTGAATGCAAGATTAAGAATTTTAAACGTTGTAGCCAGATAGCTTAGATGAGTACAGTATTTAATAATTTAAACACAATAAAGCTCAGATACGAACAAGAAATACCGTGAAACGCTTTTTCGGGGTTTGGAAAAAAAGAGTTTCAATCTTATCTCACAAAATAAATTTAAATATTGAAAAAGTTCAATGAGTAATTGTAGCAACAGCATTGTTACACAATGTATGTATAGAGAACAATAAACTAGAGCTTCCTATACCTTGAATTATGGAGCGACAACTCTTGCTTCAAGAACTCGCCCAAGTCCTCGAAGAGCTCCTGCGCCCCTTCAATTTCGAAATCAGAGCAAAGTTCCAGTAAATCAAGAAACGAATGCCCGACATCGAAAACAGACTCGAGCAACAACAAGAAGCAGGTGAACTCTCGGATGAAACATTCCGAGAAGCCAACGCAAAGCCAATTCTATTTTCGCAGGAGGAAATGGAATCAGAAGAGGCCTTTCAGATACTTTCAAAAACGGGTGTCAAAAGAGCAGCTCCCAAAAGTCCCCGCGTCTCCATCGTCACCAGAGCCTCTCGGACGACGATGACGAGGAAGAGGAGCCCCAAACCGAAAGTGAGGACGAAAAAGTCACCCAAACTCGACACAAGAGGAAGAAGAGGTCCCCAAGAAGATCTCAGCCCCCTTCAGATGAGGAAATTGATTTCTTTTCTAATTTTCAGAAAGACACCAAAAACTTTCCACCACTGGAGGCCCCGAAGGCCACAGCCCTCTCGAGCTCCACCTCAACAGTTCTCCCGGGCTCCACTCCGGCAGCCCCCTCGGACTCCACCCAGACAGCCCCCATGGAAACGACAACAGGAAAGGCACCAAGAATCTCCCCGATTTTTCTGCGAGATGCAGGAAAATGGCCCAGGGTCTCATCGATCGCCAACTCCCGAGGAATCAGGTTCACTAAGGCCAAAAGCGTAAAAAAAATGATGAGATTAAAACGGGACTTTGAATATTAGAGATTAGCTGACACCTTCATCTTTAGTAAGGCAGTCCCAATGCTATTCCCACTACAACAAGACGAATACATTGAAGGAGTTAATTATGATAAACTATAATGGGGCTGAGGTTTTTTCTTCGCCATTATTCACGGGTAATGGATATGGGAAATATCTAATAATATATACAATAAATAGGTTTGTTGCAGGATCCATATCTGACAAAGAAATTGTGGAAAACAGGCAGTTTTTATGGTTGCTTGCTTAGGAAGAAATTAGAATTTTTTATCCGTGTCATTTTCAACAACAAAACCACAATCGATAGCCTCCTTTCCAAAGTCATCAAAATTTTTTACAGTACCTATAAATGCGAAGTTTTCCATCCTCCACCCTCAACCCCTAATTAATGTTCCAAATGTTTTAAAATCGGCCACATTTCCGCCGATTGCCCCCAAGAAACCCATTTGCCCTAAATACCCTGCTTTCCATCACCATAGTAAATGTCTTGCCACTAAACCAACCAGCTCTTTTTGCAAAGACCCTTATCCAGCATGGTCCCGACAATGCCCCACACTTAAAGAAATTCAAATTTTTAACAAGAAACAAATTCCGTATCTAAAAATTTTTATCTTTGACCTCCCTTCAGAATTCTCAAACAAGCCTATAAAAATTTCTCGTTTTACTTCTTATTAAAACATTTCTCAAAACCCTCACTTTCACAAAGGTTCTTTCTTAATTTCAAATTCTACAGCGTCTTCACCGCACACTCTTCTACCCTATTCCTCAAACCTCAAAGTCATCACCGCTAATTTATTCTTTAACAATCTCACCACCTCACAGCACAATTTCTCGCGACTTAATTAATTTCTCCTACTCTATTCTCCTCAGTGACTTTAACGCACGACATACTGACTTATATACTGCTAAAATCTTCCAGTTTCGTATTACTCCAGAACCAAGTCAAAACCTTCGCAGACGACACCGCCATATAGACTTCACACAAATGCCTTAACACCGCTTTTTAACAAATTTAACAAGAACTTTAGTGCATCGAAGCGTGGATAAACAAATAGAGAATTAAAAACAATTTCTTAAAAACTCAAGCAATTACTGTCGACTCAGGCTCGAATGACCACTCTGACTTAAATCGTAAATCTTTACATAATAGATCTTCCGCTGCGGTGCCTATTGCAATTATCATGTAGGTACTTTCTATTATGTTTTATTTACATAAATGAAAAACTTCTAGGATGTACCTGGGGCACAATCGTAAAAACCCTCAGGCCAACTAAAGTACATTGTGGTGCTCGACGCAAAAAGCGTTCTAAGCACTATCGTTCCATTTTGTAAGTATAAATTAATTAACCGATTTTTTAAATAATAGTTAATATATTTAATTAAAATATTAATGTACATAGTTATTTATAGAGCGATTAATTGGCGTTTGGGTGTGACAAAGCAAAAAGAAGAAAGTGTTGCAGCGGCAAATTTAGTAAATGAAGAAGACAGCCTACTGGAATTAAATGTAGAACCAAAAAATATATGCGTGAATTAGAAAAACATTTTAACTGGTCGTCGAATAGTTAATATCCATGTAGTAGATGTAAAATAGGTGAAAATCATATTTGTAAAAAAATTGGAAAGGAATTTCCACGCCAATGGAAGCTGGAAGTATTTCCGAAGGATTTAATTTATCTTTATCAATGCATGGTATAAAGTATAACAGAATTGTTGGCGACGGCGACAGCAGTGTTTGTAAAAAAATCAGAGAAAAGAAACCTTATGGCCCAAATTTTTTTATTGAAAAAGTAAATGTCGGAACTATTTGTTAAGAAACTATTGTTCAAAACTTCAGGAAATTTTAAAAACCTTACCTTTAGATCCTAATTTAAGACTTTTTTTAAAAGTAATATTTTGCGTTTTAGAACAGCTGTGGTTAGTGCCTTAAAATTCCACAGAAAACAAAATGTATCTATACATTTAAAAAATCAAAATTTAAAGGCAGATATCTTAAACGACCCCAAACATATTTTTAGAGAAGAAAATTTATTTATTTTGTATATTACTTAGTTTAAATTTGTCTTCAGTTGTGTTAGTTTCGATTCGTGTTTTTAAAATGTTTTTACTCCATTTGGTCAGAAAACATCGTAAACTAGTTCTTTGGGTTATAGAAGTTATAGAACTTTAAAAAGAGAATATGGCTTCTTTAGTGATTATGATATCTTTCAAAAACGAGCATCGATGGTTTTAAAAATTCTAGAAAATTTCGTGAGAAACATTATTGCCAAAAGTAAAAACAGTTTGGCGTCTCCATTTTTTACACGTCAACAAAAAAAAACCTCTAATTTTTTATTGACACAAAATACTGAAGTATCTCCGTGGTACCCTGTCCTGCCTTTAAAATCATCAAGCTTGAACCAACCTATCTAACTGCTTCTTAACCAACAAATCTCTCACAACAAAACCATCAAATACCTAGGAATCACCTTTTCACACACATGCTTCCTTATTCCAGACTTACAAACCACACTCAAAAAAATCCGCAATGGACCGTGCGGTTCTGTGTTGGTTTATTGCTATCAGTAACACAACTATCTATTATTTTTTTATACTGTACATTTTTTCTTATGTAAGTAACAATATCTTATAATTATATAAGTTTAAATTATTCTTTTGTTTTTATTGACTATTTTCTTTCGTTTATAATAATGCCGTTTTAATACAGCATTGACCAAAGGTTAGAAATGATCTTGTTATAGACAGAATGTGGGAGAAATGCAACGCCAGAAACTGCCGCTTTTGCTCGTAAGTTCCCTGACCAACAAGCTCCAAGTTGTACCACAGTTAATAGACTAATTAAATTAATTAAAAAAACTAGAAGTTTAAATAACAATAAAAAAATAGATACAATAAACAAACAACCAATTAAGCTGTAGATATAAATAACGCTAAATATAAAAACAACGTTGTCTTGCGTTTAACTTTAATTAATATCGGTAGGATACTAATAAATAACGCTTTAATTTAGCGCCGCCGCCAAGCCCAAACAAAAACAACAGCTCGCTATTTTGTTGGCAACAGCTAAAGCGGCAAAAAATTGGTCAAAAAATTTTTGGCTTTTATTACTTTTTTTAAATAATAAATAAACACCATCTTATTCAACTCTCTATTTAGGTGGCATTCTAAAACGCGCACGAGCTCCAAGAAACACAAATTTAACTCAATTTAACATTCTGTTTAAGTTTTACCAGATTTTAAGAATTTGGAAGCAGTGGTCATCAGCGTAGCCACTGCAAATGAGCCTTTACGGCTATTGAAATCCCAAAATCGACCCAGATTTAAATTGTTAAGGTAGATTTCTAAGTCTTGTTCAAAAGCTACAGAAACGCTCGTTCTTCGAAAGCCGAAACAATGCTCAACCAGGCATTCTAAACATCGCACTTGTTAAGAAAGTAACACACTACATCAGAGAGAAATCAATAAGTGATATTTGCTTGGATTATTATCTCGTTCTGACGCATATCAGAAACGAAACTAATCATTTAAAAGTAAGTCTCATTGTAGTATCAGTGAAATGAAGAAAATTTGTTAACTACTTCAGAAAAATTAAGTTCAATGCCACAGATTTACCCAAAGAAAAAGATCAAAAATGTCTAACAGTGGCGACCAGAAATTTAAAACTTATCGAAACAAAAAAGTTTTGAAAGGGATTTGCGATGGATCGAACAGAAGCCAAAGCCAAGCGCTTAATCAAAAATTACTTGTATGGCAAAAACAGAATCACCGACGAAGAGAAAGCAGAAATGACTGGTGCAATGTTCCTCAATGTAGTCAAAGCTTTCAATACGATGAGCTTATTTACAAGCTTTATGGAGCTGGTGTGCCGTTGGTGAAAGTCAAGCTAATCCACTTGTTTCTCCAAAAATAACAGTTTTAGGTGAAAATTGCGAATTCTGTTCCAGAACTGCAAGTCTCTTAAGACTCTGACCTGTCTCCTCTTATTTACGTAACTTATACATGTACATGGCTTCTCGCTATTTACAAGAATCGTTAGTTATTCGTCATTAACTTCGAAAGAAAAAAACACTCTTAGTGGGACAACGAAGAATTAGTCTAACCAAAAACGCCAAAGATCAGAGGTTCGGCGAAAAAAAAAATTCCTGAATTGACCAGTATTTCGGTATAATATTGGACAAAAAACTGTCATTTAATTTTTGTTTTACCTATGTTCTATCCTAACAGCAAAACAAAAAAGTCATTAAGACAGTTGTTAAGTCTCGTATGCAGAAAAGCAAATTGTTTTGAAGGTCGATATCCACAAATAGAACACATATACAAATAATATAAAAAACAGGTAATTTAGTCATGCTAAAGTTTAATATAAACACAGACAACAAAAATTGCAATTTTAAAAAAAAGCAACGATTTCTAGGGCAAATATCTACTGTCGTTACAAGTTAGTCATGTAAAAATTTTTAAGTTTTTATAAATGAGGAGATATCTTGCCGTGGCTTATACTAATCAAAAAGTCGAACAAATGTTTAGAAAATATAACAATCCAGATAAAAAAACCTAAACTCCTAGAGATATGGCTAAAATGTGTTTGGAGATTTTATTGGTATGAGAAATCCCAAAGCAAAAAAGAGCTTCTCTCCAAGCGATCTCGCAATTCAAAATTGCCCATGTAAAGAAAACAACATATTTAGTTTTTAAAAAATTGCTTTCTTTTGCCCTACGTTGTTAATTTTAATTTAAAGAAGCTTTTGGCTTACCAAAAGAGCAGAAAATCGAATTAACTTGTTTATTCTACCCTTAGCAGTATCACTGCTGTAAATTTTAAATAAATTTATAACAAACGTATACTATAATTAACTTTTGGTCTGTTAAGAAACTCGTGCTAAAATAAATACACGATTCACTAAGTGAAAGATCAAAAGCTATCAACAATTTTTTTTTAGAAAGTTTTTATAAAAACTAATGGTAGATTGTTAGATTATTCAAATTAGGACGTCTGTAAAATATGTTTTACTATTGAAAAAATATTTAAACAAATGGTGCATGAGAAAAAAAGTAACAAACAAAAAATAATGTTATATATTTTAGATTATTATTTCTCTAATTTGTTTAATAACCACTTTTATAGTAACCTTTTTTAAGAACAATTTCAGAACATTATTTAAATATTAAAATAAAATGTTTTTGTAAAAATCAAGTAGACAACAGTGCAGAATCAGTACGACAATTGTATACATAATTAATTCATGTCAAGGGACATTAATATATTTATGTACATAAATAATAAATGTTTTTAGAAACAGTATAATTTTGTGTTTTTTTATAGGCAGGTATTTTTTTAGTAGCCGAGGCAACTACAAGAAATTAAAGTATAAATGTTTTATATGCATCAACGGCTTATAAGCATATTTTATATCTTAGGGTAAAACATATTTATGAAAATATTTATTTTATCGATGAAGGCATAATACTATTAAACAGCATTTTTTTAAACTTATTTTTTAACTTGTGTTGACCCCAGAAAAGAACTTGATAGTACGCCTCTGGAGTACTATTATCATGTTCAAACACCTTTTATGACTTTGCCGCCTGGCGCGCAATCTCAACTTTTTAAACATTGTTCTCTTCAGTCTTATTTATTTCTTTATGAAAGAAACGAAGAATTTTGTTTAAAGCTTAAGGCAACAGAGCTGTACTCAATCGGATGTTGCTCACACCCTTGAAGTAAGTCAAAGTGTTTTAAGTCGGTTATGAAGTCGATACCTAAAGACAGGATCTGTTCGACAAAAACCCAGAAGAGAAAAAAGACCTCAGTCTACAACCCGACATAAAGGCCTTTATATACGCCTAGTGGAAAGAAGAAACCCAGCAATTTAAACATCGGATGCAAGAAATGCTTTACATGCTGCGAATAGATCAAGACTAAGCGTCCAAAGTTCAAACCATTCAAAATTGATTTCGGAAATTCAGGTTGAGAAGTCATTCAATATATAGAGGTTTTCAATTATCACACCAAAACCTTGTATGATGTGGCACTCAATATCAAAATTGAGATTTGGAATAAAACTAAGTTTTGCTTGTTGACGAATTTAGATTTGTTCTCACAAGTAATAGACGTATTCGAGTATGAAGAATGGCTGGTAAATGGTATCAGCAACAATTAATCCGAAAAATAGTTTCATTGCGTATGAAGAGAAATCTGTATTGGGGGTCGCATTAACATATATGTGTGCTATGAAACGATGCCCGCCCACATATACGCGGCTGACATTATAAATAACATTGTTGTCAATTTTTGAACCACTGTTGGTCAAAATTTTGTTTTTATTGACAATAATTGTCGGCTTCACCGTACCGCGAAAGTGTTAAATGTACTTGATTTCCATGGAATTGCTCTTTCTTAACGTTTATCGGATTTAAATCAACAAAGCATGTATGGAACCTTCTTGAAAGAGCATTACATTCGCATAGACCTTAACCCAAAAACGTGAGAAAATTTACGCAGCTTTTACCCATTCTATAGTTGCAAATTATTTCTTACCGTCATAAATATTTTAATATATTTAATCTTGCAGTTCAGGAAAATATATATGCAGATTTCCTAAATTTAAATAATATTTTCCTGCTTATCATATGATGTAAGTAAACTTACAAAAAAAATGCTTTAATTCAATTGTTTATAAATTTCAACACCCTAAAGTGGTGGTCACAAATCGAAAACCGCAACCATCGATTTCACGGTAAATTAGTGAAGCATCTTATTATTATTATTATTTTAATTAGGTTTACAAAATGTTATAAACAATAATTGGCGAAAACAACGCTTAGATCAGCAAATATTTTAACAATCTTTAAATACATATTTAATAAATTTAAATATTTTATTGAACAAGTCAGAAAACTATCAAAAAGTATGCTCTAAAGTCGCGTTTAATTAAATATTAATTTAGTTTTTTTACTAATGATACAAATCTTTTTTATCATATAAAAGTAATAGATTGTAATAAGTAATAACATCAAAAGTAAGTATTTGTAGTTCTTTTCGGAAATGTCTTAATACCTTGTTGGTGAATGTCTGCCCAACGGTATGGTTGTAGTAGT
Source organism: Tribolium confusum (assembly GCA_029207805.1). Lineage (NCBI taxonomy): Eukaryota > Metazoa > Arthropoda > Insecta > Coleoptera > Tenebrionidae > Tribolium > Tribolium confusum. Next base: position 8,298,994 of record JALGAY010000006.1, read on the forward strand.
CTTAGAAAACCAAGAATTTCCTGAAAACCCATCTGTATAAGTTTTGAAAATTTGCGCAACCCACAACGGATGTATTGCTGAACGTCATCAGCTTAGTGCTACAAAGTAATGCAGTCTTCTTCACAAATGCAGCAGGTTTGGGTGAAAACAAATCCATGCGACATGTAAGTTTTGATAAATTTTGTATAAGCAAAAATAACATTTTCGTTATTATAATAATAATAATAATAATAATAATTTATTTGGTGTTTAGAATACATTAGTATTTTACACACGTCAGTAAAACAATAAGTATGAAATTGAACAGAAAGAATATACAGTCATCAAGATAAATATAAAATAATTACACATTTCTAAAATATAGACAAAACTCATGGAAATCATAAAACGCTTCATTACACAGAATTTCCTTAAGTTCGGTTCTGAACCGTTTGAGCGGCATATTTTTTATAGCATTAGGTAAACAATTATAATATTTTATTGCATGGAATCCTGTGCCACTTTGCGTTCTAGAGACTCGTACATATTTAGTAACTAGATTTTCATTGTTACGAGTGTTATAACTGTGAATATTTTTGTGTGTATTAAACATAGATAAATTGTCCTTAACATACGCACAACATTGAAGTAAATACAAACAAGGAAAAGTCAGAATTTTTAAATCTTTAAATGCTTGTCTGCAATCGTCGCGATAGTCTAGTCCATAAATAATGCGAATAGCCCGCCTTTGTAGAGAAAATACTTGGTGACGACAGGAAGCATGGCCCCAAATTAAGATTCCATACATTAGTTGACTTTGAATTAAACCATAATAGGCAATTTTAAGAGTTTCCTGAGAGACAAACTTGGATAGATTTCGTAGAAGAAAAATGGTTTTACTGATATTATTGCATAGAGTTTCACCATGCTTTTTCCATAATAGAAATGAGTCGAGAGTAAGACCAAGAAATTTATTTTCACCAAATAATTCCTCTTCACTGATATCGTTATTTGGGCGTTTAAGAGTGAATACTTTTTTAACGCATTTGTCAGCATTTATTGAGAGCCCATTATTGCCAAACCACTCAAAAGCCTTAGATCGTTCATCTTGACTTACCCTCCTAAGGTGTTCTAAATTGTCACCTGAGAGACAGATGTTTGTATCATCGGCGTATATCACAGAGCTGCTCTCGGAGAGGTGGCCAGGAAGATCGTTAATAAATATTATGAACAAAAGAGGTCCCAGAATTGAACCTTGTGGCACCCCGATATTAATGGGCAACTCGTGAGATTGACTACCGTTGCAAACGACTCTTTGATACCGATTGGTTAAGAAAGATGTTATCAATCTACAACTCAATGGATGTAAATCATAGGTAAATAGTTTGCGTATGAGTATGGTGTGAGATACACAATCGAATGCTTTTGATAGATCAAGAAATTCGGCCATTAGATATTCGCCTTTATTATAACATTTTTCAACAAAATTGACAAATAAAAGCAATGCATCCTGAGTGGAGAGTGATTTCCTAAATCCAAACTGATTTTTTACAAAAATTTTATTTTTCTCAAAATGATCTGTTAGTTGTAAAGCCATAATCTTTTCTAAAACCTTAGAAAAAACAGGAAGCAACGAGATTGGTCTGTAATTACTTGGTGATCCAGAGTCACCTTTTTTGAATATGGGTATTATCAAGGCTTTTTTTAAGCAGTTTGGAAAAATGCCAGAACTAATACACTTATTGATTAATTTAGTTAACGGACTAATTAAAATATCAACCACAGCTTTGAGTAAGATTACATTGAATCCATAAAAATCTTTGGCTTTACTAGATTTTAGCTTTGAAATAATATCTCTGACTAGACTAGAAGATACTTGATTGAACTTAAAAACATTATAACACTTAATATCACAGTTATTTAAAAACATACTTATCACGGGATCATTACTCTTTGGTGGCAGTGTCTTTATAATATCACAGGCAATTGACGTAAAGTACTTATTGAAATCATTAACATTAATATCACAGTTAGAGTTTGCGTTGTTAAAAGCATTATTACATTTGCTATTGATAACACTCCACATTGCTTTAATTTTGCAGGCGGCAGAATTTATAAACTTATCATGAGCTTTTTTCTTGGCATTGTTAATAGCAATACGATAGATTTTACGATAACTATTTCTTGCTTCTCTTGATTCATCACAATTATTTTCTTTATAAATTTCATCAAGTAATCTTACGTTTTCTCTCATTTTTCTAAGATCGGCGTTAAACCATTTTACTGGCTGAGTATTTTTGTTGCGAAAGCGTTTTTCAGGAAAAGCAAGAAAATATTTTTCCTGAATAATTTCGATAAACTGTTGAAATAAAAGGTTAACATCACTATCCTGACTTACGAAAGACCAGTCTATTTGTTCAAGCAGATTGTAAAAAGTAATTTTGTCATTAGCGGTGATTGGCCTGCACACATGATATTTATAAAAAGGTTTTAACAAATTATTGTGGTAAGATTTGTCAAGATGATAACTTAGGCCTAGGTGGTCCGACATTGCAGGATTTATGGATGAAACAGAAAAGTACTTAGTTTCTATGTTTGTAAAGATATTATCAATACAATGACTTTTCCTTGTCTTAAAATTTACAGTGGGACTCAAACCAAAACTAAGCAATAAATTACAAAGATTATTACAGTCAGAGTTCTTCGTCATAAAATTTGTGTTAAAGTCGCCGCATAGTATTATACCTTTATTCAGAATATCTAAATTAAATAGGTTAGTCAAAATATTAAGAAACTCCTTAAAATTACCTGTTGGAGATCGGTACAGCGAGATAATAATTATGTCTAGGCGCTTTACATAAATTGCCGATAATTCACATAGTTTTTCAACTGATAAATTATTAATATAGGAGTAAGTAACTGAATCCACATTGATGTGGGAGAGGATAGCAGTTCCACCATATTCCTTTGATCTGGCGAAATAAGAACAAACTGCATACTCACTAAACTTTAAGCATTCACATTCAGAAGCACTCAACCAGTGTTCAGTGAGACACAACACTTGAAAAGCATCATTTTCATCTAATAGAAAAGTCTCGAATTCTTCAATTTTGTTACGAATAGATTGACAGTTTAGGTAAAAAACACCGAAACCTTGCTGGACATTATCTTCTATGTCAGTTGTATTTTGTTTACCTTCATGTTGTGACCTGTTCATGTTGATTGCATTGCAGGTTTTTGATGGACGTCTAAAAAATGTTGACCTCGATTGAAGTTGAACCTTTCGTATGCTACGCCATCGGGCCAGAAACCTTCGTCGTAAATTTTGTCCTTCATTGGAAGAGGTACTCCAACAAGAAAACATTTTGTTGAGCCACTACGACGTGTTGGGAGTTCTCTAGCTGAAATATCTGAGTTTTCCACATTTTCTGGTGCCATTTTAAAGATGTAATTTTTCACGGAATCTTCACTAACAGTTAAATCTACTCTAGAAACAAAAACCCAAATTTTTTTCCCTTCCTTAGTAGAACTTTTTTTGGATGTAAAAACTGCGGAGCCGTCCTCATTTTCTGCTACATTAGCAGTGCCGAAATGAACTTGTCGTCTTCTCTTTCTTGGTTGTACTGTTTTCCAATCCCCATTGTTTGCACTTAGTCGTAGATTGGTATTGTTATTAGTAAGTGGGGCGTTTTTTGTTGGTAAAGTGTTTGCATTTAGATGTTTAATGAGATTTTCATTTCCAGAGTTTCCGCTTAGTGGAAAATTGCTGTTCGTATTAGTAAGTGGGGCATTATTTCTTGGAAAAGTATTTGCGTTTTTTTGGGTGATGTGGTTCTCTTTATCAAGGTTGCCGCTAGCGATGTCATTCACCCGGCGTGACTTTTTACGACGAGATAAGATATCATGTTGGGAGGCTCCGCATAGAGCCGTAGGTAGATTGTCCTTTTCTTTAAAAAATTCGGCAAGTTGATGCTTAACTTCTTTCTTTACTTCGTCGCGGATTATGTCCGTAATGATAAAGTTGTGGGTATTGTCTTTAGTTTTGGGAACGAATTCATTACCGGATTTGGGATTTTTGTGGCGGTGTAAATCATCTTTCAATGCCAAGTTCTCGGCATTGATTTGATCATAACAGCTTTTAAGATAATTGTTTTCTTCTGTAAGTAAGTTTATTTGCCATTGCAAGCTCTCAATTATGGTTGCAGTTGTACTGTCATTGGATCTGACATTAGTCAAGTCTTCGTTTGATTTTGATGATTCTTCGGGTTCATCAGTAAATGTTTGGTGATCACAACACACGCGTCTTCCCGAACATCCCTTGTGGAAGAATGTATTACAGTTTTCACATTTAACACGTTTTTTAACTGCTGGATTATTGCAATAATTGCACAGGACACGAGTATCTACACCGTCCGCTATCACGGACCGACGAAGACTGATTTGAATTTGACGAAGACTATTGAGAATAATACAAATAATTTTTGTCTTGTTTATACTTTATGTTAAAATCGTTAATTAAAAATTACGCCACTTAGAGGCTCTAGGTTATGAAAAATTTTTTTTGTAATAGTTGTAAAGAACTTAAACCAATAAAACATTTATGTTGCATGATATCTGGAATGCAGAACGCAATGTTAAAAAAATTCCTTTTAGTATTTTAGTAGTAACGAGAGATAAACAAGAATTTATACGTTTACGAAGTCAATCTTTGCGTTTCTTAACAGGTTTCTGTCTCGTGCTTTAAAAAAACAGCAATTAACGAAAATTGCGATAATTGTGGTAAACGCGTAAAAATATACTGCTGTGGTAAAACTTTGAAAGACAGTTTCTTGACAATATTGTCTAATTGTTGCAAATGTCATAGATTAAAAAAAAAGCTAAACATTTTGGTCGCTGCAGTAAGACCTTAATATCTATAAAACATTTTATAGAAAAAATTGTGACTGCTACAGGAATTTCTAGACAAACATACACATTTATTACTAAAGAATCAAAAAATGTGGCATCTAATACATCTACTTCAATTTCAACACCAACAAAAAAAAGTCAAGAAAAAAAAACTTGTAAAAAAAGCATGTTATCAGAACAATTGTTAATAAATTCCATATAACAGAGAAAAAAATCGTATTGTACACACAAGTAAGTGAGTACAGGTAAAGATAGGCAGTCTTGTGTAGCTATCAAGTGGTTTTGTAAAAAAAAAACAAAAAAACCAAAACAAGACATTATTTAAATTTAATAAATGTTACTGGCACAGCTGTTTTAAATGTTATCTTAATCAAACAGCAAAGCTGAAGGACAAGAGAAAAGTTATTTTATGCGTAAAGAATCAACCGTCGCAAAAAAATCGTAAAAAATGTAAATTTGTCAATCGTATTAAAAACAAGCCGGCGTTAAAAAACGTATGTAAAAGCTATTCATTTACGTTTTTCAGTGGTCCCACAAACGCATGCAAAGCGTCTCTCGCCTACAACAAAGCAGAAAACAAACAAATTAAGTAGTTTGATGTTTGCTCTCTATATCCTTACGTTAACAGATACGGAAAATACCCACTTGGTCATCTAGTTAAAATATATGTCGGTGCTGCTAAATGTGGTCAAGTAGATATAGAAAAATTTAAAAGATTAATTAATTGTTTGGTGCTACCACCTAAAAAATTTAAAACATCTTATTTTGCCGAATCATTCAAACAGCAAGTTACCTTTTTTTAATGTTAAATGTGCCATTCAATGTGTAAAGAAATCTGTAATCACAGTGAAAACAAGCAGATATTTGCTAAAACATACGTAATCAATAAAATCAAAAAAGCTTTAGAACTCAGTTATAAAATTATCGAAATATTTGAAATGTAAAGACATAAAACAGTAAGTTATTCTAACCCAGAAAAAGGTACTTCTAATTTATTTACAAATTACGTAAATTTATTCCTAAAAATTAAACAAGAGTGTAGCAGATGGTCTGTATGGTATAATAGTACAATATAAAAAAGTACATTTAAGTTTATTATAAAAAAATGTAAAATTACATTTTAACATAATCAGCAAAAATTTTGAAATAAGATTTTTAACAAAAAAATATGTTAACCGTTTTTGGAGAAAGTTTGGATGAAAGTTTGGCAAAAATTTAAAAAGCACCAAAATTCCTTGCATTTTGAGAGCCTTGAGCATTGCTATTATTTAGAAACATAGATCGCCGAGTTTTGCATTTCGTTACATGCAGCGTTATTTTCACACATAAGCCAGGTGACTGAATGTCTCCAGTTGGCGATTTTTTGGTAATTTAACTGGTTATTGATTAAGTTATTGTTTGCGACGTTTTTTAAAAATGTTTTTAGCAAAGACCAAAGAAAAAAGGTACTAAATTAACTATACGAAAAGGTGTCTTTGCAGTATTATAATAAAAAAAACATCAAAATGAATGAGAAAATGAAAGTGCTAACGATAGTGAGCCTACACATTAAACTCCAAAATGGCAAATTTGGAATAAACTGCGGATTATCGACATTAACAAAATTTGTGAAAAAAATAAAGTTTACTTTAAAAAAAATCAACGAACGGTTTTCCATCATAAAAAGTTTAAGACTTCGTAAATGACAGTTGTGCTACAACAACTCATGGAAATAAAAAGATATAGAGATAAAAAAAGAAAAATAGTATATCTGCCGTTTTGATGTTCTACCGTCTAGAGGTCAGCGGGTAACTATTTTGTACTGTGGCTTTGTAGATGGTTGAGTTAACAGTGCTCTCCTGCTATCAGGAAAAAAGATAGGATAAAAACTGTAAAGTAGATTATCATAAGAGACAACGGATCTACCTATTTGAAAAACGGTAGAAAAATTATTCCTTGCAACAGTGTCATTGTTATAAATAATGCGTCTTATAATTGCCGGCAGTTTAAACAATTCCAAATACTGGAACGTGTAAAAAACAAATTAAATGCTTTTTAATAAAGCATCTTATATTATAAAGAACACTATCTATATTTTAAAAAGAAGCTATTAAAAGTTGTAAAACCAAAAATTTTAAGACAAAATATGTTGTAGACGAAAAAGCTAAGCAGTTCTTTTCCACACTGTTTTGAAATTGCCACTACTCCACTATATTTTTAACCCAATTGAACTAGCATGGAAGCAATTAAAAAAGTCTACAAGAAAAAACAATAGAGATTTTAATATTGTAAATAAAGTACTAGTATATATTTAAAAGAATCATTAATTAATTATTAATGTAAATGAAGAAAGTGATGATAATGACAGTGTATTTAAAAATTAAATATTTTAAAAAATATGTTTTATTGTTTACTTTTATTTACAAATCTCGAAATATTTTCATTAATTTTACAAATAATAAAAAAATAACTTTTTTGTTATAAGTGGGTCAACGATAATAGTCTTTCTATTATGTCTATGTTCAAATTTATGTAACGAAACATAATTAATAAAGAAAAATTAAACAGTAATCAACTGGATCTTTACTGGTTTGAAAGTAAAATTGTTCTTTGGTGATAAAAAAAATTTCGGCAGACAGATTTGTTGGTTCGTACTGAAATAAATCATCTTTTTAACGCTACAGACATAAAAACCACAGTTAAATTAAAAATTATATCTAATCTCTTTTTTTTAACTAAAAGTGCTGGCACATTTTTTTTATTTGTTAGAACTAAATTACTATGATTAATAATTTAAAAAAAATGTTTATCTTGAGTTGTGTCGCTCAAAAACATTTGTTATAAAAAAGGTAAACTTTCCTACCTTAATTTCCAGTTTCTTGAAAAACGCCGTTACACTTTTTTTAGTTGTAATAATGTTTTGCACAAAGAAAATCACTTACTAAAAGCACTTGAGTGAAAAAGAATTTAAAAGTTGGAGTTAAGAGATTTTCCGTTTATTTAGGGCACCGGTTTGCACACCTCGATAATCTGAGGGAAACTGTTTCTTCCTCTCCCCTATGAGTTATAGGCCTTTAAAACCCTGGTTTGGCAGAAGGGGTAACCAATCCCCTCTCTGACTCTACTTAAATCGTGGAGGGAGGAATAATTATTCATCTCTACCTAAATACACAATAGTCACAAGATAAAAGAATATCGTCGCTAGACTTCATAAAACCTCCAATGTCAAAATTTGTTAGTTTTACAGGTAAACGTAAAAAGTAGTTAAGTAAATTTTTCAAAATGTGTATTTTATTATACCGATTTACACACTACTTCCTAGTTTTGTAGACGTATGAAACTACGTGTTTTTAATATAATTTAGTTGACATTATATGTTAATTTTTGTAATTTAAGTTTTTTTTGAAAACAATAAAAGACTTACAAAATTTTAGTTATTTCAAAAAATTGCTAAAATAAAAAAAGCAACTACCGTCGTAATGAGAAACAAAAACATGTTCTAATTAACGTAACAATCAAAATCATCGAATTTCGGACTTACAAGGTTATAAATAAACAGCGACGATATACAATAATTATATAACATAGACTACGATCAATTAATTTATTATAAAACGTATAAAAAAATAAAGACATAAGATAACTAAAAAATTTTCAAGCCAGAACAAAACGATTTTTACAACTTACCTCTATAATAACTTACACCGTTTAGAGTGTAAGAAGACGTCAATGATAAAGATCAAAATTTATTGCTTTAATCACATTAATTAACATTAATCACGGATCCAAAAACAAAAGCAGAAAAATTCGCAGACTTCTTAGAAAATCAATTCAAACAAAACTCAACTCCACCTCAATATGCACAACATGAGCTACAAATACTCCAAGTCTTACCAACATTAACTCAATACAATGACCCAAAAATCCAATCAACAACCCAACAAGAAGTCGAACAAGAAATTAAACAACTCTTTAACAAAAAAGCACCAGGACCAGATAAAATTACGAACGAAATGATCAAAAACCTACACGAAACAACAATACACAAAATTACCAACATAATAAACGCCATCCTAACAACCAACTACTTTCCCAACCAATGGAAACAGTCAGAAATTATACTAATTCACAAACCAGGCAAACCCAAAAAAGAAATAACCAGTTACAGACCAATTGCCCTACTAAACACGCTAAGCAAATTAGCAGAAAAAATAATAAAGAAAAGACTAGACAAAGAAACTGAACAAAAACATTTAATACCGGACCAACAATTTGGATTCAGACAACAACACGACACTATCAAGCAAATAGAAAGAATAACCAATCACGTACGCGAAAACTGGAACAAAAAAAAAACACCGTAGCTGTCTTCTTAGACATCGAGAAGGCATTCGACAAAGTCAGCCACTCAAACCTCATTTACAAGCTCATGAAAATGGACTTAAACAAGAATCTAATTTTAATAATAACAAACTATCTGGCAAATAGAACCTTCAAAGTCAAAATTGATGACACTATATCATCAATCAAAACCATCAAAGCAGGCGTACCCCAGGGATCTATCCTCGGACCAATACTCTACAATTTGTACACAGCCGACACCCCCCAATTACAACACTCAAAAATAGCAATGTACGCAGATGACACCGCGATATACACATCATCAATCAACATCAAACTCGCCACAAAACATCTACAACAAGACTTAAATACACTAGTAAACTGGATGGAAAAATGGAAAATAAAAATCAACAAAGATAAAACAGAAGCAATTGCTTTCTCAAGAAAGAAAATTTCCCCGGATATATCCCTCAAAATAAATAATCAGAACATTCAATGGAAAAACAGAACCAAATATCTAGGAATAATACTGGACAGAAGATTATCATACAAATATCACACCCATAACGTAAGAAACAAGGCAAGAAGAATAGCAGGAATGCTATACCCACTAATAAACCCACACAGCAAACTAAGCATCAAAAACAGGATTACAATCTACAAATCAATAATCAGACCAACATTAACATACGGTCTTGAATTATTACACGAACTCAAAGACACAAATAAAAAACTTCTGGAAACAACACAAAATAAAATATTAAGAACGATAACAAACGCACCGCAATACGTAAGAAACAAGATCATCTTAAAAGACACAAACACCAAAACAATACAAGAAGAAATAAAAATTAAAAGAATCAATATGCTGGAAAAATGCACAATTCATCCGAATCCGGAAATAAACAACCTTGTAAAATAACACAAAATTATCTTAAACAAAAATTTTAACAAACAAGCCAAGGAGGTTAAATCCTTCAACTGCTTGTGATACAGAGAGGATACTAGATACCTTAATTTCCAGTTTCTTGAAAAACGCCGTCACACTTTTTTCAGTTGCAATAATATTTTGCACAAAGAAAATTACTTAATAAAAGCACTTGAGTGAAAAAGAATTTAAAAGTTAGAGTTAAGAAATTTTCCGTTTATTTAGGGCACCGGTTTGCACACCTCGATATTCTGAGAGAAACTGTTGCTTCCTCACCCCTATGAGTTATAGGTCTTTAAAACCCTGGTCTGGCAGAAGGGGTAACCAATCCCCTCTCTGACTCTACCTAAATCGTGGAGAGATGAATAATTATTCCTCCCTCCACGACCTAAATACACAATAGTTACAAGACAAAAGAATATCGTCGCTAGACTTCATAAAATCTCCAATGTCAAAATTTGTTAGTTTTACAGGTAAACGTAAAAACTAGTTAAGTAAATTTTTAAAAATGTGTATTTTATTATACCTATTTACACACTACTTCCTAGTTTTGTAGACGTATAAAACTACGTGTTTTTTAAAATAGTTTAGTTGACATTATATGTTAATTTTTGTAATTTAAGTTTTTTTTTGAATACAATAAAAGACTTACGAAATTTTAGTTATTTCAAAAAATTGCTAAAATAAAAAAACAACGACCGTCGTAATAAGAAACAAAAACATATTCTAATTAACGTAACAATCAAAATCATAAAATTTCGGACTTACAAGGTTATAAATAGACAGCGACGATATACAATAATTATACAACATAGACTACGGTCAATTAATTTATTATAAAACGTATAAAAAAATAAAGACATAAGATAACTAAAAAATTTTTAAGCCAGAACAAAACGATTTTTACAACTTACCTCTATAATAACTTACACCGTTTAGAGTGTAAGAAGACGCCAATGATAAAGATTAAAATTTATTGCGTTATCACAATTTTGCATAGATATCTATTTTTTATTTAAAACTAATAAATGCTTCGATTTATTTTTTGTAATAGAAACGACTCATTTTATGTTCTCAAAATGTTAAAAACCTTAATTAATTTTTTTATTTAAAAAAAACTAATATAAACAAAAATTTTTGATTTTTTTACTACCGGTTGTACCCAAAAATTTTTGATAATGCAAATAACCAACTTTTTTAAGAAAAAAGTTTTGGCTGTTAATCAAATTTGGCTTTTAAAAAAATATTACTGCAAATGCTGTTATGTTTCTAGCAAATAAAATGTTGTTTCGATTAGACTACATACTTGTAAGACAAATCTAGGTTTAATTTTACCAATATACAGAGTGAGTCTGTTAAGAGTTTATCTCATCTTTTCTCAACAACTAGTTATCACATCAACTTCAGAGTTTGCCATTAAAAACCTAGTTTTTTTCTCTACACAGGTAAATTTTTTCAGAATATTTTTGATATTTTTTTATATTAATAATAATTTATTAAATTAAACCGAATTATATAGGACAGTAGGTCTTTCGGTAAGAATTTCAAAATATTATTTATTTTTTAATTTTATTTATCTGTTTCTTTCTGTTAAACCCTACGTTACATACACGAATCGAGAATGGTATAATCGTAAAAAATTTGACATAATCCTATCGATAATGTAGTATTTTCATTATAAATGCCGATTATTCGATATTACATATCAATGTCAATTTTACCGTATCAATTCTGTAAAATGTAACTTTCACTCAGTCAACAAAAACAGTTAAATTCTTAAACATACTGCAGATGTAACAATGTTATAGCTTTCTTAGACGTTTTTTTATAAATCAAACTGACATCTGTGGCTGTTATGACGTTTCTCACAACTTAGCTATATTAATAGCAACTGTCTAAATTAGTTATTTTCTATAACAGGAACAAACGATTTGGCGTTGGATTGCACTTTATTGAAATGAAAATGAAGAAGATAAATCTTTGCACACCCGAAAGCAACCTGAAAGACCTAAAGTTACAAATAGCGTCGATGATCAAAGTATCCGGAATTGTGTTCAAGAGACACTAATTACTAATTCGGAGTTAATAAAAGAACAGCTCTACTTGACTTGTAGCACATCCACCATTCGACGTCGCCGTTGTTTGCAACGCAGAGGACAGGAAAATAGAATTAACTCCAGAACATGCCCAAGTCTGATTAGACTTTTGTCTAATGAATTTAGATACAGACTGGTCATCAGTAAATTTTACTGATGAAACGACATTCTTAATTTTGACTGACATTCCTAAGAGTGTGTTGATAACACCCTAATATCAAATAAAAAACGTCCGACCAAACCGAGCCAGCGAATGAATTAGCCTAGGATAAGAGGATGGATAAGCAGAACAGGTCCCGGCAAACTTGTTCGAATCATCCTTCCAAGGTTCAATGCGGACGCATATGTAGGCAGTTTAGAGCGCGTTTTTTTGCTCTCCGTTAGAGAGAGGTATCCTGCAGAGGAGATGGACCAAATTGTTTTAGTTCAAAACAATAATTCCATTTATAGAGCCCGGGATTGGTTTGATGATTACCCAGAAGTCGATGTATTAAATCTCAATCCGATTAAAAATATATGGGGCCAAATGGTTGAATTTGAAAGACGGAAACTAAGATGGGATAGATGCCGAAACAGCTGTAATTAATTTTGAATAAACTTTAAAGTTAAAAAAAACCAATTCTCAATTTTCTTCTTAATCAAACAACTCTTACAATGGAGATTATTAACTTTTATGGAAACTAAAAGAAGCCAAAATTTCAACCAGTTAATTGCTATCAGATAATGTCAATCGTGTGTGAAGCTGGCTCCGTGAGCGGCAATATTGGCAGTTCATTCTTGACAGCAGGCGAAATCGACTACAAGAGTGTTTGCCAAATAAGTCTCAAAAAAAAATGTTAAACCTACCAAAACCTGAGCTGGTATACAAAAGTTTATCCAACAACTCGTAGCAGCATCCGAATTCTTTAAAAAAATTAATTACGAGTAAATTTGTTTTAAATTATTTTATGTCAGAGTCATTACGAGTAGGTTCAGTAAAAATTGTTTAACTTTGTAGTTTCTGAAATAACTTATTCAAATAGTTACACTATACGTTTATGTTTATTTTATCTTAAACGAAAGTTTTAAAAGCACTTATTTGACGAATAGGTTTGTTTCTGCTTCTAACGCAGCATTTTATAAAAAAATATTTAAGGTTTTACATTTTTGCGCTTTTTTTAAACGAAGCTTGATTTTCAAAATTCGCACAATAATTTTTGTATACGCGAAACTTAGAATTCTTTTGAGAATTTTGAGAATCGAATCCTTGACACTGAACTTGACCATTTAAAGAATTTTTTCGAAAACAAAAACAAACATTCACAGGTAAAGAGAGATTTCTTGTATTTTGTTATTATTCTCTAATAGGAATGCTAAGCCTAATCTCTAGCTTATACTTTTATGGAAAGAATTTTTAACTTTCACTTTTTCTGGTTAAAGAGACGTTACAAACTATAAAATTAAAACCTTGTTATAATGAAATCTGACCTGCTGGCCGAAAGGTTTGCTAATCACTTCATCTAGGCTAGGTACAAAATACAAATCTAGGTACAAATAATGAAATTTTCATTGGAAATATGCCAATACTTAAAATTTTAATTTTATTTACTTTTACCTACTAGGACTAGGACCTACAAAAACTTCCATAATATAAGTCTTTATCTGATATAACTTTTTTCTTGTATTTACTTAGGTATTAAGGTACTAATGGATGAGAAATTACAAGGAATGACAGAGATTAACCCTATTCTGACAAATACTAATTTTGAGGAAATTGATTTAAGCAAGTTTAAATTTACAAAATTAAAAGTGTTTCCAAAATTATTGTACTGTGTAGTTTAGTGTGTTTCTCAAATTTAGTATTTGTTAAAATGGGATCTCAATTTGAGACAATGAGACATATGAATAAAGTGTGAGCAAATGCTTGCAAGTAAAAGCAAGAAGGCAAAGCATCTGCTTCGAGCAGAAGGTAGAAGTAAAACCAAATGCTTCATTTTATATGAATAAACATCACCTTTTGCTTGCAAGTAAATGCGTTTCAACCGAAGTAAAAGGTTTGTTTATTCGTTGCACCGCAGTCAAGTAACATGGTAAAAACGTACATAAAAACAAAAGAAAAGCCTGCGCCTGTTAAAAAAATTATTATTTATGATACTCGATAACGTTCTGTACTGACTGTGTTCGTGATTGTGATAAAATTGAAAAACAAAAATGTCCGAAACTTCATCAAGCGAAGACGAAAAACAGGAAGAAACTAGCAATGATATGAAGTTTCTTGCGCAAGAAATGTTCAACTGTCCTCACCTCTTGTCGATGTCGCAAATTCCGAAGGTAAAAGCAATGAAAGATAGAACAGTACGAGAAGTTCTTTTAAAATATTTACAACTATTTGGGAAAAAACTAACTCCATCAAAATTTATGAAAAAAAATAAATAATATCTTGATTGGAGTAAATGCTTTGTTTTATTCATATTAGACACTTTTCTTAGAAGTAAATGCCTTGCAGCTGAAGCATTTGCTCTTGTTTCAAAAGTAAAAGCTTTTGCTTTCAGATTTATTCATACCCATTGCCATTGGAGGATTTTGTTTACTCAGGTTTTACTGTCTTATTAGATGGAAAATATACGTAAAAATTAGAATAGCGCTCTTATGTTAAAAAAAATTCGTAATGATTTTCTTAATAAATTAGAAAATGTTAATAAAAAAATTAATGATTTTATAACACGTAAAATAAATAGATTTGCATTTGTTAAATCTGTATCTTATAATTGTTGACCTAATTAATCTTTTATATTTAATTTTTTTAATTGTCATATATTTTGTTTTATTAGATTATACCGAGTTAATTATTATATCTAGCTAAATGTATTTTTATTTTTACTAAATGTTCTTGGCAGATTCTGTGTTTTATTTAAATAAAGTTCTTTTTTTCTGCATAGAGGTGTGCGCAGTATTATAAATCAAACTGTTTCACTACATTGTATTACAGGTGACCTAAAGTTACTTTCTCTAAAATATTTATTGCTGTTAAACGGAGAAAATGGTTTATCATAATCTCTTTAAAAGTGGTTTAACCCTATGACTTTAATCCGTTCAATGCCTTAATCCTACCTCTTGCTAATGACCCGCCGAACCGAACGATAGATAAACTCGTCTACCTGGCGTGTGGCCGAACCAACAACCGCCGATAGTGAAAACAATGTTTTATAAAATTAATGAAATTAAAACAAAGTGATAATATTTTTATATATTTTATCAAATGTTTTATTTTTAAAAATTAATACTACTCTATTTTACAAATTATTTTTTTTTAAACAAGAGTTTTACAAGCTGGTTAAACAGTTATTACTGGTTAAAAAAATATGGCTAATTTCACGTTTTTAGTTAAATAATTTGCTTGTTTTTAAAAAGCAATATTTAATATATTATTTTAAAAGAATTACTTGTCATTTTTAGACAGTTTTTTTGCAATTTACGTAATATTTTGAAACTTAATTATTAAATGTGTGTTTTAATGGTAAATTGAATATTTGTCTAGTCCTAATAATTTTTTATCACCCGACTTTTATAATATTTAAATTGACTAAAAATAAAAATTAAAACCTAATTAAATTTCAATTGATGTTCAAGGCAATTTTTATGCATTCACCTCTAAATTGAATTAGTCTAAATTAAAATTGAAGTGATTTTATATTTTCACAAATGCAATTTTTTCAATGAATTGTGTCGGAACTCTGTTGGGTTATCGGCCTGGGTCTAAACTCAAGTATTAGAATGGGAGCGTATTAGCGGCCCGGCTACCTGACCTGTGCTTTTGCTTTGGCCCCGGCTGTAGGTATTTTCCTAATGCAAGTTTATAATTCTTCTAATAAAATTTTTTTAAATAAAATTGCTAAAAAAAATTTTATTTGGTTTATACTTGGTAAATAAAACAACAGTTGATATGTATTTCAAAAAGTAAGAAAACATATATTGATTTATTTATTTATATCTACCTAATTAAATTATACTCATAAAAACTAAATTAGAAACGACTCGAAGTGCAAAATGCAACTACTGGCTTTGAAATAATCCAAAGTTTGGCCAAAAGGTAGATTTGAAGTGATAAGATGTTTAAGTGAGAGAATAAAGTATAGTCGGCCTAGGGTCCTATGGCCACTCTGACTTTAATCGTAAATCTTTACATAATACATCTCCAGCTGTGTTGCCAATTGCAGTTAACAGGTACTTTAGTTGGGCTGGGGGTTTTGACGATTGTGCCACAGGTAGATTTCAGATGTTTCTCATTTAAGTAAATAAGAGATAATGGAAAGTTTATTTTTTTTGCGAAATTTTGTTTGGATGATAATAGACTAATTAGAGAGCGGGTAATAATTATCAAAATTTGTTAGCGCTAATTCGATTTATAGAGATCGGTTTATACCAATTATTAATCGACAAAATTGGTTTCTAAATCACAGCAAATTATTTAAAAACAAAAAGTGCATTAAATATTTTTTAGTGTTTCTACTTTGATGTAACAAAAGTGAGTTTGAAAACAAATTTCACTTTTAGTTATCATCATTATTTTCTTAAATGAGAAACATCTGAAATCTACCTGTGGCACAATCGTCAAAACCCCCAGCCCAACTAAAGTACCTGTTAACTGCAATTGGCGCCACAGCTGGAGATCTATTATGTAAAGATTTACGATTTAAGTCAGAGTAGCCATAGGACCCTGGGCCGACTATATACAGGTAGTTATATTATAGATACTAAAAAAGATATTTAAAATTCATTATAAGAGTCAGTTGATAAGTGCACAATAGTTTATGGTCAGAGGATTATTGGTGCCATAAATAAATGACAAGACACCCGGCGCATTCTCCAAATACTGAGGTAGACGGATTAAGAAATTTTGGACCCTTTGCAAATCTGCATTCTTCTCGGCTTTAACTTGAAATTTCTATTTCGGATAATTGCTAATGTGTATTTAATTTGAAATGTTAAGTATGGTTGACAAATATCTATATATTTTAAGCGGGTTAAAGATTAAGAGAAAATTTTGTTTTGAAATAGGGGTAGTTTCAAATATATTATCAGTTTGAACTGAATCTTCGAGCGAGTCAATGTGTACTGTACAAGATGTGGCGACCGTGGGAAAGTGAATTTGTTGTTCAAGTAAATCCGAATAAAAATGTAGAGGGTGAAAATGCTGATGTGGAAGAGGATGAACTGCGAACCAAAAAAAAAGAAAACGTAACCATTTATCTTACGATGAAAAAAGTCTTATTTTGTCAATTTACGAAAAGAAAAAAAGTGAGATGGAAGAAAGGGCCTTGGAAGAGACTTGCAAAATGTTTGGAATTCCAAAAACTACAATGTGGCGTTTGGTAAAATTTGGACCGTCCCAAAGAAAAATTCGGATTGATAACGGAGCATTAAAAAAATTGCTGCCGAGTCAGGAAGATCAAATTCGCCGAAGTGTTTATGACTTTTACGACAAAAACATTGTGCCGACTATTAACTTGTTGTACACCAGTTTAATTGAAAATAACATTTTGTCGTGCTGTAAAAAAACTTTTGTGAAATATATGAAAACTATTGGTTTTACATTCAAACGTATTAATAAAAAAAACTTTTTAATGGAAAGTGATGTAGTGAAAAAGTGGCGATATCGTTATTTACAAGAAATTGAACAATATAGAAAAGAAAACCGGGACATTTTTTATCTAGATGAGACCTGGTTCGACACACATGAGACAGTTAAAAAACGGTGGACCGACGGTACTAGAAGATGCATTTTAAATATTCCTCCTTCCAAAGGTAAAAGAATTTCAATTTTGCATGCCGGGAGTAAAAACGGTTTTGTGCTTGATGCATTACATTTGGGGTGTAAAAATTTAAAAGATGCTAACGCCGACTACTATTCTGACATGACTGCAGAAGTTTTTGAGAAGTGGTTCACGAAAATCTTAATACCCAAACTTCCAAAAGGTAGTATTATTGTGTTAGATAATGCCAGTTATCATTCTGTGCAAATTGATAAGGTTCCAAACTCCAGTAGTAGAAAAGAAGAAATTCAAGAGTTTTTAATTAAGAAAGATTTGTTCTTTGAAGAGACGTACACCAAAAATGAATTATTAGAAGTGGTTCGAACAAAAAGTTACAAAAAAAATTACAAAATAGATCAGGTTGCCTCTGAATATGACTTAATTGTTCTGCGGTTACCGCCCTATCATTGTGTTTTCAACCCGATTGAGATGATATGGGGACAATTTAAAGAAAAGTTAAGGAGGCAAAACACTGGACAAAAATTTAGCAATGCAACATTAAATTTAATTAGAGAAACATTTAAGTCAATTACTGCGGAAGCCTGGAAGAATTCTGTGCAGCACGTGGTGAATATTGAAGACGAATACCGAAAAAAGAATGTTAAAGACCTAATAATCGAGCTAGAAAATGATAGTGACAGTAACAATGATTAACAATAAGTGATGAATCTGTGAAAAGACTGTGCGTCATAATGTTTTACGTTTTTATTTTTGTGTAGTTTTAAGCAGTTTAAATTTTTTACGAAATTATGTTTTTTAATTTTTATTGTAAATGTGTATTTTATTTTATATTTAATATCAATATATTTAGTGTGTAAATAGATACAAATATTTGTAATATAAATAATTTTTTTTGTAAATTAATTTCAAAATAAATGTATGATTTCACTGTTTTACAAATCCTAATTACTTTATGACTATTAAAAAATATTTGATTCTGCATGTTTGCGTTTTTATTTCAATTCTAATTTAACCGAAAATTTAACTTAAAATATTTCAAGTCCGGCCCAGTTGTAAAATTTACCTTCGATCGGTGGGTCTTTTGTAGTTGACCGTAACCAGCTTAGTGTTTACTTGGGTCTGTCATAAAGAGGCTGGCTACTAATAAATTCCTGCATAAGTCGGTTTCATATATCTTTTCCATTTAGTATATTTTTATTTTTGTTA
The DNA here is from genome assembly GCA_029207805.1 of Tribolium confusum. Lineage (NCBI taxonomy): Eukaryota > Metazoa > Arthropoda > Insecta > Coleoptera > Tenebrionidae > Tribolium > Tribolium confusum. The sequence continues at coordinate 8,318,184 of JALGAY010000006.1, forward strand.
TGGCTACCTGAGTTGATAAGCTTCGGCTACCTGTGCTAATCCCTTTCGACCACTCGACCATCTCTGGGACTCTACTCGGACATTATTATAACGGATTACAAATTTTGGGACTTTACTCGGATTCTTCGATATAAGTAAATGTGCTGCAAATGGATTTAGACATAAAGCCATTTTAAATTATTGGCAAGAGAGCACGCAGTGTATGATATCAAAGAACTAAAAAAATTAGTAACAGTGAAAAAATTATTTTAAATAATTTTGAAAATCAAATTATTTTAGATAATGTAGAAAAAATAATTGTAAATGTAGAATCTTGTGATAGTGACAAGGATTTTGAATATTTTTCTTCAGATGAAGATTTGTAAACAAAATATAAATAAAGTTAAATTATTTAAGTCAATCGAGTTTTTTGTTTTATTTTACTGTCTTTTCTAAAATAGATTGGGTGTTGTCTTGTCTCATTTTTACGTGCAATAGAAGAGGATAAAAGATTTCTCCCTGCCTACTCTATAAATGCTGTGAGTGGAAGTAAGAGAACCACTATATAGCAGGTCTTTTACAGTATATACTTTCACAATTTTATTTTGCTTTGACTCATCACAAAGATATAAATACTTCCTTATTTGAAATGTGGTTTACTAGGCAATTGCTTCCATTTTTACCGACTAACTGTGTAATTATAATAGATAACCTAATAGAACTAGTATGGGCAAATTTAAAAGTAGAATTTGGATGAACAATAAACATCTTAATACTCATTCAAGTGTTGTAGAATTAACTAAAACGGAAGTTGAAAAAATTGACCAGAAAACATGAAAAAATTGTGTACGTCACGTAATTGAAATAGAAAATTTTTATGTTTTTACAAATATTCCAAATTTTATTATTACAAAAGATAATACTGAAGAAAGTGACGCAGATAGCGAATGTAGTGACAATGATTAAACATAACTGTATGATGGTAAATATTTTTTTAAATTGTTCTTATTAGTACATGTTAAATTAAATGCATATTTATTAAAGCAATTATACAAACCTGTTATTAATTTATTATTTTCTAAATAATTATTTAATTTTACCTGAGTTTTAAAACTTTATTTACCTAAGTCAAATATTGTTAATAACTCATTTAAATACAATTAGCAATTCTAAGAATAATTGTCTGTGTATTTACAGAAAATAGTTTAGATTTATAATTTTTCTTAATTCGATTCTGAGTAAAGAATCTTTTCTTGAGAATTGGTTGATTTATGATAAGTAAGGTAGCGTTTCGAAACCAGATGGTTATTGCAATCAGAGATTCTGTTCACAAAAATGTGAGTATAAAGTCAAGGATGTTGACATGGTTACAGAAAAACCTCGCATGCAGCTAGTTATTATAGAAATTAAATTAATTTATCTGACATAAAAATACAGGATGATTTTTTTATCTGTTCCCGCCCGAAACTCCAAAAATAGGCAACACATTATACTTTGAAAAATTTATTTTCAAAATTACTTAAAGAGTTGTGAATTATTGTCAACATTGTTGATAATACCATGGAGGAATAAATAAATAAGACTGGAGGGAAGAATGTTTAAAAAGTTGAGATTTCGCGCCATGCGGCAAAGTCGTAAAAGGTGTTTCAATATGGTGCCGGATTCCAGAGGCGTAGCATCAAATCTTTTTCTGGGGGCAAGATAAGTTAAAAAATAAGTTAAAAGAAAATTGCAGCTCACCATTTTAATGTTTTTAACTTACACTAACACTAACACTATCCAAAAAAACACTTCGCAAAAACGATTATAATAAAATAAAACAAAACTTTAAAAATGACGCTACTTTGATGCTTTTCTCAAGACGAAACGCCACTGACGAATAACAGAGTTCGAACATTCGTCATTCATCGGCACAGTTCGATGCGCCTGTGTGTGCGCGTTAGTCAAAAAGGTCGTAAAAGGTGCTTAAATTTCAGGCAAGAATTTTACATGGTAAACATAGGCGACCTTACCTCCAGTCTTATTTATTTATTCCTCCATGGATAATACTTTTAACAGTGCTTCCAGAGTCAATTTATTTCGATCATTTGCTCTCACATTATTTAATCAATTAATTACTTTTCGATTGTATAACGTGTTGCCTATTTTTAGAGTTTCGGGCGAGAACAGTTAAAAAAATCACCCCGTATATATGTAAAGAAGATGCCTACACATTTTGCGGTTACATTATATTTATAGTCATTTAGTAACTTAAAAATCTTGTATAATTAGCAAAAAATGTTCCAATCAAAGAAAGCTGTATACCGGTCTCGGAAAATTTGCCCCTTATTACTACAGCGTATTCCACACAGTGTTGCCATTTTGGGAGATTTCTCCCTAAATTTAGGGTATTTTTTGAAGAAGAGGGGAATTTTTAGGGAGGAAAGTTCTGTAAGAGATTTTTTAGGATATTTTTAACTACTACTACAAATTACCAAAAAAATGTTAAACTGTTAATTTTTTGTTGGCAACTTAATCAGTATTTCTTGATTACGGTGTAATTCACATTTATCACTTCTTTGAAAAGTGATTTATTATCTCTTTATTAAAAATAAATTAAAAATTGTATGTTGTAAAAAACTATTTTTTCTTTTTACTTTGTGGTTGTAGTCCTTTTTAAAATAACGTATGTTTTCGGAGAATCATTGTCAATGGGTTGGCAACACTGATTCCACAGCGAGCAAATATCGTAAAAGTGAAAGTCAAACAAATATTATCACAGAAATTACGAGTAACAACCTCTTCAAGATTACTTTCAAAACAACATTGTTGATATCAGTAGACGTTACCTACTACAGTTTTTCAGTAAGATGTGGGTATATCATTCAACAATTTAAAAAGAAAAGTGTGACGACCACACAAACATAGTTTAAGCTGTACTCTTTTTTATCTATTAAAAACAACTACATACTTCGTCTCTAAATAAATTGTCATTTTTTAACTTTTTTAAGACTTTTTGACTACAAAGATCACACAAGCTTTTATAAGCTTTCATATAAGTACTAGGTGTATTCAAATCTTAAAAAAATTCCGACTGTATGCGATGATACAAAATTATTAAAAAACTGCTAAAAAAATCTTTTATATAAATTTCTTGGTTCAGGTAGTTTTATTGAAATAAAATGTACCTTTTCTTTAACAATTTTAACAACATCAAGAACACCGCAGTCAAAAAAACTTTCAATTTTTTTTCGGATTACAAACATATTTGACATGAGCAAACACATTTTTTACAAAACTAAATAATCCTGATTTAAAATAATGCGAACAGTTCTATATAGTTATTAGAGTCAAAATTTTTCAACTCGAAAAAAAATTTTCTTCGTAAAAAAAGCAAAGTTATTCTACCTTGATTTCCAGTTTCTTCAAAAACACCTTTTTAGTAACATTAAAGTTTTGCACAAAAAGATTCACTCCCGTAAAAAAAATTAAAAATTAGAGATAAGAAGTTTATCTTCAAGAACACCACCACTATTATACTAAATGGAAAAGATATATGAAACCGACTTATGCAGGAATTTATTAGTAGCCAGCCTCTTTATGACAGACCCAAGTAAACACTAAGCTGGTTACGGTCAACTACAAAAGACCCACCGATCGAAGGTAAATTTTACAACTGGGCCGGACTTGAAATATTTTAAGTTAAATTTTCGGTTAAATTAGAATTGAAATAAAAACGCAAACATGCAGAATCAAATATTTTTTAATAGTCATAAAGTAATTAGGATTTGTAAAACAGTGAAACCATACATTTATTTTGAAATTAATTTACAAAAAAAAATTATTTATATTACAAATATTTGTATCTATTTACACACTAAATATATTGATATTAAATATAAAATAAAATACCCATTTACAATAAAAATTAAAAAACATAATTTCGTAAAAAATTTAAACTGCTTAAAACTACACAAAAATAAAAACGTAAAACATTATGACGCACAGTCTTTTCACAGATTCATCACTTATTGTTAATCTTTGTCACTGTCACTATCATTTTCTAGCTCGATTATTAGGTCTTTAACATTCTTTTTTCGGTATTCGTCTTCAATATTCACCACGTGCTGCACAGAATTCTTCCAGGCTTCCGCAGTAATTGACTTAAATGTTTCTATAATTAAATTTAATGTTGCATTGCTAAATTTTTGTCCAGTGTTTTGCCTCCTTAATTTTTCTTTAAATTGGCCCCATATCATCTCAATCGGGTTGAAAACACAATGATAGGGCGGTAACCGCAGAACAATTAAGTCATATTCAGAGGCAACCTGATCTATTTTGTAATTTTTTTTGTAACTTTTTGTTCGAACCACTTCTAATAATTCATTTTTGGTGTACGTCTCTTCAAAGAACAAATCTTTCTTAATTAAAAACTCTTGAATTTCTTCTTTTCTACTACTGGAGTTTGGAACCTTATCAATTTGCACAGAATGATAACTGGCATTATCTAACACAATAATACTACCTTTTGGAAGTTTGGGTATTAAGATTTTCGTGAACCACTTCTCAAAAACTTCTGCAGTCATGTCAGAATAGTAGTCGGCGTTAGCATCTTTTAAATTTTTACACCCCAAATGTAATGCATCAAGCACAAAACCGTTTTTACTCCCGGCATGCAAAATTGAAATTCTTTTACCTTTGGAAGGAGGAATATTTAAAATGCATCTTCTAGTACCGTCGGTCCACCCTTTTTTAACTGTCTCATGTGTGTCGAACCAGGTCTCATCTAGATAAAAAATGTCCCGGTTTTCTTTTCTATATTGTTCAATTTCTTGTAAATAACGATATCGCCACTTTTTCACTACATCACTTTCCATTAAAAAGTTTTTTTTATTAATACGTTTGAATGTAAAACCAATAGTTTTCATATATTTCACAAAAGTTTTTTTACAGCACGACAAAATGTTATTTTCAATTAAACTGGTGTACAACAAGTTAATAGTCGGCACAATGTTTTTGTCGTAAAAGTCATAAACACTTCGGCGAATTTGATCTTCCTGACTCGGCAGCAATTTTTTTAATGCTCCGTTATCAATCCGAATTTTTCTTTGGGACGGTCCAAATTTTACCAAACGCCACATTGTAGTTTTTGGAATTCCAAACATTTTGCAAGTCTCTTCCAAGGCCCTTTCTTCCATCTCACTTTTTTTCTTTTCGTAAATTGACAAAATAAGACTTTTTTCATCGTAAGATAAATGGTTACGTTTTCTTTTTTTTTTGGTTCGCAGTTCATCCTCTTCCACATCAGCATTTTCACCCTCTACATTTTCATTCGGATTTACTTGAACAACAAATTCACTTTCCCACGGTCGCCACATCTTGTACAGTACACATTGACTCGCTCGAAGATTCAGTTCAAACTGATAATTGGTATATTTGAAACTACCCCTATTTCAAAACAAAATTTTCTCTTAATCTTTAACCCGCTTAAAATATATAGATATTAATCAATCATACTTAACATTTCAAATTAAATACACATTAGCAATTATCCGAAATAGAAATTTCAAGTTAAAGCCGAGAAGAATGCAGATTTGCAAAGGGTCCAAAATTTCTTAATCCGTCTACCTCAGTATTTGGAGAACGCGCCTGGTGTCTTGTCATTTATTTATGGCACCAATAATCCTCTGGCCATAAACTATTGTGCACTTATCAACTGACTCTTATAATGAATTTCAAATATCTTTTCCAGTATATACAAATGTTTTTTTTTTTATTTTTTAGTATAAATATAGAAATAGAAATAGAAATAGTACAGTGTAAGTAAAGCCAAAAACAAAACTGATGTGTAGGTGTTAAGTAAAGGACATAAGAACGATGTGAACTTTTTTAAAAAGGTTAAAATGTTAAAAGAGCTCATCTCACAAACATATTCTAAATAGAAAATAGGTAACTGTAATCTAAAAATTTAGCCAAAAGGAATAATAAATAAGAAATGACAGAAAGTATTTTTATCTTAATAGAAAAAACATTTTAAATATAATGTAAATGAGAAAATTGTAAAAATATAAGTAACATTAAATGTAACGGTAAAGCCGAAACAACAAATTTTTTGCATATTAAAATCTAAATAGTTAAAATTGGTTTTAATATGCAAAAAATTTGTTGTTTCAGCTTCACCGTTACATGTAATATGTTACTTATATTTTTTCAATTTTTTTTATTAATATTATATTTGAAAGGTTTTTTATTTCTGATAATATTTTTTTTGTTATATTTCTATAAGATAAGAACGATCTCCTTTACATATATTTACTTTTATAATTTCTTGAGTTTACTGGTCAATAAATATATAACATTTCAAATAAAGTTAAACGAATAAAAATTAATTTATTTATACATATATCTCTATACTTCTATGTTTTCATTTCTATACAGAGTGATTTTTTTATTTGATTCTGCTCAAGATTTCAAAAATAGGCAACACGCTATACAAACGATAAGCAACTTTGGGAAAACTATAAACGATCTAAACGAACTGACTTTGGAAGCACTGTCAAAAGTATTGTCAACATCAATTCACAACTCTCTATACTTTAATTATAAAAACTAGCAAAGTATAATGTGTTGTTTGTTTTTGGAGTTTCAGGCTGGAGCAATTTAAAAAACTACCTTGTATTTTAATTTTTGTTTTTATAGTTAGTTGATTAATTTTGTTAGTTAAATTGCAAAGAAATCAAATTTTTTTAACTGTAAAATGTTTAAGAAACCACTAAATAATAAAAATTAAAAAAACATTAAGTTTTATTGTTAAACTATTAATTATTTAATTAAATTATTTTTTTAAACTTTTTTAAAAAATTAACTGTTAACTGTTATTAACTTTTCAACATAAATTACTTGAATTAACCAAACATTTTGTAAGTTTGGCGAAAATCAAAGGCATTATTCGGTAATGTTTAATTTTTTTATTGAAAATTTTTAGGTTAATATTAAAACAAATAATACAGCAACATTTTTTTAAAACGCTTGTTAAAAAAAATTTCTTAAAAAAAAACTTAAGTGTTTTTATAGTTATCTTAAAAATTTAAACAAATAAATTTTTTTGTAAACATTGCCTCAGGTAGCATTTTTAACCATTTAATGCCTATATTCTGCTTTTTAAGAATTTTTTATAGTTCAATCAAAAAACTCCCTGATTCATACATTTGGTCGACCCGGTATAAAAAATACGTTATCGTTTAAAATAACAATGTTAGTATTGTTACCCTCATAATTAATAGCGCTAAAAAATTGAAAATAATAAGCATTAATAGATCTTAACATGAGTAAAGTTTAGGTTTGTACAAAAGTTTAAACAAAAATATTTTATAGTTTTTTATATACAGTGCTCAACAATCAACATCCTAAAATTTTAACAAAGTTTAAAGTTTTGTAACTCCTGCAAAAATGTATTAATTGAGATAATCTTTTTTTTTATAGGTAGCTTATTTTTTATACTTTAAGACGTCTAATAGAACGTTTTTTGTAAATTTGCAGTTTAAATTATACATGGTGTCAAAGATAGGTTCTACAAAAAGAAAAAGTTGACTGCTCCCATTTCAACAAAAAAAAATTTGAATTTTGTTAATGGGTTTCGGTAGAGTGCTAGACAAAACATTTAAAACGGTTTTGCAAATTTTGAGCTAAGTTTATAAATTAAGACCCAAATTCAAAAAAAACTATTTTTTACACTACAAGCAATAATTTTCCTAATTGGTGTAATTTTTTTTTTTTTTTTGGTTTATTCTAAAGGTAAAAGCTTAAACTTAAATTCTGGAAATAGTGGTAAACATACCGTTAACATTTCGTGTAATAAAAAACTTCCAAAAATAATAAATTTTTTAAACAGCTCTGAATGTTAGTTTGGTGAAACAATAATAAAAATTTAAACGTGTATTTAGAAACATGACTTGTGTTTTAAATCTCAAGACCCTTGTAGCATTAGTTTACTTGGTATAAGTTGGCGTTTAAATACAATTTTTGAAGCCAAACTTTTGCTTATTGAAACGACTTGTTTGCAATGATACAATTGTGGATAGCTAACAGTAGCGTCCGTATCGTGGTAACGAGCTGTTTAAGTTAGAAAAAGCTTCAATTTTTTTCTAAAAATATGCCTTTAAGAATCGGATCTAATCACCGACCAATACTAAGTAAACTAATCTTACAAAAATGTTGAGATACAAAAAACCAGTTATGTGTCTAAATACACGTTTAAATTTTTATCCTTCTTTTATTAAACTAAAATCCAAAGAGGTTTGTTCGGAAGTTTTATTCTACACAAAATGTTTACAGTATACCGTTGCTTTACGAAATTCTACATTAAATTTTTATCATTAGAATAAGCCGAAAAGAGGTAAAATTTTACATCATTTAACAAAATTATTGCTTTATGCGCAAATAACAGTTTTTTAGATTATTGCTTTAATTTATATGTGTATCTTAAAATCTGTAAAACTGTATCGAGGACTTGATCCAGCGCTCTTCCGAGACTCATTAAAAAATTCCAAAAAGTTTTTTTGTTAAAATAGGAGATGTCTAAACTTTTCATTTTTTGTACTTTTTTGTCTTTCACATCCTGTATAACTTAAACAACAAATTTACAAGAAACCCTTTATTAAATATCTTAAATTATAAGAAATGCTCTAAAAGAAACTTAAACAATGGGATTTGCAACAAAACATATGGTCAAATTAACTATACACAGGGCTCCACACTTTACGTGTAACCTTATGAAAACCAATTTTCATTATTTACAGCTTTAATAGCAGTTATTTTTATTAATTCTGCATGAATTAAAAGTAAAATTTCTGTTCTTGTGTTTGAGATTAAGTTATTTACACACTACAAAGTGTTTTTTACAATAAGACAAGACCAAAGTACATACTTATATGTATAAAGCTGTAAAAAATTATTTTTTTTTTAATGCAATCAACGGATTTTATCACTGGTTGGTTGAAGCATGACTACCTTTTTTCATTTTCTTAGATTAAAAATATTTCATTATTAAATCATTAACGTTTTAATTATGCGTTTATTCTGCTTTTTAATGTTTGGCATAGATTTTATCAAGATTATGATCTATCAAACTATCAATCACACACTTGAAATTTGACAAGATATTTCGCGCAAGCGCACCATTTTGTTTTGGCAGATTAGAGATGAGGTGCGGTGTTAAACAAGCTTGCCTTGAAATCACAAATATTAAATAAACTGTTTTTTTACTACTAGTCTCAGAAGACATCATTATTTAGTTTGTCAAGAGGGTGTGAAGTTGTTTTTCTCTCCTAGTAGTCAATAATGATTATAAACCAAAGGAGATAAAGTACTAGAGTTGAGTGGATACGACATTTAACTGTGTTGCCTGATGCGAATATCTTCGCAATTTTTATAAACGATAGATATAAGTGTTCACCGAAAAAATAATATCCGAAATTAGATGCACTAGAAATACCTAATAAACAGTTTTTTTAATATTTGTGATTTCATGGCAAGTTTGTTTAACACCGCACCTCATCTCTAATCTGCCAAAACAAAATGGTGCGCTTGCGCGAAATATCTCCTCAAATGTCAAGTGTGTGTTAGACAGATCATAATCTTGATAAAATCTATGCCAAACGTTAAAAAGCAGAATAAACGCATAACTAAAACGTTGATGTTTTAATAATGAAATATTTTTAATCCAAGAAAATGGAAAAAGGTAGGTAGTCATGTTTCAACCAACCAGTGATCAAATCCGTTGATTGCATTAAAAAAATATTGTAATTTTTTACAGCTTTATACATGTATTTTGGTCTTGTCTTATTGTAAAAAATACTTTGTAGTGTGACGAAGTAGAAAATTCTTTGAAAATTGGTAGGTAAATAAAGTTGTAAATAACATAACCTCAAACACAAGAACAGAAAATTTACTTTTAATTTATGCAGAATTAATAAAAATAACTGCTATTAAAGTTGTAAATAATGAAAATGGACTTTCATAAGGTTACACGTCAAGTGTGGAGCCCTATGTATAGTTAATTTGACCATATGTGTTGTTGCAAATTCCATTGTTCAAGTTTCCGACCAGGAAAGCGGGGGCTGTCAACTTAAATCCTGAACTAGGGGTTCTGAAGATTTCAATTGATAGAAAATTTACGCTATTTTGTTTTTCAGTACATAAATAGTTGCTTACATAAAAGATGCTTACAATAACGTCCTTTTCGGTTTTTATCTGTGAAGTTAAATTTCCGAAGTGTAAAAACGTAAGTAGTTAAATATCAGTCGTTTTTATTTTCATCAAATTTACTTTTCGACAACAAATAAACACACGTTATGTTTAGTCTGGATTTGTGCTCGTTAAATGAAGTTATATTTTTATATGACATAATAAATTAATGTGCTAGTAGTGGAAAATCATATGAATCATATATAAACCACGGCAGAGAAAACTATTATAGCCTCGCATCTTAGGCACTAAACCCGCTCGGCTATAAAAAGTGTTTTCTCTACCTTGGTGTATAATGTACTATTATTAAGTATTTCTAGTGCACCTGATTTCGGACATAATTTTTTCCGTCAACACTTATATCTACCGTTCATAAAAATTGCAAATATATATGTATAAGCCAACACAGTTAAATGTCGGTATTCACTCAACTCTAGCACTTTATCTCCCTTGGTTTATAATCATTATTGACTACAAGGAGAGAAAAACAACTTCACACCCTTTCGACAAACTAAATAATGTCTTCTGAGACTAGTAATAAAAAAACTATTTTTTTATAATAAAAATTCAACAGTACTCAAAAAATTAAAAATTCGCTTTTTTTAATTACAAGAACTTTTAATAATATTTTTAAAATACTTCTATTTAAATAAAGATTTTTAATCTTTACAAGAATTCAACTTGGTTAAAAAAATTTAAAATTAAAGTTGGTAACAGTTTACTTTAGCTGACCACACTCAAATTAATTTTAAAGTTCCATATTATAAATTATAATTCTATATTATTATTTTCTAGCACCCCCGATTGGCACGATGGATTGTTAAATTTTTCATGTGGCCGCTAGAATGCGCTGCTATCGGCAACGTTCTCTCCGCTTTTAGTGCCGGCTTTTCTGTGGTTGATCAGCTGTTATTTCATTTCCGTTTTCCGTTGTATCGCGAAATCGTGACTCTTATGTTGCATGTGTTATTGCGTTCTAATCTCGGATTTAATTTAACATTTAGTCTTCTATTAATGTTAATAATTGAAGTGATGTTTGTTCTTTTTGTTGAACGTTTTTACAGTGTTGAAATTTAAAAACAACTCTTTTTGTTTGTGCAAACGAAATGTGGTGAATCTTGCAATAACTTTCTCAGGGGTCTCAGAGAAAAGGTAAGTTTTAGTATTAATGATTTACTCTTATTTTGAACTGGAATAAACCTTAGGTCATTTTAAGAATCGGTTTTTGTCCATTTAATCTTTTGTTGTCGGCTACGAGAACAATGGCGTTACTAGAAATTCGGTGCCCCCGACCCACCGTATAAAATTTAAATGTTGGGTATTTCGCAGAAAATCTCTAACGTTATTTTTTTAAATAAATTGTTTTGTTGCTTTCTGTAATTTTTATCTTATTTAAAATAACTTTTTATGTAACACAACACTGCTTTAAGTGTTGTGTATTGGGAAAACAAGACACGGTACTACTTTTAAAGGTATATTACTTAATTACATGAGTTAACTAACTAGAACTAAAACCCGTAGATATCAAGTAATGTCCAGTGTTGCCACCTATTATTTTACAATGTCTAAATTCATTGTAAATGTCACTAAAACGTTACCAAATATCTATATCTAACCACTCTAGATGTCCAAAGCCAGTGTTGCCAGCTGTCTCAAAACAAATGTCTCAGATTATTTTCCAAAAGTTGGCAGTTTACTAGGTGTGGGGTGTGGGTTCAAATTAAAAGAGATAGCTATATACACACATGAGTGAAACAAAGATAGAAATCGTTTGAATGCATTTCTAGGGATTTTGGATTATTATGTTGCCTTCATTGCTAATTAGTTTAGTATAGCTTGGGTTCAAATTAAAAGAGAGGTCCAAGAGAAAGATAGAGAGTTGGCGCTACACTTAGTTATATCAAATGACCCTAATGTTTTTCATAATTTTTATAAGAATCTATTTTTTTGCTTACCATGTGGGTACAATTAGGAATGGATAGTATTAAAAAAATATGAATAGTTTATTGAGTACACTGTGAATGTATGAACAAAATATGTAACAAAAAATATTAACAAAATATACCGGGTGTAAACGAAATTAGGCTCACCCCATTTTTTAATAGTATTTTTTAAAATAGAAAAACGAAACTTGGGAAACCTATTATGTTAAAAAATCTCCATTAATTGAATAAAAAATAAACTTTTTATCACTTCCGGTTTTACCGGAAACGACCGTAACTTTGGATTTTTAAATAGAACACTATACATATTTTTGTATTTTTGGAATCTACATTAAATTCTGAGTCTAAAATACTACTTTTTATAACTTTTCGAAAAATAAATTTATTTTTTTTGTAATTTTTGTTTTTTTATCTAGAAAGCTGTGATGGTTAAAAAATAGTTTTAAATAATGTAAGCAACCATTAAAAAATAAAAGCTGTATTATAAATGCTCTAGATTAGAAAATACAAGACTTTTAATTAAATGAAATTAGTTTTTCCGGCTTAACTATTTTTTTTCAAATGGAACAATAGTGGCTCATCCGACTCTTTAAATTCATTTTTTTTTGTGAATTTAAAGATACCAAAATTTAAAAAATCCATTTACCACTTTTTGTTATAATCCATGGGTTTGCTTGTTTTTTTTTTGTGATTGATTGATTTGATTTGGGGGGTAGGCTGGGCATCTCCTGTACCTCGCTGGGTGTGGGCCGTTACAATTAGTGCATTTTGCAATAATTGTATTCGGTTGTGGACATTCTTGAGATGGGTGTAAGTCGGCGCACTTTACGCATTTGGGTTGTCCGTGACAGTTTCGTTGGGAATGACCGAATGTTTGGCAGTCCAAACACCGGCCCATTTGATTGGGCTTTTTTAAGGGTTCTACACGTATGATTAATCCTACACATTTTTGGATGTTATAAATGTTTGATTCGTGTTTGGGTAATTCTACTATGACTAATGGCATTGGGGTTTTGTCTCTTTTTAGCATTCTGCTAACTTTTATTGGATTGAATTTTTTATTGCGTAAATCATTTTCGATGAGTTGGAGATCTAGTGATTCAGGAAATCCTCGCAGTTCAATTTTTAGATTAAGATCGGATTTTATTGAATAAGTGTGGAAGTTGTATTCTTTTTTGGTAAGGTATTTAACAGTTAACAACTTTAGCTTTTGCGACCGTGATTTTTAATTCGTTGATTTTGTCGCTCACTTTTGCTCATTTGTCCTTGTCTTGAAGAACAATAGGCGGTATTTTTGGAGTTTCAGGGGCAATGGCGCTGGCGCCAGAACAAGCGCTTGGGGTGCTATTACGTCGCGGTGTGTTACGCGGTTTGCGATTAGTATTTGTATTTTGGGTGTAAGGAGTATTTTGGAGGTTTGTGTTTAAATCATCGTCATTATTTAGGTCATCAAGGATTTGGAAAGTTGCAAAGAATGGCACACACACCTAATAAGTACCAAAGTTGGGTGTTCTTGTTTTAAGAGTGCATAAATACCGTTATTTACTTCCACCATTGTAGATGCGTTGTCTGTAACCAGGCCCTGAAGCTTATTGATATCTAAATTAAATTTTGACAACAGATTTTTAATAGCCAACACTATAGTTTCGGCTTTTCTATCATCAATATGGATTAAACTTAAAAATGTACTATTTTTCCACGATTTTCGCTATGATACTTGACTGTAACACCTAACATTTTTTCAACCGAAATATTAGTTCACTCATCAATTAAAAGGCTGTAGCAACTGTTAGCAATATCTTCCCTTAATCTCTTAGTAAAATGTGGACCAATAACATTTAATATTAAATCTGTACATTTAGTTCTATGAATAGAAAGAAATCTTTTCTCTGAGGTCACATCTAAAGTCCTTGTGAATGTTACTCAAGTGATCTATGCTGCGAATTGATGTATAAACTGCTCAATATAGACATAACTGGGCTTCTTTACGTTGCTTTTTGGTAATTTGTCTAACTGGCTTGAACGGTAATTTTCTTTGCGTGCTTAAAGATGAAGAGGAAAACGGTTGAGCTGCAGTTTGATGTTTCTTGGTACTTGCATACTTTTCTAAATAGCACAGCTTCGCTGCCAAAGTAGTTTTGCAATATTTGCAATACGCTCGTTTAGGATTATCGGAACTAGTTAGCCAACCGCTAAATATTGGCTTATGTTCCCATTCTTACCTGTAATTTTGTGTATACTGACTCATTTTTGGATTGATTAAAAGAAACCAATCTGCAATGACACAATAACTAAAATTATAAACTGTCTGAAACTAATGAGCATGTTTCGTCCTTAGTCATTAGACGTTTGGTGTTTGGTTACAGGAATACAGGTTATGTCGGTTATTTAATCAGGTTATGTTTAAATTAACGAATTATGATTTAATTATAAACAGATAAATACTTACATTGTTCCGTTCTTCGCAATCATGTACACACTTCAATCTTTTCATCATGTCATATTAGTATAACACATAAAAATAACGATAACGAGTAACAATTATAATAATGAATATGTAGGTCTCTGCTTTTTTAGTGTTACACTTTCTATTTGGAGTAAAGGGGGGGGGGGAATTTTTTGTACTTATTTGCACTTTTATTGTAAAATATTTATAGTGCCGCTACCGGTTTCGCCCTATATGGGCATCATTAGGCGCTTTGTCGATATTATATGATGAAGTAACAATGATAAAAGATAAAAAGGCTGTCCTACTTAAACAAACAATCATTCACAATTTTCACTAATACATTAAATTGTTAAAAAACCTAAAATATTATAAGATGATAAACATGTTGGATTTCATCAGTCAAACTCTCTTAATACATTAATACATAATACATTTTACATAATAATACAATATTATTATATTTTATAATTTTTTATTATAATTTATAATTTTTTATTATAATTTATAATTATAATAATATTGTAGACATCTGCGCTTCTGCGCATTTGCGACTTTGCGAATGACATCTGACGACTGGTTAATGACTGCCTTACAATTTATATTTGGCGGAAGTTTTAAATTTATAGGTATTTAATTTTTATTCAAACGGGTTGATAAATGTCTATAATAATTTATTATTATAGTTTGAATTATAATTACTATAATTAAAAAAAATGATATGTCGTAAATTACATTTAAATGTCGTGATATTAAATCTAAAACCGCTAGATCTATCGACAAAACCACTAAGTTGGCAACACTGTTCAACGCACATACTTATTAACAAGTTTAAAAACACATCAGCGCCTCTATTTCTATTGAATGGGAGAATCGAATCTATCAGCATAAGAAATTTTTCTTGCCTTCTTCTCTAAGGCATTTCAATTTCATGTAAAAAATTTCTTGCTGTTCCTGCACTAAGTAAAATAAATTTTTTTGACAAGAATCGATTAGACTTGGGACTTTGCTTAAATAATGTCAACGTCAAGATTTTTTTTGTCAATATGAAAACAGTGGTTAAAAAGTTGTCTTGTCGATTTATCAACTTCCTGAAGTTGACACCGAATAAATTGCGCTGTTAAATTGTTTAGTTCTAGAACATTTTCTTCTAAGCATTTTTTTTGCAAACTTTTCAGCTGCAAATAATCTTTTCCGTAAACTTTGCTTCGATATGTTGCACATTTTCAATTTTCTTGACATTTTCTTCACTAATCTCTAAATTTTTTTTTCCGGGTTGTGATGTCGCGTCGACCGTTAATTCCTACACTCTGCAACATTTGGTAGGGAGTTTCAACTGCTCCTAAAATAAATTAATAATAATACAATTTTCCATTACAACGAAAAAATATATGTACTTTTCAAACAGGGTGAAGATGTCTCATCTAATGGCTTGGGTTCATGTGGATCTATTGAAAGAGAATTGGAACAACTAGCTCTCACTGTAATTATACAATATACATATGTAATCTTCCATAACATAAAATTATAAAAGTATAAATTTGATAGAAGCATCTTTTCTCGAAGTACTTTACTACTTTTCATGTCTTTACGGGTCAAAATTATGACGTATGTCAACCGATTTATTCGTCAAATTGTTTTCTAGGGTTGGTAAGACATACTACACTTAGGTTATTTATCTGGGTATGTGGGTTTGCACCGTTCAAACGTTAAAATACAGACAGGTATACAGACGTATTCAACATCAAGCGACGAGTGAATTTCCATAATGCCATAGAACTGTATTAATAGAGAAATATTAGTAAAATTAGTAAGCAAAATACACATGGCATCAAACACTAATGTCTGTCTTCTGACAAAATTTGCCGATACAGTAGCAATTTATTAATAATATTTCAAGCCTAAGCGCTATCTAGTGCATGGGAGAACTGAAATTATTTGGTCACATGATGCATTCAAATCGCGCAATTCATGTTGAACGTCTAGAGTGGTTAGTTTATGAAATATATTCACGAATGTCTAAAAAAAACCTTTGAGTTTGTTATTATAATAGTATTTCGTACTTCATATTTTGTTTGGCATTTTAAAAACTGTTATTCAAATATATACTGTGAAAGTCGATGAAACTAAGACAGAGTTTAACATGCTTTTAGATAATGTGATATATAAAAATGATTTAAAGAAACGATAAACTTTATTTGGAGTACCTAACTAAAAACAAAATTCTTACAAGTATGTTACAAGAAATAAACATTTTAAAAAACTATATAAAAGTAAGATTAAAAATATATATATCAAAATGATCATCCTGACTGCCTTTGTAGTCTTCCTCTTCTTTTTCAGAATGGTATGTGGTCATATTTTCTATTTCTTTGAGAACATCAAGTGGTATTATGTAATACTACAACATTTTTCTGCAGACCTCAAACCAAATTTTATTGCTAAAATATTGCTCAATGTAGTTAAACTAATCCTGTTTCTTAACCTTGTTTTTACAAGGTTAATTTAGCTCAACAGGCGCTCTACATCAGCATTGGAAAAAGGTAATGTTAACAGCTTAAATATTTTAAATAAATAAAATAAATAGCTTAAAAGCTAAGTTAAGTTAATTCTTTCAAGCGGTTTTCTCTTGAAGCATCTTTGTAATCAAATACTTCTGCTCAAAACATCAATGTGTTATTTCCATTAATTCATTGAACAGAGGATAAGTTTGTCCATTCATATTCAATTTTCAGAATCATTTCTAAAATACTCTAAACCCAATTCCATAATATCAGGTCTAGTTAATTCAGTAGGCTTAAAAATTTTTGTCATTGCTAACGTATTTATTTTAGAAAATATTGTTAAATTTGAAGGCAATTTTAACTTTAATTTTTTTAACAGTTTAAGAAGAAAATTAAAGCACCTCACTTTCAAGGAGTTTTTTTTATATCTTTACCTATGTACGTTATATTCTTTTTGTTATTTAATCTTGTCTTTTATTTATGATTTTATTGTTGGGGTATTGGGTTTGAGGACTGAAAATAAGCATCAAATTTCTGTCGACGAAGTTTCGTGTTTTTTTATTTTTGACCACTTTCTCAAGACGAAAAAATGTTAATTGGCATGATGATTGTAACATACATGTTAAACAACACTCACTAAAGTTATATTCTTTACAACAATTCTTAAAATTATATCCCAAATAAGGATTTGGAACAATAAATGATTCGTAATTCTCAGTCTTTAGGATATAATTTTTGTTTATTTGTTCTGGATTTATGACGTGAAATATCTTATAAAATTTTCTCAATTTCTCTCTGTCAAATGGCAAAAGCTGACCCAATACTGTATAATAATCGTGTAGGTCTGTACAATCTTTTATGAGAATTATTGTAAGTAAACGTCTGTTTTTTTCGCATACCTCTAATTGCAAATATGCTTGTTGTAAATCAATTTTTAAAAATTTAGAACCTTCAGGCATTGATGTGAATAACTGAACAATAGTTGGTAGCAGATGTTCATCAACAAATAAATGAAGATTTACTGTTACCTTAATTAAAATCGCCACACAATCGTTCCGAATTATTTACCTTTTCCTTAAGGAACTGGTCTAGTCTTAAGAAAGACCGGTTTTGAATTTGGTTTTAACATAAGTTTTGCTTGTACACCTTCAATTTTAGCACTGTCTTCCCCTAAAATTTTTGAATATTTTTCGAATAATTTATTTAAATCGTGTGTGGTATTACTTTCAACTTGTTTTACTCGTGTAAATTGAATTTTGGAATTCTGTAGCCTTTCTGTACTAAACAATGGATCTCTATCACTTTTTACTAAATAAATGTTTTACGACAAAAGAGCTATCTGGAGTGGGTAGTTTTTGAGTATTTTATACTGGCCTTTAGGAGAAGTAGGCAACTTTCTCAGATTTTTGAGTGCCGAGTTGAGGGGCGTCTCAACAAACTTTGATTTCGGTTTGGAGTCCCAAATGTTTTTATTTGTTCCGAGTTGTGTCCAGTTATTATAACGCCTTAAACTGGGTTTTTTTACAATTCAACTATTTTTAAATGTGATTATGAGTATGTGAATCTAACTTACCGTTAATTTGAATAATTTTATTAGCGCAATTTTAAGGTTGTAATAATCTAAAGAAAACCTCAAATTTGACCTTATACTTGTCATTACTTTCGCATGCGTTTTAGGGAATAGGAGTAATACGCACTTACCCCAGGGTAAATAACGAGCAAATCGTTTTTCTTTTCGGTTTTGGGGCTAGTACGATCAGCAAGTCTTGTATTTCTCATTTCGAAACTAGTGAATTTAATAATCTATAGTTTGGTTACTCTTTTCGACTAAAAAGACTGAGTACCGTACCACTCAATAAAAACTATTATTCCTACCGAATTATCATCTTGAGAATGAAATAGCGTTTATCCCTCACAGATGTAATTATCGAAATTAATTAGAGTAAAGTACTAATTTTTTTGAACATAGCAGTTCGCTATCTAGAAATTTATATCGTTACGACACCTCCTGGGTAACGCCACGAGCTGCGCCGAGTACCTCAAAAAAGGGGAGTACTATCTTTCAAGAACGTTCTATCGTTCGAAGACCGTGCCGCTCATCCACTGAATATCTTTGGTCGGTTCAATCGGCTTCCTGGGCTTCTTCGTTAAGTTGTCCGATGGTAACAAAGAATTTTTGACTATTTCAGGGCCATGAATAACAATTTTATGAATAGTTAGTGGCCTAGATACAAACATATTTCTCACACAAATTTTTGACGGTTTTCACACAAAACTCTTCAAAATTGCCATTATTTATTTTATATTTCGAAGAAATAGTTTACATAATTATATATAGATTGTTAATTATGTCGATACCTAGCCCGGTAATTTTACTACAAATTATTATTTTTTATATTTAAAAAAATCGCTTCAACCGCATGGGTTATTAGCGTCTAATGTTATTACATTATATTATTAATACAGTTAATTCAGTTAATGCAATCAAGTTAAGGATTTTATATTTCGTCGTAGTAGGTATTTGCTTCTTTGGAGTAGCTTCTTTAGGGCTGACCAGTTTGTTGTCAGGATGGTTTTTAGGTCATCATTTACTACAAATATTGGTATTAAAAAACATACCGCTGTGTTTATTATTTGAACTTCTAAATCAAGTTTTTGGTTTGTCGATCAACAAACTTTTAAATTGTTTTTGGTTTTTTTTTGTTGAAAACCAACAATTTTTTTCTTTTCACTACTTCGAGCTTGCTATTTATTAATTGTTACTTTATTTGACGTATCTCACTGGGTTTGTTTCAAACACTTTGTCTAAAGTGTTATTAAAATCTTTGGAAGAATGCCCACAAATATAACAACGCTGTGTAGATGTTGTCCCTGTAACCGCATTACATATTTTTCCATCAACCAATAATAAAAAGAAGTTTATGCTTATTTCAATGTTGGTACCACGAATTTTCTATCTTATTTTAGCTTGAAGCTGGTTGAGGTCGTGAATCGGTACTTGAAAAATATTATTTTGTAAGAAGGTCTACAGAAAAAAGTCACATGGGGTTATGTCACAAGAACCGGAAGTAAATTCTTGTTCAGTATTTAAACTGATAACATGGTTTCCAAAAAATTTACGTATCGTTTCAAGAGCAGCTGCAGCCGTATGAGCTCTTGCTCTGTCCTGCTGGAAATAACCATATTTTGATATTTTGTATTTTGATGTTTGCTTTAATTCACCGTTGTTTAAATTCATAATTGTATCGACAAAGCCGTAGAGTCAAGTCAGAGAGTTTCTCTGAGGTGCATGCAGTACGCCTTTTTATTTCTTTTTTTAAATATTTTGATTTGCTATGTAATTTCTTACATAAAGATTTTTCTATGAATTCAAACACTAATTGTCTTAATAAAATCAGTTCCTGCTTATTTGTATCTAATCCTGTTAATAAAAAGTGAACAATAGATTTTACACAGTTTATGTGTAATATATAAATCATATTAAATCAATTTAGAAATTTTTTATAAAAATAAACTTTTTTTGATTTTTAAAGATAAAGGTTGCAGCTAAAATAATAAAAATGCTAACAGTGTTGTGCGCTTAAAATCATAATAATAATTATTGAAAGGATTATGTATTAGTATATTTTTAATTTACTAAGTGAAGGCATTTGGTCCATAATTTGTTTTATTTAATTACACAACGAACTGGACAGAACAATTTCTTAGGTATTTGAAGATTTAGGCTGGTTTTAAGGTACCAAACTTTTTTGCAATTTGTATTGTTGCATTTCAGCAGTTCCGGGAGTTTTACAAAGGCATAGCATTCTTTGCCTACAAGAAAAACAAATCAGTATTTGTAATTAAAAAGCTCTAATAAAACGTACCTTATGTGAACTTTGTGCTGTTTCAATAATATCCACATCTTTAGTAGCTGGTGCTTTAAAATAAAATAATAGTTCGTAATAATGTGATCAATAGTGGTAATTTTTATTAATACATCTTATCGGAAAATTTTTGCAGACATGGCTTCGCATTCTTGTAACATAAAATTAACGACCACAGGTTAGTTGCGCACAGCGGTCAGTTTTGACCCTAGACAACGAGAAGTCGGAGATTATCGGGAGGTAAGTTGCGCACCGACCACTAGTTAATATCTCCAAAGGGGGTATAGTAAATAAAAGAGAAAAGCAATTTCAAACAAAATATGTATTTTACGATTCACATAATATAGAAACAACTATTACGATAAATAAAATATACAAGCTAGAATAAAACATGATTTGAAACATTTTTTTCTGCTGTTGTCATTTTTATATAGGTATTTGTTTGAAATGTTAACAATGTATCTACAAACACAAAAATATTAGGATGTGCAAAATAAAAACTTTTTGCGAGATGAGAATGAAATGATTCACAAACGTTGATCGTGCGAGTTTGGTCATTTACGTCTTGGCTTCATAAATGTGGTGGAAACCTGGGATGATTCTTCAATGTAATTTGTTACTAAATAATCACTAAATTTGCTTAGACTGTCATTTTCTGGTTTAGACGACATAAGCTGAAAACAAAAAGTTTCACCTATTTCATGACTTGGTAAAAAAGGTAAATCAAAAACTTTTTTAAGCCACTGTTCTTCTTCAGTGTTTGGATTTTTATATTTGCTTGATAAACCTAATTATAACATTTTTTTATACCATGCATGTTTTAAATGAAAGAAGCACTTTTTTATTTGAGCTTGCGGAAATGATTGCTGAATAGCGAGATGTATGTATGGACAGTTTTACTCGGTAGTAAGGCAAACATAATGACCTTTTTTAAAGCCTTGCAATATATAAAATTGGTAAAAATGTTGACAGGCATATTGAAAAGTTCCGTTCATTAAAATTACGTCTGCATTGCAAAGGAAATGTAAATTTACAAAATAAGAAAAAATTAAAATATTATTTTCCCTATCGTTCACTAGTAACAACTTATCTTATTATGCAGTTTTTACGGAAATGCTATCTAAAGCGTCATGTGTATCAACCATGCTTTTTGGCAAAGAGGGCAATTTTTTTTCGGACATACTGCATGTCTTTCATGGTGAAATTCTCCAAAATATCAACGTGTTCTGGAAATATAGAGATATAGAGCCTTCAAATAAAAAGTATTGGAGTATATGTATATCAGTATTTAATCAAACAGTATTGCAATATTTAGTCAAAGTTAACTTATTTATTATTTCTTCGGAATCTAGTTGCACCGCCAGATCTCGATGTACGCTTATTAAAGTCAGACCAGTTAGTCTTTCATCTCCCATCTTATTTCTGAGGTAAGTCTTTAACTTTTTTAGGGTAGAGACAGACCTTTCAGAGGTTGCAGTCGACACTGGGAGGGTAGCTAAAATAATGAGAAGCTTCTTAATTGAAGGGAAAAACTGATCAACGCAGTGATCAATAGCGTCTATCACAGTTGCAGGTTTTTGCATTACAGATTTCCAGTGATTGTGCCATATGTCATATTCCCTCAGAAAGCCTTCATTTTCACCACCCAGAAATGCTTGTGCTATTTTTTTGAGATTTTCTTTTATCCTGGAGTCACTACTGGTCTTCTCTGGTAGAAGCATTTGGATTCCTTCGATCGTTGATTCATGTGGTTTAAAGCGAGCGTCGAGTTCTGCTATCACGTGATCAATGAAGGTGTAAAACACATTTCGTTGGTAGTATATTTCAGCAGTTCAGCTGGGCTGGGTTTGCCTTCCAGTCATCTTTGGCACAACTATGTCGCTTGAACTCATCTGCTGTGCTTGCTTAAAAAGGATATCGAACTGACTTTCGTTCCGAATATTTAGTAAAGTCGTCTTTACTATTTTTGCATAACCGCAAATCATGGTCAAATCAACATTGATTTTCTGCATTGCTTTGTTTAGGTTTATCGTATATGAAAATTTTTTTCTCAGTATAACTAAAGACACAATAAACTGGCTGTTTTCCATAGCGTTCTTTAAGTGGTATGCTTGAGTAGCGACGTCGCTAGTAACAGCATCTTGAAGTGCTACAAGAGTTTTGCGTACAATAGGAACCATTTCTGCAAATCTTTCGACAGCCACGTGTTTCTCGCTCCATCGTGTCTCACAAAGAGAGATAAGAGTTGAATGAGATGAATTAGATTGAACCGCAATTTCATTCAAAATGCCGTTTCGAAGTGGTGATTGTCGAAAAAAGTTTATTACGCTTTTAATAGTTCCGATGCAGTTCCGAATCATTGGTATTTCACATGAATGTGCTAGAACCAAGTTGAGAACGTGAGCAACACAGTGTACGAATTGTGCTCTTGGGTATTGCTGCGCGATTATGGTTCTCGCACCTCGTAACCGGCCGCTCATTACTGCAGCGCTATCATAGCCTTGCCCAATCAATTTATCCATATCCAACTTATAGTATAAAAGATGTGTTATAATAGTCGTTGCCAATGATTCACCTGAAACATCTTCGACGGGGATGAATTCTACAAAATCTTCCCGAATTACCGATTTCCCAGATGAGCAGTGCACATATCGTAAACATAATGCTAATTGTTCTCGCCGAGGTATGTCTTGCGTTTCATCAGCAAGTACAGTAAAAAATCTCTTTGACCCAATTAAGTACTTGCGCTTGAATAGCACTACCACATACTTCAATCACTTTATTTTGAATTCCTGATGACATATACATAGCTCTACTGTGGATGTTTTGTGTTAGTAAATGATTCTTAAGTGTTTCATTGCCAGATCGTGCACGAAAACGATGAAGTGCTCTATAATTACCATCATTATGTTCGGGTTTATTTATTCCAATTTCTCCAGAATCATGGCTTTCTCTTAGTGCTATTTCTTGTCTTCCGCAAAGAAAAATTGTTTCAACAATGGCTTTTAATCTTTTTCTGTTCTCTTCGGCAATTTTATTGTTTTCTACGCTTATGCTCTCTGCAACATCAAGCGTTTTGCCTTCCATAACCCTTGCAAAATTTGCTGCCTGCTCAATAGCAAATTTATGGAACTTCGTTTCTGCATGATGATCAAAGCTTTCCAAACCTTTTTTCCAGTTTGTAAATGGTTTACTTACAAAGGCTCCAAGTTCTTGAAGACCACGACCACCTTGCGTTTTTCCAAGTAAAACACATACTTTGCAAAGTGCTCCCTGCAGGATGTTTGAATATACTAGCCATGAATGCTTAGCAGTCCAATGACGCTGAAAAGAAAGTTTCTTTTTACCAGTGACCATGACTGGAAATTTAAATGTCTCCGGTGGTGTCCAAGGCTCTTTTAAAGCTCTCAGCTTTTCTTCATCATTGCTTGGTGGATGATGTACATATTTTCCTATATCATTATCACAGGCCGTCCTGGCTGTGACTGTGGACGTAGCCGAACACAAATTAATCCTGGCTGTAAAAGAAAAAAATCTAACTAATACAGTCGAACCTAGATAAGCGAAAACTGGAAAAAGTGAGATAACTCTATTAGCGAGAAAAATAGTCACGTCCTCTCATTTTTAGTCTTAAAAAACCTCTACGAGTGACAGTGTAAGAACCTCTTTTAGAGAGAGACAATTTTTAATTCTTGACTTTGTTTCTTGCCCTAGACCTCTGTATGCGAGACTTTTGGCTTCGCCATAGTCGAGTAAAAAGATAAATAAGAGACTTACCTCTCTTCACTTCGTCGTCATCAGTATCTGTGGATGGGCCAGCTCTAT
Source organism: Tribolium confusum (assembly GCA_029207805.1). NCBI lineage: Eukaryota > Metazoa > Arthropoda > Insecta > Coleoptera > Tenebrionidae > Tribolium > Tribolium confusum. Next base: position 8,342,971 of record JALGAY010000006.1, read on the forward strand.
TTGCCTCTTCAGAATTACGGGAATCTACATCGTCTTTTGACATAAGTTCATGGGACTTTGGTGTATTTTTTTTTGGAAAAGAAACCCAAGAGAGATGCGTGACTTGTCCGTTTCATACTTTTTAAAAGCGACACTTTTTCTGTTAAAAAATGACATGTCACACACTAAAAAATAAAGAACCTAGTGTCAGTTTTAATTTTTTTCTATTGCAAAGCAGTTGTAAGGTTAAGACCGATAATTTTTACGGTACTGAGGAATTTATGGACAGATAAAAAAGCTTGGGAAATAGCCTTATTGATGGAAAAACGATTTGCAAAGTTTTTGAGAGTGTGGCAAACATTTTGCAGCTAAAGATTACACTTTTCCTCTAAGGTTTTCCAAAAAAACACGTTTATAAATTTAAATATTACATTACTTATCGTCAAAATAAGCTCTTGAGACACAGTTAGTTATTAGTTTATCTATAATATACTAAAAATGCACTTATATTTATGTAATCACACGTTATGGTGAAAAAGGTTATGCCACGCCGTATGCTTTGTCATATACATATTAGATATATACTATAATAGTAGTCATGAATGTTTGTCGTTACGTCATCACTTTTAGATGTACGAATTAAGTAAATGTGGCGTTTGGGGCAATGGCGTCTCGTTTCTAAGAGGTGTCAGCGTGTAAAACGAAAATGTCTGTGACTAGTTCAAGAAATGATGACGTAACGACAAACATTCGTGGATTCTAGTCTAGCAGCTTCTACCCTGGTCCGTGTGCGCTTTCGTGGCTAGAGAAGTGAGACACACTATCTTTTATCCTCATCACTCAAGGTCCGCACAAACGTTTGTGAAGCTCTTAAATCAAAATAAAAATGCCTAATTTGTCTGAATAAGCTCTATAACTGCTTTCTTATATTAGATATGAACTTTTTTTTTAAAATATAGTTGTTTTTTAAATGCTCGTTTTAAAATTATTTTTATTTATAGTGTCTTAATTTGAAAAAAAAAACAGGATAAATGCAAACTAAAAAACAATGCGCTTACTTAATGTTTTTCTATGCATTTTTATAAAGAATGACACTTTAGAGCCTATATTATAAATTTTATAAAAAAACTAAAATTGTTAGATTTTTTCTAACCTAGCGACCAATCGCGGGTTAATTACCAGAGAGCCTTCATTATAAGATTAATGGAATAACAAATTTTATTGAAAATTAAAAATTAAATTTAGTGACAGTATGGCCATAGTAGAAAGTCGGTCTTTTTTTGTACCCACTTTATCATTTTTTTGACCCACTTCTCTACGAAGGTGTAGCTTTTAAAACTTATATTGGGATTGGATTATTAAGAAATAAAAAAAAAACAGTTACAATACACTAAATTCTTTAATAAAATAAATTTAACTTAATGCTATTATTGGTTTTTAAACAAAATTATTTTAGTTAATTTATGTCGGATTGAAACATTTTGATTGTTATTATTACAACAAACATGATGCAAACGTACTTGAAAATACATTTTTACTTTTACATTTTTATTTATGTGAAGGATCATGTCCAGAATTTTTAAATTGCAAACCTGCCTCAAAACAAGCTTTATTTATTAAAAATGTGCTCTCAACTTTTGATTTTTTTCCAAGAGAGCTAGCCTTAACAGTTGTTCACAAATTTTTACAATTTTAATTATTTTTGGATGAGGTTGTATAAGTTTGCCTCGATCTTTGATTTTTGTTAAAACTGAGGTAACAGCATTATCTGAGCCAAGAAAGTTGCGGCAAGTTTGCAGCTTACATTTTTAATCAGTTTGCCTACTATATAACCACTAATGTAGCCCATAACATCTTATACATATACAGATAAATTCTGAATAACTTTTGTTGTCTTTTCTGTATTCATATAATTAATAGCAATCTCTTTTATGCTTTCCTTTTTTGTGTGGCTACTGCTGTTAAAATAGTAATTTTGTCGTCAGGACAATTACTTGAATCGAAATGTTTAATTTCGCACTTAACCAAAATTCTTTTGTAGGCAAACTGAAATTGTTTTAAATTGGGATTATTATTGAAACCTCCTCTTTGCCTAATGGCACTAAAAATGTCTCAATTGTGCCTTGACTTATCTTAAATGTTAAGAAATAATTTAAATTATCTTTGTATTTATCGTACAAATTGAAAATATTCACTAAATCGATTAAAAATCCCAAAAAACCTGTCTTCCGAGAACCCTATATAATAAGAGTTTCACTTGGTTCTCTTAGTTGAGATATATAATTTATTAATAGGTTGACATCAGCCTTTAATTTATTATAAGTAGAATTATCCAACTTATTTTTATCAAACTTTGACTTTACATTTAACATGTAAAATGTCATTAAAAAATAAACAAAAATTTGCTGTGGCTTGTGCACCTATAAATTTCTCACTGGACTCTGACGTTTGAGTTAAATAAAGAAGGGAGCTGCAAACACTTTCACTTAGGTTTTATACGTATTAGGTACCTAATACATATATGATATTTTGTAGACCTGTCAACTGTCAAACATCAGCTGTTTGAAATCGCGAATGGCGTCTTATTCTTTTAATTTGTCTTCAAATTTTTCTTGAGTTTTTTTTATTTCTCTTCTTACTGATGTAGGCTGTTAGTTTTAAACTAAAATTGCCTCAACAACCGATAAGTTTTCTTTCTTAATCCCTAAAAAAAAAACAAAAAAAATTAATAGATAATAATAAAAATTAATATCTAAATAGTGAATGAATTTATAAAAAAAATAATTTTTTGTAATAACACCCTTATTGTCAAGAATAGTTTTAAAACATTTTACCAAAAACTTTTTAAAACTAGGTGGATGTGCTTGCGCATATTCCACTGAATAGCACAATCCAAACAGGTGCAAGAATAATGGTGCAAACAAATTTTGCAATCGGAGAAAAGTAATTTGGATGTGCAGTCAGTTTTTCGTTTTTCTACTATATAAATTTCGTTTGAATTTGATGAAGGTATTTGCCATGTTGAAGTAATGCTCGTGTTTTCTCTTACTAATATTGGATTTAAATCAAGTTTTTGACTTGTCTTGTGAGGTTGCCGAAAAACTTTAATTTTTATACATAATTTTCCTTTGCTTTGAGATATTATTTGATCAGATAATTTTTCACGAACAAATTTTAAAATGGAACTCACTTCTTTATTCAATCTTTGGTTGGCTGTTCCATGTGAATACTACAAATACTTTATTGTTTGATGCATACGTTTTATATGCATGTTTGTATTTAATCCACTATATAGACCATGACAGGAAGCCCATGATGTAATATTGTGTAAACAGTTGTTTTGGAAAAATGTTTGATAACACGCAATGTGCACAACTTTTTAAAAACCATTACCTATAAATATTTAGGTTTTATTTAAACTAATATTACCAAAGAATATTTTATTTACCTGGATCTCTTTGGAGAACTTTTTTTAAGTTTTTTCTCCAAGCTTAATCTACATGCCAGGTACAAAAAAAAACTAAAAGAAAAAAAATACAAAAGTTAATTTTGATACATTTTATGGGTTATTTTAAACTTGTCCAACATCAGCTGGAAGCATTACTTCTTGCCAAGTATTGTAGAAATTTTCAGCCATTTTCTGATGTAAACATCTTTGGTTTGGTCTATCTTTCCAACACTTTTCTAATATGAGAAAAAAATATTGTCATAACAGCTTCATCGAATCGATTTGAAATTGAAAATGAACAAGGAAATCCTTCTCATTTAATCTAATACAAGAAGTGTGTTCATCTCAAACTCATACGAATTAAGTACGTGAGTTCCGTCCAGACAAATGCAATCACTTCCATACCGCTGCAACATTTCTTTTCGCCCTTTAGTTATTATAACTAACAAAATCTTTTTTCAAAATAGAATATTTTGAACAAATAAAATTTTGAGGTTTAGTATACCTTGCATTTTAATATGTCTTGCACATTTACTTTTTAAAGTAAAATATCTGAATCGGTGACAAATGTATTCAGATTTTGGAACATTTTTAGTTGAATAAGAACCAAGCCTGCGTTTTCGCAAAAGGCCTTAAAATAAAAAAATAAAAAGAGATTATTAAATAATACAAATTAGAAAATTTACAGCGTTAATTCTACTATTGTTGTTTCATTTCTTGAGCTTGGGCTCTCACTATTTTCTTATAACTTAAACGATTTTTGCAATAAACTGCGCAGACTTTTGCATGTACTGGAAATTTAAGATTAGGCTTTCTTAGCCACACTTGAATTTAAAGTAAAATGTCGCTAACTGTCTTAGTAGGTTTCCAGTCATGTGCTAACAATCCAAAGCACAAGGACCCTGTTAGATAAACCTTTGAGTGAAATATGGCTGGTTTAGATTTGCATTTTGGGGGAACTTGGGAAAGCCTTCATTAAAAGTTAGGTAGAGTTTGTAGACACCTCCTTGCCAGGGCGTTTCTATTGTACCAGGAATTATACATTTCCACCTCAACAGATTTGGAGACCCATTTTGTTTTGGTTTGGCTACAATCCAATTATTCCGTCTGGGTAATATCCTAACCATTGATTACTTTTGCTTAAAATTAGGCCTGGTTGCAATATGTGGTGTTGTTCTGATGGGAGTACATCCTTCGGGCAACACCTTCAAATTGTATCTCATGAAACACATTAGGGTTAGTAAATGGCGTTGGTCAAAAATAATTGTACGCCTTTTTGGACCAATCATTTCTTTATTCAATTGTGTTTGTAAACATAATTCTACTGGATTATTACATATAATAATGTATTCTGTATAAAAGTCTTTACAACAATTGTGACTAAAACTTATGTCCAAGTCATAAAGCCATATCATTAAGTCATTATTTAATTCAAAATTTAGAAAAAACAAACTCATTGATAATTCATCTTTCACCTCTGTATCAGCAAAATTCCAATTTACTGTCCTTGTATTTTGTGTCTTTGCTGAAATAATTTTAGTTGCTTTTCTTCTAATGCTAAAATTTATTTATAATTTTTTTACTGATGCAATTGTGTTATCAATAACTTATACTTTGCCAGAGCAGAAGATGGAAGAGTATCTAAAAGTTTTTTCAATACAAAACTTTTATTAGTGTTCTCTACTAAAACAGGTAGTGTTCTTATAACAGTCTGTTTTTAACAAAGGCTTGGACTTGTGTTGTTTCAAAGATAGTCCTTGCTTCTCACAAACATTTTTTATCAGTTGAGGAATAAATTCTAAATTGTGACACATCATTCTTAAAACACAAACAACAAAGCAGTAAAAGAAAAAAACAAATTGCTGAAAAGTATACTGCCTCAGTTGTATGAGGGACTGAATCTAAGGAGGTGCTTTGTATGCACAACGCGTATATGTGGCGCTTGGTTTATGTGACTTTCGAAGCCTCACATAAGATTAAATATTTGCTTTTCAAAATTGATTCTCCTTCAATATATGTAGTTACATAAAGAAACTGTAGCATTTAGGGTCATAGAAACTTCTTCTATCGCTAAATATTGTTTCTCAGCCATTGTTATCAACTGAAATTATTATGGATATGAGAGCTTTATTAATCCTATCTGTTATCTTACCATAATTTATTATTTGAACCAGTGTTGCTCCTGACTTTTTTTACTGTGCTGATGCCAGGATTGCTAACGTACTAATTTAGTTTGATAGTGTACTACGTACTGATTACGTACTTGCGAAACTTGGAATATGTTTAATAACTAGCTTATAAATTCTCACAAAACTTTTTCACAAAATAAATAGACGAAAGCTCAGAAAAAACTTTGAAATAATTCTATAACCACAATATAACGGCGACAACAGTGCGCCTTTGGAAGCGCTCAGCAAAGTGGAATTCCTGTTCGTAGACGCTAGTGGATTTTTATTTTTTTGTAGTGGATTAACTGTAAAACTGTTATTTTATTTCCGTTGCGAGCACGTTAGGGTAACGCTGTATGTTTCGGTCTTGGATTTAATTTAAAATTTTGTCTTCTATTAATACATCAACGTGATGTTTCTTCTTCCTGTTAAACGTTATTACAGTGTTGAAATTTGAAAGCATCTATTTTTGTTTGTGCAAACCAAATGTGATGAATTTTGCGGTAACTTTCTCAGAGAAAAGGTAAGTTCAGTATTTATCAATGGTTTACGCCTATTTTGAACTTTAATAAACCTTGGGTCATTTTAAGAATCGGTTCTTGTTCATTTAATCTTTTGTTGCCGACTACGAGAATAGTGGCATGGTATTACGAGATATTTGGTGCTTCACTATAAAGAAATTAAACATTATTTTGTAAGAAATCTCCAACGATATTTAATCTCCAAAGAAAATAAACTGTTTTGTAGCTTTTTGTAACTTTTGCAATCTAGAAAAAACAGTTAATTTGAAATTTAATAATAATAATAATGTTTATTTCCAACAGACATTAAGTCTACAGAGGAAAATATAAAAATAAAATGAAACACTAATACGATTAACTAATATAACTACAAATAAAGAAGGTAAGTGTTTAACACAAATGAGCTTTACATTTGCTGCTATTTGCACTATTTTCTTATACCTTAAACGATTTTTGCAATAAACTGCGAAGACTTTTGCATGTACTGGAAATTTAAGATTAGGCTTCCTTAGTCACTCTTGAATTTAAAGTAAAATGTCGCTAACTGTCTTAGTAGGTTTCCACTCATATACTAACAATCTAAAGCACAAGGACCCTGTTAGGTAAACGTTTGGGTGAAATATGGTTGGTTGAAATTTGCATTTTGGGTGGACTTGGAAAAACCTTCATTAAAAGTTAGGTAGAGTTTGTAGACACCTCCTTGCCAGGGCGTTTCTATTGTACCAGGAATTATACATTTCCACCTCAACAGATTTGAAGACTCATCTTGTTTAGTAAGTAAGTAAAAGTACACTGAGGTATAGTAGTCCTGTAAGGTTATATGACAATCATAAAATTAGCCTATTGTGCAAAAAATAATTTTTTTGAGAAACAGCCGCAGCTGTAAATAACATATATAGATTTTAACCTACCAGCCTTAACATGAGACACCTAGACCAATCTCATACCAATTGGAATACCAAAATAAAGAACCAATGCAGTGCTTGAACTTTAGGCAATCAATAAATGTTTTAAGCTAAATGGCATCTACTTAACCTACTCTTGGCATCAATAAACTAATTTAGAATTGTAGTACACATAGTGGGTGAATTTATAGAAATTTTGATAGTCACAGACAAAAAGATAAAAATTAAAACAAAATTGTTTCTTTATTTGGTCTTATTATATTAATGCGGTTATTTTATGTTTGACCATAAATTTAATCAATCTCATTGTACAATACAAATATTATTTGTCTTATTACATTATGACTATGACTATCCATATGCCTGGTATATACATTTCTTTGATTGTAAGAAATATCGACTTAAGTTGAAAGTAATTGTAACAATCGAATTGTTTAGAGCAACGAATACATTTAGTAAGAAACATGTGTTGTTAAAAAAGTTTTATTTATAGTCGAACACAAACCCTACGGTTTGTGGTCACTCATGGTTTCCCTAAAGAACGAGCTAAGTCTCAATAAAAAAAATTACCAATATGAAATCTCGTCATGTGAGCCTTCAAGTTAGAATTTTTAACGAATTCTTTCCGACACTTTGCCACAGGTTTTGTGAGGTGGTAATTTATTGAAATCAGCTGAATTGTTACATCTGTTTTACGAAACTGCTAAATTTATTTATCGGGATGATACTTTTTAACATTTGCTTTATAGTTTAAATATGTGGAATAATTAACTTAGCAATTTTTATAAAACATTTTACACAAAATAAATGGTGAAAGCTTACAAAAAACTTTGAAATAATTCTATCATCTCATCACAATGTAACGGCGACAACAATACGCATCCGGAAGCGCTCAATGCAAAGTAGAATTCCTGTTCGTAGCCGTAGACGCTAGTGGATTTTCTGTGGTGGATCAGCCATTACTTTATTTCCGTTGTGAAAACGTTGCATGTTTCGGTCTCCGATTTAATTGAAAATTTTGTCTTCAATTAATGTTAATACATTGAAGTGATGTTTGTTCTTTTTCTTGAACCTTATTACAGTGTTGAAACTTTGAAAGCAACTATTTTTGTTTGTGCAATCTAAATATGATGAATCTTGCAGTAACTTTCTCAGAGGAAAGGTAAGTTCAGTATTTATCAATGATTTACTCCTATTTTGAAATCGAATAAACCTTGGTTCATTAGAAGTATCGGTATTTGTCTCTTTAATAGTTTGTTGCCGGCTGCGAGAACAGAGGCGTTGCTAGAAAATTGGGGCTCCACCCTAAAAAATTTAAAAGCTTTTTTGCAAAAAATTTCCAACGTTATTCCTCTTCTCCAATGATATTTTCTTTTCTCATCATCAACTTCGACGCTAACGCCAGGTGCTCCGAGTTTGGACGAATTGGAGCTAGCCCGATTAGTACCATACTTCTCGCCAAAAGTGGTTTTGGTTCTGCATTTAGTTTTCTGTTTCATCAATTGTTGGCGCGGAAATGGCAGAAAGCACCATAAAACCAAAAAATATGTAATATTAAAACTTATAATATTGCATATCTGTTAAATATTAAAGTATTTAACAGATAACTTTTTTAAAAGAGTTATATTTTTTCAACTTTTTCGTCTGCGGACTTTTTGCACCAGTAGTACAGCCTATTTATATTTAATTTTGCTACACCACCGCACTTGCTGCAAATTCTAGTTTCCTCGAAGAATTGGTGATTGATTGGAAATTGAACTAGTTGTTGCCTATTTTCAATCGATCTTGCAACCTCATGTATTGTTGGATCGCGAAAATGGCACATTGCTGCAGCCATTTTTGCTTTTTAATGACAATAAACAACTTTAAACACAGTGTAGGTACTTATTTGTTTTTCGCGCGATAATAACAGGACATGCGTTGGGAACCAGTCGCTAATTAAAATAAATATTTCACAAAAATGAGAAAAAGTAGTTACATCGTTATTAGGATAAAAGCAAATCAATTTAAAGTTTTATTATTTTTTAAGAATATTAAAATACCAAATAACATTTTTTTTTGGTAAAATACTCTGCAAAGCAGGCAAACAATAAAATTTATTTCTTCTAATATAATTTCGACCACTCAACTGCCGTTGATGTTGAAAATTGTATAAATTACTCATTAGTCAAATAACCTCGAAAAATATTTATTTTGACGTTTTCTTTGTGAGTGAAAAGTGAGATTGTAATATAGAATTTAAGGTCTCGTTAAGGGTAAAGAGATATAATTCTGAAGGATGGTGTCGTTTGAAAATATCGGTCTTTTAATGTGTGATTTGAAGATAATATTTTGCACAAACCAGGAAAAACCATTAAAATTACAACTCGGAACCAAATTTAATTTAATAAAATAACAAAGTTAATATTTTATTGGTGCTCCACGTTATTCTGTAACTCATTGAAGTCGATGTGGCATTGAAAAGAAAATATTTTGTTTGAAATTCGCAGGCAACGCACGTCACGCATTGACATTTGCTTCCAGCGAATCATACCTATTTTGGATTACTAGTCGCTGTTAATGTTCCAAACTAACAAATCCCACAGATTTTCTATGGAATTTAAGTCTGAAGTTTTGCCTGGTCATTCTAGTAGTATTCGTAGGTAATGTTGCAACCACTCGATTACTCTCCTCGTAGTGTGGACAGCACAGTTATGTTGAAATATAAATTTCTTGTTAGGAAACACTGCTACTACTGAGGGCAAAATAACATTTTCTAGGAGTCTTATGGCAACTTCTTTCAGTAGAATTAACATAAGGCTTCTCATATTTTGTCTTTCTTGGTCTGTAAACTTTTACCTCACTATTTTGTCAAGATTAAAAAACTTTTTTATCGCTAAATACAACTCTTCTCCATAAGTCAGGGCCTTCAAGGGAATATTGAAGCGAAAAACTCACTCTTGTTTTTTTGTGAACTGCTGACAATTTCAATGTTTGAGCGGCAATGCAAGATTTTAGGCCTGCAGTCTTTATTCGCCGCCTGGCTTTTGGAGCACTTCCTGGAAACTTATTAAGTGTTGCGGCTTTGACCTCTGTTGTAAAGCGTCTGGTCCTCACCACGTCTACAAGCAACTAATTTTCTTCAACTGTAGATACTCTAGGTCTGCCTGATTCTGGCCGTCGTTGAGTGCTACCAGTTTTATTCCATTTTATTAATATAGATATCACTCTACTTTTAGGAACATTTAATCTGGAAGCAATTTGGCGATGTGACAAGCCACCTCTAGTCAAAGTAATATTTTTGAATTCCAATGTGTGGGAACTGATTTAGCGAACAGTCTATTTGTTTTACCAAGAACAGCATTGTAACCGTATTATCACTATTTAATTTTAATCTATTTGAGTTGAAGTATTGCTCTGCTTGATTTAGTAGTTGATTATTTTTATGGCATCCCAAACACAGGAGTTTGAAACTCCGACGACGGTATCGCTAGCATATAAATTTGTACAGCAGTCTGTTAAAAGAAATGACAAATTATTGATGTACACGAGAAATGAATTTTTTTTTGCCATCTTTTGCTAATGCCGTGTATTTTTTTTCCTCGTATTGAGAGCATTTACTTGTCTCACGTATTCTCAATTTGGTAACTTTGTTCTACTTTTATAATATCTATAGCATGTTGCTCTTTTAAATCGTCTATGTTCACGTTTTTTTGGTATTTGATGTTTTTTATTTTACATCAACTGACGCTCTAATGTGATATTTTTTTATTTTCAATATGATAGATCAACGGTATTTTGAGCGACCCAGATGGACAAGATTTACAAGATTGTAGACAAGATGGTTATTGTGTGTATTTTGCTTTATCTACATATAGCCGTGGTTTACCAATCATTTGTGTTAGATTCAGGCTTCTGATAGATTTTTCTCTTTTAATTAAAGTAATGTATTTTTTCATTTTTTTTGACGGATAATTATTACCGTAGGTTACTTGTGTCAAAGTGTTGACTTCTTGTTCTCTTTAGTTGTATTTTTTTATGTTGTATACTTCTCAGTCTTCTCCGACCTGAATACTTTCCCGAATTTTTGGTAAAATACCAGATAATCAGGAGGAAGAATTATTTGCTTGTGTCTACGCATTTCTTGTTCGACGCGGCCAAAACCACGATCCGCTCGTAAACAAGAGTGTTCTCTAATTACATATTTTTTCCATTTTTGGAAATTTGGTTTTTTTTAAAGTACAGTTTTTGCTTGGTGCTAAAGAATGGCTTACCACTCTATTAATCCTTAACTTTTTTTTTGTTGGAACAAATTTTTGTTTCAAAGTTTTGCTACTTCATACTTTTTTGATACAGCTGTGACACATTCCTCTCTGGTGCTCTTCCAGAACTTTTTGCTTTTTAGGAAAGAGATAAATACTTCTTATCTTTGGACAGTTGTACTCGATGTACGTGCTAAACAAATATGTATGTACTTGAGAAACAAGTTGACGCGAGTTTGCTTTAAATACAAAAGTAAATAGAAAGGTATTCGGCATTTAAAAAGGCTTTTGTGAGAATTAATTTATCTAATGTTTTAAGTTGTAAGTAATTTTTCAGTGGTAGAGAACTCTGCGCTTAAAAGCCAGGGAAAACCAACAGAACCACTTAATTTTAATTCTTTATTAAATTTTTCAACTAATTCATGTAAAACATCTTCAGGAATATGCTCTCTCTTGCAAACCATATTTCTTCTGTCTTGGGTTTGTTCTCTATTAAAGTTTTTCTTTTGCTCCATGCTCAAATTGGCTTGTACTGCTTATGTTGTAATAGGTGTAAATCACCAAGGGGTTATGCTCCTCGCAGGCAATCGCAAGTAGAGGAAGCACTCTTGTCATTTATTAAAATTTATAAATAAAATTGAATAAGTAATATGAAGAAAGACACATATTTTACTTACTTCTGTACCATAAATTTTATTTATCATTAAAGCTTGTACTTCATCACTTATAGTGGACACGGATGCATCAAAAGATGCTCGAACTACATGACTTGCCTTATTGGCATTCTCACTCTTTCTTATTATATTCTTTTCTTTAAAATAGTTTTATATCGCAGAAAAGAAAATTACATATTTACTAGCTATGGATTTCAAACGAACACTATAAATCCCTTTACAATTAGCACCATCTTTAACCGTGGTTCTTACTACAGAGAGTTTGTATTTTATAGCTCTGTGCCATGCAGGCGCGGCGTACAATACTGTTGAAATTGCAGTTGTTGCTAAAACCAGGCATTTGCCGCTTTTTGGACCGCCACAATTTGGCATTGTCCTTGCCAGGGTTGCTACCATTGGAGAGATCTTTGTGTAGGTCTTCATTACATGTGTTGGCATTCTTAGGTTACGGTTCAAGTAAACTCTGATGTACTTTAAGAGACAACTTGATTTTATATTCCAGTTCTCTTCACCTCTATTTCTATTTCGTTCAGATTGCTCCCTCCGGCTAGTATAACCACCTCCGTTTTTTGTGCCGCTAGGGAAATTACGGAATCGATATCCGAATTGAGAAGATCATATTTTTAATACTTACTTGAAGAAAGAAAACCTATATCTTGCTTAAATCTCAGCCCAAACAACAAGTACTATGCAGAAGGTTTTGTTGATGTTACTCTCAATCATTTCCACTTAACTATTACTCAACTTACTTAACTATTTAACTTTACTTAACCGTTACTTAATTTAAATGAAAACTAATAGCAACAAGAAGGCTGCTTGATTTACCCTGAGTTATACTCGTTTTTCAAAATCGAGCTGCAAAAAACAACAAATCTAAGTGTGATAATTTGCAGAATACTTTGATAAAAATGTCTAAGATTAATTAGAATGGATTAAATTTATACTCTATTTTATTATCTTTATGACAGGATTTTCGGTTTTTATGGTGAAAATTTTGATATTGATAAACTTTTTAACTACTTTTTATAGAGTGTCAGCTGTCAATTTTTAAATAATCAAAATTTCAACTAAGCGGTTACAAATGACCGCTAAGTGACACATTACCTTCGAACTCTGCATATTTTTATATATTGAAGTACCAAGACGGTTTGTTGAACAATTATTCTGCTTAAATAACTGGGATTTTCCTCAAAAGGGAATGGTAATGTTATAGCCGTTTCGAGATCCCAGCATTACTCTTTTGTGCCTACTATAGTTTATTTGTCATAATTTTATGACAAAGAGATATAACAAAATGCTTTTTGAAGCTTTGAGTCAGTGAATTGCATTCAGTTGAAGTACATGGTTTTTATCTCTAATAAGTGAATTACGTTCACAATTTCTTTTCGAAATATTTAAATCTGCGTTTTCTCAAGTGAGTTTCGTTCGAGGTTATCAATGTCACTAGCAGGAGCTCAAAATGTGGATGAAATTAAAGAAATTATTGATCTGTTGTAGTTAAATCAATAGAAAGATAATAGGGGCTTTGTAAGTCGTTTTATTTTTGTATCTTGTTTTTTCATCCAGGTGTTCTTCAGTTTTTCTGCCCTGCGAATGTGTTTTTACATTTTTGTACTTTTTTTTATTCATCTGTCAAAGTTTGTTGTTGGGGTGCTATCATTGAGACTGAAGAAACCTGCTTACGTATTACAGTTGTTTTTTAAACACTGTATAACATTTTTTTTCTATTTTTTTTTTGAACTTGTTAAACAGGTAGGTAGGTGTCAAAAAATAATACAACTTATAACTAAAATGTGTATTAAACATAAATACAGTACATTATGTCACAATTTCTTACACTCACAATATTAGGCGGTTTGAATAAAAACTCAGTAGGTGCTAATGCTTGAAGTAAAAGAATTTTACTACTAGGCAAATACTTTTAAGTTGAAGCACAATTGTATTTCTAGTAATTTTTTTTTTGGTTGTGGTATAGTATAAAGGGCACTTGTTGAAGCATTTACTGTTAAAAAGAAATAATGCTTTCAGTCGGTAACATTTATTTCAAAAATGCAAATTTACATGTTTCAATTTTTTTCGGCGATTGACAGTAAATGTCAAATTTTATTTTCTATTGAAGCACACTAAAATGTCACATTTATAATCTAGTCAACACGTCAACATTTTTATTGACTAATAAGGATTTATTTTGATTATGAGCACTAAAGCAGACACTTTAATGCCGGTCAAGGACTTTCAGCTATCACAAAAATTTAACATTTTATTTTGTTGTTCTACATTTGTGTGTTTTTGTGTTGGAGACACAAGGCCTAGTTAGAGGTTATGGGCTAAATGGCCAAGTTGCTGGTGACTAACCTCAACAACGATAACGTCCTGGACCTGGGGCAAGGCTGGCACCGGCATCACGTGTGCTCCGCCGCCACATAATGTCTGGCTGAGATCGGCTTAATAACCGACAGCAATAGGTATTCGAAAATTGTTGTTACGGGGAAGTGGACAAGGCAGATAAACTATTTTATAAGGCCAACGTTTCGAATCCTTTATTGATTCTTTTTCAAGGCTTATAATAAATGTCAAAATTTGTTTGGCATGGTACCAACTTGTCTCGGTCAGTGGTCGCCGGAAGAAGAGTCCATTCTCAATATCAATATTTGTTTTTCAAACAAAAGGTTAGATGATATTCGAATGAATGATAAGACCCGAATGAATTGAGTGGATCTAATGACTCCGTTTCATGAAGGATTTCTTGCTTTTAATAAGTTAGCAATGTACAACACCAATTTTGTTCTAAGTATTTCTGATAGTACTGATTTTTGTGAGAGTTTGACACCAATCTTTGATTTACTTCTACCAGTTAAAATTTGTTGAACAATACTAATGATTACGTTTTAACTTCCGATCAAGTTGTGAATATATGGACAGAACTAAGGATGCTAAATGTGATTCATACACATACAGACAAAGTACAAGATTTTTTAAATTTGTTTTATGATGTTTTATAGCCTGTATTTATAGACCTCCTTTAAGAAATTTAGATGATGATAAGAGTTTAATAAATTACATTAACTACAACAGATCAAAGTGGAGAAGCTTTTGGTCAGAACACTTAACAGATTGAAAACAAAAAAATTTGGCATGATATGTTCTATTTGTAGCTAATTTAGATAATATTATTTTCAATGTTTCAATGAATCATATAATTTATTATAATACGTTTTAAAATAATACTCAACACTACTAATAAGAAGTTGCTTGTTAATAACGTTATAGAATATTAAAAACAAGCTGTCTGTATCAGTCACCATTTTGTTGTTGTTACACCATCACTACATGTATACATTGTCTATGATAGATGTGAGTAGTGTATGACATTTATAACACATCTCACATCTTCTCTAAAGTTTCTAAAAATCTCTTCGGTTTACGAACAACTCCACTAGATCTTGTTGTGAGCAATCGTCGAGGACGTTCATTATGCAATGCTCTATCAGTTACTGGTACTTTTGAGTTTTACAAGATCTGGTCAATTGCTTCAGGCAGAATGTCATTATGTATCAAGATTTGCATTAATTCTTCAGTGTTAGAGTGAAGGAAAGGAATTGAATTGATTTTGGATTTTTCTAAGTCAATGCGATTATGGCAAACTATATTTTCCTTATTATTTTGTACAAGTTATATTTTTTTGTGTTCTGAGACAATGTTTTCAGATTCTCACTTTTCTTGAGGGTTATCACAATATAGGATCTATGGTCCTAACAACGCGTGGTTCTTCTAAATATTGTTAAAACGAGGTAATGGCCTTTGAATGGTAAGACTTAAGGCTGGTGGAATTGACGCCACCTTCTGGTCAAACATCCGCCACAATTCATTTGTGGCTGAAGTTGACTCTTCAGACTTCTCTTCGTTTAATAATGTTAAGTTTTGAATTTCTGTTTTTTTTATTTTTGCGCTACTAAGTTTGTGGTTTTGTCCTTCCGAAGTTTTAAACTTTCAATTACTTTTTGGTAGGTTTTTTTATTCATATGAACAAATTATTTGTAAAAGCAAAAGCTACATTATTATCAGACAAAAAAGCAACAATTAGAAGTTCTGATTCTCTAATCTTTTTTTCCAAACTCTTGGAGCTTTTTTTTATTTCTATATCTATTTTGGAGGTATTTTTGACTGCATTATATTTCATTTTGTGTACACTTGAAATAGTATGTTTTCTAATATGATATAATGAACCTTTAATTATGGTACTACATACCATACAAAAACTTGCACAATTTTGTTCATACAATCACATTGCGTTTGCCAATATTTTTTCAATTTTTTTGAAAATCTTTTCTTTTTTTAACAAGCTTTTGTACATTGTCTTTTTATCATCTTTATTTAAATTATCTATTTCTTTATTTTTACGCTTAGATTCGACAATATTTATATTTGTTGTGCTGCAAGTACTTGTGATTATGGACATTGCGCAAACGTAAAGGTGATTGTGTTAGTCGTACTTGTACTTATTTTGGCATTACGAATAACATATTTATAATGGATCTAACGAAATAGTAGAGTGACTAAAGCAATAAACTCATAACCATTGTTAACTAAAGAAAGAGCGGTGCTCGAGTTAGGCTGCAGGGGTGATCGATGTGCTCGTCGTAAATTTTTCTGCTACCTAATTGTGATGCTTTTCTAAAATCCCAAGGCTTCGAAGCAGGTAGGTAAATAACGAGCCCATCATCCGTGCAACCAACCGAAATTAAGTACCGCTCTTTGTTAAGTTAACAATAGTTATGACTTTATTGCTTTAGTCACTCTACTATTTCATTAGATCCACTATACAATTTACATATATAAAGACATTATTAACAAGCAGTATATCGCGTCTATTTTCTATGATTTTTGATTTTGTTAAGAAACTTGTGTTGGGTTGGTGGCTTCGGAATAAATTCCCTAGTTATTCTGCGTTAAGTATTTGTTAATTTGGGTATAAATTACTAAATTATTAAGGGAATAAAGTATTGTATTTAATCTCGAGGGTGATCTGAAGGGTCTGCTGGTTCCAATCACCTAAGGGATTAAAAAGCACCAATTAAAAATTATAAAAAATATTGCAAATTTTAAATATGCAGGGATGACATGAAATCTACTAGTTCTACCATTTTGTAAACAAGCCTAAACCTAAAACGAGTGAAAATTGTGAATCTCTGTTGAAATGCGGAGACGTAATTTATTTATATATGTAATAAATCTGTGATTTTATTAATTAAGTAATTAAAAAGCGTTGCTAAGAATTTGTAATTTGTACTGAAATTGAGTAAAATTGAAATTGAGGGGTACTGCCGTACTGATTTTTTTTGGTTTATATTAGATCTAGTACAATTGTACTGTTTATCGCATCCGTGTGATTCGTCCCATGAAGGGAGAATTTCTCCCACTACTATTTCAAAGTGGGTGGTACAACTCTCACTCAGAATACCCAACAGATTGAAAACTACATGTTTTGGCATGGTATGTTCTATTTGTAGCTAATTTAGAAAATATTATATTCAATATTTGAATATAGTATATAATATGTTTTAAAATGATACTCAGAAATACTAATAAAATAACAAATTTCTTGTTAATAACGTTACAGAACATTAAAAACAAGCTGTCTATATTAGTCGTCATTTTTTTTATTGTTGCACTACCACTACTTCTTATGCATTTCACATGATAGATGTGAGTCCTGTGTGTGACATTTATAACATCAACTCTCTTAAGTTTCTAAAAATCTCTTTGGTCTCTTTGGAGGACGTTCATTATGCAATGCTGCATCAGTTATTGGTACTTCTGAGTTTTTCAAGAGCTGGCTGGTTGCTTCAGGCAGAGTGTCATTATCAGGATTTACATTAATTTGTGGGTCACCATCTTCAGTGTCAGGGTCAAGGAAAGGAATAATTATTTTGGATTCCTTTAAGTCAATGCGATTACGTCAACCTATATTTCCCTTTTTATTTTCTACCATATGTTTATTATAATTTTTGATCAGAGGTTGCCATGAAAAACAAAAATCCTAAAAACGTAGCGCCTAACTTATTTCACTTGATAATACATAACCTCACTTGGCGTTTTATGTTTTCAAACACATTGGTTGCAGGAGTTGCAATTTGTTTATCTCTTCTTGAATACGTTGTTAAATATTATTGGTTGGCTCTCTAAAAATGATTCGTCTGGAAATTTATCTCGAAACTTGTCAAAACAACATCTGGATGAGTAAACCCATTGTCCGTTTGCTAAGTGCCTATTACGAAAATATCATTCTATCAAAAAAATCTTCTGTTCTGCAGTGAAACCCATAATTCAAATTTAAATTTTGTTTTTGACAGTGACGCCATAATTACATTTATTAAATGAATTAATTTAGGCGCTACGTTTTTAGAATTTTTGTTTTTCATGGCAGCCTCTGATCAAAAATTATAATAAACATATAGTACAAGATTTTCGTATAGTGAGCCAATTTTCCCAGATTCTCACTTTTCTTGACTATTGTTATATCACATGCAAGTTGGGTACTATCGGTTTCAAGTCCCGCACACTCTTAATATATTTTTTGTTTTATATATATTTTGTGTATGCTGTAATTCCTTCTGTATATTGTCTCACACATGATGCATTAGCAAATTGTTATCCACGGGCAATTTAAACTCGATTTATCAGTAATTGTGCCGGTGAATAAGTAATGTCTTTCAATGGTGAGTTGACATTGTGATTGGGCAGTTTCAAGGTCATTATTACTCTCCAAACATTTTTTTATACTTATTTTTTTTATCCCTACCTTTTTTTCGCAAGACTTTTTGAACGAGGGTAATTCGGGCTGCGGAATACAACATCGAAACTTATCGAAAGGATGCTCTTTCGCCACTTGCGTCTTTCTTCTATTAGACGAATCTGCTTTACCAGATATTCTCAAATTGCATAGTAAATTTATAACTGGTAAATGCAGCATTGTCACATACAACAATATTGGGTAACTCATGGATCGAAAAAACTTGTCTGAAAGTTGAAATAACCGCTTTATCTTTTGTCAAGCTGGCTGCACTTGTATATGACAATATTAACAATAGAGTTCTTTTAGACTATTTGTTCAAGAATTTTCTACAAACGCGACACTTTTTACTGAGTTGTTTTATGTAATTATTAATGTTTGGTCAATAAAGCAGTTGACGCGCTCTGAACTTTATCTTTTCTATCCTAAGATGAATCCTAGAACATTGAATTCATTTTTTGTAAACATGTTGAAGGGTATTTTTACACATTTAGCACGATTGAATACAGGGTGAGCAATCTTCTTAAAATTTTTGAATAAATTTTGAAACATTTTTAAAATAGTTTCTTCGTTGCAAACCCATTCATTAAGCGATTCTTTTTTATTTTGCAAATCTATGATTCACTTATCCTTCCATGACTCTCCCGGTAGAGGTTTTACTTATTTAGTACTAAATAACCTTAGGAATTCTCGTAGACATATTTTTTCTCGAGTTTTCAGTAGTTGCGAATTCTTTTCTCTCAATTTTATGTCAAGGCGTTTTGTTTATCTTTTTGTGGAAAATTGGAAACTTATTTGGATAGAAGTAATCCTCTTTGTAATTAATTAAGAAATTTTTCTTATAACATATTTATAAGGAATGGATAATATATATTTAACGGATTTAATAAGTCAAAAAAATACAATAAACAAACAAAATAGCACTAAGTTCTACACAGAGGAGCACAGAGACTAAGTTCTAAGACTAAGAAGCACTAAGTTCCGCACGCTACCAGGGAAGTACCCGAATGCCTCCCTCTCGGCGGCCTCGCCCAAGTCTGCATCCGAGTAGTCCCGACGTAGCCCGGCTCTGTCCGACATGGGATTCCCCATGTCCTGTCCTCCCAAAAATAACGCGCCGACATATTTATGAGAATATTTATTATGGGACACATATGGTGCTCTAAATGTGCAAACATTTACGAATCAATTGTTTTAGTATAAAGAAATATGATTGACTAGTTACAAACATAGCCTGAATCTTTTGCTGTATTGATTTATTTTGGGAAACCTACATTACGCTATTATGTGTTATAAATTAGGTGTGTGGCGTTATTCAAGGTACTGGATTCTGTACTGTGGTCTGTGCTTAGATCTGTGAATGTTGTTTACGTAATGAATTTAGAGCAGTTCTTAACTATCATTATGCCAGTAACTTTCGTTGTTGACATAATTGTCGGATCATTTGGCCTATTGACTTTGCAGTTTCAGTTTTCTGTGTACTGGTGTAATCTTTTGATTTTTTTGTTGTCCCATTTATTGTGACCCTCAATAATTTTATTTAGGACCAAAGTTGGTTTACTGGAGTTAAATGTTAAATTCGTTAATTGTCTTATTTGGTGGAGTGTAACATGAATGCATTTTGTATATTCCGCTTGCTATTTCAGTTAGTATCTCTATTTAGAATTTTTTAAAGGAGTGTTGGATTATGATGTGTGTTTAGTAGATTTTTTGATCTTTAAGGCAACTTCACTTTAACGCAACTTGAGCTTTTGCTAGAGCTTGGTATATTTTCAGACTGAATTATTAAATAATTACTTGTTGATAATAATGAATATTAAGAAATTAAGCCAATTTAAACTTATCTTAGTGATAAGACTTATGTTGTGTTTTAACTAATTAATGCTCGTTAAAAAGCTTACTTTGGTTTAAACGTAAGAAATTCATAATTTTGACGTTTTTCTAATTGAATATATTTCTTACTTTCTTGGTTAAAATTTAGGCTTTACATTGATTTACATACATTCTTGATAAAAAATACAATTATTAACATTTAAAAAAAATAATAAGCGGTTTTAACCTATGCTGTTGAAGCCTTATGGCTCCAGTGTTTCTTAAATTTTGTTCACATACATGACAGCAAGCAAAATATTTTTTCTGCTTGTATTTATCTCAAATCCAAGCTGTTTATTTTTTTTTAAGGTGTCTTCTTCCTTTACTCATTTTTAATCACAGTATAACCTCAAATCAAGTACGAGTACATCAGACGACATTAAAATATTAATAGCATCTTAACATAGATAACGGATTGACACGTCATGTCAACTATTTGTTATAGATAGTTAGTTCGTTGTTGAGGCTTTTCATTTTTGATATTTTTTGTATAGGGTATTTTTTACTTTTTAAGTGATTTTTTCTTTGTCTCAAAGTCTTGGGTTAAGGTTTTATTACTACTCTCAGGTTTTTTTCTTTCAGTTGATAAGTGCAAAATTCGATTTTGGGTTCAATTAGTTTTTTTGTTCATTGAACGAAAATTTTGAATAGTTTTTGGATGTATCCTTATTCCTTCTTTGCAAGCAGTTCTTCGATTCACTTGAATTTTGCTAGCATCTTGTTCTTTTTTTAATTGAGGTCAGATTTTTGAATTTCTTATTACAATCGGCGTTTGTTTTCACATTTTGGGGTAAATTTAACATTGAAAGATTTGAATTGGTTAGAGTGGCAAAATAATTTTGTGGATTAATTTCTGCTTGATTATGGGATCAGATGGTACTGACTTTTTTGGTTTAATGAAGTCTTTATATTCGTCTTTTTCGCTATAATTCATAGAGGCACGAAATTTGAAATGCTAATAAGATAACGTCTTTTTCTAAAACATGATTTTAGTAATTCTGAATTAAGTAAAAACACAAAGTATATAATGAAAAAGAAAATTTGAGATTTTGGACATTTATTGTTTTTAAAAATTGTTAAATTTTCCTAAACTATCTTACGGTTTGGAGGGCCAACTGCCTTTTTTTCTTAAGGCTAAGTCTGAAGTTTGAGATTTTATGTACAAATTAAAGCTAGAAACGAAACAAAGATTACCATGTTTTTTGCATTATCATTTTTGTCAATGTTTTTAAAAAAATCTAGAAAAGTAAATAAATGCAAAATAATCAGAACTCAATTTCTATACCAAATGTTTGTCAAGTTTAATGTTACAGTTACTCGATGGCTGAAACTCGTTCAGCATTCTTAACTTTTATTTTTCTAATTTTTTCTTAATAAATATGTTTATGTGTTAGATGTGGCAAGGGCCAAAATCTATATATTGTGTTATTTCTGTTGTCAACCTCATATAATTTGACAAGATGTACCCATTTTCCCCTCTTTTTTTGAGAGTGTCCAAATTTTATGATTTTATAAATAAAATTATTTTGAATTTCTTTTAGTAAATTTAGTAAAAAGGGGGATCAAAGATAGGAAATATTTTATAATTATTTACTTTAAAATATTTTTCTTTATAATCTTTGTTCTATTTGACACTTTGTTTTTTTTTTATTATTAAAGTATTTAAAACTTCCACATTTGTGGTTGCTTGTCCACAAATGGTTACTATCGGCTTTAGCCAAATTTTTTATTAATGCCTCTAAAATTTCGGAAAGTCGGCCTTTAATTTTGTGATTTTTTGTTCTTTTTTTTTGATGAAAAGGTGTATGCAGTTCTTTGTTTGGTTTTACTTTTTAAACAAACATGGTCTGCCATTTTATTTTTTTGAGTTTTACTTCTAAAATCGTGAAATCCTTCTATGCATTCTTTGCTATCATTAAAGGTTAAACTCGGAGATGTGGACATTATCTTTTTCTCTAAGACGTTAAAGATTTTTATATTTATACCAGCTTATATCTCTGTTTTGTGTAAAAGTCATATATGGTAATAATATGGGCTCGATTATAAGCCTCCTGGCTTGCCATTCGCTGGATTGCGCACTGGAGTGAGAATGTACCGTTGACACCCAGTCACCCAGTAGATATCCATTATCATATCTGCCCAATCGAAAATAAACAGGAAGTGGCGAATTGATAAAAATGGTACTCTCGTGAACCGATCCGATCCGGCGCAACGTGATATAATGTGTATCAATTTTAAATCAGGCGTTACAAATAGCTTGAACTTTGATACTAAAGTGCCCTTTTACCGCCAGGCGATTCGATACGAACATGGCTATGCACCCACAACTTGAGGAAAACCACCGATTTCAAAAAAATTGCGTTTGGTTTGTCACCAATTTATCTTTGGTTTTGGGCATTTTAATATACTCACGCGAGAGACGGGCAATCTCGTTAGTTACTTTTTGAATTGCCCTACAGAAACGCAGGGCAATTAAAACTTGAGATTGGGCACTGAGGAATTTGTTTCTCTTGGTTTTGGTTTCAATCCGTTCCCCAATGGTATGAACCAAATGAGTAACAGTGGCTTTATTTAAGCGAAACTTTTTTTAAAACTCAACATCACACAACAACACGAATGGATCCTCACGCTCTCAGATGAAACGGATTATTCGCGCAGGCTATTGTGGCAAGACCGAGGGTTTAGCCGCAATTAATCATTAAAGATTCGTCATTTAGCTCGATTTATGCTGAAATTTGTCAGATTTGTTAAGTGTCGACGTTATTTATTCTACCCTTGCGGTTACCCTCTAGAGAGAAGCTTTACGACCAGATTTATTGCGTTTTTAACACTTTTACCCTAGTAGCACATTTATGTAGGAACTATATAGTTTTCAAATGTGGTTCTTTTTCCGAAATGTAACGCTAAAACTATGTAGAAACGACAGAGGTATCCTACATAGGAACAATATCGGGACGTAGTCGAAACAAGATAGTAAGTAGGTAGTTTGACTATCTCGATCGTATATAAGCTAGCCTATATAGCCTCTATGTCGGCAGACTGAATTAATACATAAAAATTTTAGCGCCATCTACTGGATTTACACTATTTTACTATTAAAGTGACCAAAAGTTGGAGCTGCTGTTACACAGGAATTATGGCATTTTTTATCTCTATCCTATATAGGATAGTCTATATAGATACTACAATGTTACTTGACATATAAGAAACATATTGCCAGACTATATTAATTCACGATAAGTTTAGCGCCATCTGTTGA
The DNA here is from genome assembly GCA_029207805.1 of Tribolium confusum. Taxonomy (NCBI): domain Eukaryota; kingdom Metazoa; phylum Arthropoda; class Insecta; order Coleoptera; family Tenebrionidae; genus Tribolium; species Tribolium confusum. The sequence goes on from JALGAY010000006.1 coordinate 8,366,831, forward strand.
GTGACAAATAAAATACTGAGGAAAGTGAAGGAAACAATTAAGAATTAAGTAATTAAATAATTTTTCACATATTTATTAATGTTTTATATTTACATTATATTTAAGGTATTTTGGATTTACACATGTCTTGCAGTCACAAAAAACGTATAACAGATTTCTCTATCATGTTTCTTGAATAAATGTTTTGCATGTTTTAAAATATGAAATACAATTATCAGATATCAATTTTTTTCAGAAATGATGCTGTAAACTATCAAATTAATGGGCTTTTGACTGATCTACTTGCTTTTTTTTGTTTTTATAGCTTGCTACTCAATATTTTCAGAACAGTCCTCGTAGTATTTTCGAGTTTACGTCACAAACTTGAGATATCTAATCTCATAACTTTTTAGTTTAGTGGGGTGATGAGATCCATCGCTAAAATTTTTATATCTTCGAGAGGGTGGTTGAATTTGATTTGTCATTTATTTGATACATAGAAGGGAGCAAAATAACAACTTTCTTTTTTTTTTTTGATTTGGGTGGACAGTTTAAGAGTAAAGTGAATAATTTGCTATGAGCAAACATAGCTGAATTCTTTTCACGAATTTTTACTTTAAAAAATAATGGCAGCACTTTTTTTTGTTCTTTATTGTTCCCACAAATTCTATTGAATTAAAAAATGTAATAGCTTTCTTTTGCTAAAACTCGATAAAGCAAGAGAATTCAACTTAATGTAGAAACTTATATAAGTGCTGTAAAAATAGAAGTTATTAATTGCAAGCTAAGTAAGTCATTGATCTACATTCAATTGATTACTAAGGCTTAACGTAATGAAATTATTGCAAAACAATGAGTAAGTGTAATTAAAATTGAGAACAAATAAGGCAACTTCCTTTAAGAATTTACGGAAAAAATATTCTGTTTAATTGGAGATTAAACATGTTGGCAACTCGGCGAAATATTGCGATTCTGACTTCTGTTAAGAAAAGTAACTGGATATACACACTAACATTTCAATGTGCTTCAGGTACGGTGAAGTTGAAGCTTCTGATGCAAGTGCAGGGTAGGTAGATGTCTTCGTGCAGGTATTTTAAATATCGGTTAAGAGCTTTTACCTCGACCATCTTTACGGCACAAAATTTTTCTTTGTCACGATATAAATACGGAATTTTGTTAACTCTAACTAGTTCCCACCCGAAGAGTTTGTTAGATTTATCGTTGGGACGTTCTCTACTTTTGGCAAAACTCGCTTCCTGGAGGGTCTCAACTTCGGGATTTGGGTTATCTTGATCCACATCCACATGAGTTTGATGTTACAGGAGTAAGAAAACTTTTAAGGGTGCGTTCTATACTAATTTATTCAGTCAAAACAGAACAATATAAATACCATTTACAATAAAGTATTTAGCACTTTTACGTTTGTGATTACTTGTTCACAAATCGTTACTATCGGCTTTAGCGAAATTTTTATTAATGCCTCTAAAATTTCGGTGAGTAGGCTTTTATTTCGTGAACTTTTGCTCGTTTTCGAAAAAGTGTATGCACTTTTTTGTTTGATTTTTTTTAAACCACGCATCATAAACACCCAGACATGGCCATTTCATTTTTTCTAGTTTTACTTATAAAATCGAGAAATTCTTCTATGCACCCTTTGCTTTCATTAAAGGTTAAACTTGGAGATATGGGCATTTTATCCCACAAGTCTTTAAAGATTTTTATATTTATACAAGCTTGTATCTCTATTTTATGTAAAAGTTTCTTTATGTTTTTGCGTTTGGCAATATAAAAAATTTTGATAAAAATCTATATGACGTGGGGCTTTGTTTAAATAATGTCAACGTCAAAAATTTGTGGTCGGCACTAAAACGTATATAACGACTGCTTCGGTTGTCTTGAACATCTTACAGATGAATATGTAAAGATAATATTTTACTATTTTAAGAACTCTTCTAAATGATGTTAAAATGTACACTACACTATTGTTACAATATTAAAGAAATTGATGAAATCATGTATACAACAACGCTTTCATTTAAATTTAATATTATTTGATACATTGTACACAATAGTTAAGACATATTTGATAAATTTAATGTTGGCACTGCTTTTACATGCACTCTTTCAGCGCCAACACTGAAAGATTTTTTTTAAAAGTGACAATTTTTTGTTAAATTGTAGACCACCTAAGGTCAATTCCAAGTAAATTTGGGTTGTTAATAACCTTAATAAGCCACTGCTGAAATCGTTTATAATATTTGTTTGATTATGGGAATCTGTGTTCAGGTTGTATGTTAACTTTGCATCCTTTAACGCAATACATAACAGGCTTCATTCTTTTTTTTTGTAATCATTGCAACGATGTTTGCTTATAATATAGAACTTATTTACACAGAAACAAATTGAATTACCTTGCACGTTAAATTGTTGGTTCCGATTTTTTACAGTTCAATCACAGGATTAACAATTCTAAAGATGATCTACCAACACAACTACGACTACACAGTTTAAGAGAATACAGTTTTAAAATTGTAATAGAAAATTAACAGTTTCTAATTAAAAAAATTTAGAATTTAAAAATAACAATCAAAAAAGAATTGGTGATGCACATAAATAGCCATTTACGTTGAAGGTTCAAGGTGGTTAGTACAATAATACATTAATCTGTCTTAATCGTCTACGATTGAAGCATTGCATTTTTATCTCTTTGTCTTGTTTTATGTTTCTCTTGTTTTCGGGGCTGTGAGTGATTACACCATTTAACCCTGGAATGGTATCCATTTTCCAATTTTTTTTTGCTTTTATGGTCTGCTACTCACTATTTTCAAAACAGTCCTCATAATATTTTCGAGTTAATATTTCACGTGGGAAACTTGAAATTTCTAATCTCATAACTAAAAGTGGGGTGATGAATCCATGGCTAAAATTGATGCATTTCCTAGAGCGTGGTCGAGTTAGGTTTGTTACTTTCTTGATTTATAGAAGAGAGCAAAATAACAACTTTCTTTTGTGTTGATTTGAGTGGACAGTATGAGAGCAAAGTTTTCATTCTTCTTCATTGTTCTCACAATTGTTACTTTGTACATATTGCTTGTAAAGCTTCTTCGCTGTGGAAACAGAAGTGATCCAATTATCTATTGTGTAATAGCGATTTGTACCGTGTATAGGTGCTGTTAGTTTGACTGAATAATATTCCACATTTTATTTTATATTTATCGTGTTTGGCAGGTGTATACATTTTAAATGGACGGCAACCTTTAAATGATATTAGTTGCTCATCAAGACTACAATGTTCTGATGGAACAAACCGTTCAGAACATTTAGAAATATTGCTGGCAAAAAGCTCAGAAATAGGAGCTAAACGATTTTGATCTGTTTGTACTACTCTGGTTGATTGGTGGTGGAGCACAAATGGGTGTTGTGATTTCTTCCGCATTTCATACATCTAAAATCGGCATTACAGTTTAATTGAGCGTGTTTATACAGTTTGCATTTGTGACATTGGATTATTGTTTTCCGGTTTTTAAGTAGCTTAACAGTGACGTCAAGTTTTAATACTTTTTTTAATATTATAGATTGATTTGTATTCAAGTTTGAGTTCTATTAATACCATTTGTATTCGGGATGCATTCTAGTGGTTTTTTCTAATTTGTATCAGTTTCGGAAAAGTTCTGTTTGACTTTTTCATCAGTGATTTCAATTGGAACCTTTTTAATTACAACTTTGCAGCAGTTTTTTTGCCTCTTGGTGTGTGCATGTGAAAGGAGAATTTTTCGTGAAGTAAAATTTCCTTCATAGCTTTGTGCCCTTCTGGAAAGATCAGACTCAGTTGTGATGCCTTTTTTTAGGGATGAGGTTTTTAAATACGCTAGTTTCTTGTCATTGAGATGCTTGCCTAGTTTGAGCCATTTGCTTTTGCCTCGAAGTACGGTGGGTCCCGTGGTGTTTTTAATTTTTTTGGTGAAACTTGCTGGTTTTTATGTTTTACGTGGGTTATTATTTGGAGTGGCCACAGATACGGATTTGGTGGTGGAAAATGTTTTGTTATGATTTTTGTCTAGCTTGAATTGGGGTTATTTAATTACGTTTCAGTAAATACAATAAAAATTCTCTTCGAATTTCTTACTCTCTATTTTTTTTTAAAGAAACTGGTTTCGGCCAGGTGGCCTACAAAAAATTACATAGAAAACTACTTCTTAATATAAACTAACTTACATCAACTTATTACATAAAATTTTTTGTAAACGTGAAACACATTTTATTAACTTTACTAATATTATATTTTAAAATTATTGACTGGTGGTCAGATGTCATATTCATACTTTCTGTTTGGTCGACGCTTGCGTTATTATTTCCACTTTTCCGTGTTTAATTTCCACTTTGAAAGTAAAGTAAAGTAAATTTTATTCATGCTAATAATAATCATAATTTTACAGATGTCAATAATAAAATACAAAGAACAACATTTTATAAGTAAGTGTGGGTAACTATGTTATACAGCAATTAATTTTACAGTATTTAATTTGATCCGGCAGAGTGGTAAAAAATTTTGTACAATAATAATTCACAGCGTCCCTGGATTTATTTAGTCGGGTGAATGCTGGAAGGAGTAAAAGTATCTATGCCTTGTATTGTGATGATGAGACAACACATCAAATTTGTTAATATTACGTTTTGCATAAACTAAACATGTATTAATATATAAACAGGGTAACGTCATAATTTTTAATTTCTTAAAACCCTCATGACAACATTTTCTAAATTTGACGTCGTCTATTATTCGTACACATCTGCGCTGACGGGCAAATAAAGTTTTTGAATGAGCAGAATGCCTCCATACTAATAGTCCCTATGACAATAAAGAATGAATATACGAAAAATATGCCGTAACGACAGTTTGGGATGTCGTTAAGGTTTTGAGGCGTCTTAGTATCTATATAGGTATACATATTTCGAAATTTTCTTACTGGTATAGTTAACATGAGCTTCCTTTGTTAACTTGTCATCAATTTCTTTCAGATGTTTAGTTCCTTGCTGTAGGGCAAGTTTGTCAACATCATCAACTTAGGCAGCTTCCTAATCGTTTTCTACGTATTTGTTGCCAGAGCAACAATCTAGGGTGTTGTCACCAAGGAATTTTACTTTACGTGTAAGGTTTGCACAACTAGGATGATATGTTGCACTGCATATATTACATTTTAGACTACTAGAACACTTGTTTTTGTACTTTTTACAGCGCGCGTCCGCTAACGCGTCAACACCGTCCGGCATGCTTACCGGCTCTTAAAATATATATACATATACATATATTTTACGTAATCGAAGGTTAGTCATGCCTTCGCGTATTTTGAATCGTATCAAGTCTAGACCCGCAGATTTAACTACAATTAAGTGGGCGTCTGTCTGTAGACCAGTCAAGTCTAAATACTTTTCTTAGCACGTTAGTGCTTTCGAGGAGGAGTTAGTCCGTGTTCAACCCTCCAAGTATAGCTACCGACCAAGTCGCTTTCTTTCTGTCGGCGTGCTGTTGTTTTTGTGAGCGTACCATCGTCTTCCCGCTTATATATGACCGTCTCAGTTGGAGTATCAACAATGATGTCCCTTTTGAGTTTGCCATATATATTATAAGCAAGCTTGTGATCGTTGCTCTTCGGTTTCCATCTACATACACAGTCCTAAGAGGATGGATGTATTGGTCCTGATCGTCGTATCCAAAACGAACATGTTTGAGGAGCCATTCGAAGACTTTGCACTTTTTATGATAAATCACTCCCTCCAAACGAACTGGCGTTGAGCAAGTTATACAAGTGCAGTCACCTGACCTCTAAGATTGAGGAAAGAGAAGGTATAAAATCTCAGTCTGAGTAAGGTATGCTTCAGCACACACTATTTCTAAGACCTTCTTCGCGTTCCTCATTAGCTCGGTTTGTATACTATTGTCTGTCCGCGAAAACAAATCCAATTTAGCCTTTGCTCGTATATCTGGTCTTGATGAAAATATCATTTTGATCAGATATTCTACTTGCTGGCTGTTGAACCTATATCTTTGCGTCAGTATTTTTCGGCGAGTTCCTAAATACTCAAGAAATTTCTGAATCTCACTTGACTCGCTTAGATCTATCCATAAACCGTTTGTTATAGAGTTCACTTTTGCTGATACGTCTTTAAATTTTAGACCTAATTTACCTAGATCGTGCTCAATCTGTTTTTCAACTGCACTAATTAGCACAATTCTTTGTAGAGCGTCTATCTTAGCATGGTTTTTTGTATCTTGCGGGGTCCATTGTTTAACGCGGTCATAAATATGTTCCACATAAGCGCTTAGCTCTTTGGACTCATTTAATTCTTTCATCTTTGCAATGATGTCATTAATCCGCTTCTTATGGTGATCCAATATCTTCATCCAATCGTGTAATTGTGCAACATTGTAAAAGATTGGAGCAGAATAGGTTTCCTTATCTACGTCAACCTCCACCAGTCGCTTTACATTCATGGCATTAGGCATTCTCTCCTGTAGAGAATCGTCTGAATAAGTCATCGAGCTTGATGATCCTAATGTTCAAACTGAGTCCAGAAGCTTTTGTTTGATGTTATCGGTAGTAGGAGTTTCAATCCTCTTCAGCCTTTCATACATTTTGATCATGTACTCCCTTGCCTCTTCATCGTGATGATCTCCTCGATGACAGGGACTCCAAAAACAAAACCTTCTAAATGCGCCATTTTGGTTTAGTTAGTTTTATGTTGGTTTTCTCACACAGAGACTAGAACATAAACTGGGCATAAACATAAATGTTCGTTGGAATTAATATTTAAATGTTCTAATCGGTTTGTATTTTTCATTCTTGTTTATTAATCGATAAATGTCAAACTTTACTGGTTTTTCTCGGCTTTGTAAAGGTGGAGTTTTCTCCGTCTTGTTCATTGATATTTGGAAGCTTGAATTTAGTTTCGAATTTTTTATGGTTCGGTGTTTTATTTGCCGTTGTTGGTGTTGAGGTTGTCGTTAATGTCAACCTTATCTTCGTTTTTATTTGTTTTACTGTCGCGACTGCAGTATTTACATTTCCTTGCAGCATTTGAAAATGGAACCAATTTGATCGTCGGAGAAAACATTAAAATTGATTTGCTTCGTCAGATCTGTTACTTGCGTAAATTTACCGTTCTGTTTTGTTTTTTTTTTGTAGACACTTTGAACGATCGGTTCCTTTTCTCTGACGGAGCCGAGTGACACGCTGAGAGCGTGTCGCTCGAATAGCAAAACCTGAAAAAAAAGTGGCAAAAACGGGGGATGGGGAATCTCTCGATAACCAGGGAATCAATTTCTTGTGTTATTTTTCATGTAACTTTATATATAACTTCAATTTTTCTCGACTTTGGGATTTAAATCTGACATTTAAAATTCTTTGGAATTTAAAATATAGAAAAATGCTGTATAATTGCAAATGTTTTGTTACATGAAAGATGGGCAGCTGGATTAAAAAAAAGAGAACAAAAGTCGTTCAAAATATAAATTTCATTCTTTTCCTAATGTACCTCACTTTATTGCGAACGTTTTAATTTTTTTTTTAATTTTAGCGTCTTAGTATGTTTTAAGCATAGCGGTATGAGCATTCGGCTCATAATTAAGATGGTATATTTATTATTTGTAATATATACAAATTATTATTAATATAAATAAACAAACCAATAAAAATTGCAAAGAACAAAGAAAGTTTACGTTTCATTTAAAAATGTAACGTGTTCGTTACTTTCGTTTATATTAAATTATTATTTTAATTCGTTAAGGCATAAAACTTTTTTTTCTCTAAATTTTTCGATTATATTTATAGGGCTGGGCAAAATACTTATCTAGTAAACACTTTGACCATTTTTTAGAAAAAAAAAATTGTCTTTTGTGTTATCACTCATCCGTTTAAACGGACTACATGCATAATAGCCACAAAATTACAAATAAATGCGATTTTTTATTGAATAACAAAACACCTTGTTTTATTTAAGGTGATACATTATAAAACATATTTTTGGATGTACTCCAATTTTACATTTGATACAAATAAATTTTCACAGAGTTTTTATGGCACATCTTGCATTTCCTGTCGCCTTCAGAATAATTGACAAGGTGGTGGCCAATATTTGGCAGTTAATTTGTTTGTAGCGGAAAGGTTTAACACCATAACTTTCCAAAAAACTTTTGGCAATATAATGCGTAAAAGTAAGTAAACTGGCACAATTTGGATTGGTTAGTTTTAGTTTTTTGATGAAAAGCCAATCGTTAGCAACACCAACATCAAAAAGATATAGAAAAATAGGCCAGTACCACTTTCTTTGGCGTATACAAAATCCGTTTATCTTTTTCTTATAACTACCAATTAATTTTGACTGGGGTATATTTTGTTCGGATTTTCTCTCGCGACACCATCGCGTCGCTCTTGATATAATTTGTTTTTGCAATTGCTAGCTAAAGTTACAGTTTCGTTGTCTTTTTATTGAACTAACAAAATTTTCTCATTTGCCAGAAATTTGTACGTTTCTTTTCAATTTGTTTCAGGTGAATCTTTTGAGAAATGATCAACCTTGTAGTCTTATTTTCTCGTATAGATCCAGTAACAAATATCTTTTTCTCGGTCAGGTGTAGTTTATGTACCATATCATTAGGAACATTAGCTTGATCAATTAGCTTCAGAACAGCGTCACCACTAGGTCTAAATTTTTTCTTTGTGTAAGATTTTCTATTGTATATATCAAAGGCTACCATGAAACCAGTACTTGGCGTATTCCTAGAGTGATTGGAGCTCTCAGGTTTTTCAGACCTTTAGGTTCAAGCTTTCATCTTGGGATTAAATGATGCACTTTAGTCTCTTGATGTATAATATACTATTTTGCACCTCTGCGACTAAAGTTGATACTTTAAAGTACTACTACTCTTATTAGTTCTATTATTACTACCTTCAAAGGGGCTAATTCAGTTGAAGATTAAACTTCTCTAAATTGTGACGTATGTCACATTTTAGCTTTTGGACGGTTCTAACTTCGGAAATTTTTATCGAATAATCTAACAGTTTTAGAAAATCTTTCGATTAATGAATTCGTGACAAAATTAAAATTTTTGACTTTGGTGAAGGACAAAATATAAAATGTTTGGGATAATTTGCAGCGCAGTTTTTGATCATATTTAATATAAAATATAGTTTGTAAAAATAATCTACGACTAAGAGAAACAAATTTGCTACAAATTCTTTATTCTTTGAACTGTTAGGACTTATTGTTTCTGTAATCATAAGTGGGTCTTTTACAGTCAGTTTGGAACAAAGAACCTGATTGAGATTAGATGATTCCTCCTAACTTTTGAGTTTATTTCAATTCAAATTTAGTTTGCCTCAATTACAAGATGTGACAAAGTGATCAAAGTAATCAAACAATAGTTACAGTAGTCACAAAGTGACCTATGTTATCTTTTACAATGCTGGCTGGTACAGAAGCACTCTTTTCTAGATTTTTTCGGAATTTTGGTTAAAAACCATGATGGTGCTTAAAGTATTTCACCACTGCTTTATCTATAAATAATTTTTTGTGAAATTTCTTCATTGCTTAAAATTTTTATTTAGCATTTTTTTACCAATGGTTTTTATACAAGGGGTCTTTATCTATTTGACTATTGTCGTTTAGGTCGAAGTACTTTTTTATTTCTGCAATGCGAATTCTTGTCATACAATCTGATACAACTTTTACATGAAGATCTTTGTCTAATGACCTATTAAAACGTGCGCGCAGCAACTTATGATATTCAGCAAGAAAAAAAATACCAATATATATTTTTTTATTTTGTCGTTTGTGGCGGAAAATAAGTGATTATTTTTTGTCTGGACATATAAATTTGTTTGTTCAGTTAAATGAAGAAATAAAATTTTGTCAATTTTTTTTCCGAAAATATCAATCTCTTTATTCTTTATTTACTTTGCGAACTCAGGTCGATATGTGGTTTGAGTTGTTATTTTTCTAGTTAGTGTAGTTTGCAGAATCTTTGATTCAGCATTTGCAAAGTTTTATCTTTTTTTACATTCAGTGCTTTACTAGCACTGGCAGATCAGTTTGAGTCTGATGAATATCTAACATAAATCTGTCGGTCTTATCGTATTCTCCAAAAATTTTTCATGTGTTGGGTACATCCGTAGGTATGTTGATGGTTTTTGAATCATCTTCTTCGATATCTTCTTCGCCCGTTAACGAATCACAAGTTGGAGGTACATAGTACAATGTACAAGATGCTACAAAATAGGCTGCATCAGGCAAATTTTTTCTGTTTTTCTATCATAAAAAGTATTAGGTCTAATTTGGCCATTATCCATTTACAAAAATTTATCAAAAAAAATATTTTAAGGTTAACAATTATATCTGCCTTGTTTTCAAGCGAGCAGAGATAGGTTTAGAAGGGTAGTATTTTATTGCCTGACAACAACAAAGTCCAGATACATATCTTTTATTGTATTGTAACAAATGTAGTCAATAAACAGTTAATATATTTTTTTCACACTTAGTTGGAAATTAAAGACATTAGATACCACTGTTGCAAAAAATCTTAATCCCACAAAATTTGTTGAATTTAACAGGTTTAGCAGGGTGAATCTTCAGCTCTAATATGCGATTTAGACTAATAAGGTGTCCGCTGTGGTTCCACTCACTATGACTGTCAATGCAGTTTTGAAATAAGTCTTTGATTTTGCAAAATATAAACATTATAAGCAAAAAAATAATCAAAATATCAGAACACAAACTGAAAGATGTTTATTACTTAGAGTTTACAAGAAATGTAAAGAAACAGTACTTACAACACAATAAAAATAATTATGAATAATATTTATTCTACTTGTTACACTTTTGGCATTTGCATTGAAAAATGCAAAATGTAGTGGTTGATGATGCTGGTGAAAGTCGATCAGGAATTTGAGACGTCTCGTTTGTTTCTTACGACTTTTTGTTGCACTGAAAAATGCAGTCGTATATTTGGAATAAAGTGATATACTTATTTATATTATTTTAGTTGAGTTTTTTAATTGAGTTAAAATATTACTTACGTGATTAATAAAATTAGTGCGTTGTTGGTCATATGGTTTTGTAGATAAAGAGTTCACCATCATTGCTGCAAGTTCTTTTGAAATTTGTGTTTTTCTGTCATCTTGGCTGTCTATTTTGTGTTCATGCTTTGGTGGGATTTCTTTTTGTTTCTTTTGTAATAATTATTTTTGTATATATCTTTGATGGATTTTGATTCAGTTGGCTATAAAACGGTCCATGCTTGTTTTTCTGTTTTTGGTACAGGTCTTTTTGAATATTTTGAAATACTGAGGTGTTTCTCTTGACAATTTGCACACCTTGGCGGCGTTGTTTTTTCTTTATGACAAAGATGAGTACTATGTTCCTCACCGCATACCATACACTTCTAGTTATTATTGCAGTGTTTCTGAACATGACCATATCGTTGACATCTATGGCATTGCGTTAATTCACCTCTGGTTCGGAGAGGCTCGATTGTTATATCCAGTCCCAGTGGCGCACCTAGAAATTCAAGATGGGGGGATGGGGTTGGCAACAATTAAATAAAATACAGAATACATGTTATGTTATATATTTTTTATTTGAAAACCAGACCTATAAAAATAATTAAAACCAAACATACCTACATTAAATTATAATAATATTAACAAAAAATTAAATAGTAATATTCAAACGTCTTTTCTTTAAACTTTAGTTATTCAAAATTTCTTCACATGATATCATTATGTCCTTATGAATATATAAAGCAGCTAATCCATTTAACCGATTTTGTGCTGTTGTATTTCTCAAATAAGATTTTAAATATTTAAGTGAAGAAAATGATCTCTCTACTGTGCTTGTTGTGACAGCTAATGTTGCGAATATTTGTAAAAGTTTTTTATCTTGGGAAATATTTCTGCATTACAGTTTGCATATAAGTTTAAAATTGAAGATGGAATTGGCGTATCTTTAAATTTTAAATTCCATAACTCAAATTCGTCTTTTAAAATTATCTTATTGGTAAAGTCATCATTAAAAAATTCTTTTTGAGAATAAAAAGAATGTAGTCGTAAAAAACTTTCAAAGTTGTGTTCATAATTATTAGGACAAGGTACTAGCGAATGAAAATTTTGTAGCAATTCTTTATGTTTAAGAAATCTGTTGCTCAACTTTAAAATTATTGAATCTAAAAAACAAAAAAAATCGACACTCTGTAATATTTTTTAGGTGAGCTAACGGCCATATTTGCTCGGTTAGTTTGCCTGGAGACCAATCTAGGTATATCGATGGTTAGATTAAATAATTCTCCCAAAATTTTCTTTGCTGTTAAAAAAATTGTTTCAAAGTTTATTTGTGCGTTCTCTCTTAGCAACTTTAAATGATTCACAGTTTGTTAGACAAGAGCTATAACTGATCGAAGGTCCATATTTTGCCTTTGTAACATTTTGCTTAATGGAAGCAAATGGTTCGCACCCGCACCAAGTAATACTTCACGGATTAATTTTAATAATAAGAACAAAACCCAAATACGTGCAGGTTTACTGCTTTCTCAAGAATTGAATTGTAGCCGGCTCGAGCCGGCACGGTGTGGGAAACACTATAGCAAAAAATAACTTATCGGTAATTTGACAATTTTATTGAAATGATGATAATTACACCTTTTAAGCTGGGCCCTCTGCAAGGGGCAATTCGCACTTGTGGGTCTCGGTTTCGCCTGAGCCCACAATCCGTGCTTATACTCACAAAACGACAGATTCTGGCTTTGTAATAAAAATAACTATTTTAGTACTGATTTATTAGTATTTTGTTGATCTAAACTTTCTTCTCCTAATAATCTATCAACTGCGTTTTCTCTGAACTCTGTAATAATTATACGTTATCTCTTTGTAAACAAAATGAGCATTAACCACTGATGTACCCAAAATTAGCTTATTTGCAACCTTTTTGTATTTTACTGAACACCGTAGGGCCGTGCTGTAGCTGAAAATTTGATCGAAAATGTCGATTGAGCTTTTGTTCGAATTATAATCAATTATTGCTGTAGGCTTCTTGACTACTTCTATTTGCCTCTGTACATCCGTGGTTTCATCTATGTGACTTGTAGATAGAAGAAGCACATCACGTTTATTGTGTCACTTTATAGCGGAAATCCTCTTTCGTTTTGAAAACCAAACGTTTCGTTCTTTTTTAGTTTCTTTGTTATAACTTCTTTGGGGTTTTCCGTCTATTCGAACGTAATGTACCTACTAAATGAGTTTTTCGATTCAACAATTTATTGGCCAATTTGACGATGGTATAAAAATTATTACAGACTACAGTGCGTCCCGCATCCAACAAATTTTGAGATAATATTAGCTCAATGTTAGTTGGTACCGATAGCTCAGAATCACGTTTTTTGTCTTCATAGATTTTAATGTTCTCTGTGTAGCTTTGATCACTACATAGTTTAAATAACTTTATGTCATATTTGTGCGACTTTTGGGGTATGTATTGTTTCATTATGAGTCTACCTTGGAAAGGAATCAGAGTTTTGTCATCACAATATAATTTTCCAGGGGTAAAGATTTTGAGAAGTTTGTAAGAAGACCATCAAGAAGCGGCTGTATTTTATAAAGTCAGTTACCTTCTGGGCACTCAGAATTCTTAGAAAAATGCAACATTAGCTACAGAATTTATGCTTGTTTAGCCACTTTATGTTTGTATAGATGATTTTTGCTCCAATAATTTATCGACGAGCTCTTATGTACAAGTCCCATGTATCCAATCAACCCAAATATATATTTTTTATTTCGTACTGGTTTGTCGGGACTCTTGTATGTAGTTTGGACATATTACTGATGTCTTGGAAATTCGCTAAGATTTGTGTAGCATACAAGTTTATTTGCAATACAATTTCGTCAATAATTGAATCACTTACAAACGCTATGTATGTCTCAAAAGGTGTACACTCAGCCAATGCTGCTGCGTATGTTGGGTTGATACCTGAGGTTCCCGTGAATGGAAAATGAAGCTCTCTTCTTTTTGGTTTAAACCAAATAGAGTTGGCAGGTTCGTTGTCTTCAGAACTATTATTGTCCTTACAATCGGCTTGATGTATGTCTATGTCTGGAAGTTGAATTTATTGAGGACTGCTGACCAGGCTGCAAATTTGTTTTTTTTTATTAGACGTGCTTGGGTCAGCAGCATACATGTCTGTACTAGTCAAAGAAACTGTTGTCTCTTCGTCAGACGAAATATCTTCAGATTCTGGAGATGATGGCAAAAATTTGAATCTCGGTCGTCATTTTCTGACGAGTCAGTGTCATCTACAAGATAAGTAAATAAACCAGCTTTCGAAAAAACTCTTTCGGATGGTACTGACGAAGCTGTTATGTATAATATGATTAATTCTTTATTATTTTAGATGTTTTTTTATACCCATTGTGTGCAACCTTTCGAAATAGAACTACTGTAGTAACAGCAACTTCAGCACAACTAGAGATTTACGACTTGTCTTGATATTCAAGCTACTTGACTTGATATCAACTCAAGTTCAAGTCAAGTATTGGCAGCCGAATATCAAGTCAAGTCGTAAATCTCTAGTAAAATAACAAGTACTTGACAAGTCAAGTAGTTTTTCAAGAATACTTGTTCACTAGAAAAGCAAAATTTATTATTTTATAAGAAAAATGTTTATTTTAACTTTATTAGAAAAATTAACTGGCTGAAACACAGTCGAAAAAAATGCAATTTAACTAAAAATTATTTAACTTTAGAATAAACTACATATGTGGTAATATTCAATATAGAAATACTTATTTAAAAAATCATAAAATAGTAAGAACGTAAAAATTTAAACCGCTTAGATTATGCATTTAATTCATATGTTAAAAGTTAAAACTCTTTTTAATATCACCATCAGTCATCCAAGAGTTAAGACAAATAAGGTCTCTGATAGATTTGTTGTTTAATCTATTTCGACTTTTTGTAATTGTCAATGTGGCCAGGGAAAATTGTCTTTAAAAGGAGCTGAGGTTGCTGGCGTTGACAAAAAATTTTTTGCCATCAAGCTTAATTTGGGAAAAACGCTTTCGTGTCGTTTCCACCATTCTAAGATGTTCTCCGAACTAGTGGCTCGTGGGTCACTCACATATTTGTCAATTTCATAACGCCAAGTCATTTCTTTTCCACGATCTTTAGAAGATGTTTTTAATAGGCTGCATAGATCGATGTCATATTTGTTACAGCCACTCTCTTCATCTGATTTCGAAAATGAAGATAATGATACTGGACTTGGTTGAAAAGATTTTATTTTAAAAATATTTTCAAAATATTTTACTGCATTAATTTGCAGTTCTTTTCACCAGCTTGTATATGAAAATGTTTTCACTTTATATAGCGGGTCTAAAATTAAAACAACACAATACGTCCAATTGGTTTTGTGGTAGTCTTTAATAATTTTATTTCTTGCTGCTTGAATGTTGTGTATTAGTTGCTTATCAATTTCATCTCTTTCTGGATTATTGTCTAGATCATGAGCCCACTGTTCGAGTTTATCCAGAAGCATATTTATACCAATTATTACTATCGGAACTGTACAATAGGATTCGCCTTCTAATGTTGTGGAAATAGTCTTAAAACGTTTAAGATATTGACAAATTCGCTCTTAATAATCAGTTAACTTCAATTTTTTTAAATTTTCTGTGTTATCACAAATAATGTTCAGAGCTCTTTTTATATTTAAACTCCATCGTAACATTTCAAAAGTTGAATTCCATCTTGTTATGACTTCAATTTTTGGCATGGTCATAACTAAGTTTAAAGTATTACAAAACTTTTTAAAATTTTTACGTAGTTCAGAATTTTTTAATTTCTTGGCTAAAGTGTAATTTTTTTTTATTGATGATTTTAATTCTCCTACTAATTCCTCATTGCTGTCATTCTCATCTTCGTTCAATAGTGTATTTTCCGTCCCTTCCTGTTCTGAATCAAGAATTTCCATAAAATCTCTTGCAGTTAAATTTAAAATATGCGCAAAACACACATAGTGGTCATTTTCGGGGTCAACGTTATAAACAATTTTATTTAATACACAAATACGAAATTGCTATTTGTATTGTCCGTCATTATTCCTTGTACAGAATTTGTTAAGTCATAAAATTCTAGTACGTCGAAAAATAATTTCGCTATTGATTTGCCAGTATGTCTATATGCTGGAACAAAATCTAAAAGAATTGAATAAAATTTCCAATTATTGTCGATGAAATGCGCGGTAATTCCGTAGTATCCTTTCATGTTAAACGAAGACCACCCGCCTATGGTGAATGAAATTTTTGCATTGCATTTTTTTAGAGAAAATTTAGGGCAGTCTGTGCCTCCTCAAACGTCTTCATTGTTAAAGAAGTCATTTGATTTTTACCAGGTAAAATTGCTTTTGGATTTAAGTACTTATACATTTTTTCATTATTTTACCTTCAAAAAAATTAAAAGGACTATACTTTTTTACTGTATATTCTAAAAGTAATTTTTCAAATTTTTCTTGTTAAAAATCTGACGCACCGTTCTGAAATAACAACAAAGTTAAAGTTAGACTCTTGAAGCTTTGTAAGTTTGACTTAAATTTTTATTTACGCTGTATTAACTAAAAAAATATAAATAATCTAACCAAAATTAGATTTTGAGAGTGGGAACTAATGCAAGCACACAGAACAAACATATGAAGACCACAGGTGAAAAAGGATGAAGGCACAAATTCAAGGTTTTCAGTAAATCGAATCTTAAAATTTAATACTTTGTATTTCTTTAACGTTTTAACGTATCCGAACAATTTTTTTTAGAAAACTGGCTTGTATATCAACTTTTTGGAAAAACATTAGTTACTGATATTTTATTTACATGGGCGTATGAAAAAAAAAAAATTGTAGGGAGTTGTATCCATAAAGCCAAGGGAAAAAGATGATGGTACGCAAGAAACATTATTTTATGCAGTTAAACTTTTATAAAAATTATAGTAAAGTTAACAAGAAACATTATTTTATTCAGTTGAACTTTAAATTTTGATAGTAAAGTTGAGCTTCTATACTACAAAAACGTTTTAAATCCTGTAAGTTCTGGTACTTCTTAGTATTAATAGGAATCCTATCTTCATATTTAAGATTTGGAAGTTCAAATTCTCCTGCAGGTAGATCTGATAATATATGCCCTACATTGCCAGCAATTTTTGATTTGTTTTTATCCTCTTTCCCTTTTCTTAGAGTTCTTTGACTTTTCTTTGTTGGCACTACAACGCTTGAGATAGGGTCTCTATTGTAAGAGTCGCGGCGATCCATCATTCTGGGTTCTTTTTTTTAGTACTAACTCCCTAATTGGACGGCTTTCAAAGGGACATTTCGGAACATAATATTTTTTCAGATGATCAGTCCAGCTTCTGAAAATTTGTTGGTCTTTACAACTTATTACTCTAAACGCGCTTGGTTTAACGCGGGCATTCCGAACCTGATCATCCCAACCAGAAGGAAGTTCGACCAAAGCTTTGGAATTGATTAAGCCCATGTTTTGATCACATTCCATATAGCTATGTCCATTAATTGGAAAGACCATTTTTACATACTGAAGTCGACCTACTTTATGGACTACATAATGAAGCATTTGGAACAAAGTGTAATTTTTGTTTTGTCCACAACACGAATCACCGAAAATCATTAGTTTTTGAACTGCTGGATTTAATTCATTGAGGATGTAATGAAATAGCATAGAGGCTACTTCGTCCGATCCTTTCTTAGCCGCTGTTTCCGTATAGGTATAAAATAATGCTTCACCACTGGCTAAGACATGAATATTGAACAAGTAAAATGATAATTGATGCTTGTAATATACATCACTAGTGCTAATGTTTGGCAGTGGCAAGTTTTTGTGATAGTCCATGGCAATGGCTTCAATGTGGCGGTGCTTTTGAGCTTTTTTGCGTTCGGATTGTTTTCTCTCCGAACTCCTTAAGTTCTACCTAGTAACTTAATTGTAAAGTTGAGGTTATCGGTATAGTCTATAAATAAATTGCAACATCTCATACATCATTCATTCACACATTTTTACTGTCACAATTTTATTAGGTGAAGTGTATGTTTAAAAGATATATAGTATGAAACGTATTAGGATTACTATGCAGTATAAGAATGAAGTACCGCTCTGGTTTTCTTGTTTGTTGTTTTACTGTAAAAGGGGATGGGAGCCCTATTAACCGATTTAAGCGTGACAGTCGTAAAAACCATTTATCGTGAGTCAAATAATATTCTCTGACTCGTTCTGATCTTCATTCTCTAGATCTCAATAGGAGCCTTCACTCTCACTTTCGGAGTCCTCGCCAAGCCTTATTATTATTGGAGGGACATTAAATATGGTACAATTTCCCATTTCTTGGCGCCAATCCTCTGCTATAAAATTTTCGCAGTGTTTGATACTATTGGCACACATGTTTGGCGAAAAGTGACTCAGAGCTTCTGTCCATAAGTTTGTCACTCTACCTTTGTCAGTGCTATTTTGCTGTATAAATTTATTGTAATAAGATTTACAATAAGCCCATGCCAGCTCAATAGGGTTGTACTGACAATGGTAGGGAGGCAATCTTAATACATCTATACCATTCTGTGCAAGTAAATTATCTATTTCATATACAACTTCATGTCTTTCAAGGGTAGGTTCAATCATAGCCCATAATTGTTTGTTCGTTGCTTTATTGTTGTATTGTATGTTTTTAGTTTTTAAGTAATTCTATAGAACAGATTTTTTTGATGATTTTGTCGGGGTTTTTGTAGTCGCACAGAATGGTATGGAGCGGTGTCGATCATAATGACAATCTTTGCGTTTTTAAAGGGTGGAAGTGCAGGCAATAGTTGTTGAGTCACCCATTTTTTAAGTTTATTGTTTTATGGTAATCCCGATCATTACTCTTTGATGAGAATAGGAGACTGCACCCATCAAGGAATCCAGCTGAACATCCTGCATGTAATACAGTAAAGCGTTCACCTTCAGACATTTTTAATTTAATATTTTTTGTTGGTATCTTATCATTAAACCAAGTTTTACGTTGAGATCCGTGTTTATATACCCACGTTTCATCCAAATAAATGAACATTACATTTGCATAGTCATTTTTATACTGCATATATTTTTGCAAAAATTTTACTCTCTTAGCAGCAACATAAGGTCTCTCGCTTAAAATCTTTGTGTTGTTTTCAAGTTTGTATTTGAATCTCATTTCTCCTAAAATTTTATGTAGGGTACTTCTTGACCCTGTAAATTCTAATTCTTCTTTAGCGATTTTAAGCAATTCATTTAGATTAAAATATGTCCCAGTTTTTTTAAAGTCAACGATTTTTGTATGTAATTCCTCTTTAAAAAAGTGGTCATGTAATGAAAACTGAAATCAGGAAAGATTTTCTCAATCAACTTGTAACATCGTATTACTGCCTCCTTCATAGCGGCGTTTAGTAAATGCCTGGTTTTACGCGGCATTTTATTACAAATTTTGAAAAATCTGGCGCTTAAATTTTTAATTAATTTAAATTGTCAAAATTGACAAATCGTCAGCATTTTATGGGCAGCCAACTACTTAGAACCAAAATTTATTTAGTAAAATTTTGTTACTACCAACATAATTCAACAGGTGGTGTTTTTTTAATTAAAAAACAGATTATACGTTTTTTGTGACAATTGCCACACATAGGCGAACTGACCAGAGTAATAACACATTTTATAATCAGCGTGCGATATAATTTTAGCTGGTTCCCAATGATTGTTGTTATAATCTATTATTACTATATTTGGCTTTTTTTATTTTATTTTATTTTTTTTGGAATTGGAATCACGATATTTTTGTATATTTGTTGATTCTTTAATATTTGTTTATGGGTCATCGTAGAATTTTTGCAGTGGGTTTTATAAATTTAGTATGAATTAGAATTTTCGTTCTTGTACGCCTAGAGAATAAAATTTGTGCGGGAGATGATACATTTAAACCAGTAATTGGTGTATTTCTAAATTTTAGTAAGCTTACTTCAAGATCTGAGCCTAGTTCAGAGCATTTTTTTAACAGTTTTTTAGTAGTTTGAACTGCTCTTTCTGCTTGTCTGTTACTACGGTGCGAAGAACTGGTGGTGATTTGATAATCAAAATTATTCGCAAATTTTTTAAACCGAAATGAGTTAAAAAGCATATTGTCACTTATCAATGTGTTAGTTATACCATGTACTGAAAATAATGTTTTTAATTTAGATATAACTTTATGTGTTGTTTTATTTTTGATAAGATTTATTTCTAACTACTTAGAATAATAGTCTGGTAAGACTAGGTAACTTTTGGTTTTGAAATCTAAAATATCACAACCGACTTTATTGAAAGACAAATCTGGAATATAGTGTGGCATAAGTGGTTTATTAATTTTAGCGTTTGTATATTTTTCACAAAGTTTTCGCACTTTTTTCGCAAAAAAACTAATAGATTTTCAATATCTGCAATCAAACCAGGCCAATAAACTATTTGACGTCCTTCTTCTTTAGTTTTACATATCTCGAGATGTGATTCATGTAATAAATTTGAATATGTATGTACGAAATTTTAATGGAACAATTAATTTATTATTCAAAAAACGAGATCATCGTCAATATGAATTTCATTTTGCAACTTGAAATAGAATTTGACATTATCATCCACTTCATTTCCATTTTTGGGCCAGCCATTGAAATGGTAATTTACTAATTTTGATAGAATAGGATCATTACGTGTTGCTCCTTCTGAAAATCTTTTCTTTTTTGCGGTGTGATACACCAAGAGTATGAACTTCTTCCTGAGTTCAATTCGAAGAAATATTAGCATAATTAAGATATAATCGCAACAACAAATCAGGAATGTGCATATATATATATTTACCCGGTGAATATTCTAATTTAATTTTGTATCTAAGAATTAAACTTTTAATTCTGTTGGCAATATCAGAAATTTTTTGTTAACTACACCCAAAAGTGGTTTATGGTTTCTTATTACCTTGATTTTTTGACCATAAACATGATTGTGACAGTTCTGAAGTGCAAAAACCGTACTCAACAACTCTTACAGTTTGAGCAAAATTTCTTTCACTTTGTGCAGCTATAAAGGTGTGGAAATGTTAGGGTGGTCCCATTATTGCACCAGTTGCATGTAGGTAGTTGTTTTCGTTCAAGTATGTAATTGTGGGTTAGGTTGGTGTGCCCTATACGTAGTCGGTTGAGGATGGTTTGTTTTTTCCGTGTTCGATATCTATTTTGTTTTTTCTTTTTGGAATTGACTGTTGGTTGAATTTTATATAAATGGGTGGTATTGTGATTGTCCCAAGTCTGTTGCCATCGTCGAAGAAGTGTTTTTTTTATCCAATCTTTCGTGTCTTGACTAGTAATTTGGTTTACCATCAGGTTATTGCCATTTATTGCCGCTTTTGCAGCTGCATCTGTGAGTTCATTTCACCGGTGTGCCTGGGTGTCTAAAAATATTCGATGGTCTTCTGTTTGTTTTCTTGCAGCATGTTGTTTATTTCTTTGGCTGTGCTGTTTTTTGATCGTCGGTTGTTAATCGTTTTAAGTGCAGCTATTGAATCGGAGCAAATGAGAAATTTTTCTACTGCATTTTGAGCAGCTATCTTTATTGCTTGATAGATGGCTTCTAATTCTGCTGAGGAGACGGATGTCATCTGTGGAACTTGAAATGTCGTAGTGTATTCTGGGTGTACAACTGCTAGGCCGACTCCATCTGTTGTCTTGGATGCATCGGTGTATAACACTATATATCAGAGTTTATATATTGTTGGATGTACTGGATGGTTATAAGTTGGTCTAACGGATATCTTGAAGAAGCATAATATTTTAAACCGTCCATATATAAAAGGTGGTTGATTGTGTAACTATTCTACGGCGTTTTTATTGTATTTCTACCTTTACTTCGAAATCTATTCAAACATCTTTTATCTACTCTAGCTTCACTCTGTTGATAGACCAATTGTCTTTGGCCTTCCTGTAGTTTATTATTTATCTGTAATTTATCTGTAGTATAATTTTGAAATTTTGGTATTTTATAAACTTCTTAGCGCACCTGTCTTAGAGTTTCGTCGTTTGGATTTACGTAACTTATGTAAAATTGTTTATTTTCAATATATAAAGATAAAAACTTTTGAAAATGAAATGTTATTACTTGTACTTTCTATATTCTGGAATCAGCTCTGGAATCGAATTCAGTTTATTCTGTAATTTAGGAGGAGGTGGAATAAAATTTTTAATTACTTTGGTGTTTTACGTTCATTATTCATTATCATTATTTATATAGTTAAAAAATTATTCTTACTGGGAAGTGGACAAGGCTGATAAACTATTTTATAAAGCCGACGTTTCGAATCTTTATTGGATTCTTTATCAAGGCTTATAAGTATTGTCAATTTTTTTTTTCTTCTTCCGGCGACCACTGACCGAGACAAGTTGGTACCACGCCCAACGAATTTTGACATTACTTATAAGCCTTGATAAAGAATCCAATAAAGATTCGAAACGTCGGCTTTATAAAATAGTTTATGTGCCTTGTCCACTTCCCCGTAATAATATTTTTTTAAAATTTATAATGTCAATTTCAATTCTCTTTACACTCTATGCCATCATGAATTAGTTAATAAAATTGAGCTCTACAAGTTCTTATAATTTTTTAAGAACTTTTGATTTTGTTTGCTCTGTAGATTTTTGTCGGGATTCGTTTTGACATGAAAAAGACAACCTTATAATTATAAACGAAAATAAAACTTTTTTAGTTAACTGTGATTGATGCTGTGGACAACCTACGTAGTTACGAATTTTTTGTCTTGCAATATTATGTAAAATATCTACTAAAGTATTTTTTTGGATTTCTTTGTAAAGGTTCTTTATAAAATGGATTCCACTTCTTGGAGTAGTGTAATAAGCTGTAATTATGGAAATGTTAAATGTTCTTTGTTTCTCAAAATTATAAATGTATTGGAGGGCTCCAATCCGTCACCCACACGTGTTTGAATGCAAGATTGACAATTTTCATTTTTATGGCGTCGGGCAATAAAACACATAGGTACATAAGCAAATACTTTAACGTTATCCTCAAAATTAACAGATACAGCATGTGAAACACCCTGTTCTAGAGCTTGATCCAATTTTAAATAATTTTTTTTTTAGTTATATTTGTGGTTTTGTTATCAGAAGTAGATGCTAAAACTTTCATGTCACTAACCAAATTTTTCAGCATGTTTTTACCTGTTACATTAATGCCCTTTGCAGGTTTAATCAAAGAATATAGAGATATCAATCGAAATATTTGAGCCGCTTATGTAAATTCAGGACTAGTGTTATCTCCACAACATGATCTTAATAAACCGAAGAAGTGCTTAATTGGGTTCTAGTTAATACGATGGTCATTAAATATGTAAAACCAAGCCTTTCTGAACAGTAATGTAACAAATCTAGTGTGGTATTAATCGTAGTCTTTAGTCCATCATATTGCCTTTGTTAAAAAAAAAATCTGGTTTCGCCCTTGACTCTCATAAATTTAAATAAATTAAAAAGTCTTCCAGTTGATGATGTTGGGAAGAATTTAATTTTAAGTCATCAAAAAAATTATTTGAATTTAAAATGTCTGTCAGTTGGTTGATCCGCCAACAGAATTGAATTGTTGGTTCAAAATTCTTAAATTTATCAACCCCTTTATGTTTTAAAGTAGATAAAGCGTCAGCTACTGTGCCAGTAAATAATTTACATGCATATCTGGTCTTCATCTTTTCAAAATTCTGTGGGTTGACATGTTTTTTAGTCAATTTGTAAACCGATTTTTGAAAATTAACTGTTGTAATCAATTAAATTTTCGAAATCAACAAGTCGGACGCGCTCTTTCGGTACATGTAATCCTTTTTTGGCGAGACGATTTCTGACACATTTAACCAAATGCGGAAAATCAGAACACTTTCGCAGCCTTCTTTCTGGGTTGCATGGATTTACACGCCACGGCCTATCCGAATCTTCTACTTTGAATGCTTTCCACATGACACTATTCCATGTGGCACCGTATGATGTAACATTGATAAACAACCCAGCTGCTTCGCACAAAAGTATCGTCTCCAAAACTATTTTTGCCGGAATAGTACCGGGGACGTTACCTTTCGAGAGAAAACAAAGCCTAAAATTTTCATATTATTTTTGTCAAAATACTTTGATGGTGTTATCTTGCACTTATCTACCATTAGTGTGCCGTAACGTTCACACTCTGGGATATATATATATATTTATTATATATATAATATATATATATATTTAAATTTCAAACTTTTTTTGGAATCCGTATGTGCTATCTATATTTCTTAAATAATTAGGGAGAGTGTTTGGTGCAGGCAATGGTAATAATTCTTTTGTCCTTAGATGTCTGTATAATTTTAAAAGAAATTACAATATATAAAGAAATATTTTTTCAAATTTGTTTAAGATAACAGCAAGTAAAAGACAAAAATTTAGGTGTTTTATTTTTTACAAGACCATGTTATGAACCTTTGGTACTTGAAAAACAAATTCTGCACTTTTTCATTTTCTGAAAACTTAAAATAACAACTAATTTTCTGAAAATATTTTAAATATTTGTAAACTTGTAAATTTGACAAGTAACAGCTTTATGACAGTTCTTCGTACTATGCTGCCATCTATCACTATTTTTTGTAACTATAATCTTGCACCCTACACTTGTTTCAAAAATGGCGGCGAACTGATCTACCAGTCTTACAGGTACCTTGTTAATTATTTACACTTGTAACTCTATCGATTATTTGTTATTGAAAGTGTAGAGTTGTCGCTTTTCATGCGACCAGATCAAAGTCATTCAAAACAATTTCTGATTATTGCTCAGGCTCAGGTGTTGACAAGTGTCTTGACCTCTTAATTTTTTCCAAAGTCTAGGGCATGGTTGGAGACACTATTCACAATACGATCTCTCAATTATCTCCGTGTCATAATTTCATATATTTTCTCTACGGGGTTAAGATTTGGAGATTTTGAAGGCTATATTAGAATGTAAATGAATACTTGCTTCAGTATCTAGTTTGTAGCTTTTCACTACAAGAGTTAGAGTCCGTACACTTTCAGAACAGCATGTTGGGTCATCAAAATCTGTCAGCGAACGACACTAAACAGAATGACCAAGAATGACGAACGCCGCTGACCTTTCGCTGACCACGTGCCGCTTGGCTTCCTCCCCTTCAATTTGCAAATGGGACTGGCCCGACACTATTTTGTCATCTGCACACTTTTATTGGTGTGCTGTTCTGAAAGTGTACGTACTCTATTTGCACAGGATTGTTGTCCTGTACCATTAAGCAATATTGATATTTTAGCGGTTTTTATCTTGTAAATCTTAACTTGCAAAGGGATTGCATTGTCTTCTCAGAGAGGTTTTAAAATTGGCATATCTTTACTTGAAACAGTCTGTAAAGACAGTCACAGTGTTCTTGCTTAAATTTTCTGTGGCAACTATGGTCTTGCCGATAAAAATTGCCATTGAATCTGCGCAGTGTTAAATAGGCTTTTTTCGCTTGAATTATAAAACGGATTCTCTCTCGAACAATCGAAATAAATGTACAAAATATGGCCATCTTATATAGTTTTTTTTTTTTTTGATTTTTTATCAAGTCAACATTTGGTTTTTTGTTTTAATTAGTCTGGAATTTTGAAATAACTTGGAAATTAGTCTGGTCCTTCGAAAAGGACCATTTTCAGTAATTGCAGTAGTATTTTCATTATTAATATTTTGAAATAACTGTTTCACACAATTTTTCGAACCGTTCAGCTGTCATATTTTTATGATGTTGGGCGTACAATTTGGGGCGCAGATATTTTTTTCAAAACGTTGGGCCGTGGTGGCGAGCCTTAACTATCAAAGGCTCGAAGGACAAGAACACGACATGTGAAGAGGAGGAATAAAAAAAAAACAACAAATTACTTCAAAATGTTACTATTCTGACATCAATTTCATAGGTAAAGGGTTGGGATTTTACTATCTGAAACTTAACTTCGCACCTTCGCAAATATTGAAAAGGACAAACCTATAACTACATGTATACAACATTACTTTTGTTGATTATAAGGGTTAGCAAATCAATAAAATAATAAAATCTTTGAATTTTTTTTGTAACTTTTATTTGTAAGGATTTAGGTAATTATAATTATATTTTTTCAATTACCTCGGAAGTTTCTCAAGATAAAAGATTAAAAATTTTACTAACCAATTTCTCAGGTTATGTTAGGTCTGTAAACTACCGTATATTTACGATGAAACAAAAACAACAAGAGGGAAATTTAAAAATAATGAATTTAAAAACTCAGAACTTAATTTATGTTAACTACATATTTTTGTAAAAAATGTACCCTCATTATAAAACAATAATACAAACTTTTTTTGCTCTATTAATCAAGAAAATGTGACGTTTTTTGATCAATTTAATTGTGCAGTGTTCTAGTGTAATTAATTTTTACACAACAAAATTAGTTAGGTTAGTTACAAACAATATAGATTTTTTACTTATTTAATAGTTATTAATTAATATAGTTATTACAATATTTATAATAATAATTAATTATTATTACAATTATTGATAGATACCAAATCATAATTTAATCCTATTTATAAGTCGTATTCAGGTATGTTTTCCCTCCATTTTCAACACCGCAAGAATTGTCATAAATACAATTTTATAATATTTTATACATAATATTCATTATAAAAATCCAAAGATATAAAAGAACCGAGTCTTCAGAGTGGTCTTTTGAATGGAACAATAACAGAGTTGCAATTGTTTTTTTTTCTGCATCCTATCTTTTGTCACTCTTATCAATCCTCCGTCTATCACAATATTCGTATTCTCTACTGATATTAACTTAATTTTGGGAATTAGTTTGTCTTTACATTTTATTTGCACTTATGTATGATATGAACTCCATTTTGACAAGTGCTTTGTTAAATTTTCTTGTCATTATCAAAAACTGCAATCGATAAAGTTTTATAGTGATTATGGCTTGATTTGTAGGAACAATTATTTCCCAAAAATTTTTGATAAAATTGTCTTAACCAGGTTCATCAAACGATAACTTATCGCTGTATTCTCAAAATATTCTATTTACTATTACGTTGGGGCATACTATATTGCTGCTTGTATAAAACTAAGGATGGCATCGTCTTTACGAAGGTTTTAACTTGACATGTCTTTAGTAGAAAAAAAAAGTTTTATCTGTGAAGACAGTCACCTGATTCTTACTTAAATTTTCCTGAGCAATCACGGTCTTGCTGATCTAGGGTTAAATTAGCTTTTCTCGCTTAAATTATGCGACGGCTTTCTATCCCTAACAATTTTAAATGTAGAAAAATACGAAAATAACCTTAGAATTTTAATAGCCAACTTGGCCAACTAGTCTACTGCTTTTTTACTGATTATTGCACACGATTGTCACATGACGTTTGTCATCCAGTAATATTTGTCGAATTTCAAAAAACAAACTAATGGTTACCTGATTAGGCGATAAGTGTCGTCAGACGTAGCTACTGATCTATTATCGCTGGTGTGTTATCGATTTACAGGTTGTCCTTTTGACGACTTTTTTTCTATTTTGTCAAAACCAAACTTGCACAGACGACACCTTTTTAAAGCAATTATATAAATAATGCAGTAACTGATATGGTGTCTAGCAAAGTGATCCTGTGAACATGAAATAAAGTTCCCTCATACAGCAACCTGATTACTCTTTTCATCTACTACAATGAGGCAAGGAATTGTAAATCTCCACTAACATTTTCGTATCCAATATCTTTATTTATTTATCTATGCAATGCATTTTTGTCCCTCACGCTGCGGGAATTAATTCTGAATCAGAGTTATCTTTAATTATTATTATCGAGAGCCTCAATTTCTCCACACGTTTTTTGCTAAAATAATTTTTTGATAATTTTTCCTTTAGGTTGACTTACATTACATAACTTTTGGACTAAAACGGTCTATTTCACAATTTATCTTCATCTTTTCTAATTATTGATAATACCCTATACATGAATTTAAAGTGAAAGTGACAGAGGCAATCTTAATAGTTATGTTTAGGGCATAATAAAAAAAATTACTGGTCGAGGAAATATTTAAAGCCTAACGTAGAAGAGAGTTTAATTTTCTGAAGGCTACTAGAGACGTTGTCGGTAATACAACGTTCTATTTACAATTGAAAGCAAAATTATTTTTAAAGAATCACTGTGGTGAAATAGCGAGCCACAGTGGTTCTTTGAAAGAAAAATTAGTAATAATAAAGTAATTTTATTCGATTTTGCCTTATAAAAAGCTGTTTATTTGTGTCATAGTAACGAATTAAAGCAGTTGTTTATGGGATAGTCAAATAAAAATTTTATTCCGCTAGCGGTTTTGAAAGTTTTATTTGGCTGTTATTAGCTAAAACATAGACACCATACTTTTTAGAAATATATTAAACCAACATATGAAAATATCAATCAAAACAGTAATTATCCCATTATATTTACCATTTCTTCCATGGGTATTCTAGGAACAATAAAAATGTGACAATTTTGGACGCTCCCGCATGCAAAATTCACACTTCCATTTCCATAGCTGGCTTCCGGAACAGTACTCGCGCTAGGTGCAGCAGTTGATTCCGATTTTGGTTGAATTATTATGTTTGAAGTAGAAGTAGAGCTCGCTCCGGCATTCTTACTGGAATTGCTTGTACTATTAGCTACAGCAGTTGATTTTGGTTTCAGCTCTTGTTCAGCCAGTCGCAAAACTTTTGATACACTTTCTTGTACAAATCTTTTGATTTTCGCGGAAGCAGTTATGATCCATTACAGCATCGCCATTATTCAAAGAGTGTTCCAAATGCGAAATACCATCATGATCCATTTCGTCGCATAAATAATCTATTTTCCTTGCAGAAATCGATTCGACGCGCAATAATTGAAAAGATTTTTAGAAAACTGTTTATAAAAATGCCATGCCGTTGCTAAGGTAATTCGCGGCATATGAATTGTGATATTCATGAAATTTTCAAAATTACTATTGATGATTTAAGAAAATTTCTCAATATTTTATCTTTATAACGAGTTAGTTTAAAAAGCAAAATCGAATAAAATGTTGTATTACACGCGCGGTTAAAATTAACGTTTAATTCGCGGCCATTAACGGTCTCGCTACCGCTCGACCGGTTAAACTGTCCGCTCATTAAACGTCAATTTTAACCGCTTGTATAATAAATAACAAATATTTTGCTTTTTAGAAAGCTTAGATAAGGTCACTGTTTGTTGCCATATTACCAGGTAACATAAAGATCCAAGAAAATAAAATAAAAATGGTTGAAAGGATCGGGCTAGGTTAAATAAATCTTATCTTCAAATACTTTCACAGATTAAAGAAAGTAGCACAATAGTTACCAATTCCAAGAAGGTTTGACAAGATCTACAAATGTACTTTCTGTAACATTTATAAGTAAACAAGTACAGTTGCTAATAAACTCAATAAAGAAAAGGATGAATTATACCTTTATTTAACACGTGTTTCGACAATATGTCATTATCAAAAAAATAACAAAAATCGATTGTACCGTTTGTGTAAAATGAACATTGAAACAGATTAAAATATTATATTATTTAACCATAACCTCAAAAGTTAAATATCAAAATCATATTCAATACCCAATCTAATATAGTATTAATAATAATGCAGAACAGTAGAAGAAAACCTCTCTCTACAAACTGGATAAACACCTTAAAATAATGGACTAATCAACCATTAGATATTTTTTTTTATAAAGAATAACGTGCTAGAAGCTATTCTCGCCGGACATTTGCAAATATTTCAGATGTTAATAAGGTATTTTTTGCAGTGATTCTTTCACGTAACTTGTGTAAATTTGCGGGTTGAGTTTGGTCTACTACATATTTAATCATATGAGGTGGTGTGCCATTCTGCTGGAAGAATACTTAATCGCTGTTTAATGTAGGATATGTTTTACTCTCATCTAGGATGAAATGATCTATGATATTATCTAGCAACTCCAATTATCTTTTCCCCGTTAATGTTCCATCATAAAATATTAGACCAACTATTCTGGCATTCATTACTTCTGTCCATACATTTAGTTTTGGGGATGTTGAGTGTGAACTTCTCATTCAGTGAGGATTTTTGTCACTCCAGAATCTATGGAATATTGAAAAAAGTAATATAGTCTATGTGACAAGGGGTAAAAAAACAAATGATTTTACCTACAATTGTGTCGATTCACAGCTCCATATAAATAAAAGGCAGATTCGTTACGAAAGCAGATATGTCGCAGCCAGTTAGGATTATACGCATTTTTCAGATAACTCTTGATGTAATTGCGTCTTGTATGGATGAAATTTATGTTTTTTTAAAAGTCGATGCACTGCCATATAAGACGTTCCTGCAGCAGCAGCAATTTGTTCTTTTTTTTATAAATCAAAAGATCACTTGTTTTCTCTATATTACAACACAAACGGTATAGTCTCATTAAAGTTTGTAAGGGTTGGGGTGCCAATATTTTAACACTCTCAGACCAAATAACATACCCCTACTTCTCCCTTGATACTGTCGAAACGGATTTTTCTTTATTATTTTTTTTTATCTTCGCCCGTTTAAAAGTTAATAGAGGTAGAAGTTTTCAATGTTATACACTCTGTACGCAATAATATGTAAACAGTAGTTTTAACATGTATACAGTAGTGGTAAAATCTATAATTTATTAAAGTACGGTTTGTTGTAAGACATTCTTGGTAGCTCTCAAGCATTTCCGATAGTTTACTTTTGCATTCGCAAAACTCTTATGCGATGGGAAATTTAGGTTATTATCAGTTATAATATGACAAGAGCTTTGATTTTTATCAGAAGTATATACATTCGAGTGCATTTAAAAATATTTCCAAGTTGGCCCGGTACACAGTAGGTAGTGTAATTTACATAATCTGCCACATCATTATACAAAATCAGCAAGGGAAACTGTGGTTACGGTCAACATTTACCTGCACAATTTTAGAAATTTCACTTAAATACTGTTTATGACATTTTCTCTTTTTCTGTTTACAAATCAAATTACCAAATCAACTTACATAAAGATAAGAAATATTTTACACTACATTTTCATTTTAAATAACTTTTACTTTTGTGCTTTATTATCACCAATAAATACTCTGATAAATAATTTGGGATTTATTATTTTTTATAACATCTAAAACTGACTACAGATTCACAAGAAAAAAATACTTAAATTTTATTTTTGGTTACTTACAATGTCAGCACTTTATTGATACAAATATTTATACTACACTTTCTATGTGTTTATTAGAACATCAAAGTGTAAAAAAAAAAACAAATTTTTGTAGCAAAACTTATCTATAATATTGAAATTAAAAGTGTTTTTTTCCTCTATCAAAATCTGTAAACAGTTTGCACACCAGGAATTAATGAGGACTTATGACAGGCTGAAATAAACGATATTGTAAGGAAAAATTTTTGAGATTATTATATAGACAATTATGAGTTGAGTAGATAAAACACCGTAACAACATTTTTTTAGTTATTTGCTGATTTTTACATATTTAAAAGCAACACTAAAAAATGTCATCTTTTTTACTTTTTGATAATCTTTAACTACCTAGTGCTCAACAGCGTTGTTTCACTGATTAATGTGGTAACGATTTTGTTATTATTTTATGGATGGATCTACAAGATCTAAAATCACTTTAATTTCAGTATGAAAATTGTGATTATTTGGAATTTGGTAAAATCATTAAAAGTTTGTAAAAATGGTGAACACACTATTGCATTGGTCTGAAATTTGTCGGCATATTTTGTTCCACTTTTTTTATACAGAGGAAACTCTTTGTCAGTTTTTGTTTTTTCAGTTTTTTTAAGCAAGCTCTCTAAAATAAATGGGCTAAATAATAATTCTAGAATAACGTTCTATCCTCATTTGTTTATTGAGAGGGAGCGAGAAAGACGGAGAGTGGAAGCAACGGTTTATCAGGTCTGAATCCCACCACCACAAGCGTGGCTTGTACCCCTTCCTCCTCTTCCAACCGAGGTTTTAAAAGCCCGAAATGCAGAGGGAGACATCAGTTTTCACGAGATAGTCAACGTGTTTAAAGCGGTTTTCTGAACTGAAACGAATAGTTTATTAGCGTAATTTAAATTCTTTCGTCATCGACTTTTTTGTGCTAATGAAAAGTGCTAGTGAAAACATTTCGATTTGACTTCAAGAAACTAGGAATTAAGGTAGGAAGTTTTACTTGTTTTTGTTATATATTGGGTAATGTGAATAAAAATTGAGCAAGAGCTTTTATCTCAAACTTTCAAGTACATTGTTTTTATTGTTTTTTGGTATACTTTAAAACTTTCGTGGCCATCTTAAAGACTACAGTGATTAGCTTACTTTTATTGAGCGTTTGTTTTAGACAATGACTTAGTGTTTTACCTTTTTATCAATTTTATACTCTAACAGAAAAGTTGATAACCTTTTTTTGGTTTAGTTTTTTGTATATTTGTTTCACTTTTTAGAGTTGGATGATTTTAATTTATCTAACTACTAAATGCTTATAGCAAAGTTTATAAATTGCTTAGTACGCGATAATGCAAAAATTGGAAGTGAAACTACTCAGCCAGCAGACCCACATGATTTTGTTCGTTAATAATAATAATAATAAAAAATTAATCAATTATAATTTCAACTCACATAAAAAATTAATTGTTGAAATGATTCCTGTTCTTTTGCCGGGTTTAATAATAATAATTTATTGTGTTAAAATTTACAAAATAAATTTACACTTCTCCAATGCATATAATGTATATAAGTTGGTACCGATTCAATGTATTCCTCAAAGCTGTAGAAGGCTTCGTTAACTAGAAACTTTACTCATTCTACAGTCTTTCCCAACACAGTGGGCAAGACTGTATGAAGGGCAAATAAATCGTCCTTAAGTTCTACTAAGTTTGTCTCCTTTTTTGAGGTTTTGTATATTTCAAATAGAACATACTTATTCTAGAAAATAATGATAACGCTTTTTTAATGCAGAAATAAAAATTTGGTTTAAAATGTGCATACGCAAAATGA